>JAKZAP010000001.1:4843620-5443620 GCA_023053575.1 Branchinecta lynchi
CCAAACATTAGAAAGTTTGACAAGACCAGAAGGCCGCAGTTTAGATCATAATTCTGACAAGTCCAGAAAGCCATAATTTGACAGAAGAAGTGATCAAAGATATAGAGGATACGCACGTATACGGGCGATTGATTCGCCCAAACGTCAACCTTCAAACAACAACAACAAAGAGAGAAATTCAAATCTCAGATAAAGTGTAACCTCAACTTTTTGGAATTGGAATGTATTTTTCCCAAACTAAGGACCTACAATAGCCGACGACGGTGAACGAGGTAGGTCTTGAGTAGTGTCGGTCAGAAACTTATTATTTGTGGTAGTTGAGGCTATAGAAAACAAATGAAGACCGGTGACTATGGACTACGCTAAAACCGGGTCGCTTTAAATCGATAGGAGCGCTCCCTAGCGTTTGGACTTTGTCCAATTCCGAGCGGTAGATGGTTAATATAATCGAAGCAAGAGGGCATGAGTAGGCGATGTCTGTCAACGTTAATTGATTCGAAATTAGTAATTTGACCCTGAATTCAACAGTTTCTTCCATATTTTTTTTTTAATTCTTTTCCTGCTTGCTTTTTATTTCAATTAAAGATGAAATGGGAATGGAGAGGGGATGCTCATCATAAACGAAACAAACTGCTTAACTCGTAGAGCGATAATTCAGCTCTTTTGTTAAGGGTCTTCGTCCGTCCGTTGAAGCCCAAGCCGGCTGGGAAACATATATTAAAGAAATGAAAAATGGGTTGTACAGTTGGAAATGCTTAGCGATTTGTTTGGTATGTTTGACAGGTTTCTCAGTCAGTTTGGGCTCAAGGAGAATTCATGCCGAACGCCAAATATGTCCAAGACCATTATTAGCTGAATTCAGTCTGTGGAAAGTTGAATACCGTATAAGATGAGATAGGTTGACATGATCCCAACTGGCGACTTTTCCACCGTCGAATTCTGTGTCGTAGGTCAGGAGGTCGTTCCGCACGCATTTTAACAGATGCGGAGGATCGTAAAAACAAAAAAGCTTCTGGCTATCAAAAATTAAATATGGTTTGGATTCAGATGATGGGTCATCAGATTGTTTCAAAGTTACGTCAAGGAGGTTGTACAGACCGACATTTGCCCCTGCTTGGTCACATACCAGACTACCATAATACCACAGCTTCATTAATCTTCTGCACTGCTTTCGTGACAAGCATCACACGCCTTTTTATCTTGGTTGCGTGGTTCACAAAGAAATATCCAATTACTAGCTTCCAAGTACTGCACAAGCCTTTGCCATGAAAACTAGGGCTTGTGTTGTATTTTTCGCTGAGCGACTGTAGCCATTGTCTTCAAAACCTTTGATAAAGCCGTTCTTAGAAAAGAAACCAGTTCTCAGAGCAACTTCATCAAAGGTCAGGGTAACTAATTTTGCTGGATAAGCCATGGCACTAAACTTTTTTGAAAGTACCGAAAACATTTCATCATAGAAGCCTGGGCCAGAGGGAAGTTCAGCCAGCCACATCCGTATAGTCCGCTCATGTGGCTGCTTCGGCCAAAGCCTTCGGCAGGAACTGCCTGAAGATTCTATAGCCGGCTGCATATACAATCTTCATCGACAATGCTGCTTCTCTCTCAAGCTCACTGTATATAAATCCATTTTTTTTTTCCGTAGCTCTGGATTTGATTAGCTACGATTTCCCCCATCAGTCCCGGCACTAATTCACATATCTGCTTCGCCAACAGTTCAGACGTCGCATGGCCACTCTTGAGAAATTTGCTATTTTCTCCCTCTGTGGCGTGGCGTGAGAACTATTTGGCAAGTTTCAATATCGTCGCCAGGCGTACCAAACAGTGACGCGAGCTTGCGTACTTTTGGAGTACTTTGGGATTTGCTATATATTAAAAACTGATTTGGTCCGTGAAGGCGTCGCTGCTACTTCGACATCTGTGGCTGCGTCATTAAACTGTACAGCGTCCACTTCTCCACTGGCTGGTCTTGAGGGGGATCGCTTTCTAAGTCCCTTGTAAGTACTGGGTCTGATTTCAGAAGGAGAAGCAGCCTGTCGAGGATACTTAACAGTAGTAGATGAAAGTAATCCAGCATAAAATATAATGGCTGTATGTGCCATGAGGTTGGCTGCAATGTGAGTCACGTCAGGTACGACTGGATCATCCTCAGTTCTCTATTGTTTTTGGTGGAAAAGGTCCAAACTTGGACCCCAGCTAGACAGAAGCGATATAGAATCCTACAGGAGGGGTACCCAACCTCGAAGCTGTAACTAGGTGCTTACTCCTTGTAATGTTTTCAAGCCAAGTTTGAGGTTAGAGCTTGGTCACACTTAGCTCATTTCCTGGCAGTTTGGGCCAAGTTTGGGTTGTAAAAGTAGAAAAAAGAACAGGATACAACTAATTCAGAATGTTGTCGTTTTAAATTCAGGAGACTTTTATTTATTTGCTGCGTTCGTTTTTGTCGCTCGGTTACTACAAGCGTTTTCTTAACAACGCCGTTCGTGGACGGTGTTGAACTGCCGATAATAAGGAGTTTTCTTTGTTCAATTGAGCCGCTGTTTCATTCCACGTTCCTGAAACAACGAACTGAGCCGGAAAGTCAGTTTCAACATCTCCGTTTAGTAAATAGGCGTGAATTTTCATAAGTTCTCGACAAAACCCAACGGACCTGATTCTCTTGGGTCCAGACGGACCCAACAGAAGTGGCAAAAACAGTACAGGTGATTCTCGACTACGTCCACAAGTTCTCTGAAGCACACCACCTACCCTTATCAACCACCAAGACAAAAGCAGTCCTGTTCCACAGGAGGAGAAACATCAGCCAGCCAAAGCTGACCCTTGGTCAAGACCCCGTGGAATAATCCAACCAAACACGCCTGCTTGGAATGACCATCGACAATTGGTCATGGACAAACCATACAAACAATCTGAAGAAAATATGCATGAAAAGAACAGTAGTGCTGAAGAGACTCGCAGGATCGAAATAGGGAAACTCCGCTTCTACCCTCATCTCATTCTACAAACAATAAATCCGAACAAAACTGGAATATGGTCTGTTTCTTATCTCACCGGGGCCCTGCCACAACATCCCAGTCTTGGAGACGATCCAAAATTGAGTCCAAGAGAGCACGCCGGTCGTCAAACTTCGCCAGCTAGCCGGGCTCTGTTCCATCAAGGAGAGAGCAGACCACCAGCTTGTCACCTACTTTACGAAGATACAGTTCGACGGAAGCAAGCATTTTGTGTTCAAACATATGCCATGGCCATATACCTCAGATCACCACCCCTGGTGAAAAACACATGCTTTAACTCCTTCGTTCAACTCGTCCCCCAGTGGCAGCTAACAAACACCACCACCTCACCGGTTCCCGACAGCTGGAAGCTGAGATTCAACAGATTTTCCACAGTCGGATGCTCGATACGTGTCCAACCCACGTCCAGCTTTACACTGATTGGGCCGTCATGGAGAAACAGGCAGGAGCCGCTGCATTCATACGCCAATTCAACATGAAAATCACCATAAACCTAAGCAACGGGCGCTCAATCCTCACAGCCGAACTAGCAGCCACGAACAAGGCCCTTGAAGTCATCTTAAAGAAACCCCCCGTCTCAAAGAAAGCCGTCGTCCTGACAGACTCAAAATCAACACTCCACCTTATCGAAAACATCCACAAGGCCAGAGAAGACTCAGACATAAGGACGACTAGAACTACCATCCGAAGCCTCCGAGAATCGAACATCGAGTGCGTGTTTCACCATATCCCTAGCCATAAAGGAATAAAGGGAAACGAGGTAGCGGAGAAGCTGGCTGGCTCAGTTGCCAGTTCCCAGACGTCAACACCCTTAACCCTCAAAACGTTTCGAGATGTCCTCAGGCAAAGAGACCCACCAAACAAAATGAAACTTTTGAAGTCGCCATTTAAAACACGCGAAGAGTCATGACCCTGTACTACCGCCTAAAGGCTTCAACCATCCTGCTGAACAAAACACTGTTCGAGTGGGGTTAACCCACACCCCCAACTGCAGGCGATGCCACCAAAAAGAAGAAACAGCCCAACACATCCTCTTCGACTGCCCGTCAAACGCCGTGGAAAATCAAAGACTTTCAGTATCTGCCGAAAGTTAAAACTACCGTGCAACTGCAAACAAATCGCCGAAGTCCCCCCACTCCCGATACGAAAAGAGGTGACGATATACAAACAGATGATGAAAAATCGTTCTATCGCACGACGTTCAACAGTGATAAGACGAGAAGAAGAACAGAAAGGTGGAAAGGGATTGGCTCCAAGCCAGACCCAAAGCCAATTTGAAGTTTGAAGAAGAAGAAGTAAACTTGTAAACTAAGTTAAAAAACAGTGGTCTTGTTATGGTAAAATCCATTTTAGTACTTCTGTATAGCTGCTGTTGCAAACATTAAGTTAGTTTGACTATTAACGTTTTCGTATCAATTTCGTTCTTGAAACAACGTTTACAGAACGTACCAAAGAAAACACTGAATATGGAAATATCTAAACGACGTTCTTCGTACCGACAAAGACGAACGAACACGGCTTTTCTTTGGGGTAGGCCAGACACACTGATGAAAAAATTCTGGGGCCTGTAGTGGTATGATAGGGTTCCGGTAGTGCAAAAATTACAAACTCATGGAAGTTGGACTCCATGAGCTGTGCCGGACTCAAAGTCCATATTGACACGTGACTGTGAGTTTGTAATTTTAATTTTTGGCACTACCGGAACCCTAGCCCGCAGGAGTTGGGTTCCGTGATTTAGAAATATTCACTTTCCGGTTTCCTAGTCGGCACTGGCACGGGTCCGTAAGTTCAATTATTTGTTTTTTGCCACTACCGGAACCCTTGCCCATAGCCATTTGTGTCCATGAGCTGGTCATTTTCAATCAAATAGTTCCTGCTACCGGTACCTTAGCTCAATATATGGGTTCCGACAGTGAATTTTTTCCCATGTTGTTTTCTCTAAGTCAGTGAAAATCCCGGCATCCTAGCTCTCATTCAAACTATTCCGTGAGTTATATATACCACGTAGACACTACCGGAACACAAGCTCCAATTATACAGTTTCCGGTATCAACTACCGGCTCCCTAGCTTCTGAGTACGCAATTCCGTGAGACTACCGGACGAGCAGCTGGTTCAATGAAGTTTCCGTGAGCTATTTCCACTTACTACCGGAACAGGAGCCAGCACATACAAGTTTCCGTTAGTCAATGACGTCAGATCCCGGAATCGTAGCTCATATGGTTTGGTTTCCGTGAGAACTACCGGTTCCGTAGTCCATGGGACAGTAAGTACGGCCTCCGGTTCCCTAGACAGTGCCTATTTCGGACAGTATAGATGCTGGTCCCGTCATCTCATTAAATCGCGATTCGTCAGTGTAGCATCCGATCACTTCTGGATTAGTTATACTTTCCAGAAATTGTAAGGTCTCGGACCTTGTTTCAATTTTCACTTCAAAGCACTTTTCATCGAAGTACGTTTGATCTTTGGGAATATTCAGCACTAGGAGCTCATTCATCCATTTATTGCAAATATCCAAGTGGCTTCTCTTACTGATCTGATTTCTCTGACACCATACGGGTTAGCCTACTGAGGATCATGTCTGCTTATCAAATTTTGTGGATGGGCAATAGGCTGTTAGAGTTGGACAGAACTGAGATAGTCAGGACTTCATTGCAGAGAGGTTTTGAGTGCTTTTTGGGATCCCAAAACGTAAGTGGAGGAATACCTATGACATCGCAAAAGTTGTCCGTCTATCCGTCCGTCTGTAAGCACGATAACTCTCGAAGGGAATGAGATATTTTGATGAAACTTGGTGTGAGGATTCGTTGGGTCGTCCGACCCGTCAAGTTCGTAGATGGGCTTTGTAGCCCTACATTTAGGGGTGGGGGAGGGACTTCAAATTAAGGGGCAAACAAAATATTTTGAAACAGCTAATGTGATGGTGAAAACCATTTTGTCATCGAACAAGTAGTTCGCCCGGAATCCGGCCAAAACCGGAAAGTTTGTTAAAAGTAAAAGTTATATTTTAAGTTGATTAGATGTTCGATTTAGGGGTAGGAAGACATGCTGAAGACGATGGTGAAAACCATTTTTCGACGGACAAGTAGTTCGCCCGGAATCCGGCCCAAACCGGAAAGTTTGTTAAAAGTAAAAGTTTTATTTTAAGTTGATTAGATGTTCGATTTAGGGGCAGGAAGACACGCTGAACACGGTGGTCAAAACCATTTTCTCGACGGACAAATAATTCGCCCGGAATCCGGCCCAAACCGGAAAGTTTGTTAAAATTAAAAGTTTTAGTTGAAGTTGATTAGATGTTCGATTTAGGGCAAGAAGACATGCTGAACACTTATGTGAAAACAATTTTCTATCCGGACATGTAGTCAACCCGGAATCCGGCCAAAACCGGAAAATTGGTAGAAGTGAAAGTTTTATTTCTAGTTGATTAGATAACCGATTTAGGGGTAAGAAGAGATGCTGAATCCGTGTGTGACAATCATATTTTACCCGGACATATAGTTCGACCGGAATCCGGCTGGAGTCGGAAAATTTATTATAATTTAAATTTTTATTTGAAGTTGATTAGATGTTCATTATTGGGGAAAGAAGATACCCTGAGTTCATTTTTTAGCTTTCTTTTTTTCGCCGGACAATTAGTTCTGGAGTTTGGCCGAAATCGGGAAATTGGCGGTAGTGGCAGGAAGTTTTTCTCAGATGATTAGCTATTTGGCCTTAATCTGTTTCTGAATTTTAATTGTAAAATGTTCAAGGTGTCTGGCGATGACTGGATCTGGTTAAGACAAGACTCAGTTGTCTGGATCAGATATTGAATTTTTGGAATCCCATAGAAACCTTTGGTCTTGTTCCTTTCTGTGATGCGAGGGGAATAAGACTGAGAAGAAAGGAATAAGTCTAAAAAGGATTCATTTGAGCAGCATATAAAATAGAGCTTAAGGTCAGCAAGGTTAGTATGTTCTGTTGCAGACTCCTCCTTACTTTTCCTGATTAACTTAATTGCCTGTATTTTCTGACTGGTTAAGGATGTGACGACCTGTTTAAAATGCAGGAATGAAAACTTTCTTTTTAGTTCACTGTGATAACATCATAAAGAAAACTTTTACAGCAAATTCAACTGACAGAAAAAGTGATAGCAGCGTCATGAAGCATGCATAGTAGGTCAATGTTTATCTTCACTGAATACCGCTGCTAGAATCTCTATTAGTAGTTTCTGTGTCATTGATCTGTCTTTGTTTGTACCTGTCCGGTGGAAAGGTTAATTCTCATTGAGGCCAAGTCTTTCAGGTCCCAATTTAGAGACCACAAAGGACCCGGAACCGTATAGAGTCAAATTATTTATTCTTGGGCAGTCTGAAAGTTTCCGTTTACTTTAAAATATAGCAGATATAAAACACTGTTAACTTTACTTCAAGAAAAGTAAAGCTGAAAACTCAAGCTCACTGGCTTCTCAGAATGTTTCGCATAGCAGGTGGTGTCAGAAGTGGTCGAAGATGAAGCGGTCTTTTGTTATCCTGAAGACTAGTTTCGCCACTTTCTTGCCGGTTTGGTCTTTCGGCAGTGTAAGTTGATCGTAGGGTAGATGATTCAGGTTTCAAATCGCTTGAACTGGCCGAAAGTCTGAAATGTAAAAATAACGATGAATAGTTTTATCATGAGAAAAGATCAGTAGACGTCTACTGGTGGAAAGCTCAATTGAGATCTACAGTCGGTCAACAGTTTTGAGTTGAGGTGAAAGTACCAAACTCACTATTTACTCTTCAACTTCCAGTATTTAAAATAGGTGTATACTTTAAAGTAGACTCTGCTTTCAACAAATTACCCACCCTTTTGGCTGTTTTAAGCCTTTTTTGAGACCCGTTGACTCTTAGGGAAAACAGGGACAAATTTACATAACCGTTTTTTCTGGTTGAAAAACATCTCGCAGACAACCGTCGACAGCGTGATCCGCATCGGAGGTAACACGGCAAGTGAGAAAATCAGCGAGGTTTTGTTAGAGAGGTTAGAATGTACCGTACAAAAGTCACGTATCCGCGTTTAGAAATGGATGGAGTGATTACGGAAATAGGTCGCGTTAGTATTATAGGTAAAACAGGTCCTTCAAGAATTTCTGAACGAGCAATAGAACAAGACTTACGCTTCTAGATACATGGTCATTGAAGTCATTAATGACAAGTAGGAGAATAGGTAAGGGTCATGATGTGCGTTTTTATGGAGTCATACTTACGGTTGGCTTCTTTGTTCAGCGGACTCTCGGCATGGCACATCAGCCCACCACTGACAGACTGAAAGTCCTTCATTGAACAAGGTTCCGTTCGCACATAAGAATGAGTTTTTTAAGACCTGCCCAGCTCCATCAACAATGCAGATGTGGAAAGCTTGACAGCGGCTTTTGACATCAGCGTAGTATCCTAGTAAGATTGCAATTAAAAAAAAGGGCAGTTAAGTGTATCAGTTGAGAATACTGTTGACTATGCGATACTAGCCAGATAATGTCACAAACAGTAAAACTGAAACCTGAAACTATATACACTTCATGAGACGAAGGTATAGATTTACTACCAAAATCGGATACTGCGATATATTTCGTTGCAGATTTAGGGAAGCAGTTCCGTATTGCCCACCAAGTTCTCCAATATGCTATGGCCTGTGTCCCAGAATCGGTGATGTAAAACCGCGTAGGCATCCGTTCTATGTTGTTTAGCTAAAACGACGTCAGTGGTCAAAGCATGTGGTAATCAGATTGAACCAGGTTGGCAAGGAGGTTGGGTAGGACCACATGCTACTCAATCTTAGGCCCAACCAGGTTAAAATCCCAAGATCAGCCTATGTTGTCTTCCCTCAGGGAAAGCAAGGATTGTTACTGGTGTCCTAAGCTGGGTGGAAGAACGGAAAAGTTCCGGTTGCGACCGCCCATTGACGCTCAGAGAAACCGGTCAAAGCATAGTCTAAGCCTGTGAGTATTGGGAAAACGAAGGCGGATTTATCTACTAAAGGATAGTTGTAGGCTGATCAACAAAGACGAAGGTTTTAAGTAATTACAGTATGTTCTGCAGACACGGGATGAAACTTACCGTACGGCTTTCCTTCACAGCTAAAGCCAGTCTCTGGGACTTTGTGGTAGACTGGATAGTCGACTCCTGGAGTTCCTGGAACAAGTTCACGTATGTCGTTCATTTTCTGTGGCCCCGCAGGCAAGCTGGTCGTCGTTCCTAGTGTAGGAGCAGGAACTTGAACTTGCGGGTAGGAGGTAGTGAAGCCCAATGGACGGGAATTGTCACCAAATTGTCCAAATCTTTGGCCGAAGGCATCAGGCGTTTGCCCGAACTGACCTCCTCCAGCGTTGACCCACGGGAGCTGACCAGCTGCAGCATTTTGGAGAAAGTTTTCTTCTGGAGAAAACTGTCCATATGCTCTGAATCGTCGTGTGTCCTTCTTTAGTTGGGCGTCAGTTGGTGCTGATTTGTTTAACTGCTTTGACTGCTCGTTAGGTACGATGGAATTCGAAAGGATTTGAGGATTTCGGAAAGCTCCATCTGCAAAAGGATTAGCCAAGAAAGGAGGAGTGTTCAGAAAGTCTTGCTTGGCAAGCTGAGGGTTCGAACCATTTGCGTGTCGAAAGGAGTCTTGCATCATTCCTGAAGGAAAACCAAACTGGTTCATGTAAGGGTTTGCCCCAAACTGAGCGAAGGGAGACATCATGGGTCCGAAGGGGTTCTGTTGCTGACTAAAGGCAGGATTAAACGCCTGGTTAAATCCTGGCATCAGGCCAGGTTGACTTTGCTGGTTTAGAAATTGGCCGGCTCCAGGAAACTGTTGAGCTCCAAATTGGTTCTGGCCGAACGGATTTCCAAACTGGCTCCCGAATGGGTTTTGTTGGTTCATGGGCTGATTCTGTCCAGGCTGATTCTGACCTTGAGGTCCAAACTGATTCTGGCCAAAAGGGCTCTGGGCCTGAGAACCAAACTGATTTTGACCAAATGGGTTTTGTGTTTGGACGCCTAGCTGGTTTTGACCGAATGGATTTTGTCCCTGGTTACTAAGTTGGTTCTGACCAAATTGATTTTGTCCTTGGCTGCCAAGCTGGTTCTGACCGAAAGGATTTGGTCCTTGGGTACCCAGTTGGTTCTGACCGAATGGGTTTTGTCCCTGGTTACCAGGCTGGTTCTGACCAAATGGATTTTGTCCCTGACTACCAAGCTGGTTCTGACTGAAGGGATTTTGTCCTTGAGTACCAAATTGGTTTTGAGAGAAAGCGTTTTGTCCTTGGCTACCAAGCTGGTTCTGACCGAATGGATTTTGTCCCTGGAAACCGAGCTGGTTCTGACCGAAGGGATTTTGTCCTTGGGTATCGAATTGGTTTTGATCGAATGCGTTTTGTCCTTGGCTACCAAGCTGGTTCTGACCGAATGAATTTTGTCCCTGGATACCAATCTGGTTCTGACCGAATGGACTTTGTCCTTGGCTACCAAATTGGTTTTGACCAAAAGGGTTTTGACCCTGAGTGCTCAGTTGATTCTGACCGAAGGGGTTTTGCGAACCCAGTTGGTTCTGACCAAACGGATTTTGTCCCTGTGTGCCAAGCTGATTTTGGCCAAATGGATTCTGGGCTTGCGAGCCTGGCTGGTTTTGGCCGAAGTTATTATTCGAGACGAACTGATTGTTCTGGCCCCCATTGAAAGGGTTTGATGGGTTGGTTGAAGGGCGGTTGAAGTTATTGAAAGGTCCCTGGTAAGAAACGTTGCTGAAGGGGGAGCTGCCAAAGTTACCAAATTGTCCTGGGAAGGCTTGTCCATTTCCTTGGAAAGGATTACTGGCAACACCACTGGGGAAGGCCCCAGCATTGAAACCACCGTTCATGTTGTTAGGAAAGCCGCTGTTGAATGGGTTGGGGAACTGGCCGTTGCTAATACCAAGCTGGCTAGGGTTTCCGAACGCTGACCCAAATCCTTGGTTACCCGGGACTCCTGCTATTCCATTGAAATTATTAGTTTGGCCAAAGCTCCCAGGCCACATCGCTTGCTGTCGAAAATCGTTCATAGGAAAATTCTGTCCGAACTGCTGCCCGCCAAGACTGGTGAACAGCGGATTAATGTTCGGCTGACTGTCTTGGAAACCATTTTGCCCGAAGCTTGGGTTGTTGCCCGTTCTCTGCTGCTGAGGATCGGCGGAATTCCACAAGAGCTGGAACGGAGTCCTTGACGACTTCGGTTGATCCTTCTGAGAGATCGATGGAGAAGTCGATTGTCGCTGATTGCCATTCGTGTTCTCTCCATGGGTTGATAATATCAGACCTAAGAATAAAAGTGTTTTATATGAAGAGACAGATTTATTGCATTAAAAGCCAATTAAACCATCGCAATGATAAGAAATTCAATGAACAGAAAGAGACAAGAACAATACCGCGTCGAAAGCATTGTCGAAATAGGTGTAATAAGCTGCATAGCGCTATACGCGATTGATTGATAGTGCTTGAAGCGTCTTTATTTAAATTGACATATACAAAGCTATTTTTATATATTTAAAGATATTATGGATTAAATCATCATTTGTTTATTTAATACAAACTTCTGTTCAAGTAGGAACTCAATAGGTTATTATCCATGCAGCGTTCGGTGTTGCCACACTGATACAATTTTTCGAGCGTCTAAAGATCAGAAAAAGTGTTAAGTACACGAGTACAATATGACACCCTTTATATTCAAAAGAGCTGTTAAATTAACGGATGGACAGGCATTGGTCCTTGAACTAACAATAAGCAATCGTAACAGAACAAAACGTGTTCTTTTGAAGAAAAATTGTTTCTACAACTAATATAGTACTTTAGTGCTTCCCGTGGCAACCCTGACGGCGCTCGCTCCTCTCCTCGGCCTGCTGGCGGAAACAACTAAGCGATTGATTGGCTCTACATAAGGGAAAATAGAACCGGGCTCTATCCTCCTTATTCTGTAATAATCCTTGTATGCCGTAGCACACCTAACAACACCTATTCGGACAATGCTTAAAGAGACAAATAATTTTCTCTGTGGGCCATAACTATCGGGAGAAACCTTAATAATCTAAACTTCCTTTCTTTCAACATCTGTACAAAACACTCAGTCCATATTCTCCCAGCCCAACAATTTCCTACCGCAAATCGTTCAACTCCTTGTCTGTCAAAAAAAGGATCAAACTTTCATTACCACATCCACACATTGGGCAAAAAGAAGGACCACTTTGGGGTCATAATACTCTTGCTGTTGTCTATATACATAATTAGCAGAATTTGACAGCTGGAATTATCTATAATTGCAAGCAGTGGCATCGCTAGCCAAAACTTGAGGGGGGTGGGAGCCGGCGCCCTGCCGCGAGTGTTCAACTTTTCGTCTCGTATGTGATAATAAAACTAGTGATAACTACTAGCGTTGAAGACTGAAGATTAGAAGCCTAGTTGTATCTCTGAGCTCAGAAGTGGTTTGAAGGGCTTGGGCGTGGGAGGTGAGTATCTTACATATACGACTGGCAGGGTCCAAGAGTCATACCAGTTAGAAACAATAGCCAAGAAACACAGCACTATATCCGCAAAACTGTATATCAGACAGAAAGAAAATAAGTGGTGCAGGCAAAAGTTTTAAAGTAGACCCTGACTTTTTTGGCGCAAAACTCTACTACCCCGCAACAAAATCTATATAGCTTTTAATGCGGCCCAAGCCCTGAAATTCTAAGCCTAAAATGCAAATGAAATGACGCGACTTTCCAGTAAATAGAGCATACTATAAATTCTTTGGAATCCTGTCTGATCAGACTGCCTTTTCGGATCCTAAATGAAGGTAAGGGCCACTTAGCAGGATCTGCCCGTCTGTCTTTGTTCACGACGATTCCAGAAAAATGTGAGGCATTTAGCTGGAAGTTGGATACTGTGCTTCAGTTCGAGCCTTTCCGAAAAAGAAGTACTGATCATCCAGAGAAAAAATAAAAATGAAATAGAGTTGACTTGTTCTGAATTTAGAGTTCAAACAAAAAATTAAAATCAAATGACGTGTTGCAATAATCAGACCCGTCATTTAATCTTCTCTCATTCCTCACGAAGCCGATTTATTGGGATCCCAAAACGTAAGTGGAGGGATACCTATGACATCGCAAAAGTTGTCCGTCTGTCCGTCCGTCCGTCCGTCTGTCCGTCCGTCTGTAAGCACGATAACTCTCGAAGGGAATGAGATATTTTGATGAAACTTGGTGTGAGGGTTCGTTGGGTCGTCGGACCAGTCAAGTTCGTAGATGGGCTTTGTAGCTCTACATTTAGGGGTGGGGGAGGGGATTCAAATTAAGGGACAAACAAAATGTTTTGAAACAGCTAATGTGATAGTCGATTATGGGGTAAGAAGACATGCTGAACACGATGGTTAAAACCATTTTGTCATCGGACAAGTAGTTCGCCCGGAATCCGGCCAAAACCGGAAAGTTTGTTGAAAGTAAAAGTTTTATTTGAAGTTGATTAGATGTTCGATTTAGGGGTAGGAAGACATGCTGAAGACGATGTTGAAAATTATTTTCTCGACGGACAAGTATTTCGCCCGGAATCCGGCCCAAACCGGAAAGTTTGTTGAAAGTAAAAGTTTTATTTGAAGTTGATTAGATGTTCGATTCAGGGGTAGGAAGACATGCTGAAGACGATGGTGGAAATTATTTTCTCGACGGACAAGTATTTCGCCCGGAATCCGGCCCAAACCGGAAAGTTTGTTGAAAGTAAAAGTTTTATTTGAAATTGATTAGATGTTCGATTTAGGGGTAGGAAGACATGATGAAGGCGATGGTTAAAACTATTTTCTCGACGGACAAGTATTTCGCCCGGAATCCGGCCCAAACCGGAAAGTATGTTGAAAGTAAAAGTTTTATTTGAAGTTGATTAGATGTTCGATTTAGAGGTAGGAAGACATGCTGAAGACGATGGTGAAAACTATTTTCTCGACGGACAAGTATTTCGACCGGAATCCTGCCCAAACCGGAAAGTTTGTCAAAATTAAAAGTTTTATTTAGAGTTGATTAGATGTTCGATTTAGGGCAAGAAGACATGCTGAACACTTATGTGAAAACAAGTTTCTACCCGGACATGTATAGTTCGTCCGGAATCCGGCCAAAACCGGAAAACTGTTGGAAGTCAAAGTTTTATTTCTAGTTGATTAGATAAGCGATTTAGGGGTAAGAAGAGATGCTGAGTCCCTGCATGACAATCATATTTTACCCGGACATATAGTTCGACCGGAATCCGGCTGGAATCGGAAAATTTGTTATAAGCTAAATTTCTATTTGAAGTTGATTAGATGTTCATTACTGGGGAAAGAAGATACCCTGATTTCGTGTTTAAGCTTTCTTTTTTCGCCGGACAAGTAGTTCTGGAGTTCGGCCGGAACCGGGAAATTAGCAGAAGTGGCAGGAAGTTTTCGTCAAAACAGATATGATAGGGGTAAACACACATGCTGAATCCAAATCTGAACTTGGTTTTCTCAGGTGATTAGCTATTTTGCCTTAATCTGTTTCTGAATTTTAATTGTAAAAATGTTCAAGGAGTCTGGCGAAGACTGGATCTGGCTAAGACAAGACCCTGTTGTCTGGATCAGATATTGAATTTTTGGGATCCCATCGAAACCTTTGGTCTTGTTTTTTAACGTCGGACTGGAGAAAAATTCTTATTATTAAATGCTTTTCTACTAAAATGCAAAGGATCTTTACATGAAACTAACAAATTATTGGAAAGGTACGCCACAAGCAAAATCAGCCTGATTATTACTTGAATCGAGAGATACTATTAGACAACAGATCGTGGTAAAACTTAGGTTAAACTGTGTGCTGCAGGGCGAAATTCAAGATTTGTATTCTGTCGGTCAGGGAAGCTTAGATCTAACAATCATACTTCTCATTCTGACAAAATATGATTAAAAAATCTCTTCGTGTCTGAACGACTAGAAATAGCCTACCCCTCGAAACTTGCGACTGAAAATTTCGGACGCTCTAGGACACAGAACAGCCGACGCCTTAATAACTAGCCTCACTGAATTTTCCGGGCGCATGGCCAGCCCTCCCCCTCCCCATTTAGCTTTTCTGGGTGAGCGCCCAGTATCTGAATTTTCGTGGTCGGGTGCTCTGCGAGCGCCCGTTTTAGCTAAGTTTTTATGGTCGGGCGCTCTGCGAGCGCCCGTTTTAGCTTTTTTCTTTTTTCGAGGGGTGGTGGTAAATAAGTAGAACGCCCCCATTCTCTCCTGACCATTGAGCCGCCTATAATTTTGCCGATTGGTTGATTTAATGAACGTGATTACCTGCAAAGATTGCTCAATACAAGAGTGCTTGATACCGAAAAACAAACTTCGAACAGTCTCACAGAGACGCGAGAATGAAAATTTTCGGGCGTCGTAACAGCACTCGTTCGGGCTGGGAATTGCATAGTCAGATGATTTATTGCAAGAAAAGAGAGACGAAATCAATGAATGACCTAATAGTAATTTATCTGCGTCATCCGCGCGAGTGGCTAAAGACACTCAGTAATGGCCTTTATTCCAGTTCTAAGCCACCGTGTGGCTAGTTCCTTTTAGTCTCCCGATATCATCACCATCATCAATATTAACGAAAACTCTGTTAAGATATTATGACAGTTTTGCTCTAACCTTCAGTTTGAAAAGTAAACGCTTCCCATTGTTGTTCATGGTGGATGCTGAGAATGAGACGAGGAGGGGGGGGGGGGGGACTAAATCGCTTGTAATGCCGCACTGGCATAATTAAGGCCAGTTGTATTTCCAATATGAATGCTTCTGTCGAGCGACACTGCCCTGCGTTTGGTGATACCAAGAACAAATAATCAGACAAAGCCTCTGTTTTTGGTACCATGTAGCGACTATGAATACCCCGACAAAACTGAGCGGACCTAGAGGTATTTACTGTAGCTTTTTACCCGTCTAATCTACTTCCGTCTTCGCCGTTTCTCGTCATAGAGAAAGAAAATGCAGGAGGCGTACTCAGCGCGCTGACCAGCTCTTGAGCGTGTCCAAAGAATCAATCAGCTTTGTCTCCTACTTTTCCTCAAGGCGGTTTCACAGCGATATAGCTAATTATAGAGGTAACGAAACGTGAAGTGGTGCGAAGCTACTAACCTCCGCTCGTTCGCAGCGGAAAAGGTGCGGGAAATACTCGACTCCGCATAGCCATAATACAGAGATAGGGAAACGGGGGTTCTATCTGATTCTTTGTTCTTGGCGGTACAAGACAGCCCAGTGGTGACATTCGTATAACTGTCCATATCTTGTATTTAGGCGTCTCTTGTAGTTAGACCTTTCTTATTTAGGAAAGAGGCTACTCACCCAGCAGAATGAAGATTATCCTTTTTCTTTTCGGCTCCGTCATCTTTGGGCACGACGTTGTATTCCCCTTTCTTATATGTTAACTGATTTATCTTTCTCACAGTGAACTGTATTAGAGATTCATTACCGTCTGACTTCAACTTATACGTCTTGCTCATTACTGATCATCAAGCTATTTGCAGGTCTGATATGATGAAGAGGAAACAGCAAAAAAACCTTGAATGTCACTTCCTGATTTTTGAGAAATCACTTCTTTTTCCTTGTTCCTGAAAGAATCGAACAAGGAACCACATTTGCATAGCCGATGACGTCATAAGAAGTTGAATTAGTGGAGAGAGATCCGGTAAGTTTGGAGAAAAACAAGAATGGATAACAGTTATGCGTATATGCTGCCGTAACGTAACCCCTGGCACAAACGTACTGTTTCTTCGTTAATAGGTTGCGTTGTGTCAAAATGGTTGCTGCTATTTGCACTGACTAATTTTATTTTCGAAATGGATTGAGGAAAGTTATTTACATTATTTTTCTTTATTATATTTTTTTGTTGCCTTGGGATTTTTTGTAGTGTAAATAACTGTCTGGAGTGTTTTCGTACATGGTTTCACCTTTTATTCCTTACTTCAGTATTTTTGTTCTTTTTCTTGTGTTTAATAGCACATCCTCGCAAGCATTGCTTTTGCTGTGCTATTTATGATATTTTTTTTTCTTGTTTTTCTTTGTGTGTATTTTTTTTTTTTTCTGGATTCGCGGTTTCAGCAGACAATACAACCGAGAGTAAACATCCCAAGAACACTTGGGATATTATCTGGTGTCGTAACAAACGTTAGGGATTAAATGTTATGCATAACGAGCATTGCAGGAACAGGCGAAAAACCGCCAAAATAGCATATGCTGCTATTTTAGTGGAGTGTTCCTTGGAACAACACTGTTGCGAGCGCTGTGGCTGTTTTCGGTTTCCGGTTTTCACCGTATTTTGTGGAGCTCAAAACTCTTGAACCAGTGCAAGTATCAAGCCCAAACTTGGTACACTTCTGGGTATTGGGGTCCGGGTGTGCCTTTTGGTTGTCCTACCCCCACGCGGTTCAGGGGCAAATGGACCCAGTTTGCCCAGTGAATAATTTGCATAACTTTACCAGACTTGGACATACGACGATGAAATTCCTTGTACATGTATATCCTAGGGCTGGGAAATTGCTTTTAAAGTTGCACTGGGCTAAGATTGCCCAGGAGTAAAGTTCGTTACCCCCCCCCCCCCCCCCCTCCCCCAACCGTCCCGTTCATGGGCAGCTGAGCACAGATTCCCCATGAGTTAAGTTCGTCTATCACAGGTGTCAAGTTCAACTCTTGTTTATTTACAGAAATATATCTACGGGAGAGGATTTTGGTGTAACAGCAACAAATAAGACGACGTGACTTACTTTAATCTTTAATGAATAGTTGGGAATTGGACGGTTCTGTTATATGATCGATGATATGCCGTGCTTAATGAATTGTGACAAAGGGGGTATTAGGCTGCTACAATTTGTTTTATTACACTTGTTATTAGCTTGCTAATGGAAAAGAGGTTTAAAGGTTCGGACTGGCTGGCAGACTATTCAGTGTCGGAACTTAAGTTGTCCGTGCACGATCTTCAACATTTCTTTGGTACTTGCGGTTTGTTTACATTTAAAGCTTTTTTAGTGGGATGATTACAAATAAGATTATTTCAATACTTGTTTGGTTACTGTGGATGTGAAATAACTCGGTTCTAACGCTGTGATAAACATTTTACTTTACTCTACGATATCGAAAATCCAGCAGATGGTCATTTAGACCCAGACACTTGCCAAGACGGTCGGGAAATATTGCCGAAAATAAAGTCAGCTGATTAGTCTCTTTAGCACTCCCGGTCAAGGTCTGATATAAAGTCATTTCTCGAAATTTTGTTTTGGTTAAGTATGTACTTTAAAACTAATGAAAACACAAATCACATGGTCAGGTCGTTTATTTTTTTCGAGAACGTCCTCATGCCTTCAAGGAACTCCTGTCCAATCGGTTCAATTTCTGTCTTGGGTACGTTGTACCAGAAGTCAGGTCCGGGAAGTTCCAAAGTGAAGGCATAGGGGATCTTTGCTGTACCGTAGGCCCAGTCCGTAGACATCCCGCTGCCAAGTTCTGAAAGGGAGAATATGCTGCTTACTGCTTAAGATAGGCTTATACTGCAGCTGTATTACGCTGAAGTACCAAGTAAGCTCCCAACCACCAACATTAGGAGCAGGAAACTGTAAGCTGAGATAATTCACGGGCTATATCACTTTCGTCCCTCTTCATACCTCGATCGCTCGTCGTCTCTTTAGCACTACCAGTCAAGGTCTGACTTGACCTCAGTCTGACTTGACGACTGAAGGTTGTGGAACTAGACGACTCTCGATGAGTCAAGGGTTCAGGTTTGCTGGTGCTGCGAAGATTAAATAGTTTTCTGAGAAGGGAAATTTCAAATATGATTGCTTGTGAACAAACCTTAAAAAAAAGTCTTACAGAACGGAGAAAAAATATCACACTTCATCTACTTACGAACGAAATCGGCTATTGCTCCGACGTCGTAAAACCGGCCGTTCACCGCACTCATTGATGCTGCAGCGTCCATAGCAATACTTCTTAGTTCGTCTTGGCGATTGATCTCGTCAGTTGTCCATCCCCAAGGATGCATCCAAGCCTAAAAGAAGGATTTTTCGATTGGAGAGCTGTAGAGAGTACTGTTATGGACGAAAACTGAAAAATAAGGGATCGACTAAAAACGGGATGTATGGCCAGTGTCATGAAACTTGTCACAGTTTACGCTATGTAAGTGGGGGAGAGTAAGCGAGACACCTGGGAATAAGAAGATATTTATTGAACATAGTTATTCTTTGATTTTCATACCTGAGAGTAAGTATGCACAGCCACATAAGCTACAATGCCGGTCGTGTTCGTTACGTAGTCTCTGATGGCACTGGTTTCCGGCTCTGAAAACGCCGTTTCACCTGCAAAGTATTCTGAGCAGGGCATCGTCGTGGTGGTTCCGATTTCTAGAGAAAAACAGATATGTTACGAGGTTGTTCCTTTTTGTGCCATTTCGTGGCCGGATCGACTAAAAGCAGAAAAGGAAAGGCAAGAGAAAAGCAGGCAAAGATACTAAAACCAGGAAGGGCAAACTAAAACGGGGAAAGAATTACCAGAAATCGAGGATTCGAGAAACTGGCAAGCCTTTCCTCTGTTTAGTATCCCGTGAGGGGTCAGCAAATTACATTTGAAAGCCCACCTTTTCCTCCTTTGAGTACCCTGTCGGTAGGCGACTAAAATCATCTAAGTCCAGCGCGGGGTCGGCAACTAAAATATTTCAAGTCCACCATTTCTTTCCGGGTTCTAGTAACTTGTCACGGATATAGTACCTTAGCTTAGACTACCAAAACGAGGAAAGAAATTGATAATTCTAAATTATTCTTCTTTGAGGGGTCGGCAACTATCAAAATTCATAGTTCAGCGTTCCGTTCCTCGTTTTAGTAGCTTTGAGGGGTCGGCAAGTAAAATGTTAAGTGAGGGGTCGGCAGCTAAGATGCCTTAACCAACTAAAGTACCTTTAAGGTGTCGGCAACTAGAATTCTCAGTCAAGTGAGGGGTTGGCAACTAACTTTAATATTCTGGGATGGGTAAATAAATTGGAAACTCTTCTTCTTCGAAGGATTCCGTCTCTTTTTGAGCGAGGGGTCGGCAACTAAGATATTTCAAGTCCGCCATTTCTTTCCTGTTCTTAGTAACTTGTCACAGATAGTAGAGAGTACTAAAACGAAGAAAGAAACTGGGGATTCTAAATTATTTTTCTTTGTGGGGTCGTGAACTATCAAAATTCATAATTCACTGTTCCCTTCCTCATTTTGGTAGCTTTGAGGGGTCGGATGAGGGGGTAGATCGAAAACTTCGACCGAAATCGTATCATAGAGTTGACTCGAAATGCACACGATAGAACAACGTAGCTTTGAGGGGTCGGATGAGGGGGTGGATCGAAAACTTCGACCGAAATCGCATTATAGAGTTGACTTCAAATGCACACGATAGAACAACCTACCGAGCCTTGGTTCATGATATGTCATAAGGAGTGGCCCCAAAACGTCCCGTGAGGATTGACGGTACTTAAGTAAGTAAGTAAGTAAGAGGGGTAGGCAACTAAGAACGAGGAGAGAGATTGGGAATTGTAACTGCCGTGTCTGCTTAATGCCGTTTTCTTTGCCCTGTCAGCTGACAGTTGTCAGTTATGCGTGTCAGTTGAATCGTCCACCCGACAAGGTTTTAAAACTGCTTTAAACCGCGAAAAGGCAGTAGCATGAAGACAAGAAATACTCAAATTTCTGTTTTATGCGATCTGTTTTATGCGATACGGCCTTGTTATGTCATACTTATCGTTTATATTTTTGGCCAGTTATGTATGTGTTTACTATGTTTTTTACTCTCCGATTTCTGGAGGAAATAAATTATTTGAATTAAATTGAATCGAATTGAAAAATCGAAGGCAGTTTAAAACGAAGAAAGGTATGGTTATTTAAAAAAAATTAAGAAAGCTAAAATTAAGAAAGAGGCGGAATCCCTCAAAGAAGAAGGGCTTCCAATCTATTTACCCATCACAGGATACTAAAATTAGTTACCTCACTTAACTGAGAATTCTAGCGGCCGACCCCTCAAAGAAGAATAATTTCTAATTCCTCTTTCCTCGTTTTAGTATTCTCAGGAACTACCAGTGACAAGGTAGAAAACGAGGAAAGAAATGGTAGACCAAAATATCATAGTAGCCAACCCCCTAGTAATTTAGAACTCCCAGTTTCTTTCCTTATTTTAGTAGTCTAAGCTAAGGTACTATCCGTGACAAGTTTCTAAAACCAGGAAAGAAATGGTGGACTTGAAATATCTTAGTTGACGACCCCTCGCCGACAGACAGGGTGCTAAAAGGAGGAAAACGTTAACTTCTACAAATGTAAGTTGGCGACCCGTCACGGGATACTGAACAGCGGAAAAACACGGTGCAGCTTGCCAGTTTTTCCAATGCTAAAAGGAGGAAAAGGTGAACTTTTAAAAATGTAAGTTACCGACCGCTCACCCCGTTTTAGTTTGCCCTTCCTGGTTTTAGTATCTTCGCCGGCTTTTCTCTTGCCTTTCCTGCCTTTAGTTTTGTTGAATTTCTAATATTCCAGAGAAGTCTCGACACCATCCTAGCAAATCTGGAAGTACCTTAACTCGTGAACGACAGAATCCCAGACCCCCCCCCCCCCCCCCCCCCCGCCCTCCGACTCCACTCACAATACCCTGAGCCAATACGGTTCTGTAAATGATGTATCCGAGCATATGTTTGTTATTCCTATAAAGTTCGATCACGATCACACCAGCCTAAACGGGTCAAATCCGATCTGCAAATGAAAAAGATCACCAGAGAGAAATGTCGACCTCTGTTCAATTATTAAGTTTCTCCCGAATCCGATCACCCGTTCTAAAGTGACGCATTACTCAATATTCAGGATTCCCTCCCTCCACTTCCCCCTAAGATTATCATATCGAAGATTTTTTTTTTTTTTCCAAGTCAGTTTCGCCGGGTCCCTGATATGCCGGCCAAGTTTCGTCGGGAAAATCCCCAAAAACCGGAATTCCGGCAAACCCCCTCACCTCCCCCTCCCAAGTATCCGGATCCAGTCCAATTGCGTAAAATATTTACCTGGAGCAGATTTTTGTTCTACCCAGCAAGTTTCACTCTGATCCCCTGCACTCTAACTGTTTCTCGAGATTCCCTCCCCCAACTCCCCCACAGTGCCCGGAGCCAATCCGGTCCTCTAAATGATTTATCCGGAGTATCTGTTTGTTATTCCCATAAAGTTCCATCCTGATCTCTCCAGTCTAAGCGGGTCGCGTATCCCCCCCCCTCCACCCCCCAATAGTTGAAAAAGATCACCAGAGAAATGTTCCGTGTTCAATTATTAAATTTCACTCGAATCCGATCACCCGTTCCAAAGTTAGGCATGACTCAGTACTCCGGATTCCCCTCCCTTCACCCTCCCCCCCAAGATTATCAGATCGACGAAACTTAATTTTCAAGTCAGTTTGATCGGGTCCCTCATATGCCTGTCAAGTTTTGTCCTGAAAATCCCAAAAACCGCCATCACCGGAATTCCGGGAAACCCCCTCCACCCCCAAGTGTCGGGATCCACTACTATTGTCTAAAGGATTTACCTAGAGCAGATACTTGTTCTTCCCAGCAACTTTCACTCCGATCCCTCTCTCCTTTCTAACCGTTTATGGAAATTTCTGGTGTCCCCCCCCAACTCCCCCCTAGCTATCGAATCTTGTGAAGACTTTAAACGGGACATTAGACATATATAATCTATTAAATTATTAAGTTTCATTCCAATCTGATCACCCATACACACTACTCAGTGTTAGAATGTTTATTCGTTGGACTCTAAGCACTGGATCAATAAAGTAAACTACTCCCCCTTTTATACCTGGAGTGAATGGGCTGCCATTCATTCCATAAAACTCGTACCAAATCCCTGACATTCCTCCCTCTTATTGGCAAATACCAATGGAAGAGGAGTTCATGGAGAAAATAGCATTTACAACACCATTTGGTCATTTCCAGTTCAAAGCTACGCCCTTTGGCCTGAAGGGAGCCCCAGCAACATTCCAGCGAATGATGGATAAACTGCTAGAAGAACTGGATTTTGCAAAGGCGTAATTTGAAGACATAGTGGTCTACGGCGAATCTCTCGAAGTACATATGGACATGGGCGTCTTTACCCGAGAATCAAGGTGGGGGGGGGGGGGGGTGCTGAAGTCGAAGATTTCCCGAATCAGCCTTTCAGCTTCCGGATTTTCCCGAATATGTTTATTTACTCAACCATGAAAATTAATTAGGGGGACGCACCCCTCCCCCAATGCTGTAGGCCAGTCGGTAAAAACTAACCGAGTCAGCGAGAAGCTCCGCGATTTTTCGTCAAAACAGTTGATTTTTTTTCATGTAAACAGTCGTTTTTTTCTGAAAAATGGTCGATTTCTCGTTTCTCGTCGGTTTTTCTGGAAATCAGTGGATTTTTCTGAAAATCAGTCAATTTTTTCAAACATATCATTTTTGTTGTTGAAAACAGTCGTTTTTTCTGCAGAAAAAGTCGGTAAAAATTACCAGCCAGTCGGTAAATGCCTCGTCCCCCCCAAAAAAAAACATTTTGGCTAGTGACGCCTCTGCTCACAGGGCAAGCTAAGTAGCACTTATATGCCAACCAGACCCTTGGAAAGACGTCTCTAACATTCCAAGACAGAACAGCAAGCTCTCTAATGGTCACGCCACATTTCACATCTTCTCGAATGCAATCGATGAGTAGTTCGAGTTCTAATGCAAGATCTTCAGGGTTCAGCGAAATTGAGGGAAAGAACTTGCAGAAATTATGAACAGCATCTTGATCCACAACTTGTATTAGCGGAGCAAGGCAGTCGAGGATCGGCTTGATTACAAGTGAACATTCTTCCCAGCACTGCCGGAGCTCTTTTGCTAGCAATCCACCGACAAGCTTGTATTCATTGATTTAGTGGTTTGAAAGTTCGTAATGTTTTTTCACGTAATCTTTCTGTATGATTTTCCCGCATTCAAGGCACTTCACTTTCACTCGATCTTTTCTTTCGCTAAAGTCTATTTTTCATTTATTGGTCATCACTCAGTGTTACTTTCGAAACTTTGAATACTCGGGGAGATTCCTGCTTCATCAGTCGAACTTGAATGAACGGAATATATAAATTGAAACTGAGTGCCACTGTTTCCATCCGTGCGGTGTCTAATGTCTTACCGCGTGACTCACCTCCAATCCAAGCCGCGTATATTGAGTCTCACTGTTTAGCTGATTTGAACTCTCGTCAAATCCAGTTTACAATTCGAACTTCATTAAGACGAAAATTTGACAGCGAATGGTAAAAGGAGGATACGATCATGAGAAGAGTCTTTTCCAAACAAGACCGATCGTTTTTTCGAAAATTGTCGATTCGGGGTGATATAGTAAAATGGCTCAGAATTTTCTTTCGGTTCGGAGTTTCACAGATAATTTGAACACGGACATTCACGGATAAGGAATACTCGATATTTTTCAAAATAAGAGCGAATTCAAGATTTTTCCGAATAAGACTAGCTGGGAATTTCCGAATAAGTCAAATTTGGGATTTTTCCGTGTAAGACTAATTCGGGGAATTTTCCGAACAAGATTAATTCGGTATTTGTCCGAGTTGACGGTTTCGGGATTTTTCCGAATAAGACCAACTCAGGGCTTTATCGAACGAGAGGGATTAGGGCGAATATGACTAATTCCTGGATTTTTTCGAACATCAGCAATTCCAGATTTTTCTGTATTTGACAGTTGGGGACTTTACTGAGTAAGGCTAATTCGAGAATTGTCTGAATAAAAGTCTCATTCGGGTTTTCCCCAAGAAGAATATATTAACCCAAAGCTAAAAACTAATTCGAGACTTTTCAACTGAGGCCAATTCGTGATTTTTTTCGAATGAAGTCTAATCGGGATATTTTCAAATAAGACCGATTCGGGGGTTTTCCGAATAGGGCTAGTTCGGGAATTTTTCGGAATAGGGCTAATTCGGGAATTTTTCCGAATAGAGCTAGTTCGGGAATTTTCCTGACAGGCAGATTGAGAATTTTTCGAATATGCCGAATTCGGGATTTTTGCGAATAAAGTCTCATTTGTGATTTTTGTGAATAAGGCTAATTCGGGAATTTTCCGAATATGCAAAGTTCGTGATTTTTTCCGAATAAAGTCTCATTGGGGAATTTTTCCGAATAAATTCTCATTC
The DNA here is from genome assembly GCA_023053575.1 of Branchinecta lynchi. Taxonomy (NCBI): domain Eukaryota; kingdom Metazoa; phylum Arthropoda; class Branchiopoda; order Anostraca; family Branchinectidae; genus Branchinecta; species Branchinecta lynchi. Next base: position 4,868,796 of record JAKZAP010000001.1, read on the forward strand.
GGGAATTTTTCCGAACAGAGTCTCATTCGGGTTTTCCCAGAGAAGACTAATTCGGAACTTCCTCAAAGCCTGTGGAAGAGCATCGAGAAAAACTTTTCCCCGAATAAGGTATTTCGCTTGTCTGTTTCTCCCGAATACGGTATTTTCGTTTAGGTCAGGGGGTCGCAGTACCCCCCCCCCCCTTAAATACGTCCCTGCATATGGAACACCTGCGAGTCGGATTAGCAAAGCTTCAGTCAGCAAACCTTACGATAAACATCACGAAAAGCCGATTTGTGTTTCATTCGCTAGAGTACCTGGATTCCAGGTCGGTTACGGCGAGATAAGCCCGGTAGAGGACCACGTACAGGTAGTCGTCAACCAGCAGCAACCTCAAACCGAATCGCAAGTACGGGCGCTACTTGGAATGATCAACTACTACAGCCGTTTTGTCAAGGATTGTGCCAAAATCTTGGAGCCAAGAAAAACGCCCCAGAACGGATCATATGGAACTCCGAAGCCGAAGAATCATTTCGGACGGTCAAAAGGGTTCTAGCAGCAGACCCCGTGCTTAAAAACTCGAATTTTAACGAGGGATTCACGCTAAGTACAGACGCTTCCCTGTATGTTATGGGTGCATGCCTGGAACAAGATTTCGAGGACGGAAGGCACCCAGTGGCTTTTGGCTCAAAATCGCTTCTACGTAGAGAGACCCGGTACTCTACAATCGAGCGGGAGTGTCTAGCAATGGTTTGGCCAATAACCAAGTTCCGCTACTATCTGGCAGGCCGACCTTTCAAGGTCATAACTGCCCACGCCCCACTTAAATGGCTACAATCTGCTAAACACACAAACAGTAGACTCGAGCGCTGGTCAATCCTGCTGCAAGAATACGATTTCGTGATCGAAGCACGCCCAGGGAAAGACTATGCAAATGCAGATGCCTTTCCAGGATTCACGAGTAAGGAAAAAAAAATCATGTAATAGTTATTATAGAGACCGACTTGAGTCCACAAGGACCAGGTCGCGTCTAAGTGCATTGTTAACAAACTTTACCGAGACCGAGCTGCGTCCCACGGACCGGCTTGTGTCTTGGAAAGTCTTTACCGTGTGTTCTAGTGTGAGTTCGTTCAAGATTTAGGACCCTCCGGTGTTCATGGGACCAGGACGTGTCCAATTCCAAGCAAGTTTAATTCTTAGTTCTTATTTAAAGTGTCGTCGTTGAAATCGAACTGTTCGACGAATCAGATCTCGACCACCAAATCAAAGAAAGTTTTCAAAAACTTTGCTCATTAGCAGAGCAGCTGCAACCACTCAATAGCTGCGTTCGTTGCACTCCGGGCTGTCACTGGTGTTTAGTCACCAGTGCCCGGTTCTTCCCTAAAAACGCGTTCTTTTGGTTCACCGGCGAGTTGATGAAAACCGGCTAACTCCTCGCTGAAGCCGAGCTCACGAGCAGGTTCTGGTTAGTCCGCACTGGTGAGATAAAACCGGACACTGGTTAGTTCAAAAACGGGTTAATTGACTGGTGAGAAGTCACCGGTGGATGCAAAAACGGCTTATAAGAAAAACCGGAGACCACCGGTGAGAACTCCCGTGACAAAGAACGCTACTAATGAGGCGGTAAAGAAGAACACAAGCCCATCAGCACTCGGTCACAGAGTGCTGTCTCCATTCAAATGAAAGAAGCAGCTGTGCCGAAAACAAAAAAAATCCGCATTGTGATAGATCTGACCCGTGACGATACACCAGCTGACCCAGACAGCGAGAGCTGGATTGAAATATCAGACACATCTCTATTTGCCGAAGAAAGGAAAGATCTATCGTGAAATTCCAGGGGGTCAGTAGATTACACATACTAGAAGTAATGGCCGAAAGAGGAGGCTTGTAACTGTAAAAAGACCAGCTGTATTATTACGTCGTAGTGATAAAGGACTAGTTCGGGCCGATATGGACCAACTGCGTCCCAGTTATAGTGGTTTCTTGAGTTCCCTAAGGGTTTTGTTTTGTCCTCTTCCATCTATACAGTGTGCACCTGTTTTTGCTAGGACACTTACTGGTCCTCGTGGATGACAGTAGGTCTAACGAATGCGCTTTTTGTTGAGTGACTCCCCCTATATGTCCGGTCCTTATTCATGTCCGATGTGTGGCAGCATGGACGAGAATTTAAAGCATTTATTGTGTGAATGCGAAAGTTTGAGTGAACTTAGGTTAGAAATTTTTGGTGTGAACGGAAGGGGAATGGATGAAGAATGGATGTGTGGTGTAATAGGGAATAACTGTTTTGGAAATATAAAACTGAGGTTCCTCAGGGTAGCCTTAGCCCATAGGGATAGGTGCCTATAGGAGTTTAATATTTTTTGTGTGTGGTGTTGTTTTTTTGTTATATACGTATTTGCCATGGCCGTTGGCTTTTAGCGCAAATAAAATCTTATCTTATCTAATCTTATCTTATGGGAACAATAACGTCCCAAAAAAAAAAAAATTCAGGAAAAATAAATTATAAAAAAAAAAGTTCAGAATCTAATGATGTGTGGGGTAACTACAGTCGGGCTCTAATAACCTATGGGATAAGTAAGGTCCAGGTCTAATAGGGTCCTGGGGACTGAGGCACGGATGCTTACACTTTGCCCACTTTTTAGACGCAAACCGGTCCTGAAGGACACAGTTGGCCTAGTTTTACGCCCACACGCGTGTTACGGACCTCAAAATTCAACAAGACTTACTTTTGTTGGGGGAAGGGGGGGGGGGGGGGGTAGCAGCAGCGTCTTGAGGCACTAGGATTAGCCTCGTCTGGGTCCGTCAGGACTCTCATTCGGGCTTACGTTATAGCACTAATTTAGCCGCTTCTGGGTCCGTAATGGACTCCGAATCGGGGTTAAATTTGTGTCCAGAGCGAGTGTCTCAAATGTTCAGTGTCGAGTCTGGGGGGGGGGCTGATTACTGGGGGGGGGGGGGGTGTAACTCGTTGGGGACAAACTGACAAACATGCTAACTGTTCCGACAAGTGCCATATGAGTTTTCAGCTCTTGTTTAGTTTAGTTTAAGGATTTAGTATGGGGGCGAGTGGTGATCTGAACAGGATCCGACTTCAGTAGGGGTAATTGTAAATGGGTCTGGGGTCGACGATTTTTTGTAGCGCAAAACTGCTGCGTCCAACGGGATTTCAAGCAGGGTCGGCGTTCAGACGGGAGTAGTCATGACTTTCGCAGTGAAGATTTCCCGCAGACTCAGTGAGAGGGGGACACCAGGGTGTCTTCCACTCGTTTTTATGGCAATTGCCCTCCGGCGAAGTGCCATATAGCGATCGCAATTTCTGTCGGTCCGTCGGTCTGTTGTGGGGCGGCCGGTCCAGGTTTTTCTAGTTCAGGCACTTCCACACAAGCTAGGACGATGAAACTTCGCAGGCATATCAGGGACCCGACCAGATTAACTTACAAATAATCGCTTCCCCAATCCGACTTTCCCCAGATCCGGAAGTCGGGAAACTAGGAATAACGGTAGCAAAAGGTAGCAAAAAGAGCGCTGCCCATATGCGGTATCGATCCACGGAACCCTGTGGCGTAGGTCCTGCGCTCTGCCACGGCGCTACACTTGATGTATTGAGAAGCGAATGCGGGAGTAGATACGATTTAAAGATTAAAGTAAGATCAAGTGGGCAGAACGAATTCTAAATGCTAACCAGAGCAAAATAACAAGAGCTATTTTGCATTGATGGTAACTAAACTTAAACTAAACAAATCTCGTGAAACGCTTCCACATAAGCTAGGACAATGAAACTTGGCATGCATATCAGGGATCTGACCAGATTAACTTGGAAATAATCACTTTCCAGATCCCATCATAGTGGCGGAGTGGAGGGCGGGATGGGAAATCCGGAAATTATTAACATGCATAACTTTGGAAAGGGTAATCGGACATATGACATTTGTCAAGTACAAGTGTTTCGGATATTCAGTTTCAAATCCGGACCAGATTCGCTACCTGTGGGGGGGGGGGGCTGGAGGGGGGCACCGGAAATCTCCTGAAATGCTTCCACATAAACTAGGACGATAAAACTTGGAAGGCATATGAGAGAACCGACCAGGTTAACTTGGAAATAATCACTTCCCCGATCCAGCCATCGCGGGGGAGTCGAGGGATGGGGAATCTGGAAACTAGAATCATACATAACTTTGGAACGGGTAATCGGACATGCATGAAACTTGACAAATGTGAAGAACAAGTGTCTCAGATTTTCAATTTCAAATCCTGCCTGAATCCGATAACTGGGGGTGGGGGTAAAGAGGGGACCGGAAATCTTTTGAAACACTTAGGGTCGACGGATCGGGATGGAACTTGAAGGGAAGAACGAGCATTGGCTCTAGATACTTTATTGACAAAATAAGACTGGATCGTGTCGCCGTGGAGGGTGTCGGAGGGGGTTTCTTGGATTTCCGCGGTGATTACGAGTTAAGGTACTTCAGATGTACTATGACCATGACATTGACAGACATATTAGGTACTCTCCTAGGTTGACTTGAAAATAGTTCCATCCCCGATACGGTGATGTTGGGGGGAGTGGAAGTATGCGGAATCCAGCATCTAGTGACATGCATAACTTTAGAACGGGTGATCGGGTGTGAATGAAACTTGACTAGTGTCAAGAACAAGTGTCTCAGATGATGAATTTCAAGTTCGAAACGAATCCAGTAACTGGGGGGGGGGGAGCTGAAGGGGGTGCAAGAAATCTCGTGAAACGCTTAGAGTCGAGAGATCGGGATGGGACTTGGAGGAAAGAACAAGCATAAGCCGTAGAGACAATACTGACAAAACAGGACCGGATCTTGTCACAGTTGGGGGAGTTTGAGAGGGTTTTCCACAATTCTGGTCATCACGAGCTGGGGCTCTTCCAAATGCGCTATGACCATGAAACTTGGCAGGCATGCTAGGGCTTAAAAATAGTCCCTCCCCCGATCCAATCATTGTTGTGGGAGAAACAGTTATCAGTGAGTGGAGTAACCATTTCAGATTTAATAGATTAAGTCGATTTTCTGATGAAATGAATATCGGGAGAGAGATGCAGCCTTGACAACTGCAAACCGTATCTGAAAAACATGCTAACTGTTCTTACAAGTGCCATATGAGTTTTCAGCTCTTGTTTTGAGAGTGCTGCCGTTTAATCGAAATTTTCGAAGAAGAAGGTGTGTTGAAAAAGAACTTGCAGTCGGAAATTCCGATATTGGTATCCCCCTTCTTGATATGAATTATGTTGGTGACGTGAAAAAAGAATCCCAAAACATAAGTGACGGGATACCTATGATTTCGTAAAATTTGATTTAGGGTTAGGAGCCATACTGAACCTGGATATGAAAATTATTTCCTGGCCGGACAAGACAAGTAGTTCAACCGGAATCCAGCAAAAACCGGAAATTCCGTTATGCGAGGCGAAGTTCGGCTCGTTCCACAAAAGCTGTGTCTTCCCAATGCAGTCTTGCCATGCAAACCCTCCCGAATTACGGTTGATACAGGCGGGTATATTGCCTACGTGCTCGGAACCGCCATTGATAATTGTCAGCGCGTCAAAGATATAGTTCTTCCCACAAGAGGCAGGAGAATAAACGCAAAAGGTGTTCCGCTTTCCGGTCCTGAGCCGCATCCAGTCCCAGATAAAGCCAAGTGCAGAGTCGATCATCAACGGGTCCCCAAGGCATTGGTCGTAAAACCACCGCGCTGCAATGCCGTACGACTCTGTGGGCGGCCAGTAATAATCGGATTGGTTGCCTGGCATCATTATGGAAGTTTCTGGGTGGATCATTTTCTCAAGACGCTGCTCCCATGTGGTTTGTGAATGTTCGAATTGCAACTGGACCTGGGCTTGGTCCCAGATGCGTTTTTGGTTATCGACGCTTTGCTTGAACCACATGGTAACTCCGTCGACAGAGAACGCATTTCCATCTTTAGGTGTAACTTTATAAGTTGTATTAAAGATGGCAGTAGACGGGATGGTGACTACAGATACCCCAATGGTAGAACGACAGGCCTTCAGTACGAGTTGTTGTAACCCCGGGAAGGTTGGTATGATTTCTGCTTGTAGAAGTTGTTCTTCGGTTGCCATGGCTTTGTTGTCCCCAGCCTCTTCATTTTCGATGCGATTGGATTGATTGCCTGCAGTATCGATTTGCACATCAATGAATCCCCGGGAGCGGAGAAATTCAATACCTTCCTCGCGCCGCACGAGTTTGATGCCCGTGTTTTCACAACGACCTCCACGTAGTACTCGTTGCGCGTATCGTCGCCTTCCCATTCCGTAATAGAGCCAGCATTTGGTAGAGGAGCCGAGAACATAGTATATTGTTCGAACGGCCCTCTCTCCTGATTCTTGGCGGTCGAACCGGGCGAGCCGAAGAGCTCCTCCAACAAATCGGCATTGGCAACGGTACCCGCAGTCGTGGACGATGTGAATGTGGAACTTGCCGCCACAGGAACGTCCGGCACAAGTGCTGACTCCGAGAAAGCCGTCATGGTCTCGGGTAAACCTTGCGCCGTCCATTCGCTTTGAAATGAAGTCATCAGCCTCTCCTGAGCCTCCGAGGTAAACGATATGGTGGTAGAGCCACCTACCATAAGTTGGGCTCTCAAGTGCATCCAAAATGGCAGCTGGATCGACGATGAATCCGTTGTCTCCATCAAAGTGTTCGCTTGATTCAACGTCGAAGTCAGCTGTTCCAACTGATGGGGGGTGATTTCCTTCGTCGTCGCTTCGAAAACTGTTTGAATTTCCAACATCAGCTGGTTCCAAAACGTCTGTGTATAATTTGCTGCTTTGGCCATCGGTGGAATGGAACAAGTCGTCAAAACAAGACGAAGCATCTTGATCACAACCGAGACTGGACATGTTGTCATTTTCTGTACTATTAAAACAAGACTGATAATTTCTGCAAATTACACAGGAGTTTTATACTAACAGAGTAGAAACTTGATCATCTACCATCTGGTCGTACTACATTCTCTTATCGGATACTTTGTTCTCTTGACCTTGCGCCGGCCACTTGGCAATAAATAACAGCAATTAAGTTGGAGACCAGATGCTATGACGTCATCTGCCAACTCCACGCACTGATATCCTCACTTTAGCGATAAGGAATAATCTGACTGCTGCGGCTGCTGCTGCTGCAGCTCCCTAAACCAAGTGGTGCTCCTGGGGCGGAGCCCCAGGACGCGCCGCCTTTAAGAAATAATCTGACTGCTGCGGCTGCTGCTGCTGCAGTTCCCTAAACCAAGTGGTGCGCCTGGGGCGGAGCCCCAGGCCGCGCACGGAGTTACGGGAAAAGGCGGATCGTTAAAAAAAATTGGACCCTGGGTCCCCCGCCTTTTCCCGTAATCCAGTGACACCTACTGCTTTGGCACATGCAGTTTCGTTTCCGGGCTCATCAACTTCTTCGACATAGGGGTTAGGTCGTTTACGGGTGCCAGGCCTCTCAATGACATTATCTCTAGGGTTCACAATCATGCCTGTCTTTGGATACTGTACTCCTATAACTGATTCAACAGCGTACTTTGCTCCAATTCCAGTTAGGGCAGCTAATTTTGCAAGTCCCTCGCTAACGAGTCTGAGTTGAATCTGAAGTTGATCAGAGGTTCGATTTAGGGTTAAGGAGACACGCTGAATCCGAAGATGAAAATTATTTTCTTGCCGGACAATAGTTGGCCCGAAATCCGGTCAACCGGATGAAAATTTTTCGATAATTGGTTATATTTAGTTGTAAGTTTCAGTAGCAGACAGTAGTGCCTGTTATCACTAGTACTCACTACATGCTACTATTAGCAAGACTGGATGCTACGATAGTAAGATAGGATGCCACTGGACTCTACAGCTTAAAATTTGCCAAGTCTGCGGTCACATTAAATAATAGAATTCTACTTTCTTGTACAACTATCATACAACTACACAGGCTACAAGTTTTTCATCGGGACAACCTGTAATTTAGCATGAAGTTTTAAAACCCAATTCGTCATAGTGTGAGGAGACATGCTGTTGCAGTTTTCGAACATTAGAGATTCGGGTTGCGTTCCCCAAACTTAACAATTGTTAACAATCGTTAACTTTACTTCGGGGCGGAGCTAACTACAGCTTTAACGATCATTAAGTTTTCCCAGTTCTACAATTGTTAACTATTTTGTAACGATGCTCACCGACCATCGTTACAAAATGGATAACAATCGTTAAGCTCCGGAACGGAAATTGTAGGTGGGCGGAGCTTAAATTTCAAAATCAGAAACGTGGAACCTAACAAGCTAACAACTGTTAACAATTTGTACGATCGTTAAGTTGCGGAACGCAACCTCGGTGTCGGGATAAGGAGTCATGCTGAATCCAGTTTTGAACTTTATTTCCTTGACGGAAAAGCTGGCAAAATTTGCCAAAACCCGGAAATTTTGATTGAAAGGTTCACCTTTCACTGTCATCACCTCTTTTGCTCTGCGTGCAGTTCGCCGAGAGTAGCTACTGCTAACAGGAGGAATTTGGTCAAATGGTCAAGTTGGTATGAAGTCGGTTAGAGATGAGACGTTAGAGTGAACATGCATGCTGAATCCATGTCTGAACTTGGTTATGGGTTGGAATGAAATGTTAAAGGGGTTTGGCGAAGACTGGAAATCTACAAGATTTGCTTGTCTAGATCAAGTAGTCTAATAAATAGTCAGTATTTGGGATCCCATCGAAAACCGTGGTCTTGTTATTTAAAGAGGTTATGGATATTAACTTTTGTGTTCAGTAATATCGCAGATCGAGTAGGCCCAGAGTAGGCCTACACATCAAAAGGAAACAAAAAGATAAGTTGAGAAGCTTACCTCCCCACAACATGTCGAAGTTTCTGTCTGCATCTGCCCCAAGACAGCTTGGAATAACTGGGCTAATCTTTCGAGTCTTCTTCCACATGCGGTCCTGTAATGACAGGAAAGTGTAATTAGCCGACATGTCGGCTGGAACGGGAGTCTCTTCGTCGCGGATAACATGCCTTACCCGTTTGATCACACAGAGCCGAATTCTGCGTAGAATGCCTTTGCCGAGTATAAAGTGTTGCGAGAGCAACACTTTGGTTTTGTTTCTTCTCTAACGGATAAATGCTGCATTTCTCAACCCATCGAGGTTTTCAAGATGGCATGTTCCAGTCCATGAAGAATACTTTTCTGAACTGACGGCACAATCTGTACACAAACAGAATATCGGAAGTAGGGACTAAATTGACTTTGCAGCCAGTTGAACTTTATCCTTTTCAATCGTAGAGATCGTGACTTGTGGAAACTTGGAACATTATCTTATATAACCTAGTTGGCATTATAAAGCTATCCATAGCTTTTTAGTTCAAAATACCAAAATACCTCTACTAATTATTGCGTAACAAATATCGTTGTTTTACATTATCATCTGTATCCGTTGCGTTAACACTTAATTCTAGGTTACAGTGAAAGTCCATCACCATAGGCCATTCTAGCATCTCATGAAAATGCAGTGCTTAACAACCGATTCTTTAACGACGACATAACCAAACTTGTTTTATCATCAAAAACACCGGAAACAAAATAGGTACACATACTAGGAAAATTCGGAAGATGGTTATGGTGTAATCGCCGACTGTTAGTTACAAGTCCTGACCTGTCTCACAGTTGGGTTCCACCTATTCTTTGTTTGAGTGTTTACCCTACAACTAAAGTTGTCAACCCCTCAAAGACTTAATTCTAAGTTACAGTTATCGACTATGGAGACTCATTTTCTTACCCCAAGATTTAAAGAGATAAAATAAAATTTGCACAAATTTGCACTAGTTTCTAGCCCCTTGTGAACCCCTTCTAGCTACTGATTCCTACTTACAAGTCCATCTCCCCGTGATAGACATAGTATCAAATTGTTTTTAGTTCAAATACACCAGAAACAAAGAATAGGATTAATAGGTACATCAACTAGCAAAGGTTACAAGCCCCTCATCGGCGAAAATGATGATGGTCTAACAGTTGATTTTTGCTGACAAGTAAAAAAAAAAACAGAATTTCGGAAGTAGGGACTAAAATGATTTTGCAGCCAGTTGAACTTTATCCTTTTTGATCACCGACATCGTGACTGGTGTTACGGTGGTGCCATCTGCACCCCGTACTGCTAACTTCTGCCGCCGTTAGGCAGCGTTACTCCCTTTTCATTCGGTTTATTTAATCGTTAATACTGTCGCGGCTCTTGCATTATTTATTAACTCATGTTCATGACTCATCGGGTGAGCATACACACTTCTTTTCCGGGCCTCGACCGGGCAACAAGCCTTTTTACATAGAGGTTGTTTTTATATTGTAAGTACCAAAGAATAAAGCCTTTTGTTTATTTACGGACCATAGGTCATTATTATGAGAGGTTAAAGCTCCTTAGATTGGCTGGCCTGTAGGGCCTAGTGTATGATGGGTGTCAATCGATCGGGGGAATCCACAATGAACCCTTGGAGTCTGCACGTTTAGTAGACGCCCTAGGCTGTCCTGACTCCGATGACTGTCTATAAGGACATTTACCATCTATGTCCGGCCTACTACACCCCTCGCCGTAACATCTGGTTGAGAGTGCTTCTTCACATACAAATACAGTCGTCGTAATACTGGTGAAAACTTGGAACAGTATCTTACATAATTTAGTTGGTATTATAAAGCTATACGTTACTTTTCAGGATCAAAATACAATAGATGCCACTCTGCTAATTATATCGAAACTATGTTGTTCTTTTACATTATCATTTGTATCCTTTGCGTTAACATCGTCGGAAACCTCTCACCACCGAAGATGACTATGGTATAACATCCAATTGTTACTTACAAGAGTTCCAAGTCCCTGACATGTCTCACAATTGGGTTCCGCCTATTCTTTGTTTGAGTTTGTAACCTGCCACTAAAGTTGTCAACCCCTCAAAGACCTACCTCCATGTTAAAGTGATAGACCAAGGAGTCTAATTTTCTTACCCTCTGATTTATAGAGATAAAATATATGTGCACCAATTCTCACAATTTTCTAGCCCCTCATGAACCCCTTCTAGCAACCAATTCATACTTACAAGTCCATCTCCCCTTGATAGACATAAATTGTTCTCCCGATCAAATACACAGACAAAGAAATAATAGGATTAATAGGTACACCAACTACCAACATTGCTAACCCCTCATCGCTGAAGATGATTATGGTCTAACAGCCGACTGTTTCTAACAAAGTACCCTACATGTTTCACGATTGGGATCGGCCTATTTTTGGTTTCAGTGTGTACCTCACTACTGAAGTTGTCAATCCCTCCAAACATTTGAACTGTTCTCATGAAGGAATTTTTTTTACAAAAAAACAGATGGCATATACTTTGATCAACTCATCGAGGTCTACCGAATGCCGTTGAAAAAAAAATTCTATCTGTATTAGTTCAAAAGTTGACTTTTCTGCCGTAGGCCAACTTTCTAATTTCACCACTTAGAAAGGAGCAAAGGATAAGCCCTAATTTCTCCAGCAATGAGAGAACTTTTAAAGTTTAAGAGGCCCATCCGATTTCATTTACCTTCCTCACTCCCAAGTGTAAGAAATGGAATGATAAACTCAGCTGAAATCACAAACAGAAACGGGTAGAAACAATAGATGACAGTACTTTCGGACGGGATCGACTAAAAACGGGAACGGAATGGAACGACACGGTGCAGGAGGAACGCGTACTAAAAACGGGAACGCGTACTAAAAACGGGAACAACGTACTAAAATCGGGAACATTGCACCAGGAGGATCATTACTAAAAAGGGGAACGCTGCACCGTCCTTTTTACTAAAAACGGGAATGCAGGACCCATGTTCTTTGGCACTTGTTTTCGCTTTCAAGACAACCAAGTACTAAAAACGGGAATGCAGGACCCCTGTTCTTTGGCACTTGTTTTCGCTTTCATGACAACCAAGTACTAAAAAAGGGAATGCACGAACCCTGTTTTTAATACCTTTCTCAGTGATGCAGGAGGAACACGATTGAGAACCCTATTTCCTACTTCCTATTCTACTCTCCCTGGTGCAGGAGGAACACGATTGAGAACCCTATTTCCTACTTCCTATTCTACTCTCCGTGTTTCAGGAGGAACACAACTGGGAGCCCTGTTTCCTAGTTCCTATTCTACTCTCCGTGTTTCAGGAGGAACACTACTGGGAGCCCTGTTTCCTACTTCCTATTCTACTCTCCCTGCTGCAGGAGATGCCGAAGTCCGAATACTCGTGACGTAAATGATTTACTTGCTTACAGTTTTATCTGAAAGCTAATATTTGTGTACCATTTAGAAAATTATACTTAACTTCTTGCTTCGCCTTTTTTCGGCACAGACGCGGCCAGTTGCGAGCTTGGTGAAGTCGGCTTTGCGCTAGACGTGACTTCACGTTACCATCCAAAGAGGATTATATAAAGTCATATCAACCTTCAGAGAGAGGGTGATATGAAGTCATTCAACCTCCAGGGAGGATGATGCTTAACACTAGTTTTTGTGAATCTTTTTCGTCCAGCACACAACACACATACCAGTGCAGAAGACATGCAGATCCAGTTATAGTGGCATCAGATACCTTGGTCAGTGCAAAATGACAAAATGCAGATCTAGTTACGACGGTATCGGTTACCTTGGTAAGTGCAAAAATGACGTTATCCAGATCCATTCAGTGGAACCAGATACCATGGTAACTTCAAAAATCTTTGTCGTCAAGCGTACATGATTATATGAATTCCTATCAACCTTCAGAGAGAGGATGATATGAAGCCATTCAAACTCAAGAGCTGATGTTGCTTAACACCAATTTTAGTAACTCGTTTTCGTCCGGCATACAACACAGGTACCAGCGCAGAAGATATGCAGATCCAGTTAAAATGGCATCGGATACCTTGGTCGGAGCAAAATGACAAAATACAGATCTAGTTACAGTGGTATCAGATACCACGGTAACTTCATAAATCTTTGTCGTCAAGCATACATGATTATATAGAGTCATATCAACCTTCAGAGAGGGGATGATATGCAGCCATTCAACCTCCAGAGCTGATATTGGTTATCACAAATTTTAGTCAATCGTTTTCGTCCGGCATACAATACAGGTACAAGCGCAGAAGATATGCAGATCCAGCTACCGTGGTATCAGATACCATGGTCAGTACAAAATGACAAAATACAGATCTAGTTACAGTGGTATCAGATACCTTGGTAAGTTGAAAAATGACAATATCCAGATCCAGTTGCAGTGGAACCAGATACCATGGTAACTTCAAAAATCTTTGTCGTCAAGCATACATGATTATATGAAGTCATATCAACCTTCAGAGAGAGAGGATGATATGAAGTGATTGAACCTGCAGAGAGGATGATGCTTAATACCAGTTTTTGTAAATATTTTCGTCCAGCATACAACACAGGTACCAGCGCAGAAGACATTCAGATCCAGTTACAGTGGTATCAGATACCTTGGTCAGTGCGAAAGGACAAAATGCAGATCTAGTTACAGCGGTATCAGATACCTTGGTAAGTGAAATATGACACTATTCAGATCCAGTTACAGTGGAACCAGATACCATGGTAACTTCAAAAATCTTTGTCGTCAAGCATACAACACAGGTAATACGAACAGAGGTAACCCAAATCTGACAGGAGAAGTTCACTATTTCACTACCGTCCGGCATACAACACAGCGCAGAAGACATTCAGATCCAGTTACAGTGGTATCAGATATTTGGTCAGTGCAAAATGACAAAAATGCAGATCTAGTTACAGTGGTATCAATACCTTGGTTAGTGAATTATGACACTATTCAGATCCAGTTACAGTGGAACCAGATACCATGGTAACTTCAAAAATCTTTGTCGTCAAGCATACAACACAGGTAATACGAACAGAGGTACCCCAAATCTGACAGGAGAAGTTCACTATATTCGAAAATCAATTAATCGTGTATAGCGGAGCAATGAAGTAACGTATTTTCATCTGATTTTCAACCATACTTGGTAGCTGCAAATCACTCAGCATTCAATACATCAATTTATTTAATAAATTTACTGAAAAATTCTCCGGCTAACATTCAAGCCTCACCCTTCTTGCCCCCCCTCCTATTCTTTTTGTCCCCCCCTCCGTTTGCTGTCTCCCCTCCTTATTTAGTACCTTTCTTCCCTCCCACTACCCTCCCTTTCTTCTCTTCCCAATTCCCCCTCCCACGAGTTTCCTCCCTACCTTCTCTTCCTTAGCTTACTACTCCCCAAGAACATTTTAAGAACGTTTCAAACAATAATGTTGCCAAATTTCAACTAGTACATTAACGAGTAAATTTTGCCATCATTACTAGCCCACAAGAAAAAGTTTTGTTTTAATTCCTGACAAATTACTTGCTTCCTTGCAATGACATTTCTTTGCTGTTCCTTCATCTGTTGAAACAATGACGGACGACGACGAGTAGATCGACCTGCAAATTCACAGAAGTCAGTTCTTTCTTCCTCAAATAACTATATCATTCCTAGGTTGTTTTTATTAGATCAGTTTCGGCAATTTCCATTCTCCTTGTAGTTTATACAGCCAGAGGTTCTATTTGTTACACAATAAAACACTAACGGATGTTATTATACTATTCCTTCTTTATACCAATGAAGTGATCTAAACTAAGGTAAGTAACCTACTGCTGGAAATATCCATTGATGATTAGTAGTTACTTTTACGAATGCAATAACAACTTTTGCCAGTCAATTGAGTTCCAAGCTTTCTCTCACAATTTAAGATTATATTTGTACTGTTTTAGACATTTTATTATCACGGCATATTGGAGTTTCAGGACGTAGCACTTATTCCATTAACTTTCCCTGTTCTATTGCTTCGAACAGCTATAGCATCATAGTAATCCTCTTTCCGAAGATCACACCAGTCCGCCATGCGAAAAACGGTACCGTAGTGTGCATGTCCTGAAATCGGCAATATACATTTATGATCTGAACGAACATTCAAACAAGTATACAAACACCTCATTCAAACAAGCAACAGACGTTCTAGTCACAACATTCCTAACAGTCAATCTTTACTACAGCCTACCAGTCTTCGCTATTTTTTCTAGACCTATTTTCCCTGTTTTCAACAATAAATCGATTGCCACTAACATGGACTGAAATTATGAATCTGATCATCCGTTCTAAAGTTATGCACGCCACTAGATTCCGGACTCCCCATCCACCCACTCCCCCCACGATGGTCGGGTCGAAATTATGAATCCGATCATCCGTTCTAAAGTTATGCACGCCACTAGATTCCGGACTCCCCATCCACCCACTCCCCCCACGATGGTCGGGTCGGGGAAACGGCTGTTCTCAAGTCAATCTGTTCGAATCCCTGACATACCTGCCAAGTTTCATCGCCCTAGGACATCAGGAAGGATGCCGAACTCGCGGGATCGCTAGGAATCCGGACCCCCACCCCAACTCCCCCACAGTGCCCTGATCCGGTCCGGTTATGTCAATGACGTGTCTAGGACCTGTGCTTGTTTTTTCCACCAAGTTTCATCCCGATCCCTCCACTTTAAGCGTTTCTCAAAATTTCCGGTTCCCTCCTCCAACTCCCCCCAGTGTCATCGGATCCGGCCCGGATTTAAAGTGAGGTGTCTGGGACACAAGGTCATCCTAAATATCAATTTTCATCAAGATCCGATCACCCGTTCAAAAGTTATGCACGCCACTAGATTCACCCGACTCCCCATCCACCCACTCCCCCCACGATGGTCGGGTCGGGGAAACGGCTGTTCTCAAGTCAATCTGTTCGGATCCCTGACATACCTGCCAAGTTTCATCGCCCTAGGACACCAGGAAGTATGCCGAACTCGCGGGATCGCTAGAAATCACGACCCCCACCCCAACTCCCCCACAGTGCCCTGATCCGGTCCGGTTATGTCAATGACGTGCCTAGGACCTGTACTTGTTTTTCCCACCAAGTTTCATCCCGATCCCTCCACTTTAAGCGTTTCTCAAAATTTCCGGTTCCCCACCCCAACTCCCCCACAGTGCCCTGATCCGGTCCGGTTATGTCAATGACGTTTCTAGGACCTGTGCTTGTTTTTCCCACCAAGTTTCATCCCGATCCCTCCACTTTAAGCGTTTCTCAAAATTTCCGGTTCCCTCCTCCAACTCCCCCCAGTGTCATCGGATCCGGCCCGGATTTAAAGTGAGGTGTCTGAGACACGAGGTCATCCTAAATATCTATTTTCATCAAGATCCGATCACCCGTTCGCAAGCTAAAAATACCTCAAATTTTGGCTTCACCCTCCCTCCACTCCCCCCCCCCCCGATGGTCGAATCGGGGAATTGATGATTTCCTATTTAAGCTGGTCGGGTCCCAGACATGCCTGTCAAATTCCATCGTCCCAGCACATCAGGAAGCACGGAACTCGCGGGATCACTACAAATTCGGACTTCTCCCCCCCCCCAACTCCCCCAAAGTGAGCGGATCCGTTCCGGTTATATCAGTCACGTATCTAGGACTTTTGCTTGTACTTTCCACCAAGTTTCATTCGGATCCCTCCACTCTAAGTGTTTTCCAAGATTTCCGGTTTCCCCCTCTAACTCCCCCAAGTGTCACCGGATCCGGTCTGGATTTAAAATGGAGGGTCTGAGACACGAAGTCCTTCCATGTATTAAGTTTCATGAAGATCCGATCACCCGTTCGTAAGCTAAAAATATCTCATTTTTCCTATTTTTTTCGGATTCCCCCTCCCTCCACTCCCCTCCAGATGGTCGGATCGAGGAAGCGACAATTTCTAATTTAATCTGGTCCAGTTCCTGAGATGCTTGCCAAGTTTCATCGTCCTAGCTTATCTGGAAGTGCCCGAACTAGCAAAACCGGGACCGACAGACCGACAGACCGACTGACGGACAGAAATAACAATCGCTATATGGCACTTGAGTAATCTCAAGTGCCATAAAAATCATGCAGTATTTGCTACTGGGATTAATCTTGTCTCTAAAAAGATAATCTTATCTCTAATTCGTATTAATTTTATCTCAGTGGAGATAACATGAATTCCAGTAGAAATACTGCAGTTAACTTTAATCCTTACTCTGAGAAACTTTTTAGTGTAGGTAGGTAAAATTTACAGTTTAAGACAGTTATTGAAGAGTCATCCAAGGACGATCTAGAGTCTGCTGATCAGAAACTGGCTAGGTACTAGCCAGACAGTAGCAGAAGCAAATACATTACATACTTGTTATAAATAATATACAAGACTTTCTTCTCGGACAAATGCATTTTGTTCGACAACCAGGCTAGCAATAAGGGGAACCGTCTTTTCGCCCACCCGTCATAATGCCTAAAAAATACGTCACATTCCCCACTTTTTCCGACAGTTCGCCTAACCGTCACAAGACCCGAATATCCGTCGATTCGCCCACCCGCTGATTCGCCCACCCGCTGATTCACCCACCCGTCGATTCACCCACCCGTCGATTCGCCCAACCTCGTTTTTTAAAGCATGGATTCACCCACTGTTTAAAGCTTTGTTCTAAGGCCAAGTATCAGGCTGACGAATTAACACACTTATTTTCGTGCCGTTGAAAAACGGTAAGTAATGTCTTGTAAAAGTTTGATCAGAATCGATTTGAGTGCCGAGGTAGGGGCACGAAAACCATAAACAAACAAAGTATCATATCAAAGACATTTTTCGGGTGGTTTCCAAAGTCAGCACGATCGTTTTGCCCACTCTCACAATGCCCACAAGTAAACGACTCAAAATGCCATAATTCAGGGTGTAGACCCTGAAATCAAAATCGTCAAAAACGTCAACGGTCCAAAATTCCGACAGTTTAAAATGCACTCATGGAAGGCTAAAATCGTCCTTGTTCAAAGTGCCGACGACTAACTGTCGGTAGGAGGGTCAAAATGATCTGGGACAACGGACAGCGAGATTAAAAGGGACAGGATTACTACGAAAAATTGTGAAGAGATTATTTTATAGTTCATCAAACTAGAATGATTTGCGCGAAAGTACGAAGAAATGGGGATCTAAACCTTGCACCCTGAAGGTAAGAATTATTAAAAATAACATTTTGAAATCGCTGTTTATTTTCAGAATTCGAAATTACATTGTAATTGAACAGTTTCAATGCACGATTATCGCCATCCTGATACTCGGTCCGTTCCTTTCGTTTCACATTCATCACTAGCTCCGTTACCACGACCTGAACACATCAAACTGTACAATCGTGGGCATTGTGAACCGTGGGCAATATGAGTCGTAGGCATTTTGAATCGTGGACATTTTGAATACTGGGCATTTTGAGTCGTGGGCATTGTGATCGTCATTATGAGTTTTTCGTGCTAGACCGATTCAGCTAAAATCAGGCACAACCCGGAACAACTGGAATAACAAAAGAAATCCGTTAAGAACTTGAGTGATAAAGTTGACATATAATTGTCGTTGGCCTGCTGTTAAGTAGAAGCTTGTAAAGTTACCGACTAATTAGTACAATTGTTTTCCGATTCATCCGACAAGGGTCATGTATAAGGAAGCATAACATGGATCAGTATATCCCTTGATCTTCAGTGTTCCAGCTGCAATAGTTTCATAAATACTCTCCTCTGGTTCCCCTCGGAACCTTTGGTATTCCTGCCGACCAAACGTTTCGCCGACATTGGGTCACGTCTGCCGAACAAAAGTATTGGGGGAGCACCAATCAAAATTTACTCTATTGAGAATTGAATGATCGTGGGGCATTATAATTTCCTTTAACCGACCAAATAACGCCAATATGTAGCCTACCGCTTTCGCTACATGTTGTACCTAAAAATATGGTAGCTCATTCCTATTTTACTCTTGCATTCATCCTCCATTTCCTCTTTCTTATCAGCACTGAGGTCTTATATCATGCTTTTCATCATTCTGGCTGAAGCTGTACCGACTAGTTTTCACCCTTCTTTACGTCGGACGGTATCGTATCCATTTTAATTACTCCCCTGTGACTAGTCGCTTTCGTCTACCGCGTTCAATCAAAAGAGCCGCGCTGGATCAAAGGTCAGTTTTGAAAATTGGGCGAACCGACGGATATTTTGGGTCTCGTGGCGGGTAGGCGAACTTACGGAAACAGTGGGGCTTGTGACAGATTTGTTGGGCGAATCGACGGATCTTTTGGGTCTTGTGACGGGTAGCGGAACTGTCGGGAAAAGTGGGAGTTGTGGCGGATTTGTTGGGTCTTATGACGGGTGAGCGAATCGACGGATCATGGATTTGTGTTAATCGACGCTCAAGCAACAGGACGTTGGTTGAATCGACGTTGGGCGAATCGACGGGTAGGTGAATCGACGGTAGGATGAATCGACAGATTTTTGGATTGGGCGTATTGACGGTTGGGTGAATCGACGGATGGGGGTAGTTACGGCGACCCAGCAATACAACCAGGCTAGAATAGGATGGCTAAATAAAATAATAAAATCAAACAAATTTATTTGATTACTTCTCCTTCTCCCGACTGTTATTTTGAACAATCTATCAGTGAGGTAAGGAAATCAGATAGAGACGTCATTTTTTTTTTAATGATATCCCCCAGTGTAAGAGGCGGATTTTCTTTCAGCACCTCTCTTGATATGACTACACCATGGTTTTATTTTTTGTTTGGCTGTTTTTGGTTTGATTATTTTTTTTTCCTTTTAGTCAAATAAAAAGAGAAGATAACCAACTTGATATCAGTGAACTGATAAATATTAAAAAAAAACTCGTTTTTATATATTAAAAATTCTTCTTCCAACCACTTGTTAGAACCATCTAACAGCACGGTATAACCGTCTTAAGAGCTCCTTGTATTTTCGAACCATCATTGTCCATAATCTTTTTAATTATTGGTTGGATTCCTTTGCTAGTTGGAACAGTAGAGGTAGGTCATCCTTGTTTGAACACTTTTCTAAACTTGTCCTGGTCTTGGTTTTGTTTCTTGCTTTTCAAGCAGTCAAATAAAATGGTAAAGTAACACACTTGATGTCAGTGAATAGTTAAAAAATTTCTTGCTAGAAATGATCTAAACAGCTTTAGAACCAAGCCATTTCACATACCCAATAACAAAACATTTATTAAAAAAAACTAATTTGTAATCATCAGACTTTAAAAGCTTTAAATGTAACAAGATCAAAGTTTTCGATGGGATCCCAAATGTTCAAATTTGATTCAGACAATTGGGTCTTGTCTTCGCCAGATCCAGTCTTCGCCAGACTCATTGAACACTTTACTATTAAAATTTAGAAACAGATTAAGACCAAATAGCTGGCATATGAGAAAACCAAGTTCAGATATGGATTCAGCATGTGCGTTTACCCCTTTAAGTCATATCTGTTTTGACGAAGCAGATCGAAAATTCCTTCCTTACTTCTGCCAATTTTCCGTTTTCGGCGGAATTCCGGAACTGCTTACCAAGCGAAAAAATAAAGCTCAAAAACGAGTTCAGCATGTCTACTTACCCTACCTCCATCTTCTAATCAACTTCAAATTAAGCTTTTACTTTTAACAAATTTTCCGGTTTCAGCCGGATTCCGAGCGATCTATACGTCCGGTGAGAAAATGATTGTCAAATGCGAATTCAGCATGCCTACTTACCCCAAGTAGAATTTCTTCTCAAATTTAAATAAAACTTTTACTTTAAACAAATTCTCCGGTTTTGGCCGGATTCCGGCCGAACTGATTGTCCGGCAAATTATTTTTAGAATCGGACTCAGCACGTTTCCTTGCCCCCAAATCGAACCTCCAATCAACTTCATATTAAACTTTTACTTTTCACAAATTTTCCCGTTTTCGCCGGATTCCGGGTGAACTATTTGTCCGGCGAGAAAACAAATTTCATATTCGGATTCAGCATGCCTCCTTACCCCTAATTCGACTATTTCATTAGCTTTTAAAAATATTTGTTTGTTCCCCTTAATTTCAAACCCCTCCCCCAACCCCAAATATAGAGCTTCATAGCCCATCTTCGAACTTGACCTAAAAAGTCCTCATGCCAAGTTTGATCAAAATATCTCAACCCCTTCGAGAGTTATCGTGCTAACAGACGGACGGACGGACAAACAGACGGACAACTTTTGTGATATCATAGGTATCCCTCCACATACGTTTTGGGATCCCTAAAAAAACAAATCCAAAGTATTATTGAAGATTTTGCCCGAATACTTGAGTTCCAACAATGGTCTGCCGGCCTGTCCGACCCTTTAAACCTCTTTTCCATTAGCAAGGTAATAACAAGTGCAATAAACCAAATCGTACCAGCCAAATACCCCCTTTGTCTTCATTAAGAACAGCAGATCTTCCCTTTGTCTTCATTAAGAACAGCACATCTTCGATCACTGACAGAACAGTCCAGTTTCCAACTGTTAATTACAGATTAAACTACATTGCGTTGTCTTATTTGTTGCTATTACACCAAAATCATCACCCATTGCTACATCTCCCCAAATATACAAGAGTCGGACTTAAGACCTGTCATAGACGAACTTAACTCATGGGAAATCTGGGCCCAGCTGCCCATGAACGGGAGGAGCGGGGGGGGGGGGGAGGGGCGGGACCCATCAAATGCGTATTTACACCTCTTTTTTCTCAAGTATACCAGCTTAGAGTTTGATTCCCGTCACAGGTCAAAAACTTGTGCAATTTGGGCCCACTTGCCCATTAACGGGGAGGACTAGGGTAGTTCAACTCCACATATATAAGTTTCACCTCAATACCTGTTGATTCCTGTCACGGGTAACAAACTTTACTCAATCTGGGCCCAGTTGTCCATGAATGAGGTGGACGGGGGAGGTGCAACTTTAAAAGCCATTTCCCAGCATTACGATCTATATGTACAAGGAATTTCATCGTCCTATGTCCCGTTCTGGTCACATTATGAACATTATTCACTGGACAATCTGGGCCAAATTGACCCTGAACACGGTTGGGGAGGGGGTGGGAACCCCAGAAGGCACAACTAGACCCCAATACCCACTAGTGTCCCAAATTTCAACTTGATATTTGCACTGGTTCACGAGTTATGAGCTCCACAAAATACAGTGAAAACCAAAATCGAAAGCTGCTACAGCGCTTCCAATAGTGGATTGTTCCAAGGAACTATCCACTAATGAGTGTTATAAAATGTATCTGCTTGCAAACCTGTTCTCTTTGCATCAGTCTACCACAAAAGCTTTGTCAAGGAAACAGTTGCTATGATCTGAAACTGAAAACTATATATTTGAGTAAAGATTTTTATTATGGAATTTATTTGTTTTGATATACAAATAAGGTTTATTTTGGCAGTCGTCCTTTAAAGTACAATGTTTCTGGTGAGTTTTAGACCATTATTGATCGATTGTCAAGGTCAAGCCCAGAGTAAGCCTATCCAGCATTTGGCATAGCGTATCTGGCATTTGTCGTAGGGTACACGATGGGTACCTGACCTCGTTTGTACACTACCTCAATTGTTGCTGTGCAAGTGTTAAAATGGGATGTTCATGCTGTCCCGAGAGCCAATAGGCAAAATTTTCAACAGTCGTGTCCAAAAATTTTCAAATTCTGTGCCTTTTCATTGTTTTGAAGCTGCTGCGAGACTGGATTTTCTGGCTATGGCCTTTGCGAAGTCGATCGAGGTTAGGTTAAAATGAAGTGATCTTGTTTGAAAAGAAAAATATGTTGATCTAGAAATTTTGAAGTAATATTTTTTCATCCAACATGTAAACCACTCAATTAGCTTCAATCTAGCATGTTTGTCATATTTGTTGGTTCCTCTTTAATCCAGATAAATTATTCTGAAGGAAAGACTTCTCTGGAAATTTGAAATCTTGTCTGAGGTTAGCTACTCCTACTGTATACCAAATGCTGGGTATGCTGTTTGACACAGGCTGTCCCAAAATCACAAGTTTGTGGTGGACTGGCGTGGGTTTGCATAACAGATCATGTAGTGAATCTGAAACATCTAAAACAACAGTTCTTAGCCTAGTTAGTCTTCATTCCTGTTTTTACTGTAGCCACATCATCCTTAGTCCTCTGGTTTATTGAGAAATGGCTTCAAGGTCACCGTCAGCAACATTAGTTGCATTTTATAGAAGTTTTGTTCGACGTTTGCTTGGCTGGTTGCTCAGTTAATTTCCCTTTTCAAACGCCGACCAAGTTCACAGTTTGTTTAACTAGTGTTTTTACGACTCGGGCCATCCTTTCCTGATAGACGTTTCTTCGACGATTTCAAATAAACTTTTGACTTGCTAGCTCACAAAGTCTGACTGTCAGGTTTGAAGGACAAAGAAACTGTGACAGACGACCAGAAACGGTACTTAAATTGAGACCTTTGAGTTGGAAGGTAACGAAACTTCAAACTTCGATCAAAAAGGCAACTATTGGGAAGTTGGTCTATTACCTGGAGACTTGGCATCTCAATCCTCAAAGAACACTTCATCACGTAGATCATGCTGGGGCGCATTCAGCAGATTCAAATTTTCTGCCACAAGCCCACAAGTTTCTACATACATCTCTGCAGTAACTCCATGGATTTGTTTTCTACAAAGCGTTATCGGGAAAAAAACGGTTAGAGTGGAATTTCCGGCTCTGCTGGCATCTGTCCCTAAATGATTTGCTCAGTTATCGGTTCTGATCGTGCGTCAGGTACTAAAAAAGCCACAAGCAAAGATGGTGGCGAAGGATACTGAAGTCTCATTGACATTGAGGTAGATAAATTGTAGATACTGGGTACATAGTGTATATTTTCGTTTTCTGTCCCACAGCCCAATCAGCGTTATGGGAGCTTGTCTTAAGACTTGAGGGAAGCTAGCCTGGTGGTGACTTTAAGCTCTTAAAGCCTCATGTCGACTACTTGATACTGACGAATCAATGTACCGACAAAGAAGGACTGCTGCCACTTCTCGGTAACAGCACACATTCTCAAACAGCAAAACTGTTTTAAAACCGACTGCAATGGATCAGTTGTGTTGTTTGTGTAAAAATTTGTTGATTCGAATTCACACATTCAGCTTATCACTTCAGTTTTCGCTCGAGAGGAAAACTTCAAACGCCTGTAGCCATCCCGAACTAAAGTAAGAACTGCACAGGAACTGCGTCCCAGTCTTTGTTTATTCTGCCTTTTTCTGGCAGAATTGAACTAGTTACCATACAAATTCCTGGAAGCAGCTCTGGGATAGCTCATGAAACCAAGAGCGCAAAAGTACTACCTCATAGGTGGCATGGAAACATACTCTAAACATTTGAAGCAAAATCAGCAGTATGATATTTTTTGTATTATGTAAGTCGTAATTATATTGGTCAGTATTTGTTCTTAATTTAAGCCATGTTAGTGGCGATCGATATATACTGGTTGCAGAGCTGAGTGATGAGAGTGCCATAGTGTTATTTGAAGAAACTTCTGTTGATTGTAGTACCGAAAAAAAGTTTTGATTTTTGTATGTAAAGTTTACAAAACTGCCTAAAATGTACAAAGATAACCGACTTACTTGCAGCTGATTCCAGAGCTTACAAGGAATTCTCACTTTACATTGTTAATATGATTATTTGTCCACAGTACAAATAATCCAGAGTATATAATAACAACAAACGGATAAGAAAAATAAACTCTGCTTATATTTGTCGAAGCTAGTAAATTCCGAGTATGGCAGTCATCAACAAACACTGTAACGATATATTAGCGAAAATAAGTACCAGCTTGAAGTTTTCGCCCACCGCCCAACCACCCGAAAACGTCGAATATCAAATTATAGGGCATTTGGCAGTAATCTGTGGCAGTGCTTAAAATGGCAAAGAATTTTTTTTAGAAATGTCCACCAAATCCACACTCACATTAAAATCTGTGAAAAGGCCAATGACCTCACAAAGTCTGGGCATTGGGCGGTATGGGCGGCAGTTCTTGTAACGCCCAGGCTAAAAATGGAGAAACGCCCACCAAATCACCACCCACATTAAAATTAACGAAAATTCAGATGAGCTGATTTTGTCTAGGCATTGGGTTGTTAGGGCGACAGTGCTTAAACTCAGGTTAGAAGTGGACAATACCCACCAAATCACCGCACACCTTACAGTCTACGAAATTTTGGATTTGCTAAGTATGTACGGGTGCTGGGTGGTAAGGGAGGCAGTTCCTGAAACGGTCAAGCAAAAAACGGAGAAACGCCCATCAAATTAGCACACACGATCAGATTCAAGAAAAGTAAAATGAGGTAAATATGTCAAAGTGTGGGGCGGTAAGCGTAGCAGTGCTTAAACGCCCAGGCAAGACATGGTGAATGTCCGCCAAATGACTGACCGCATTACAACTCTCGAAATTTTGGGTTAGCTAAGTATGTACGGGCGCTGGGCGGTAAGGGCGACAGTGCTTGAAACGCCCACACAAAAAAGGAGAAACGCCCATTAAATCACCGCCCACTTTGAATTTGGCGAAAATTCGAATGAGCCAACAATGTCCAGGCATTGGTTGGTAAGGGTGACAGTGCTTAAACCGCTCAGGCAAGACATGATGAAACCTCCTCCAAATCACCGCTCACATTAAAATTCGCGAAAAGTCGAATGAGTCAACTATTTCTGGGTGGTGAAGGTGGCAGTACCTGAAACGCCCAGTCAAAAAGTGGAGAATCTCCCATTAAATCACCGCCCACATTAATATTCACGAAAACTCGGATGACCTTCGGGTGGTCAAACATCTTTTTTTTAGAAATGTCCACCAAATCAACACCCACATTAAAATTTGTGAAAAGTCAAATGTCCTAATAAAGTCTGGACATTGGGCGGTAAGGGCGGCAGTGCTTGTAACGCCCAGGCTAAAAATGAAGAAACGCCCACCAAACCACCACCCACATAAAAATTCACGAAAATTCGAATGAGCCGACGATGTCCAGGCGTTGGTTGGTAAGGGTGACAGTGCTTAAACCGCTCAGGCAAGACATGATGAAACCTCCACCAAATCACCACCCACGTTAAAATTCGCGAAAAGTCGAATGAGTCAACTATTTCTGGGCGTTGGGAGGTAAGGGCGGCAGTACCTGAAACGCCCAGTCAAAAAGTGGAGAATCTCCCATTAAATCACCGCCCACATTAAAATTCACGAAAATTGGGATGACTGGATGACCTTCGGATGGCCAAAGAACTCATTTTTAGAAATGTCCACCAAATCAACACCCTCATTAAAATTTGTAAAAAGTCGAATGACCTAATAAAGTCTGGGCATTGGGCGGTAAGGGCGGCAGTATTTGTAACGCCAAGGCTAAAAATGGAGAAACGCCCACCAAACCACCGCCCACATAAAAATTCACGAAATTCAGGTGAGCTGATTTTGTCCAGGTGTTGGGTAGTAAGGGCGACAGTGCTTAAAGTGCACAGGTTAGAAGTGAACAATATCCACCAAATCACTGCCCACTTTACAGTCGTAGGGTAAGGGCGGCAGTTCCTGAAACGCTCAAACATAAAACCGAGAAACGCCCTTCAAATTATCGCGCACATTCAGATTCACGAAAAGTCAAATGGGGTAAATGTGTCCAAGCGTGGGGCTGTAAGCGTGGCAGTGCTTAAACGCACAGGCGAAAAATGAATAAATGTTCACCGAATCAACGCCCACGTTAAGTTTTGCAAAAATTCAAATGAGCTAGCGATGTCCAGTGCTTAAATCGACCAGGCAAGACATGGTGAAAGTCCACAGAATCACTGACCACGTTCAAGTTCTCGAAAAGAGGAACACACCCACCAAATCACCGCTGCGATACAATTTGTGACCTTCGATTTGGCGAGAAATGGAAAAAAAACCACCAAATCCCCCCCCCCCCACGTTACAGTTTGCAAAATTTCGAATATCTATGTGTAGAGGCTTTGTGCGGTAAGCCTGTCTGTGCTTAAACTCCCAGGCAAAAAAATGGCAAAATGTCCCCATTAATTAAACATTATAATTAACATCCCCCTTAGTCACCGCCCACGTTGGATTTGGCAAAAATTCAAATGAGCCAACGATGTTCTGGCGTTGGTTGGTAAGGGCAACTGTGCTTAAACCGCTCAGGCAAGAGATGATGAAACCTCCACCAAATCATCGCCCACTCTAAAATTTGCGAAAAGTCGAATGAGTACTGAGCTGGTACCGCCCAGCGCCCGTACATACTTGGCTAATCCAAAATTGTAAAGTGGGCGGTGACTAACGGGGATGTTAATTATAACGTTTGATAATGGGTACATTTTGCCATTTTTTGCCTGGGAGTTTTAAGCACAGACAGGCTTACCGCAGAAAGCCTTTACACAAATAGATATTGGAAATTTTGCGAACTGTAATGTGGGCGGAGATTTGGTGGATTTTTTTTCCATTTCTTGCCAAATTGAATGTCGCGAATTTTATCGCGGGCGGTGATTCGGTGGGTGTTCTTCCATTTTTCGCCTGGCTCAATGAGTGCCATCCGACACCCAAATTTAGTTAGCTTATTTGAATTTTCGGAAATTTTAA
Organism: Branchinecta lynchi; assembly: GCA_023053575.1. Classification (NCBI taxonomy): domain Eukaryota; kingdom Metazoa; phylum Arthropoda; class Branchiopoda; order Anostraca; family Branchinectidae; genus Branchinecta; species Branchinecta lynchi. Next base: position 4,896,226 of record JAKZAP010000001.1, read on the forward strand.
AGTGGTTGGTGATTTGGTGGATGTTTTCCATTCTTAACTTGGGCAATTCAAACTCAGTCGCTCTTACCACCCAAAGCCCGGAGATAGTCAGGTCATTCGAATTCTCGTGAGTTTTAATGTGGGCGGTGATTTAATGGGAGCTTCTCCACTTTTTGTCTGGGCGTTTCAGATACTACCGCCCAACGCCCAGTACCAGACTTTATTAGGTCATTTGACTTTTCACAAATTTCACTGTGGGTGTTGATTTGGTGGACATTTAAAAAAAAAAGTTCTTTGGCATTTTAAGCACTGCCACCCATTACCGCCCAACGCCCCATAATTTGGTGTTGGGCGTTTTTGGGTGGTCGGGCGGTGGGCGAAAACTTCAAGCTGGTAAATAAGTTGTCTAGGAATCTGCTGATTTCTGATTTACCATTGTATTGTAGGGGGTGGTAATGTGACATCATGATTGTTTGATCAGCCCATTGGAACTTTAATTTAAGCCTTGTTAGTGGCTAGCGATTTGAAAAATACTGGGTGCGCATTGGCGACGATGAAGTTCTTAGTTTTAAAACCATGTTAGTGGAAATCAATTAATTATCGAACTGGATGCGTTTGGCCGAAGCCGGAGTTCTTAATTTTCGTCATGTTAGTGGCCGGCGATTGGTTCGGTAGTGGCTAGCGATTTGAAAAATACTGGGTGCGCATTGGCGACGATGAAGTTCTTAGTTTTAAAACCATATTAGTGGAAATCAATTAATTATCGAACTGGATGCGTTTGGCCGAAGCCGGAGTTCTTAATTTTCGTCATGTTAGTGGCCGGCGATTGGTTCGGTAGTGGTTGCGCACTTGCGGTGCTGATGTTCTCAATTTAAATCCATAGTGTCAATCGATTTACTATTAAACTGGAAATGATTTTGTGATGCCTGTCTTAATTTATGCCGCGTTGGTAGCCAGCGATTTACCTGGATGCGGTTTTGTGGCGATGATAATCTTGAAGTTACTTTCTTTAGTGGCAATCAATCTATTATCTAACAGAAAGTTCTGCGAGTCTGGGGTTCTTTATTTAAGTTATGTTAGTGAATAACGGTTCGTCCTATACTGGCTGTGGATGGGCGACGTCAATATTCTTAATTTAAATGAATGGTAGTGGCAATGGATTTATTATCGAACTGGATCCTTGTGGGCAACGCCGGGGTTCTTAATTTCCATCATGTTAGTGGCCAACGATTTGTATATACTCTTAGCGAATTCGGGCCGCTGATATTCTTAATTTCAGTTCAGGTTAGTGGCAATTGATTTATTCTCGAACTGGAGGCGGATCGGCGAACCCAAGGTTCTTAATTAAAGTCGTGTGGGTGGAAAGGGATTTGTTATCTACCAGGAGACGTTTTGATCTTCTTGAGTTAAGTCTTTTTTTTAGTGGCAATCGATTTATTATCAACCCGGTTTGTTATCTGGATGAGGATCGGCGGTGCCGGATATAATAAACTATATCGTTGTAACGTCTAACAAGATTGAAGCAAAGTCATAGTATAACTGAGTTACGCGTGACATACCCAGGGAAAGGTTATACTAGGCCTATAATCAATATTTTCTTTCAGGAAACATCATAAGGACAAACAACGACTGTAAGCTACCGTCATGGTGTCTGGAATCAGAAATGATGAATTTCAGTAAAGGTAAGTAGACAGATTTAGCAATGAAAATTGCCATGGAGCAAAAACGTGTTATGCTTATCCATACAAATACCTCAGAAGATTTAAGGTCTATAAAAGATTCTGATTTCCGGAAGAGTAAGAGAGTACCAAATTGCTCCATGGCAGTACTATTAAAATCGAGCAGCGTCTGAGAAATGATGAGAAAACAGCAGAGGACTGATACAACCTGGTGAAGTCTGGTTTCTGTGGGGTTTCACATGGCGATCTATCGAATTTAGGTAGAGCTACAATATTTCAAAAAACCAAGATACTCTTGGTTCCTGTTGTTTATTGTAGCTGTTCTATAGATCGTAGAAACAGATAATTGTTAGACTTGTATCCGTTGGATCTATCGAATTTAGGTAGAGCTACAATATTTCGAAAAACCAAGATACTCTTGGTTCCTGTTGTTTATTGTAGCTGTTCTATAGATCTTAGAAACAGGTAATTGTTAGACTTGTATCCGTTGGATCTATCGAATTTAGGTAGAGCTACAATATTTCGAAAAACCAAGATACTCTTGGTTCCTGTTGTTTATTGTAGCTGTTCTATAGATCTTAGAAACAGGTAATTGTTAGACTTGTATCCGTTGGATCTATCGAATTTAGGTAGAGCTACAATATTTCGAAAAACCAAGATACTCTTGGTTCCTGTTGTTTATTGTAGCTGTTCTATAGATCGTAGAAACAGATAATTGTTAGACTTGTATCCGTTGGATCTATCGAATTTAGGTAGAGCTACAATATTTCGAAAAACCAAGATACTCTTGGTTCCTGTTGTTTATTGTAGCTGTTCTATAGATCGTAGAAACAGATAATTGTTAGACTTGTATCCGTTGGATCTATCGAATTTAGGTAGAGCTACAATATTTCGAAAAACCAAGATACTCTTGGTTCCTGTTGTTTATTGTAGCTGTTCTATAGATCGTAGAAACAGATAATTGTTAGACTTGTATCCGTTGGATCTATCGAATTTAGGTAGAGCTACAATATTTCGAAAAACCAAGATACTCTTGGTTCCTGTTGTTTATTGTAGCTGTTCTATAGATCGTAGAAACAGATAATTGTTAGACTTGTATCCGTTGGATCTATCGAATTTAGGTAGAGCTACAATATTTCGAAAAACCAAGATACTCTTGGTTCCTGTTGTTTATTGTAGCTGTTCTATAGATCGTAGAAACAGATAATTGTTAGACTTGTATCCGTTGGATCTATCGAATTTAGGTAGAGCTACAATATTTCGAAAAACCAAAAGACTCTTGGTTCCTGTTGTTTATTGTAGCTGTTCTATAGATCGTAGAAACAGATAATTTTTACACTTTAATCCGTTGATTTGTCGCATAACAAGAGACCTTGCCAGGGAGGGGCCGAAATACCGCTGCCAGAGCGTCCTAGCTGACGCATACTTTTTAATCAAGAACAAATAATCAGATAGGACCTCTTGGCACCATCCAGCGACTATGAATTACCCGATAAAAATGAGCTGACAAAAAGGTATTTACTGAACCCGTCTACTCTAGTTTCGCCTTTGCTCATCGCAGAGTAAGAAAATGCAGGAGGCGTACTCCGCGTGCTGACCCACTCTGGAGCGCGTCAAGAGAACCAGTCAAATTTGACTTCTACTTTTCTTCTACACGGACTCACAGCGATATAGGTATTTGTAGAGGTAAGAAAACGTGATGGGCCGCGAGACTATTAACCTCCGCTCGTACCAGAAAAAGTATGGGGAAATACTCGACTCCCCATGGTCATGTTACAGAGACACGAGAGACGGAGGTTCTATCTGATTATTTGTTCTTGGTTTATGCATTGCTTGAATACATGATTCCCAGTCAGCTGGGGCTCAAGGAGTACAATCCGAAATTTGAGGTGAAAGAGAATGTCCATTGATGAGCAATAGTTCTTGGTGAGTACACTGTAAAACGTTTCTCCGAATAAGGATGCAGTATTTGCTACTGGGATTAATCTTATCTCTATCGGGATAAAATTAATCCGAAATAGGGATAATCTTATCTCAATAAAGACAAGAGTAATCCCAGTAGCAAATTATGTTTTACAGTGTAGTGAACTCTCGCTAACCAACAAATCAATGTACCGGAGGTTAAAATGAGTTCCAAGTTTTCTAACACGTAATAAACAGGGAATATAGGTCTAGAAAAAATATTGACGAATGGTAGGCTGTAGTAAAAGATTGACTGTTACGGATTTTGGGACTGGAACGACTGTTGCTTGTTTGAATGATGTGATTGAATACTTGTTTGAATGTCTGTTCAAATAATAAATGTATAATGTAGATTTCAGGACATGCTTATTACGGTACTGTTCTCTCATGGCGGACTGGTGTAATCTAACGGAAAAGGATTCCTAATGCCATAGCTGTTGGAAGCAATAGAACAGGAAAAGTTAATGTAATAAGTGCTACGTCCTGAAACCCCAACATGCATTGATAATAAAAAGGGGTAAAACAAAAAAATATCTTAGAATGTGAGAGAAAGCTTGGGACTCTTATTGATTTTCAAAAGTTGTTATTGCATTCGTAAAAGCAACTACTGAATCAGAAATGGATATTTTCAGCTGTAGGTTACTTACCTTAGTTTAAGATCATTTTATCGGCAAAAAGGACCATCTTATCGGCAAAAAGGACGAATAATAGGCTACTTACCTTAGGTTAATGGAAGAATAGTAGAATAACATCCGTAATTGTTTGATTGTGTAACAAAGAGAACCTCTGGCTGTATAAACTACAAGGAGACTGTAAACCATTGAAACTGATCTAAAAATAATAATATAGGAATAATGTAGTTATTTGAGTAAGGAAGTACTGACTTCTCTTAATGTGCAGGTCAATCTACTCGACGTCGAAGAAAAAGAGGACAACGAAGACGAGGAGAGAAATGCGAGTTGGGAAAGAACTACGGGGAATATGGAATTGACTGAAGCTGCTAAAAGTACTACTAAAAAAAAAATCTTTTAATTGTTTGCTTGTGGATATTTTGTCACAAATAATAAGGAATTAAAAAGAGGAGCCGCAAGTATTCTGAGGTAAACCAACAAATATCTAAATGAAAAATATCTACCGGGTGACACTGTGTTCGGTGGTGATGCGATGCACGGAGAAGGAAGTGTCAATATTTTTTATTTTTTTTAATCAGTCTTCTTATTTCACGTTTTATGACTATTGAAATGAAGCGAATTCTACTTTTTTCGCGTTTTTGTCAGAGCAGAAAACATGGAAATCTTCGCGATTCTGCAGAATCGAGAAGTTGCTCCGACCGTCGATTCTCGCTTCTCCGTTCTCCTTCCTGAGTGGTCAGTAAAGAGCGGGTGTTCAATTTCTCTGGAGGTTGAATGACTTCATATCGTCCTCTCTTTGAAGGTAGATATGACTACATATAATCGTGTATGCTTGACGACAAAGAATTTGCACGAAAAAGATTACAAAAATTGGTGACAAAAAATTAAACAAGAGCTGTAAGCTCATATGGCACTTGCAAGTATATGCTGTAAGAAAAACTCCAACAAGAAAAATTGAAGGGGGTTGAAAATTCAACCTATGGTTTCACTTTAAATATAAAAATAGGAGACAGAAAGCAAAAGAAAACAAGAAGGAAAACAAAAACCAGCAAGGCTGGGTCAGAGGATGGAGTGATGGTCAAAAGTTCTTTTTTTTTCACTTTTCGGTTAAGATGCAAACTTTAACGGTGCTAAAAATTAATTTCAAAGCAAAACCCTTGAGGCAAAAAGGTTCATGTACTCATGGCGATCGTGAGGAAGTAAATTTTGCTTAAAAGTACTTTTTGTATTTTGCGGTTAAGATGAGTCCTTTAAGGAATGGTCGGATCGGAGAAGGTGACGATGTCTAATCCAATGATGTCAAGTTTCTAATGCTCGAGCAAAGTTTTATCGTCATATCACTTCTGGGAGTACCTTAGCTCACGATCACCGGAATTCCGGACACCCCCCTACATCCCACCCTTGGTACCCGAATCCGGTCCGATTCTGTCACTGATGCACCTAGGACTTGTGCCTGTACTTCCCATCAAGTTTCATCCTGATCATTCCCGCTCCACCCTCTGCGTATCACAAGATTTCCGGTTCTTCCCTCCACCCACCCCAGTTCATTGGATCCGGTCCGGTTGAAACGGGACATCTGAAACATGAGTTCTTTCAAGATGTAAAGTTTCATTAAGATCCGATAACCCGATCGAAAGTTATGCATGCCACTAATTTCCGGATTCCGCTGTGTCCCCCCCACGACGGTAGGATCGGGCAAGTGACTGTTTCCAAGTTTTATCGTCCTAGCCCACCTGGAAGTACATCAACTATGGGTCGCCGGAATTCAGCTCCCTCCACAGTGTCCAAATCCGGTTCAGGCCTGTCAGTTATTTATCTAGAGCTTGTGCTAGTGCTTCCCACCAAGTTTCATCCCGATTGCTGAGTCTCACACGATTTCCGGCTCCCCCTCAGATTTATCGGATCCTGTCCGGACTTAAGATGAGACATCTGAGACACGAGGTCTTCCCAGGTATCAGGTTTCATTAAGATCCGATCACCCATTCGAAAGTTATGCATGCGCCTATTTTCTGGATTCTGCAACCTCCCCCTCCCCCCACGATGGTCAGATCGGGCAAGTGACTATTTCCAAGTTAGTTTGGTCGGGTCCCTAATATGCCTGCCAAGTTTCATCGTCCTAGCATATCTGGAAGCACCCTAACTCGCAAACACCGGAGTAACCGACAGACCTACGGAAAAGTGGTCGGTATATGGCACTTAGCCGGAAGGCAAGTGCCATACAAACTTTTGTCATTTTGCACTGACGAAGTTGTCTGATACCACTGTAACTGGATTTGCATGTCTTCTGCGCTGCTACCTGTGTTGTAAGCTGGACGAAAAGGATTTACAAAAATTGGTGTTACGCATCTTCATTTCTGGAGGTTGAATGAATTCATATCATCCTCTCTGATGGTTGATATGACTTCTTATGATCATGTATGCTTGAGTACAAAGATTTTTAAAGTTACCATAGTATCTGGTTCCACTAACTGGATCTGGGTTATGTCCTTTTTGCACTTACCAAGGTAACCGATACCGTCGTAACTAGATCTGCATTTTGTCATTTTGCACTGACCAAGGTATCTGATGCTACTATAACTGGATCTGCATGTCTTCTGCACTGGTATGTGTGTTGTGTGCTGGACGAAGAAGATTCACAAAAACTAGTGTTAAGCATCATCCTCCCTGGAGGTTGAATGACTTCATATCACCCTCTCTCTGAAGGTTGATATGACTTCATATAATCCTCTTTGGATGGTAATGTGAAGTCACGTCGACCGCAAAGCCGACTTCACCAAGCTCGCAACTGGCCGCGTCTGTGCCGAAAAAAGGCGAAGCAAGAAGTTAAGTATAATTTACTAAATGATACAAAAATGATTAGCTTTCAGATAAAACTGAAGGCAAGTAAATCATTTACGTCACGAGTATTCGGACTTCGGCATCTCCTGCAGCAGGGAGAGTAGAATAGGAAGTAGGAAACAGGGCTCCCAGTAGTGTTCCTCTTGAAACACGGAGAGTAGAATAAGAAGTAGGAAACAGGGCTCCCAGTTGTGTTCCTCCTGAAACACGGAGAGTAGAATAGGAAGTAGGAAATAGGGTTCTCAGTCGTGTTCCTCCTGCACCAGGGAGAGTAGAGTAGGAAGTAGGAAATAGGGTTCTCAATCGTGTTCCTCCTGCATCACTGAGAAAGGTATTAAAAACAGGGTTCGTGCGTTCCCGTTTTTAGTACTTGGTTGTCATGAAAGCGAAAACAAGTGCCAAAGAACAGGGCCCTGCATTCCCGTTTTTAGTGCTTGGTTGTCATGACCGCGAAAACGAAGTGCCAAAGAACAGGGGTCCTGCATTCCCGTTTTTAGTACTTGGCCCTGAAAGTGAAAACGCAAGTGCCAAAGAACATGGGTCCTGCATTCCCGTTTTTAGTACTTGGTGGTCATGATAGTGAAAACGAGTGCCAAAGAACATGGGTCCTGCATTCCCGTTTTTAGTAAAAAAGGACGGTGCAGCGTTCCCCCTTTTAGTAATGTTCCTTCTGGTGCAATGTTCCCGATTTTAGTACGTTGTTCCCGCTTTTAGTACGCGTTCCCCTTTTTAGTACGCGTTCCTCCTGCACCGTGTCGTTCCGTTCCGTTCCCGTTTTTAGTCGATCCCCTTTCGGACCCGTGGGAAAATGACACTTTTTTTATTCTGTAAACTTTTCTATTAATTTAAGAAGATATATGGCTGTGGGGCCAAGGAACTGCCGCACCTATTTTGCACTTACAGATTTTAGTCCATCTTCAGTTTAAAACTGGTGCTTGTCTGCTTGCCTGCTAGACCGGAGCTTTCCACTCGAAAACAGAAACATGGTTTGATGAAACGAAAGCTTGGCTGCATAGCTTCAGATAGTCCTCTCGGACATAGGCTATACAGCTCCACTTTAGTTTGCACACTGTAGGCTGTGGCTCAATTACAAGCAAAAACCATCATTTTTGGCCCCAGGCAAGAGTTTTACGGAGCTTTCCAAAATGTGATGTCATATTCATCACTCCGGCCTAAGGTCCAGACTTTCCGTAAGAACCGCACAGGTTAGACCCTTACCACTTGCTGAGAATAAGAGCAAATCGGGGTACTAGGGAAAAAAACGACAAAACTAAAGTGTTGCTCTCGCAACACAATTAGTTTGACTGTCTAAAACTTGGATATTGATAGCGCCCAATTGTTTTATTTCAGGCGGGGGTAGGATTCTGAAAAATTTGGTGCATTATGCAGCTGAGGGAATAAGCGTATCTAAGATGTACTTGCCGTCACGCCTGAGTGTTCGTATCCATCAGGATTAGCTACAGCAAGTACGTGCCAGTCTGCGGCCTCTAAAAGTTCCTGGTTTGCAATCCTGTTCTCGACCAGTTCGCGAAGAAAGAAGGTAGCAGATGTTACAGTGATCCACTCCCTGGCGTGAAGTCCTGAAACGGGCAATTTTATGGTACCGAGTTTCTGTTGGCCCTCCACTCGTCAGTGCTTAAACCTGAGCGAGTTAACTGGACAACATCTGCCTATTGTTAGAGACCTTCCCCAAACTGGACAGCTAACTTTGAATCCTGGCGAAAAAATTGACACCGTGTACGTCGTCTAAGCCATTGGTTCCCAACCGGTGGTACGCGCACCCAAGGGGGTACAGTAGACCCTCGTAAGGGGTACGCGAAGGTCCCAAAATCAAGAAGTGTATAGCTTTCAAACCTTCAGTCGATTTTGAGTCCCCTAAGTCAGTTTCACTTACTTTTTATCTTTCCACTTTTGTTGCGACAGTGAGTTTCGTCTTTGTTTCGTAGTAATTACCGGCAATAGTGACTTTCCCACATCCTTAAGGAACGGCTTCCATATCGGCCCAACAATGGGCCGTCGTTGCAGCCGTTTTAGTGTTAGACCGATAGCCGCAAGAAAAGCCATTCGCCAGGTCAGTCTTTTATGTCCACTAGTACTCTCAAAACAGGCTTTGGATGTGTTTGGAATATCCTTCCTACTCAGTTTCGGATTTACATGCCTTATCATTGGTGACAGTAAATATCGTCTTTTTGACTTTCTGATTGTGGTAAAAAATAGTAAAACAACAATTCGTCAATAAAGGGGCACGGAACCTTGATTAGGGGTTCGCAACCTTTTTTAATCTTGATTAGGGGGACGCAGTACGGAAAAGGTTGGGAACCACCGTTCTAAGCTAATGATCTTGTCTTATTCTAGACTGAAAGCTTGCCTACCTGCCTCGATGAATATTCCGGGCCTGCGGACGTTATCGTTTAAGGATACTTTGACCAACATCACTGACCGCCCATCGCTTCCCCTTCCTATGACGGATGTCGTCACGATGTCGGGATGAGTTGCCGCGAGTTCGCGCAGAAAGTCGAATATCTAGAGAAAGAAGTCTGACATGAGGAAGATCATGTACTGCTGATGTAAGTCGGAAGCTGTAACATATGTCTTACAGTAGGTATCGCCCCTGCCCGCCCCCGGCTTATGTATCAAAACTTTCAGAACGGGGAAGTTGAATAATGGGCCAACATTCGGCGCCGATTCAGAATCTACCACTAGACAAACCTACCGATGCATTTTGAAGTATCGAACGACATTGTTCAAGCGAAAGAAGAAAATAAGACGCTAAGAGGCAGCAAAGAGGGACTCAAACAAAGAAGGGGATGGACGGAAATGAACCATGCCTTTGGTGTATCTTTATCTTTTTAGAGGTCTTTCGCCTTTTCCCGTACAATTCTTTTCCTTCAGTTTGATAAGCCTATCCTTGAGCACATAGCTTACCGTCAGGACGGAGTAGTAGTTATCCCAGGTCAGCGCATATTTTCCATCGAGGTTCATCCGGTATGGGAGGAATTTTCCTGTTTCTTCAATATGCCTGTGGAGAAAGCGAATGGAATTGCATAGCTGCGACATACACTGTAAAAAGTTTCTACGAGTAAGGATTAAAGTTAGCTTAGCTTGGATTAATCTTATCTCTACTGGGATAAGATTAACCCGTATTAGAAATAATCCTATCTCAGTAAAGACAGTATTAATCCCAGTAGCAAGTACTGCAAGATTTTTTTTTGTACAGTGTGTTATCAAATGAAAGTTTTTTTAGTTAGTCAGTTGCGCCGAAGATAGATTTATTTATGTTAAGACCAGGAAACATCGGGTCTGAACTATACGTGCATGCACTGTAAAAAGTTTCTCCGACTAAGGGAACGGTACTTTAAAACTCATAAAGAGCAGGTATACGCTTTTCCCATGTTAAATGACAATATCTGTTTCACCCGTGTCAAGCCAAATTGACGGTGGCGGAAAAATTCCAAGATACCCATTTTGAAGTGCTTTTTACGGGCTACACAATGTTTGGAGCAGATTTCAAAGCCGACACATCGTTTGCTAGGTAGGCTAGAAATAAGAAAAAAAGTGTCTTGTCTGCCAACTGGCTGTCAACGACCTGGTTAAACTCTGTCTGTATACATTTGGTATCGTCTGGAAGCGCACTGAATAAGTGACCAGACGTTTGGAATGGATTTTGGAATGTTCATTTCTTGTAGTTTCAGTCCCTTCTTTTCTCCAAAAAACACATTCTCTCATTTCGTTTCCATACCATGGGCTGTTATCGCAAAGATGCATCAAGATCTGTAACACCGTTGGGACAGCAGAGGCTATTCACAGGGGGTCAAGAGAGAGGTTACGAAAACAGATTATTATGCCAGATTAAAAACCAAATAATTCAGAGGACTTTCAGTATTATGGTACGTGTCCATAAGTCAGTTGCGTAGTAAAATTCAATCGTACTAGCAAAATGAGAAAAAAGAACAAGAGAGGTGATCACTTGAGGAGTGGACGAATTCATAGGGAGCGACTTGAAGTAAATTATAAAAGGCTAGGACGCCCTAGTTTGCCTACCTATGTGCTTAGTGAGATAACAAAGGATTACACCGTCGCAAATGACACACCGACAAGAAGCGAGGCAGCTGCAGAAAATTCGGATAATGACCACACCATCAAAACTCGGACAGCGTTCAGAAACCTGAAATGCCCTGAACTTGAGAACTGCCGACGGCTCGTCAACGTCCCCTATATGTTTCTGTGTTACGAAGCTCAAGTTGTCAAGCACATGTAAGTATACTTTCTTGTTTCTTTCATTCAAGTAGGCTAATGAATCTCTACAAAACTTATTGCGTCAGAGCCTAGTTGTTTTATGGCACTTGCCTTCCCGCCAAGTGCCATATACCGATCACTTTTCCGTCGGTCGGTCCGGTGACCGCGAGTTAGGGTACTTCCAGATGTGCTAGGAAGATGAAACTTGGCAGGCATATCAGGGAACCGACCAAACTGACCTGGAAATAGTCACTTTCCCGATTCGACCATCATGGGGGGAGTGGAGGGAGGGGGAATCAGAAATATTACGGCATGCATAACTTTCGAACGGGTGATCAGATTTGATATGTGGAAAGGACACATGTCTCACGTGTCCCATTTTACGTCCGAACCGGATCCGACTGCAGTGGGGGGAGTTGGAGGGGGGATACCGGGAATATCGTGACACGCTTAGAGTCGAGGGATCAGGATGAAACTTGGTGGGAAGAACAAGCATATATCGCTGACATAACCGGATCGGATCCGGGCACTGTGGGGGAGGGGGAGGAGGCTGGATCCCGGAATTCCGGTTATCACGGGTTAAGGTACTTCCAGATGTGCTAGGACTGAGCGGTTCCCAAGATTTCTGGTTCCGGCCCCTCCACCTCCCCCCCAAAGTCACTGGGTCCACTCCGGATTTGAATCGTCTGAGACACGAGGTCTTTCCAAATACCGAGTTTCATTAAGATCCAATCACCCAGCCTAAATTTATACATACCTCAAGTTTCCTGATCCTAATCCCCCCCCCACACCCCAGATGGTCGGATCGAGGGATTGACTTTTTTCGAGTTTATCGGGTCCTTGATACGTGTGCGAAGTTTCGTCGTCCTAGCTTATGTGTTAGTGCTCGAACAAGCAAAACCTGGACCGACAGACCGATAGACGGACAGAAATTGCGATCGGTATATGGCACTTGGCCGAAGGGCAGTGCCGTGAAAAACCAAAGATTCGCTGGGATCCCACAAATCCAATCAGTCGGGTCTTATAGATTTTGCGGCCTTCGCCAGACCCATGTAAGCAGGGCCGTATCTAAGGGAGGGGGGGGGGTAGGGGGTTCGCAACACCTCTGAAACATATAAGAACAATCGTTTTTTACATAATTTCTAATCTGTGTCTTTTCTGTACTTTTTGGGATTCCCAAACGGAAGTGGAGGGATACCTATGACAGGAAGTGGAGGGATAGCAGGAAGCGGATGTGGAGGGATACCTATGACAACGCAAAAGTTGTCCGTTCGACTGTCTGTAAGCACGATAACTGTCGAAGGGAATGAGATATTGAGGAGTCTTTGCGTCAAGGGAGAGGTCGAGTTCGTAGATGGGCTCTGTATCTCAAAATCTTGGGGGTGGGGGAGGGGTTTCAGATTAAGTAACGAACAATTTTTTACAGCTAATTGGCTGATTTTGGGGTAAAAAGACAGGCTGAACAGGAATATGAAAACCGTTATCTCGCCGGACAAGTACTTTGCCCGAAATCTGGCCAAAACCGGAAAGTTTTTTTAAAAGTAAAAGTTGTATCTAAAGTTGATTAGATGTTACGGGTAAGAAGACAAGCTGAAAATTTATATGAAAATTGTTTTCTTTTTTCCCGGAAATTTGGTAGAAGTAAATTTGTTTTGAAAGTCGGTTAGAGATTAGTTATTCGAGTATGAATATGTGCTAAAAGCCCTGAAACCGTTTCTGAACTACCTGACAAAGAAATTCGTCTGGAATCTGAACCGAAAATTTCGGAATGAACAAACTTGTTAAATCAGAATATTTACGGGTTTTCGACTAGCAACGGTATTCGAGTGGTGATCTGACCACAATCTGCGTTATCTGACCTTGAAGAAACGATGAACAATTTCAGTAAATATTCATCTTTGGGATCCCATCGAAATCTTCGGTCTTGTCCCTTACGATTTAAAGAAAACTTTCCTTCTGCATATTTTGGGCTTCCGGACGGGTCCCTGCGAAATACCTATCCAGTGAGAAATTGAATTTAAGGAGTCAGCATGTCTCCTGATGCCTGCCTTCACAAATAACAGTAAAACATTATTCGCTTTTCAGAAATATTTCTTTTGCCCATTGTTTAAATCCCTTACCGAAAAAGATTATGTAATATACCCGGAGATGGTCAATTTTTATTTCGATTCGAGGCGGTTCACGAAAGAATAACTATTATCCACTAGTAATGAGGGACATTGTATTTCTAGATGCAGTGAGATTCAGAAGGTTCCGGATATGGTGTACTCAAAAGAGATTCAATGTGGCCTCCGAAGTTGCTTTGTTTTCAAGTGTTGTTCTTGTGCAAAAGAAGCCTCTGTTCACACAGATAAACCTCCGTCTGTAAAACGGTCAAGTCGCAAGGGCACTACTAACAGACCTTCAGAAGCGCCAGCAGGAGGCCCTGCTTCCTCGACCAGTGATGCTTCAGGATCAACATCGCCCATAGAGATAAGGAAGCGAAAATTGACGAATCCTTTTTTTGCCAAGTCAGCAAAACGGCAAAAAGTTGAAACTCAGGTGGGGAATATAAACACAGAAATAGTGATTGGGGCAATGAACGCAGGAATAACCCATGCACAAGTTCAGGAACTTTGTACTTTCACGAGCAATGAGAGGCAGATAGACAAGAAACTCGAAGGTATGCTATACGAATACCTGTTGGAAAATGGAAAACTGGAAAGACAGAAAGCGCTTGAATCTGGTGCAACTGTTGGACCAGACGGAACCATCGGAACCACGGTTATCGTAGACGGCAGCTGGTGTACTAGAAGCTATGGTAACCGTTACAGTGCGCTTTCTGGATGCGGAGTTGTCATAGGCTTTTACTCCAAGAAGTTACTCAGTGTTGGTATCAGAAACAAGTTCTGCATAACATGTAGAAAGTATCAGGGACGACAAAACAAACCAGAACATGCATGTTTCCTCAACTGGTCTGGTTCAAGCACTGGCATGGAATCGGACATTATTGTGGAGGCTTTCCGCCTAGCGCCTAGCATGCATGGGCTTCGCTATGTAAGGTTCGTTGCGGATGGTGACGCTAGCACTTACAATGAAATCATGGCCCGTGTTACGTACGGCCGGACAGTGGAAAAAGTGGAGTGTGCTAATCACGCATGTAAATGCCTGAAATCCCGCCTTTACCAAAAACGTAAGGAGAGTGCTGAATGTGCAAAGTATCTTACAGGACCGGTGATAAAGAAAATGTGCGACTTCGCGCGAAACAGTATTGCAAGGGTCACACGAGAAAACAAGGCGGCGAAAGACCTTATCGTGGCTCTGACAGCGATTCCGAAGCACTTCTTTACTGGTGACCATACGGAGTGCCCCGAAATGTGTAAACAGAGCGGTACAGTTGTTCCTCCAAACAAAGTGGTCAGCAAACTATTTATGAGCCACGTGCTTAGTGCCTTTGATACGCTAACACGAAGAGCTCGTCTGCTGATTGGAAATACGACTAGCAACTTAGCTGAGTATTTTATGAGTATTGTTGCAAGGCTAATAGGGGGGAAAAACATTATGGTTAGCAAAAGTGGGAGGTACAACGCACGAGTGCATGCCGCCGGAATTCGGTTTTCACAAGGACAAACGTCTAGACTGGAAGTCTTCAGAAATGTAATGAAACGGTCACCGAGCAAGTCGCTCAAAAACCTAGTGAAGGAACGGGTAGCTTCTTCGATTCGAAAGAAACGTCACGTTGCTAGGCAGAAAGCAACAAAGCGGCTGAACTTCGGTATGCCAAAGCCCGCAAAACAAGGGCCTGACTCGGCTTATGGACCGAATCCAGTAGCTCCAGATATGGAAAATAGTGACCTTGATCTGGCTAAAGCGGGTCTTCTAGCCCGACTGCAGTGTTCTCCCTTTGAAATAGCTTCTATTGAGCTAGCCACTCGGGACCAAAGAAGCTGCTCGGATGGATCCTGGCTTCTGGCAAGAAAAGACAGATTAACTGCCTCAGTTTCCGGCAGTATTTGCAAAAGAAGGGTGAAGACTGTCGCCAATCTCGTGAAGTCTCTACTTTATTCACAGAGAAAGATGACCAAGGCAATGGAGCACGGACACGTGTTTGAGCCCATAGCGATATCCGAGTTTGAGAAGAGCACAGGTCTCAGCACAAGAAGAGCCGGGTTTTCAGTGCATCCACTACATGGGTTCTTGGGGGCTAGTCCGGACGGTATCGTCCGCGTATCGCCTAGTGCAGAGGCAGTATTGGAAGTAAAGTGCCCTGCGTCTGCGAACAACCTGACAGTCGAACAATGGATACGTGTCAAAAAAGGGGACATTTGCCTGCACAAAGTTGACAATAAGGTTTCCCTGAAAAGAAATCATAACTATTTCTACCAAGTGCAGATGCAACTGGAATGCACTGGCTTGGAGGAAGCCTATTTCGTTGTGTTCACTGGCCGAGACACCTTCATTCAGACGATTGCGCGTGATCGCCAGTTCTGGAAGGACAAAATGCTTCCGAAGCTTCAATCCTTCTATCTGAACGCTCTGCTTCCAGAATTGGTGGACCCAAGAATTCCTCGTGGAATGCCTATTAGGGAGCCTTTCCAGACCGAAGGTTGACTTGTGTAATCGTTTTGATGCATTCGCAATCGTGTATCCTTGATTTTCTTGTGTCGTGCTCGCGCTGTGAATACCCAGTTCTTTGCTCCTAATGTTTTTTTTTACTCGATGACAATAGCTGAATGCTCATATGAGACTTGCAATGGTAACTGGAATGTATTTCCTAAGGGCATTTATACGCATGTCAAGTTTCATCTTCCTAGCTTTTGTGGGGGTGCCTGAACTAGCAAACCCAGAAAGACAGATACTACTGTTGAATTGTCTCTTTTTCTTGTTTTCATATTTCCAATAATTTAGCATAGATAGGTTGTGGGCAGTGGTAAAGGTCGAGTAGTGGAGGAGAAAAAAAAATATAGAAAAAAAAGAGTTAGGTTTGATTTATTTATCTAAATTTGATAGTGATATTTTGTATAGTAAATTAGTAAAAAAATATAGTAAATTTTGATAGTGTAAAACGGATGCGTCAGGTGAATTTTATTAGAGCTATATTTCGGCCCTTCTTGGCAAGAGTCCTCTTCAGGCTCAAAGCCGCTCAAGTTGGAAATACGAGACTAAAGATTGTCTTTATTGAGATAAGATTACCCCTAATTCGGATTAATCCTATCCCAGTAGAGATAAGATTTAAAAAGGTTGCTGTGATATCGTATTGGACAAAGCTGCTGTTTTTGCTGCTCGGTTTGCTGCTAAATTAGAGTTTCTAGGTAGGCCTATATACTGAAAAGTAACATTTTAGTGTTTAGTCAAAGTATAGGTCAGTCTGGCAAAGAAAAGTTATAGTCTGAAGCAACAAATCCGATAACTAGCATGTTTCGGGATCCCGCAGCAACTTGTAGCCTTGTTAGTGAAATATTATACGTTTCGCATATTTTCAGCGTTTGCATGTTAGACGCTTTTACTTGACAAGTGTGCTTGTCTCAAAGAAGTGATGCTTTTACTTGACAAGTGAATTGTCGAACTCGTTGCTTCTGGTACTTCAATGACTGCGAAAAAGCAGCACCCAAAATGTCATTCAAATGTAATTTATTGTCCGTCTCTCGACCCAATTCCCTCTGATGACCTCTGAGACGTAGATAAACATCGCACAGAGGGAGTCCTTTGACTTTGACCTGTTCACCGACCAAAACCCATTCTAAATCTGACATAACGAGTTTATATCTACTGGGCTAAGATTAACCCAAATTTGAGATAATCTCATCTCAGTAAAGACAAGATTAGTCCCAGTAGCAAGTCCTGCAAGATTTTTATGAAAATCAGTCGATTTTTCTGAAAATCAGTCGATTTTTTTCGAAACTGTCATTTCGAATTATTTCGTATTGGCTGTAATTCATGTCCGTTTCAGTCTTCCAGATATCTCGTATCTAAGTATGCTACATTAGTATATCAAGTGATCATAGGGCTCCATAGGGTAGGCTGTACGTCTCCAGATCTTTCTGAAAATGGTACTTATTATTTAAATAAAAGACGGTAAGCTAAAAAGCTTATTGAGTATTGAAAGTTTGTAAGCTCATTTGGAGTGCGTGGGAGCTAAGACTAAGGTTGTCTCCTAGTGAAAATTTTTATTTTGAAATTATATAGAAGCCATAGTCCATCCATCCTATAAATTACCAGCCAGTACGCAAGACGGATGCTTGTCCCGTATGTCAACTTGAGATTGAACGAACTATGCTTTAAAACACAGCTCTTAGGCTTACTAGAAACGACATTTTTACGATAAATTGATCGGAGATATTGTTTTCCAGAAACACTCATACTTGCCTCGATAAATTGTAATTTAACGTAGTGTAATGTTTATTTTTCACCCATCGTACAGGAAGGAGAGAATGATGGAGTATATAAAAAAGAAAGTAGAAAAAAAGCACAGAAAAAGATTACACAACAAAGAAAACAAAGGCAAATCACATAAAGAAAGTAGAAAAAACACAGGAAAGATCACAGAACAAAGACAAACAAAGGGCAAATTATAGAGGGAAATTAGGGATTATCTTGTTATCGTTTGTCGACGCTGTCCTTAGCGCAAAAATACCAGGTTTTTTCGCGAAAAATTTAAAAAAAATTGTGCGCCACTGTTAAAACCAAAGTTCTTGTCTGGCAACCATGGAAAATCTCGGCTAGCGCTGAAAAGCGAAAAATTTATATAAAGTGTTCACAAGGATTTGTTAAGATAGAGATTTCAGAGGTTAGGAAACCACGGACGCCGTCAATGGTTTTGTGGTAGGCACTGTCTAGTGAACCGGGAGCCGTACTTTATGTCCACGGGCTACGGAACCGGTAGTTCTCACGGAAACCAAACAACATGAGCTGCGATTCCGGGATCTGACGTCATTGACTAACGGAAACTTGTATGTGCTGGCTCCCGTACCGGTAGTAAGTGCAAATAGCTCACGGAAACTTCATCGCACCAGCTTCTCGTCCGGTAGTCCCATGGAAATGTGTACTCAGAATCTAGGGAGCCGGTTGTCGATACCAGAAGTTTTATAATTGGAGCTTGTGTTCCAGTAGCGTCTGCGTGAAACTATTCTGCACACAGAATAGTTTGATTGAGAGCTAGGATGCCGGGATTTTCACTGACTTCCAGAAATATGGGGAAAAAATCCAGTAACGGAACCCATATCTTGAGAGCTAAGGTACCGGTTGCAAGAACTATTTGCTTGAAAATGACCAGCTCACGGACACAGATGGCTATTGTCTAGGGTACCCGTAGTGCCAAAAGTGAAAGTTACGAACTCACAGACACCTGTCCATATGAAATTGGATTCGTGTAGTAAATATTATACTCACGGAACCCATCTCCGATGGGCTAGGGTTCCGGTAGGGCCAACAAATTAAGATTTCTGAGGTCATGGACCCATGTTAATTCGGACTTCTAGTCCGAGAGTGAATATTTTTTACTCACGGAACCCAACTTCCATGGGCTAGGGTCCTGGTAGTGCAAACAAAAAAAAAAACTCACGGAGACATGTCAAAATGGACTTAAAGAGTCCGGTAGCAAATACTAACAGCTCATGAGGTAAGAAATGTCAATGAGTATACAGGCACTACTGGAACCCTAGCCCATAGAAAGTTGGATTCCGTAAGCTGTACCGGACTCAAAGTCCATATTGACACGAGTCCGCGAGTTTTTAATTTTGGCACTAACCGAACCCCAGCCCGCAGGAGTTGGGTTCCGTGAGTAAAAAATATTCACTTCCGGTTTCCTAGTCTGCACTGACATGGGTCCGTGAGTTAATTTTTGTGTGTGCACTACTAGAACCCTAGCCCATAGCCATCTGTGTCCGTGAGCTGGTCATTTTCAACCAAATAGTTATTCCTACCGGTACCTTAGTTCTCAATATATGGGTTCTGGTAATGGATTTTTCCCCATGTTATTTTCTCTAAGTCAGTGAAAATCCCGGCATCCTAGCTCTCATCCAAACTATTCCGTGAGTTCCATATTCCACGTAGACATTACCGGAACTGAAGCTCCAATTATACAGTTTCCGGTATCCACTACCGGCTCCCTAGCTTCTGAGCACACAATACCGCGATGCTACCGGACGAGAAGCTGGTGCGAGGAAGTTTCCGTGAGCTATTCCCATTCACTACCGGAACGGGAGCCAGCACATACAAGTATCCGTTAGTTAATGACGTCAGATACCGGAATCGCAGCTCATATGGTTTGGTTTCCGTGAGAACTACCGGTTCCGTAGCCGGTAGGGCATAAAGTACGGCTCCCGGTTCCCGTGACAGTGCCTTTGTGAAAAGAGTGAAAAGCAAGACGGGTCCTTTAACACAGACATTCCGATGAACTTCTTGAGGATTTTCTTGAACTTGTTACTCCTTTTATCTTCTTGCATTTTATGAATGACTTAATTGTAATTTGTATCTAGAAAACTTCTAGAAACTTTACCACTCAGACGCTTGCGCTAAACCGCGTCCAATGAATGAATCTTTTTATTAACTCACTTCTATAGAATAAAAATAGTGGAGTACATAGAGAAAAGAAAGAAACACACTTAAATTAGGATACAAATTTATACTTCGAACAGAGTGTACACTTCAAACAAACGGACAAGACCATGATGCGGAGAATACGCAGCGACTGACAGATTCCTATGCAGCTCGTCGAGTTTAACAGTGATATTAGTTACTGAAAATTTATTTATCATTTTTCGATTTTTTATACCAAATTGGCAAGTAGAGGAGGAATTTTAAAGTAGCGGAAGTATGCTATTTGAATGGAGACAGCTAACCCAAGAGTCGCGTTTTCACCTATTAGCGTGTTGGATACGAATCCTAATACGATGCGCTTTCACCCGTTTTTAGTGCCTGTGTTTTGCATTGGAGAACCAGGAACAGGATTTGGTATCGAATCCGTGTGTGTTTGGATTCACGGTTGAAGTCGAGAGAAACACGGGAGCGAAAGAAACTGGGAAGCTACAGAACAGGGAACCTGTGTGTTAGTATGCGCTCCATAAAAACGACCTGTGAAGAACACGGGTTGAGAATCGCGAGCCTGAAAATGTAACTAAGATCTGGACTCGTAAGTTTACTCCAGGAAGAAGTTGTTATAATAAGTGAAAAGACCTAGGAAGTCACCAGTAACCTGTCGTTCAGTTTCTTTAAAAATTGTCTTGGTGATTGTCCAATGGACATACTCACTGTTGAAGGTTTTTGACGTGGACAGTGAATGGTATAGTGTTTTTCAGGATCACCGTCCGCAAGGAAGAGAGTGGCGGAACCAGCACAGTGAAAGTTTTCCCCACGGTCACTTTGGCTTCGAGGTCTTCTTTGAGTAAAATCTTGACATGCTGGTCAGTTGTCGGGGTTACATTCCAAAGCTCGTACCTGGATAACAAGCAATTTGTCAAACATGGCCTGGTGTAACAGTCAAACATGGCCCCTAATTTCAATACAGTTAGAGGAGTTTATTGATGTTGAGGAAAAGGTTGGAAAAACTATAACCAGTCGATAGGGATCCTTCTTTCTTTGCATAATCCTAACATCAGCCAACATTGTCCACAACTAATGGAAACTCAATCGACGCTAATGATAAAGGGTCACTGAATCCCACCCGCTCAGAAATTGTTCAGTGGGTCAGGCTAGATTACTGGACACGACCTTCTTCATGAAAACACGGCTGATTGTTAGTCAGAAAAGTCTCAAAACAAGTAAGTAAAAGAAATAGATACTGCCAGATATTTAACTAGCTATTTGTTTTTCATTTCGTCTAGTTTCCCTGTTAAGGTCTATTTTGTGGTTGCCCTTAAGGGTGCTTCAGAGTCGTGCCACGGACTACACTATACAAAGTTTCTCCGAGTAAGGATTAAAGTTAACTGCAGTATTTGCTACTGGGATTAACCTTATCTCTATCTCTATCTCTACTATAATCTTATCTCAGCAGAGACAAGAATAATCCTAGTAGCAAATACTGCAAGATTTTTTTTTACGGTGTAGATCATACGACGCTCTTGAGTCCCGGTTCAAAGCCACGCAGTGATCTTGATATTACCAGGGACCCATAAACCCTGTAATGACTCGCCAATCAGGGGGCTTGCCAGTAAGAGATTTCTGATGCGCTCTTGACCGAGCGTCGGATAGTTCGAGAAGTACCCACGGGGATAAACTACCCGACTATCCAGGTAGAGAAATTTTTCGCAGTTTTTGTGCTGAACTAGGAATATTTCTCTGTAATGGAAGAGTATCCTGGATCTTTTGTCCTAGCTTAGGTACCTGGTGGCATGCTGAATAGTCCTGACTTGTGCTAACAAATCTTGTCTATCTGAGCAAGAACACCGATTCGACCCAAGCGGAATTTTTGGAAACTAGGTGAGGCTCGGGCAACATAGGAACATAGAAGCATAGGAAATGACAAGCCCCCTGAATGGCGAGTCATTACAGGACATGTATGGGTCCGTGATATTACGATTGTTGAAATGCTCCCGATTTACCTCCTTTGACTGAACCACAGCGAGAAGCTCATGGCAAATGCAGTTTGCCAATTTGAGGGTTTGTTGTGATGATTTATGAGCAAACCCTTGAGATAAGAATGATAATGTGCCTTTGGAAATCAGAAGAATGTGTCGTTTGGTAAAAAGTATTTCATTTTTGAGCTTGTCTGTGATTATGCGCACTTCAGCGGCGATAGAAATTGATCTCTGATCAAAATCCTTGAAGTAAAATTATTATAGGCTCATCGAGCTCTTAAAAATGTACATTTTGCTCAAAAGTATTGTTTGTACTTTAAGGGATTCACTTGTAAGCAACACCCATGAGGCAAACATGATCGTGAGATCTTCGGGATCATGAATATATATCGTTTGGGAAAAATTATTTTTTAACTTTTCGGTTAAGATACGCATTTTAAGGGTGCTAGAAATTAATTTTTAAGCAAAATCCTGAACTCTTGAGGCAAACATTATCATGGGCCCTTGGGGACCGTTTGGCCAGTTTTTTTTCTTCATTTTGCTTTTAAGATGCGAACTTCAAGTGAGCTAGAAATTAATTTCTATGTTAAACCCTTGAGGCAAAAATGATCAGGCTCATGGGGACCATGAAAATGTATTGATAGCTCAAAAATATTTTTTATACTGTGCGGTTCAGACGAGTACTTTAAGGGATGGTCGGACCCGGGAAGAGACAATTTTCAATCCGATCGAATCAAGTCTCTAATGTTCAAGCCAAGTTTCATCGTCATAGCAGATCTTGAAATACCTTAACTCGCGATCACCGTAATTCCGAACCCCCCTCCAATTTCCCTCACAGTGCCCGAATCCGGTCCGGTTCTTTCACTGATGTATCTAGGGCTTCTGCTTGTTTCTTCCCACCAAGTTTCATACCGACCGCTCCACTTTAAGCGTGTCACAAGATTCCCGGTTCTCCCCTCCCCCCCCCCCCCACGCACATTTATCGGATCCGGTCTATACTTGAAATGGGACATTTGAGACACGAGGTCCTTCCAAATATCAGTTTCATTGTTCTGATTACCCGGTAGTTTCAGGATTCTCCCCTCCTCCATTCCCCCTAGGATTGTCGGATCGGTGAACTGACTGTTTCTGAGCCAATCTTGTCAAGTCGCTAATGTTGAAGCCAAGTTTCATCGTCCTAGGACACCTGCAGAAGTACCTTAACTCACGATTACCAGAATTCCTGACCCCCCCCCCCCTCCCCCCGCTTCTAATTCCTGCAACAGTGCGCGAATCCGGCCCGGCTCCGTCACTGATGTATCTAGGACTTGTGCTTGTTCTTCCCACGAAGTTTCATCCCAATCGCTCCACTCTAAGCGTGTCACAAGATTTCCGGTTCACCCCTCCCCCCCCCCAACACACACACATTCATCTTATCCGGTCCGGGCTTGAAATAGGACATCTGAGACACGAGGTCTTTCAAAATATCAAGTTTCATTACGATTCGATCACCCGTTCCAAAGTCATACATACCTCAAGATTCCTACATTCAAATAATGCATTAAACGGATACGTCAGCTACGATGCTGACGATGCTACGACACCAAAGTATCGTTTATCCGTTGTATGCATTATTTCAATATGTGTTTCAAAGTCAGCTTGGGCTCAGGAGTATTTACATCAAAATTCCAGATTCCCCGTTCCCCCCACGGTGCTCGGATCGGGGAAGTGACTATTTCCAAGTTAATTTGGTCGTGTCCCCGATATGCCTGCGACATTTCATCGCCGTACCCTAACTTGAGAACAGTGGACCGACAGACCGACCGTAAAGTGATCGGTATATGGCAATTGAGCGAAGCTGCAAGTGCTCTAAAAACTGAGACTTACTTCGCAGATGGGGAACGGTGCGATTTGAGGCATGCCGGACCGAGCCCAGATCAAGTCATGCTAACAACCACACTAAGTGAAAATGTTGTGCATGGGGTTGAAAGGAATGAATAAACTGACCTTACCCTCCCGAACACAACCAAACGTTCAGTAAAAATGTCGTGCATGGGGTTGAGAGAAATGAATAAAATGACCTTACCCATCATAGTTCACTCCCAAACTTGACGCCGCTGAAAGGCAGCAGAAAATTAAAGTAGATAACAGCATTTAAATTATCCGATTCCCTTTGCCTTTTATGACTGACTGCTGTTTATGGATCTGCTTTATCTTTGTCGGGCTGGTCTAATCATTCAGATGACAATATTATGTAATTTACACAGATTCGATTGTGCAAGAAAACCCAACAGAAAAAAATACCCGATCCATTATGAAAACGATCTATTTCCACACGACGTTTAAGATGATTAGACGGAAGCTACTACCGTTGACGGCAGTAAGCATTGTTCTCTATTTACACACCGGATTTTATTCCTCTCCATTTCGCACAGGCCCGACCATTGAGATCCAGGACCATTGAGATCGCATCCGAAATGTTAACTTACAAGCAGGCCCCCGCCCCTACCTACTAAAGTGCCAATGCCGCAACAGATTGTTCTTCCCAACTTCGTAAGTGCCTCCAGGCATTTTCATAAATTTTGGATCTCAAGACAGTGCAAGAAAGTGCAGGAAGTGGTCAGGGGGTGACACGCCCCCCTATCGTGGCAGAAGGCCGTATCGGCAGGCAGGTGCTTTGGTATGTTTCCGTTACGGGGAAACTGGACATATGCATTTCCACCAATTCTGAGCAACTTTCTCGGTTCCCAGCCAGAAAGTTTAATGACAAGAAGCATTTCTGACTCCGCCACTGTGCCGAGCAGAAATCCGTGGGTCCTCTTCCGTAAATATCGAGCAGGTGCTTATACCCGAGACCAGTTATTGCATCATAGGGCTAATTTACTGAATGTTGCAGAGACGCGAGAATGCCGAAGTTCGGGCTATGGTTGATTTCATTCGTACCGGAAGTTGCACAGTCGGGGATAGGATTCACTGTAAGAATGGAAAGACGGATGTTTTACCACATAGTACTGTAAGTGTTTGATCGACGTCCTTACCTTAGACCTTAGATCCTCCTGTGCCTCCAGAGGCGCCCAGGGCGTCCAAGAAGAGTCTCCAGTCGTCTCTGAAGCTTGCGGCTGCGACGATGTCTTCCCACTCCGGCTGTAAAGAGGCATGAAAGTGCCGCAGGTCGTTGTTGTAGGTACGACGGAGAGTATTTTTGGGTCTTCCTCTGCGGCGGGTGCCTTCGGGTAACCAGAAAAAAGCGGATTTGGGGATTCTGGAATCGTCCATGCGCAGCACATGTCCGAGGTAGCTCCATCTACGCCTTCGTATGGTCTCGATGAGGGACGGTTGACCTGTGATGTTTCTTATGTGCTCGTTCGTTACCTTCTGGGTCCAGTGGATACCAAGAAGTCTCCGGAGGCACATGTTTTCAAAGGACTGGATTCTCCTCTCTTGTTCTTGGTTGAGATGCCATGTTTCGGACGCATAGAGGAGGACGGGTAGGACGTTGCTATTGAACAGGCGGAGCTTAAGCCGGAGGGAGAGGATACTCGATTTGATCGACGTAATCACCAGTAATTTAGGCTTGTCTCTGTATTTGTGTTTAATCTCACATGGATTCGTCTCGCATGTTGCGCGTTAGTAACGCGGGCTTGTTGTGTAGTCCGTGTGCAAACTATCAAGCTATTTCGTTCTGAAGCTTAGATAGGCTTTAGTACGTTGTAATCTCACATGGATTCGTCTCGCATGTTGCGCGTTAGTAACGCGGGCTTGTTGTGTAGTCCGTGTGCAAACTATCAAGCTATTTCGTTCTGAAGCTTAGATAGGCTTTAGTACGTTGTAATCTCACATGGATTCG
Source organism: Branchinecta lynchi (assembly GCA_023053575.1). NCBI lineage: Eukaryota > Metazoa > Arthropoda > Branchiopoda > Anostraca > Branchinectidae > Branchinecta > Branchinecta lynchi. Next base: position 4,921,871 of record JAKZAP010000001.1, read on the forward strand.
TCTCGCATGTTGCGCGTTAGTAACGCGGGCTTGTTGTGTAGTCCGTGTGCAAACTATCAAGCTATTTCGTTCTGAAGCTTAGATAGGCTTTAGTACGTTCTAAAATACGAAGACGAATTGCCGCCAGACGCGCTAGAGGAACAATAACAATCACACGTGAGATGGTGGTATAAGTTAGCTGAAGAGTGAAGAAGTGATTAGGCTTTCGCTTCATATCGAGTCGCGTATTAGCCCCGTGGAAAAGTCAGCCAGCACGGAAGTCGGAAGCCAGAACTGACAAACTTGATGACGCTTGACAGAACAGACTTGGGTAAAGCAAAAATAGAGGAAGAGGCATCTTAAACAGTTTTAAACATGGCTAGGCCTAAGAAGAATTGAAGATACCCAAACAACCCTGGATAAACCTACACCAAAAAGTAACGTGTTATTGTTTTCTTTACGATAGCACGCCTAGCGGCCAAAAAGAACTAATCTGAGAGGAAGCAAAAGTAAGGTCATGGTGGCTTGGGTACTACCCATACTGCGAACTTCGATAGAGCTATGAACTTCCGTCATAAACAACAAACGGGACAGTTGAAGATCCTCTATTTTGTGTTCTGTCACGAATATTTCAGTATGCAAAAGCATAACCATTCAAGTACTTTTCTAGAAACAAATTTTGCATGGAAACACTTTTCCATTTCTTGGAAGTCTTGCATGTGAGGCATGTGTTTTTTCTGTCCAGGACTCTGCTACCTTATCTTTGGTGATAAGGCTAAAACGCATGGATTTTGGTTCAGTTACTACGTAGTTCACAGGAAGTGAAAAGGCAGGATGGCCCCTAACGTTAACAAGGGCGCCACCAACGAAGGATACCAGGTGGACGAATACGAGGGTGCTAAGAGCTCAAGCAGCTCTTCCTCTGATATCACCGAAGAATCTCAGTAAGTTTCCTACAACGTGCCTTTTTTGTATCGACTCGCTAGGTTGTACTTTTCATGGCACTTGCAGCCTCTGGTTCAAGTGTCTAATACCGATCGCAATTCCGTCTGTCTGGCGAGTTAGGGTACTTCCAGTTGTGCTAGGACGATGAAACTTGGCCAGCGTATCAGGGACCAGACCAAAATATCTTGGAAATAATCAGTTTCCCGATCCGACAATCTGGGGCTGAAGGGTGGGGAATCGGGAAAATTGAGTAGTGCGTGATTTTCGAACGAATGATCGGACTGGAATGAAACTTCATAACTCAATAGATGATTTTCTTACCAATTGGCGGACAATAAAATACAAAATCAGTGCCTCAAAATTTAACTGTCTTTTGATGTATTTGTTTATTGTTGAAATGTACTATGGGTTCCCTAAGTCAATGCACGTGTCGCGGCGATGGATCTGCAATTAATCGTTTTTGCAGTTACCGTAGTATCTGATATACGGTTGCTCTGCAAAAACGACAGTTGCCGAAATTGCGCTTCTGGCTTCTCGAAGTCATCCCAAAAGAAAAACTGATATACATTCAAATCACTAAGCGCCAAACTTCTTTTCCGCCAATTTGACAAAAAGTGATGAAACTGAGATGACTTTTTCATACACCACGATCAGTTACCACGGTCGGACCGTGGTATCTGAATATCAGATACCACGATAACTGGCCAGATACCACGATAGCCGCGAACCTTTTGGTCGTAGTATCAGATTCCACGATAACTGCAAAACCGACTTTAGACCGTGGTATCAGATACCATGGTATCTGCAAAAACGCAACTATTGTACGTCCTACCGAGTGCAGGGATTCGTCCTACCGATGCAAGTAATCGGCACCTGGCTAAAATGAGATCATAAGTGGCTTGCAAGAAGGAATCCGCCTCCGGCTCCGTTTTTGGGATCCGAAAACTTAAAGTGGAGGGATACCTATGACATCGCAAAAGTTGTCCGTCTGTCTGTCTGTGCGCACTATAACTCGAAGGGAATGAGATATTTTGATGAAACTCGTTGTGAGGATTCTTTTGGGTCAAGAGTAAGGTCAAGTTCGTAGACGGGCTCTGTAGCCCTATATTTAGGGGTGGGGGAGGGATTTCAAATTAAGGGGTGACAAAAAATATTTTTTAAAAGCTATTGAGATAGTTGATTTAGGGACAAGAATTATGCTGAATCGGAATATGAAAGTTATTTTCTTGCCGGACAAGTAGTTCCCCCGGAATCCGGCGAAAACCGGACACAAAATTTGTCGACCAGTTTTCGGCTATAGCAGTTCCTACCCCTTTATTGTCAAACTAGTATAGCTCTTCGCGTGGATGCCGACGTTCTTTTGTTTTTTATGTGCGACGTTGGTGAGACCTAGTCTAATCGAGTGATTTCGAATTTACGGTAAAAGCATGTATGTTTTATAAGCTAATAAGATATTCATTGAGGGTGTAAGGAGCCGCTGAATCCATACATGAACTTGGTTTTCTTGCTGGACAAATGGTTCATCACGAATTCGGCTGAAACTGGAAATTTAGTTGAAGCTCAAAGTTGTTTCTGAAATCGATTAGAGATTCGGTATCGGGGCAAGGAGACATGCTGAATCCATTTTTGAACTTTATTTTAACAGTGAAAATATTCAAGGAATCCGACGAAGACTGAATGGCGAGGACATGACGCAATTGCTTGAATCAAATGTTAGATTTTTGGGATCCCATCGAAACCTTTGATCTTTTATTCGTTGAAGAGGGGCAACAATCCAAGGAGCATGTGCTCGTAGTTTAAGCCCTTTTTACTTTCAGAGAGGAAACAAAGACAAGGTGGTTCAAGAAAAAGAAAGATGAAAAATCAGAGAAAGAAGACAAGAAACCAACCGGTCCTCCTCCAGTCCCTTACTTCAAGCTAGTAAGTTCAAATACTTAAAGGACCTATCGGATTTATAGTACTAATCGACCCTACTCCCCTTCTCATTCCGCCGATGTCCCCCAGATTGTCACCGCGTACGGTCCACCCGATCCACCTATCGGTTCTGAAGATTTTTAAACTAGCCAAGTTTCTCTATTTCTTTCAGACGTGTCGGAGTCCTGATTTTTGGATTAGAGAAGTTTATTGGTTAGAAATAAGGTTAGCAAATTTTTCCGCATTTGTCTTCCAAGCACAGGGACCTGTAGAGGCTAGAAACCACGTTTTTATAGCACTTGCAGCTTCATTCAGTGCCATATAGGCTACCGAACACTTGTCGGTCGATCCGGATTTAAAATGGTACGTCCGAGACAAGAGGTCTTTCCAACTATCAAGTGTCATTAAGGTCCGATAACCTGTTCCAGAGTTATACATAACTCAAGATTCCGGATTCCCCCTCCCTCCACCCCCCACCCCACCCAACAAGGTGGTCGGATCTGGGTCTATTTCAAAGTTATTTTGGTCGGATCCCTGATATGCCTGCCAAGTTTCATCGTCCTAGCACTTCTAACTCGACCCCAAACCGATCGGATTCGGGGTAGTTACGGGGGGGGGGGAGGGCGGAATTCCGTTGATCGCGAGCTAAGGTACTTCCAGATGTGATAGGACAATAAAATTCGGCTTGAACATTAGAGACTTGAAAAGATTGGCTTAGAAATAGTCAGTTCCCCGATCCAACCATCGTTGGGGGAGTGGAGGGAGGGTAATCCGAATCTTGAGGTAGCCCTATGTATAACTTTCGAACGGATGATCAGATCTTAATGAAACTTGATATTTGGAAAGACATCGTGTCTCAAATGTAGTATTTCAAGTCTGGATAGGATCCGGTGAATGGGGGTGGGGGTGAGGAGTGGGGGGAGAACGGAAAGTCCTGTGAAACGCTTAGAGTGGAGTGATCGGGATGAAACTTGGTGGGAAGAAGAAGCTAGATTCATAAGTGACAGAACCGGACCGAATTCGGGCACTGTGGGGAAATTTGGAGGGGATCCGGAATTCCGGTGATCGCAAGTTGAGGTACTTCGAGATGTGCTAGGATGATGAAACTAGGCTTGAACATCTGAGACTTTAAAAGAAAAAAAAATACTTTTTACCAAATGATATATATTTATGTTCCCCAAGGGCCCATGATCATTCTTATCTCAAGGTGTTTGTTTACAAATGGTCACAAGTCACAACAAACACTCTTAATGCCAGATTCCTACTTTCATCCTTTGACCCACCTTTGCAAGTGCCATATTATATTCTAGCTCTTGTTACTTTGTTGATCGCAGCGCTAAAGTAGTCATTATTCTATATGCAGAAGCAGAACCACTACATTGTGCCAGGAATACCATTTTTCCTTCCAGTAGACCAACTATCTCAACAGTAGATAAAGTATGATCCGATGTCCTTCCTTTTTAGTTCCGGTATGCCACATTTTGGGACGTGGTCCTCATAATCATCGGTGTCATCGCCGGAGCTGGCACTGGACTTTCTTTCCCAGCGATGATCATTTTCTTCGGTGACCTAACAGATGGCTTTATCAGCAATGGCCAGCCATCACCTATAAACTCGACTGACCCTGGTGCCCCACCGATTTGCGGAGCTCCAAACACAACCACGAGAGCTGACTTCGCGTAAGATATATTTTTATGGCACTTGCCATTCGGCCAGGTGCCATATAGCGATCCTAGTTTCTGTCCATCCGTCGGTCTGGCTGTCTTTCGCTCGATCCGAGTTTTGCTAGTTCGGGCACTTCCACCTATGCCTTCCACCTAGGACGATGAAACTTGGCGTGTACCTCAGGGACCCAAAAAGATTAACTTGGAAATATTTGTTTCCCCGATCAGACCATCGTGGGGGAGGGGAGGGAGGGGGAATCGGGAATCTTGAGGTATTTATAACTTTTGAACTGGTCATCGGATCTTAATGAAACTTGTAAAGACCTCATGTCTCAGAATATCGACTTCAAATCTGAACGGGATCCGGTGACTTTGGGGGGTGTTGGAGGGGGGAACCGGAAATCTTGGGAGACGTTTAGAGGGGAGGAATCGGGATGAAACTTGGTGGGAAGAACAAGTCCTAGATACACCTTTGGCATAACCGGACAGGATTCGGGCAATGGGGGGGAGTTGGTCGGGGGGATTGTGGTGATCCAGCGAGTTCTATAGATATTCTTTCAGCCCTAAGCTGACTGCCGATCATTTTTGACGATGCAAAACGGATAAATCAGCTACATTTTATTAGAGCTATATTTCGGTCTTTCTTGGCAAGAGTCCTCTTGAGGCTCAAGCTGGAAATGAACTTGTGAAAAGCAATTGAAGATTCTTCCTTCAATATCTGATTTTGTGAAATTCTTCTCTAAATATTGGTAAGGCTAGTGCTGTGATTTCATTCTGGACACCGCTGCTGTTTTTGCTGTTCGATTTGGTCGTCGAAAGGGTAGAGATTCTTCTGCATTTTGAGTCACCTTTCTCTTCTTGTTCTTCCAGCTAAGATGGTTACTTGTTGGTGGCATGTATGGGCGACTTGAAAGTTTTTGCATCGTCTAATATGATTCGCAGTCAGCTTGGGCTGAAGGAATATCTTAAACAAAGTACGGAACTTCCAAATCGCCCATACATTCTGCCGACAAGTATCCATCTTAGCTGGAAAGAACAAGGTTGAGAGAGGTGATTCCAAAACCAATATGCAGAAGAATCTCTACCCTTTCTACGACCCAAACGAACAGCAAAAATAGCAGCGGTATCCAGAATGAAATCACAGCACCAGCTTTAACTCCAACCAATTTTTAGAGAAGAATTTTACAAAGTCAATATTTAAGGAAGAATCTTAATTGTTTGTCCATAAGTTCATTTACCAGCTTGAGCGGCTTGAGCCTGAAGAGGACCCTTGCCAAGAAGGGCCCAAATATAGGTCTAATAAAATGTAGCTGACTTATCCGTTTTGCATCGTCAAATACGAGTTCTGTACATCCCGATGTACTAGGATGATGAATTCGGCAGGAACACGAGGGATCCGAATAGACCGACTTGAAAATAGTCGTTTGCACGATCCGGGGGGAATGGAGGGATGGGAAATCCGGAATCCAGTGGCATTTATAACTTTTGACGGGCGATCGAATTTGAATGAAACTTGGCAAGTGGAAAGAGCCATTGTCTCGGGTGTTCCATGTCAGGTCCGGTCCGGATCCGGTACTAGGGGGGGGGGGGTGGGGGGGTGGAAGGGGGCACTGGAATTTCTGTGAAACGCTTAGCGTCGAGGGATCGGGTTGGAATTTGGTGGGAAGAACAAGCATAAGTATTAGATGTAGTTCTTGACAGAACCAGATCATATTGGGGCTTTTTGGGGGAAGTTGGAGGGGGTTTCCCGGAATCCCGGTGATCCCGAGTTAGGATACCTCCAGATGTGCCAATGAGGATAAAACTTGGCAGGCATACTACTGACCCCACCAAATAGACTTAATAAGGACCTGACACAATACCCTAGGAAGACTTCCGTTCCTGGATCCGACCATTTTTCGGGCAGTTGAGGGAGGGGGAATCCGGAAATTACTGACTTCCGTAATATACGTTGCAAACAAATGGTTGGATTCAAGTGATACTCTTTGGGTGATAAGAACTGATGAACTAGATATGCAAAGCATGTGTCCGAAACTCAAGCGGTCATGGCTGGGGGAGTGGGGAGGGGAGGGAGGTCCGGAAACATTGTGACATGCACACAAACCAAATCGATGGACCAAATGGGATGCAAGCTGGACAGTACCAAGTTTATGCGGCCTAGATTTGTTATTTGGCGTCCAAACCGGATCCGACCGAGGTCGGGAACCGGAAATCTGCAGATATCCTCCGATTCGAGTAAAATTTGATGGACGGGAACAAGAGATGTTAGAGATGCGAAGTTTATGTATCGCAGTCGTATTCGGCCACAGTGGGGGGAGTTGGAGGGGAAATCTCGGAAATGTTGTGGCTCGCATAGGGGTTAAACGAGTTAAATGATTTGAATGAAACTTGGAAAGTAGAGAGATTGTATGCCTTAGGTGACATATTTTAGAGTCCGGACCGGATCCGAGATCAGATTTACTTTCTCGTTTCTCACACCACCTACTCGTGGCAAGTGCCATATAAGCTCTTAGCTTTTGTTAATTTTTTTGAAAGGTATAGTAGCATAGTGACATTATAGTGACTAATTCTAATGCCATACCTCCGCCTTTAGTGTAGCCGTGTTAGTTAGATATAACATCAAAACTCTTGGTTTGAAGTAAGAGGTATTCTGATTCGGTCTAGGTTTTCAGGCCTTCTGTAAATTTGTGTGGCAAACACGGCCCTTCAGCCGGTGGAACCCGGCGAAAAGTTGTACGAAAATGTAGCATGCAGTACCAACTGAACTGATGCTACAAGAAGACTGGATGATATTGGAGCAAGGCGGGATTCTACTGAATACTAGTGCTTAAGATTAGCGAAGTGCAAGCACATTATATTAAATCTTGCAGTATTTGCTACTCGGCTTAATCTTGTCTCTACTGAGAGAATCTTTCCCCTAATTCGGATTAATATCTCAGTAGAGATAATGTTAACCCGAGTAGCAAATACTACAGTTAACTTCAATCCTTACTTGAAGAAACTTTTTACAGTGCATAACTACCAAACAACTACACAGGCTACAAATTTGTCATCGGGAAGCCCAGAGAGACGTGAGGATCAGCGGGGAGCGACGGGTGGCTGTCCCCCAACCGTGCATGCCACAAGCTATTATTTCAGGGTCTGCAACCCATGTATGCCAATTGCCTGTGTGGTCACTTTCATTTCCTTGCCTACTTTTTTTCATGAGGATGTAAAAGTTACTTGAACTAAAGTAGCGTTTACAAGTACAGGAAAACTTGAACAGAATCAGATCTTGGTGACAAGATTATGCTTATACGCAGAGGGAAAAAATATTAATTCTTCAAACCAGAAAATCTGACATAAATAAATTCACTAGCCAATAAAAAATGGTTTGAGAGCATTTATGACATCAGTACTGATGATTGCTGCTCTCAAAAACTAGCTAGACTTTTTTTTTTAGTACTTTTTACCAGCGCCGCCGACAAGATTCCTTTCAAGTAGACCGGAATTCATTTCGTCATGAAAGGATTCCCGTCCCGCTAGACTTTTTTTCTACTCGTCTTCACGAACGGAATCCTTTCGAGTCGACTGGAATTCCTTTCTACTCGACGGGATTTCTTCTCCGTGTAAACGCCTTCTAAAGGCGGTTTCTAGTTCTAGGAGCGGCGAAGACGAGCTTATGGCCACAGTTGAGAGATTTGCAATAGGTGTCTCTATCATAGGAGCTTCGGTGATGTTACTTGGCTACCTATTTGTCACATGTCTCAATGCAGCTGCAGAAAATCAGGTATTTTTACTTTCCTTTTCCTCTCGTTACTAGGCTAGAACCATCTTGATACAGCGGCTTTTGAATCGTGCGTCGTTGCTACACCTGTTATGATGAATAATGAATCTGAGTCGGTTTCTTGGATGGACTAAAAACGGGAACGGAACGGAACGACGAACGCGTACTAAAGACGGGAAAGCGTACAAAAAAAGGAGAAGAACGTAATAAAATCTGGAACGCTGCACCAGGAGGAACACTACTAAAAGGAGGAACGCTGCACCGTCCTTCCTTTTTTTTAAGCAGTTTGCTTTGGTACGAGTTCGAGATCATTCCCTTGCACATTCGCACGAGGGGCAGGGTTCTTATTCTTTCATTCCGGAGCACAATCGCTGTTCTAGTAGTCGTGTTTCTTTACTTAGCCGCTAGCAGGCAGTGCCCTTGACGCAGGAGGAATAAGTATTAGAAACGGGAACGACAGCAGGACCCTTGTCCTTTAGTACTTAGTTTCACTTTCACGAGAACCAATTACTAAAAACGGGACTGCAGGACCCCTGCTCTTTTCACGTGGTTCCATTTTCATGAGAATCAGTTACTAAAAATGGAACCCGTTAATTGAAACGGGAAACTCCTTTTCGTACTTCCTATTCCTTTCTCCCTGCTGCAGGAGGAACACAACCGGGAACCCTGTTTCCTACTTGTTTTCCTCCTGCAGCAAGGAGAGAGTATTAAAACAGGGAGACAGTCATTCCCGTTTTTAGTACTTGTTCCTCCTGCAGCAAGTACTAAGAACAAGGGCGCTGCTTAAAACGCGGCTAAGCGAAGAAACACGACTACTAGAAGAGGGATCGTGCACTGAAAGAACAGGAGCCCTCCCCCTCGTGCGATTGTGCACGGGAATGATCTGGAACTCGTAACCAAACAAGCTACTAAAAAAAGGAAAGACGGTGCAGCATTCCCCCTTTTAGTAGTGTTCCTCCTGGTGCAGTGTTCCAGATTTTAGTCCGATGTCCCCTTTTTTCGTACGCGTTCCCGCTTTTTAATACACGTTCCTCCTGCACTGTGTCGTTCCGTTCCATTCCCGCTTTAAGTCGATCCCTGTTTTTCTGCAGCCTGTCCATGTCATGTCCATTTGTTATGATTATGTATATGTTTACTCGCAGTTTCTCGGAGTTATTTAGATTTGAAAGTTATTTCTCTTTCTTTTATGTTGCATCATATTATCTTGATAGGATGTTCTTTTTTGTGGATTTAGTAAGCATTTAGTAAGATAACCGCTAGTTAGTGCTAAGGAGTAGGACAAATAGAAAATAAAAATCAGCTGCTTCTGCTATAGATTTCTAGTTTTATCTTACTTTCCTGTCCTGCCTACTTTCCTGCCTTTCATTCGAAGCATAGGGCTATTGTTGTTTTCCATTGTACGGTAAATATTTCTCTAACCCATCGACAAATACATTTTTCAGGTGTATCGAATACGAGGATTGTTTTTCCAGTCCATTGTTCGGCAGGATATAGGATGGTACGACGTCTCAAGCACCAACGATTTTGCAAGCAGGATAACTGAGTAAGTGAACAGCGTTCAGTCTTTAGCTAAAAGAGGAAAGTTTCTGACAAGAACGTAGGAGGAAATAGCGACCGTTGCAAATTGCTGTAATATGAGAAAATAGCAAATTGTTATATTTTTTTAAGTCTGTACGTTTGTGAAGAACTTTATATGGACTAATAAGGTTAAGGTGATGTGTGTCGGAGTAGATGACAACCAAGGTAACGTACTACTAAAATATACCATTTGAGGATTCTGTTGTTACTGAAGCCAAGAACTATCGTATTATGATGATGGGCGTAACATACTGGGTGGCTGGGTGTTTTGAGAGTGAGTATGAGGTATATTTCACCTTTTCAGGGACCTAAACAAGTTTCAAGAAGGCATTGGTGAAAAAATCGGCATGTTTCTATTCTCTGTCACTGGATTTTTAGCCGCCATTGTCAATGCTTTCGTCCATGGTTGGGAACTTACTCTTGTCATCCTTGCTCCGATGCCAGTTCTCGTAATTGCCATGGGATTTCTTGGAAAGGTTTGTATCTTCTTATGCAAACTTCTTATGTAACTGCAATGTAGATACTATGATTAGCTGAATAGTTCGACGAGATAAAGGATGCTTTGCTTAGTCAGTGCAGATGACTAGAAACTTTTGGCGGTGGTCTCATGCGATGGTACAAGATAAGAAGATCGTAATGCAGTCCTGTTGTTCCGGTTTCACTTTGATTTTTTTTGTTATCTTCCGGCTCAAAATATTAGTTTGGAGCGTTTGTTCCAGATTACTTCTTTTTGAGGTTCGAATGTCGACCCGGATACGAAAGCAAAAACTGAAAAAAAAAGGAAATTGTTGACTTGTTGAAGATTGGAGCGATTTGAAACTAGCACTGTCATGAAACCCTTTGAAGACTGCAAACATCGAAAGCCTATAGAACCACAACAATCACAACTATATTTGGCGGCGCTAAACTGGTCAGTTACATGAGTGTCTGTTTCGGCGATGTATCGGCTTTCTTGGCAGGGTTCCTCTTCAGACCGTTGTTGCAAATCTAAACTTGCGATCAACAAAGAACATCGCAAGATTGGTTGTCTGATCTAGTTAGCACCACGAAACATGATTGTCAGTTAGCTTAGGCTGAATTAATACGTGCACAATGACAACTGTTACTTCACATCTTTTTCACTTTCCTTTCTGGACAGATTACGTCAAGCCTCGCAGAGAAAGAGTCGAATGCCTATGGTAAAGCTGGAGCCATCGCAGAAGAAGTCTTAAGTGGTGTTAGAACCGTAATGGCTTTTGGAGGAGCAGAAAAAGAAGTAGAGAGGTAAAAAAAAAAAATCTTTTTGAACAACCCTTGGGGCTGAGGTCAATATAGTCATGTCGTTCCACGCGCAATCTTGATTGGATTGCTGAGTGCCTGTTGTTATTGGATTGTTGACCGGAAATACTGAAAATTCTATCTGTATAGAGTGACGGAACACATGAATCTTTCCGACGAAAAGGTCTATGCACGTTTGCCCGCACTGTCAGGAGTTTCATAACAGACAACAGAAGGATGCTCGGTTTCAACAGACAACACTTCGGGTGTTATCTTTTGTGTTTGAAACTGTTACGCATAACAAGCGTTGCCATCAGAAAGAGACGAAAAATTGCCAAAAAGTGTCTGCCCAATTTTCGACCATCATGACGACAAGCAATAAAGTCATTAGATACTTTTTTGGCTCTTCGTGGCAATGCTTGTTCTGCATGACATTTCACTTATAATGTTTTCCAACCAACCAACAGAGAACATCCCAAGTGCTGTCTGTTACGCACTGTCTGTTGAAACCGCGCATCCTTCTTTTGTCTGTTATGAAACTTCTGACAGTCTTGTTTTCTCAAAGGAGGCAGAGCGAGAAAGCCTAGCAGGTGACGCGTTACTCTTCTCTGTTACACCTTTGAGCTGACCACACTTACAGAAGATCGCTCAAAGAATGAAAGTTGTAAAGTGGTACCTTTTCATTTTGCAAAATGCTGATACCAGTAAATATTATAAACCGAATCAGCAGGTTTAACGCAACAGGTCCATCGGGTTCGCTGGCTCATATTTTCCTGATGGAGGTGGAACAAAATATTGGTTTGAAGAAGACAGTTAACCGGATCTGTTAAAGTTCAACTGAACAGGCAACTTATTTTTACATCTTAGATTCAAATACATTGAATTATTACAACACCTATTGGGGATTTTCATTCTGTCCACAGTAGTCTTCAGTACGGACGTTGGGAATGTGGACGCTTTCCCATGGTGAATCCGTCCACAATTTGCCCGCGAAAATCACTAAACTATCACTATCACTAGCTAGCACTAGTTTTTGGCACTGCAGACTGCAGACACTTCTTTGTTTATTTGATACACAATTTATTTACTCGTTTGCTACTGGTATTGTTGCCAAATGTTCCAGGCACCATAGAGATATCACAAAAACGGGAAGAGCGGCAAGCACAATGAGATAATCGATTATTTGGAAATATCAGAAAAACAAACTAACGCTTTTTCATCGGGTTTTCAAGATTATTTAAGCGAACAAGTGGTTAAACGGTTTTTTCGGTTAAACTTTAAAGTTCGAAATTTGTCCGTTTTATGGATTCATCCGATCTCTCTACCTTATTTCTTCCGAAAACTAAGGACCGGTGATCCGAGAGGAGAACTTTGTCATCGTAACATTATTTCTGTGGTCGCTGTGTCACCTTTTTTTTTATCTTCCAGGTATGACAAAAATCTGGTGTTTGCCCGCAAAACCGGCATTCAGAGAGGTTTGACTACCGGAGTTAGCTTAGGCATTGCATTCGTTGCCATTTATGGATCATACGCCCTGGCCTTTTGGTATGGAACAAAGCTCATTCTAGACGGACTGACGAGTGGTATCATACTCTATGACTCCGGAGATCTAATCATTGTAAGTTATAACAGCCTTTTTTGTAAATAAGCGATTCGATGGGCTATCAAATGTCGCAAGGGCTTCATATAAAATATTAAAGCACCTGTCTTACCTATAATACTAACGCAACCTACTTCCACAATCACTCCATATATTTCTAGAGCCAAAGACCCCAATTTCGTACCGCGCATTCTAACCCCTCTAACAACACCACGCTGGTTTTCTCACTTGCCGTTTTGCTACCTTCGATCGGTATCACGCTGTCAACGGTTGTCTCTGAGAAGTTTTTCCATCAGAAAAAACGGTTATGTAAATCCCTTCCCTGTTTCCGCTACAAATCAACGTTTCTCGGAAAAGGCTTAAAACAGCCAAAACGGTTATTTGTTGAAAGCACAGCCTAGTTTTATAGTATTCAAATATTTGAAAATATTGTAAGCTGAAGAGTAATTCCCGATGAAAAAATTGTAGCCTGCGTAGTTGTATGATAGTTGTACTAAAAGTTGCATCTAGTGATATGTAATAGTGAAGAGTACTATCATTTAATGTGCCTAAGACTGGGCCAATCTTAAGTAGCAGTGTCAAGTAGCATCTTGTCTTGCTCTATGAGCATCCAGTGTTGCTAATAGTAGCATGCAGTAGAATGCAGTAACACGGTTGCCTTGAAGCAGAAGCATGTAGTAGCATCAGTTAGTACTCCATGCTACTTTTTCGTACAACTTAATAGTACTATTCTGAGATAAATTTTTCATTGGGATTTAGTGCGAGGGGTCCTTTAAAGGTTCAAAACAAAGAACTAGCTGTCAGGAAATACTATAGGCTACTTCATGCTGCACTTCCCGATCATGAAATGGGCAATCAATAGAGACTTAATGACAACAGTATGACTTCGCTGAGGGGAGATTGGTTGTTGACTGAAATTACGATCTTTAGGTTTTCTTCAGCGTCTTGGGAGCATCGTTTAGTATTGGTCAACTTCCAACTTACATGGAAGCATTCGCCACAGCAAGAGGGTCGGCCGCGGCCATCTTTCAGATTATTGATCGCGTACCACCAATCGACAGCACATCAGAGAAGGGGTTGAAACCAAAGAAGTTCGACGGAACTATCCGCTTTGAGGACGTTCACTTCAACTACCCTTCAAGGCCAGAGGTCAAGGTGAGTGAAGATCAAGTGCCTGCGCAGGCTGGGGACTTACTGCGACCCTCCCCCCCCCCCATGGAGTGGAATCTTAGAGTGTGTTTCACCCTTCCAACAATAGTACTATTAGTTACTATTTTCGTTCCAGCCTCGTAAAAAGTTACTACAACTAACCGTTCCAACCTTCTCGAAATAGTAACTAACAGTAACTGTTTGCTTACCATACTCGGGAGCGTAGTAATAAGCGTGGTAACTACGCATCTCTGTAACGTGATTGGTCGGATTCGCCTGTGGCATGGATCCTGCTGGAAAACAGAAAAGTCGTTCCAGCCTTGACGTCAAAAAGCCAGAATTCGTGAAGTCATGCGTAGTAACTACTGCAAGTAGGGTGGAACATGCTCTTAGATGTCTGTTTGTGAGAGCTTGGGCAGTGCGAGGGTCCCGACTGCTTAGCCCGCCGGGTTCAGCCATCAGTCGGGTTGATCCCTCAATATGATGTAGACAACTGCTGAAAGGCAGAGGTAACTATCTATGCGTACCCCAGTGCTATGCGTATCTCCTTTGTAAAGAAGAGTAGCGTTTTATTTATAAAAGGTAACTTTCACAGTGCAGGCGCCGAATTGAATTTGACCTTTACGTCAAACATCACACTCTCGTCCCCCCCGAGAAGTGGCTGAAAAGGTTCCCAAACTGACCCCAATCTACTGTAACACTATGCGCTACAGTAGAAGCTTTGTGCCGAGCTTCGTAAAGCAGTACAATGCTCTTTAGCATTGTTCTGCCTTGTTACTTTTTTTCCTTTTAACTTATCTGTTGACAATTTATTTTATCTCTATTTTAATTTATCTTTATTTATGACTTTATTTATGACTACAAAAACATCGTATTTGGGCTCTGCCCACGAGAGATATGTTTTGCTTTATTATTAAATAAATACAAAAATATTCCTTGAGCCCAAGCTGACTTTGAAACATATATTCAAATAATGTTCATCAGCGATGAAGCATCGTAGTTGACGTATCCTTTGTATACATTATTTGAATATAATCCCACAAAAATATATAGGCTATATAAAATCAATCAACTCCTCATTTCACTAATAATAATAATAAAGTGCATAAAATAGGCCATTCCCCTCTGCAAATTGGCCTGTCCCTCCGCCTCTATTCCAACAAAAGCATTTTTGTACAATGTGTGTAAGGTTTGGGAGCTATAGAACCTTAAACTCGTAAAATAAATAAAATTTTGTATAATGCCAGATTGAATTCAGTTCTTTCTTTGCAGATTCTTCGAGGACTCAACATCGAAATCAGGCCTGGAGAAACAGTAGCGCTTGTTGGAAGTTCCGGCTGTGGAAAATCGACATGCATTCAGCTCGTACAGCGCTTCTATGACCCAATGGAGGGCAAGGTAAGAGATCCCGTTTGTCCTAACCCAGTCTCCCGCCTTTGTGTCATACTAACCCATCCTAGTTGTGCACTCAGATTTCCGGCATCAAGTACTCCGGTCCGAAATAGCAACTACTTTTGAGCTAGAAAGAAAATAAAGAGGAAAAAGAGACCAGGCCTATACCATATATATTAAAAAAAGAAAAGAAAAATAGACTATAGCCGACGAATCAACATCGTAATCAACTTTCATGCTGGATAAAACTATTGCTGTTTGAAGAAGGGGTTTGAACGAATGTATGTTTATTCATTATGAACGTGTTCAACCCTGCTTATCGTAGTTACTATGCATGACGTCACGAATTTTGGCCTCTTGGAGTCTAGGCTGGAACGCATTTTTTTTAATTTTTGGTAAAATATCACTCCTAATTCAGCCAATCACCTTACAGAGATCCGTAGTTAAATTACCACGCATACTCTTTTTGTGTATGTTTATGTGTTTTATTTACTTTCTTCATTTACTCCGCTTTCTGAAAACGGCGGGTTATAAATAAATTACTTACTTACTTACTACGCTCCCGAGCATGGTAAGTAAATATTTACTATTAGCTACTATTTCCAGAAGGTTGGAACGGTCAGCGTAGTAACTTTTCGTGAGGTTGGAACGGAAATAGTGACTATTAGTTACTATTGTTAGAAGGGTGGAACACGAATGGAAGGAAATTGATAATAACTCCGTCAAGGAACTGCAGACTAGAGAAAGGCGATGGACGAAGGAGATAGAGATTCTTCAGTTAACAACCTGAAGGAAGGAATCTTATATCATAGTTTTATGATTTTTTTTTTTTTTTTTTTTATCGTTGTTGGTGAAGGAATTTAAAGCGCTGAAAGCAGAATTTTTTTAACCATCTTCATTGCGGTGACATCGCCATCCAACATCGCTTCTTGTCGTCTTAACTGGACGTTCTCGCAGGTCTTTCTCGATGGACACGATATTCGAGACCTTCATGTTGGATGGCTTAGGAGCCACATCGGCATTGTCGGGCAAGAACCAGTCCTCTTCGGAACGACAATCAAAGAAAACATAAGATATGGCAAACCAGGCGTGACAGAAGACGACATCATCCGAGCTGCAAAGGAAGCGAATGCACACGACTTTATTTCTAAGTTACCCCTGGTAAGTTTCACTTTTTACATATTCTTTTTTAACCATTTGACTTCACCAGTTATTTCTCAGCTTATCCTTTTACAAATATGTTTTCGAATTTGACAGTTCAAATCCATATATACTATTTTTCAAACTAAACTATGTATTTTAAGTAAAACAGTCCGCAATTCTCAGCTTAATGTTAACTTCATTAACGTATAATAACCCATACGCAGCCTTTGCATGTCCTCCTGTACCTCAACACCCAGATATTCCCATATGCTGGTATATTTATTTTCTATTTCTTCGAAATATGTATTGATGTATGTATATATATGATGCAGCTATGGTATTCCGGAGCCATGCATTCGAATGATTTTTTTTTTTTTTTTTTTTTCAATCAATCAATCAAGTTTAATCCGAATGGCTAAAAGCTAGAAAAGAAATGATGAAAGATATGAGATTTGTATTCTTCTAAGGGGCATTCAGGTTCCGTAGCAGTGCTTTAGTGCCACCAGGATTCTTCGGCACTGGATATTTTCGCAATTTTGGGTTTCGACCCATATCCTAATGACGCGCTGAACCTTGTTTAGTTACCTGAAGGCTTAGTGAGATGGATGACTGAATGAATCATTTTTCGTCAGTCTCATAACTCATTAGATAATCCAATTGGTAAGATCAACAAGTAAAATCTTATGACTTTTGTAGGACCTTGCCAGAAAATTTGATTGAAAGCATTTGATTTATATTTACAGAAAATACAATACAGTAAAAACACGAAAACTCGCGAAACGTCGGTAAAACTTGCAAGATGTCTAGTCCAAGGGAAATGAATGAGACACTCTTCTCGAAAAGATGCGACACTTCTTCTCGAAATATGGTTGCTACTGCCGCTGTTACTTCTTCGCGAACGCGTTTCCGAATCGCCGCTGTCGCTTGAATAACTTCTATTTTTGAACATTCAGGCCCATGTCCCTCATGCGTTTTGGTGAGCACTATGCTCGCAAAACTACTCTTGCCCTACAGAGAACCTTGGGGCAGGCATAGTACCTATTGCCTCCATTCTTGGAACTGTATAGCGAAACAAAATCTGTCACCGATATAGCGATAGTATCAAATCAGCAGTTTTCTTTTAATACTTTTCCAGAGTTAAACCTTATAGCCTAAGTAGTAGCAAGGAGTGGCAAAAAATTATACTGAAATTCTTTCGCTAATCCCACCACTTATCTGTAATCTGTTTTTGTCCTTTTTTATCTGTTGTATAGTGGCGAAAAATACCCAGTGGCGAAAAATCACGGTGGGGCTAAAGTACGTATCTCTTCAGGTTCAACTGCTCTTATTTCAGGGGTACGACACTCTAGTCGGTGACAGAGGGACCCAGCTAAGCGGTGGACAAAAGCAGCGTGTTGCTATAGCTCGAGCTTTAGTGCGAAACCCTAAGCTGCTTCTTCTTGACGAAGCTACTTCTGCACTGGACAATCAAAGCGAAGCTGTCGTTCAGAAAGCATTGGACAAGGTAATACTGCAACATTTTCTTTGCGTATCAGTGCCTGCGTTTCCTTCTTTACGCAAACACGTCACTGTACCGGTGTCGAAAGTTCCGACGCTACCCCTAGATGAGTACTACACAAGGGATAATGCCGACAGGTCACTACAACAAAATTCAGAAATGCGACTAGAGCTTCAATCGTGATTACAAATGTTACCCCATCTGTATGGAATATGATACCAGTTGAAATTAGAAATTCGAGTCATCTGGCATCCGTGGCTACAGCGAAGAGATTTTTCCTTGCAAAAGAATAGTAATGATGCGCGAGCGTTTTTTTGTAAGCAGAATGGTTATTATATATGTATGAACCGTGTATGAATGACATGTAGATAATGTAAAAACAGTCTTACCAGAATATGTAGAATCGAGAAGACAACAAGCCCTTTGGGGCTTTCTTAGCAGGTGCTGCAAATGTTTTGTACACATATGTAGAATAAAATTTAATCTAATCTTAACAAAAAGGTAGTCTAAGAGCGTGTTCCACCCTTCTAACAATAGTTACTTGCTCGGGAGCGTAGTAAGCGTAGTAACTACGCATCTCTGTAACGTGATTGGTCGGATTCGCCCCTGGCGTGAGATCCTGCTGGAAAATAGAAAAATCGTTCCAGCCTTGACGGCAAAAAGCCAGAATTCCTGACGTCGTGCGCAGTAACTACGGTAAGTAGGATGGAACACGCTCTAAACCACTACAATACTATGCCTACTGGTTCTAACACTGGACTAACAAAGCCGAGATCTGCCAACATTTTCCGTCTGGTTTTAAAGAAAATAAACAAAGCTTGACTGTATGAAAACAAATGTTTGTGTTCTAGGCCAGGAAAGGACGAACTACGATAATTGTTGCGCATCGACTATCAACCATTAGAAATGCCGACCTCATCCTTGTAATGAATGAAGGGGTGCTGCAGGAGCGAGGAACCCACGATGAGCTTATGAAACAAGATGCTATTTACGCTTCCCTGGTGAAAGCCCAGCAAGGAGCTAATCTGACGGCAAAGAAAAAGAAACCCGGTAAGCATGGTAAGGTTGAGAAATCAGGCTACGGTTGGTAGCCGTGTTGCCTTGTTCATTACGATTCAAGTGTGATCATCTACGTTGTACCATCATTTACGTTACCGAAATTATGCTGAGATGTGACAGTTTGGCTCGACCAAGAGCCGTGTGTGCTAATGTGCTGGCTTTTTTACGTTTCTGGGTCAAAAACCCATGAATGGCCTAGGCTCCACCAAAAGTAAAAGACGGCACTGTGTTGACCGATAAGATGTCTGTTGATGGACTACCGCAACATTTTTCTACGAATTCAAGTGGAGAACTTGATCGCTTGTGTATTTAGCTTAGACACCGTGGAAACATAGCAAAACAAGAAAATAGTCTATCTGACTGTCATCGATTCTTTGTTTTGAAGGCAGCATAATAGAGTAATGCGTCTCATAGAAGCTGATTGGTACATCTTAAGTCAAACCTGTTAAATTACAAACTGTTTCCTTAGTGAATTTTGCCCAATCAGCAAAGGTCTGAAGGATCACAGGTCGATTCGTTAGAGTGTGGAACTGTTCTTAAAACTGAAAATCTGTTCGGACAGGGAGTCCAGAGTTTTCTATCTAGGTTATTCTGACTGAAGACAAGAGGAAAGAGTAAATCCGCGTTTTGTAGTGACAGCAATAGTTTATTTCTCACTCGCTAATTCTGGAACCGTCAGAGTTATAGTTAAAAAAATAAGGAGAGAGAACTTAGTGAACTTTTTATGTAGTCTTCAATGACGAGATAAGTGGTGAACTCTCGGAAGAAGAAGACGAAGCAAATTCGCTTTTGTCGTCACTACCAAGTTCACTGGCTCGACAAGTGTCTTTACGAAGTAGCAATTCGAAGAGCAAAAGACGAAGTTCGTCAATGGTGAGTCTTGGATCTTAATTTGTTGTTTGTATTTCCTTCGGCTTTTCTTGTCGCAGTCATTCAATTCGTTTATTAGTTGCGTTTTTGTTCGCCTTTTCCCTCGACTTTTTGCAAAAAGGCAAACTTGGTAGGTGACCAAGTTACGCTCTCCTTTTGGCTTTTTGCCTCGCTACTTTAGCCAGTTTATCCCAAAATCCAATAAAAGAGGAATTTGATTCAAAGTAAAAATCAGTATTTCGAGACTGTCTCAGATTTTAAAGATGAAAAGTATAAAGTGCAAGTAAAATACAAATAAAATGGGATTTGTCAAAATAGTGTTTTCATCCGAGAAAAGTGAAAAGTCCTTGGTAGTAACGGCAACTTGCGAAAACGAGAAAATGTTAAAAAAGGCTTAAAAACGATAAAAAGCCAAAGCTGAAAAGGGAAAGGCAAAAGCCGAACAAAAACGCAACTATTCAATTCGTATTGTATCCCAGTCTAAACAGCTAAAAAAGCATTGCGTCTGCTATTGGTTACTACTGCATCTCTGCAGGGACACATACATTTCCTGTAATGACTCGCCATTCAGGGGGCTTGTTAATAAGAGATTTCTGAGACGCTCTTGACCGAGTGCCGGATAGGTCGAAAAATACCCACGGGGATAAAATACCCGACTATCCAGATAGACACAAATTTTCGCTGCTGTTGTGATGAACTAGGAATATTTATCTGTAATGGAAGAGTATCCTGGATCTTTTGTCCTAGCTTAGGTACCTGGTGGCATGCTGTCAATTTTGTCTATCTGAGCAAGAACGGTCGATTCGACCCAAGCGGAATTTTCGGAAACTAGGTGAGGCTCGGGCAACATAGCAAGTGAAGCATAGGAAATGACAAGCCCCCTGAATGGCGAGTCATTACAGGAAATTTGTGGGTCCTGATCTCTGTTGAAATCGGAATTACAACCTCGGCGGCCACGTAAAACTACAAAGGATCATTTTTTATTGATCCAACTCGTAGCGCCGACATGGCACTAAATACGTCGACCATTGCATTTAAATACTTGAATAACTGAGTAAAATACTTGAATATATACAATTATTACATAAAAGAAAATAAATCACTTAGAATTCACTTGTTTTTTGTTAATCTTCTCAGTGAAATATGGTACAAAGGAATTTGAATACCGGTTTGTGCGACATTTAACTGGCACAAGGAGATTTTGATGCCGTGTCCGTCCTGTCACCGGTGCTAGATCGGGTAGGATATCTCTGTGTGTTTCACTGGCAAGGATTGATCGGCCAAAACGTAAAATTAAGTTTTCCCGGCGTACATGGATTGGCTCAAGTCTTAATTTCAAGGGAGAGTACTGTTTAATGGCAATAAATTCCAAGGTTGCAAGGCTCAGAATATCTCTCTACAATGGAGACCAACAATTGTCCATTTCGATCACTTCTTATATAGACATAATCAAAATTATTTCTCGAAAATCCGATTTTGTCGTTGCTGACGTCACAAAATACCCTTCGACAAACAAATACGCGGGTAAAAAGTTCGCGAAATTGAAGTCCAAAATACCCGGGGATTTGTTGCTGTTGCGGGGGAAAATACCGGGGGAGTACGGGTAAAAACCCTGCGTGTAAACGTTGCTTAAACGTAGAAACTATTTATAAAGTAGGTGATTTCACAACCTACCTCGCCTTAGACTCGGATAGCTTATTTTCAGTGGCCGTCTCGGTGTCCTTTTCTGTCCTTTTATAACGTTTTTAATTTTCTGTCAAAGGACCCTTCAGCGAGTCTTTTTATTTTTCCAAGGCAAGCAGTTTCCAAGAACAGCTGATCCCTGCACTGGAAGCTGAAGAGCCGGAGAAGAAGATTTCGATGCTACGACTGCTGAAGGCGAATAGTCCTGAATGGATCTACCTCATCTTCGGCGTCCTTGGATCCTGTGTCGTCGGCGGCGCCAACATCGCTTTTGCAATCGTCTTTGGTGAAGTACTTGGGGTGAGCTAGTGAAATTACGTCTTTCTTTACAAAATTGCTGACACGGAATGACAAGAGGAAACCTTATCTTTGAAATGTGTGATAAACGAACGCCATACATAAGTGTGATCAAAGGAGAAGGTCCGTAAAAAGACAATGATTGTTGGCGATTTGCTCGTGGCAATTTAGGGCTGATGCAAGATGATCAGGTTTAAAAAAAAAAAATTCTTAGAATGGATTATACGCAAACCTTGGTTGCGTTTTTGCAGATACCAGGGTATCGGATACCAAGGTCTAAAGTCGTTTTTGCAGTTATCGTGGTATCTGATACCACGGTCAAAAGGCGTTTTTGCAGTTATCGTGTTATCTGGCCAGTTATCGTGGTATCAGATATTCAGATACTACGGCCCGACCGTGGTAACTGGTCGTGGTATCTGAAAAGTCATCTCGCTTTCATCAAATTTTGTCAGATTGGTGTAGAAAGAAGTTTAGCACTTAGTGGTGTAACTGGATATCTGTTTTTCTTTTGGGATGACTTCCAAAAGTACAATTTCTGCAATAGTCGTTTTTGCAGAGCACCGTGTATCAGATACCACGATAAATGCAAAAACGACTAATTGCAGATCCAATTACCGTGGTAACAGATACCATGGTATCAGCAAAACCGCAACTCTTAACTTCTTTTCTTTTCTAGAGCCTGAGCTTCTGTGATATTGAGACAGCGCGGCAAGAAACACTGATGTATTCGCTACTCTTCCTTCTGATTGGCATTTTTTCAGGTGTAGCTGGTTTCCTTCAGGTATGAACGGTTCGAGAAATTTACAACAGTTAATTGTCTCCATCTCGGCTGATATCGGAAAAAAAAATCTCGATGGCCATTTAGAAATATTATATCACAATATCAAAAATATTAAAAAAAAATACCAAAATATTAGAAGAGCAAATGGCCTCAGCTGATATAAGGAAGAACTCCCGTGAAGAAATCCACTAAATACTTCACTGGAAATGAAAATAGAACAATTTTGAGTTCCAGGTCCCCTTTAAAGGCTAGCTGAACGCTTATGATATCAGTAATTGATAGCTTGATAGCCTCAACCAACGTTCAAAGCTCCCTTTATCTTATTCCTCTTTTTCACACTCGTCTGTGTCTGCTCAAGTGGGTCCGGGTCCAGAAAGCGGCACTGTTTGTATATTATATGCGTAAATTAATTGGGTGGTTCCCAAAATCACCAGGATCTTATTGCCCACTCTCACACTGCCCATGCTCAGAATGCCAACGATCAAAACACCCGCGGTTCAAAACGCCCACGTCTCAAGAAGCCCACAAGTGAGGTCGAATGCTGATGGCTCAATGGCATGTATATGGCATTTCGGTTTTTGGGATCCCAAAACGTAAGTAGAGGGATACCGATGACACCGCAAAAGTTGTCCGTCTGTAAGCACGATAACTCTCGAAGGGAATGAGATATGTTGATGAAATTTGGTCTGAGGATTTTTTGGGTCGTCGGACAAGTCAAGTTCGTAGATGGACTTTGTATCCCTACATTTAGAGGTGGGGTGGGGGTTCAAATTAAGGGGCAAACAAAATATTTTGAAACAGCTAATGTGATAGTCGATTATGGGGTAAGAAGGGTATTTGAAGTTGATTAGATGGGGTATTTGAAGTTGATTAGATGTTCAGTTTACGGGTAGGAAGACATGCTGAACACGATTGTGATAACCATTTTCTCGACGGTCATGTAGTTCGCCCGGAATCCGGCCCAAACTGGAAAGTTTGCTAAAATTAAAAGTTTTATTCGGAGTTGCGATTAGATGTTTGATGTAGGGCAAGAAGACATGCTGAACACTTATGTGAAAACAATTTTCTACCCGGACATGTAGTTCACCCGGAATCCGGCTAAAACCGGAAAATTCTTAAAAGTTAAAGTTTTATTTGTAGTTGATTAGATATCCTATTTAGGGGTAAGAAGAGAAGCTGAATCCGTGTGTGACAATCATTTTTTAAATTTTTGTTTGAATTTGATTAGATGTTCATTATTGGGGAAAGAAGATACCTTGAGTTCGTTTTTGAGCTTTCTTTTTTCGCCGGACAAGTAGTTCGGAGTTCGGCTGAAACCGGGAAATTGGCATAAGTGGCAGGAAGTTTTCGCCAAAATGAGATATGACTTATAGGGGTAAACAATTTGTTTCTGAATTTTAATAGTAAAAATGTTCAAGGAGTCTGGCGATGACTGGATCTGGCTAAGACAAGACCCAGATATCTGGATCAGATCTTGAACTTTTGCGATTCCATCGAAAACTTTGGTCTTGTTCAATACAGAGATATATATAGGCCGACAGTTAAAAATGCCCACAGGGGAGGCTAAAATCGTCCTGACCCAAATGCCGACTGCTCAAACTGTCCACAGGGGGCGCCAAAGTCATCCTGGGACAACGAACAACGAAATTATGAGGGACAGGATTACTAGGGAAAAGGTAGCAAACGAGAGCAAACGTCAAACAAAAATTCAAGATCAGAAATTCATGTTGCATTTTGGGACCCCAAACGTTACTGACACGGTACATACGAATCTGTAAAGTCTGTCTACTAAGAATACAACACACAGATAGGTTTACATATTTTGATCAGGCTTAATGTGTTAGGCCTCTTGTCAGACTACAGACAGGGGCGTCACGTATAGGGAAGGGGGAAAACAGTCGTTTTTTATTAAAAAAAACAAGTCGTTTTCTGTGCAAAAAGAGTCGGGTAAAATTTACCAGCCAGTCAGTAAATATTTTTGCTTATTTGGCTTCAGCCCCCCCCCCCCCTGCTGTTCATTGCCTATACCTATGATGTATTACTGATATATATATTTACGGACTGGACACCTCAAATAATTCAATTGTGGACATTCGGAACCGTGCGCATTTTGTGTCGCGGGCATTTTGAGTGATGGACATTATGAGACGTGGGCAATTATAATGGGCATTTTGAGTCGTGGGCACTGTGATGTGGGCACTATGAGTGTTAATACAATTAGTAGTTAACTGGTGTGTTCATGGTTAACCGGAGCAGCGGTTCCCAGCTTCGTGAACGTAGACGTCCGCCGGGGTTAGAGGCCTAATTTGGCAGCGTAGGCCGGACGAACGGAACTTTGGTTGCGGGGCAATACTACTAGTAGTAGTAGTAGAACAGTTTTATTGAAAACAAACATTTGGTTTTCCATAGCACAACAAAAGCGAGGCTGTGCTAACTTGTAAGAAAAAAAAGAAGAGAAGAGAGACTACATTCTTAATATGTGGTACAGGACAAGATAAGGTGAACACAAGTACTATATTAAATATAACTTGCTCTACATCATTACTGGTTAAACAGTCGTACATAAAAATATGAACTTATCTTTTGATCTGCTCTGGATATGGCAGTGAACAAAGACCCGCTGAAATCACTCGTATCTTTACACCGCCTACAAAACCACCCCGTGTCGGAAGCAGGAACTGTTTTGTCCAATGACCCCCAAAAACCTGCTGGAACCTCGTTGGAAAATTCGTCCTTCCGGAGAAACCAAAACATATATTAAAACAATGTTTATAACGGACACATCAGCTACGATCAACGTCGGGAAGGAAACATACCTGTAAATGATTACAGGTTTCCTGATTACAGGCTTTTTTCCTTCTCCGACGTTGACCCAGAAGATTGACAGCCTGACGAGGACCCTTGCCAAGAAGAGCCGAAATCTCGCTGGTGAAGAATCGTAGCATTCGTAGCTGACGTATCCGTTATAAACTTTGTTTGAATATATGTTTCAAAGTGAGCTTGGGCTCAAAGAATATTTGAAACCAAAACACTCTTATAGCTTCGTAAAAGTACCTATGTCACCTAGTAGTCCCTTCAGCTGAATGGGTAGTATTCTATTTTATAGACTGTGATAAAATACACCACACAAAAACAAAACAAAATTTACAAATAAAAAAAAAAAAAAAAACAGCAAGACGGAACTGAAGCACGAGCAAGCCGATAGAAGGTGCTACATGTGCGACATTTCCAGACAGTCCAGCTCCGCTAGGATGTGTGAATCATCTTGATCAGTTACTTCTGGAATGATTGCGGCTGAATCGATATTCTTTTGTCCGTCTTTCCGGTATCCTCATAAACTCTCGGACTAGTGGGAATATATGGAGCGTGTTCCACCCTACTTACCGTTGTTAAGATGACGTGACGGATTCTGGCTTCTTTGCGTCGAGACTGGAACACATTTTTATATTAACGTATGGAGCGTGTTCCACCCTACTTACCGTGGTTACTGCGGATCGCGACGGATCCTGGCTTCTAGTCGTCGAGGCTGGAACATATTTTATATTTTCATCAAAATTTTGTACCGCGGGCTAATCGTACCATTCACGTCGAAGAGATCCGTAGTTATCACGCTTACTACGCTCCCGAGCATGGTAAGCAAATAGTTACTATTTCGAGAAGGCTGGAACGGTCAGCGTAGTAACTTTTCATGAGGTTGTAACGAAAATAGTAACTAATAGTTACTATTGTTAGCAGGGTGGAACACGCTCATGGTGTCAGATTTTCAGTCGTAATCAACATCATAAGAATGCTCAAGTGTCATTGGCTACAAGACTCCCCTCACACGAAACTTTATTCTAGGCATACATGTTTTCGGTGGCAGGCGAACGACTGACATCCCGCATCCGGAATTGGACGTTCAAGGCCATGCTTCAGCAGGAAATGGGATGGTTCGACCGAGAAGAAAACAGCGTGGGATCACTTTGTGCCCGTCTGTCTGGTGACGCGGCAAGCATTCAGGGGGTATGTTCGAACCCCGATGAAAAATTATCTCAAAATAGTAGTATGAAGTCGTACTAAAAAGTAGCATCAGGAACAAATAATCAGATAGAACCTAGGTCTCCCTATCTCTGTACTATGACTATGCCGATTCGAGTATTTCTCCGTACCTTTTCCGCTGCGAACGAGCGGAGGTTAGTAGCTTCGCGTCACAGCACGTTTCGTTACCTCTATAATTAGCTATATCGCTGTGAAACCACATTGAGGAAAAGTAGAAGACAAAGCTGATAAGTTCTTCAAAGCTGACGCGCACAAGGTCAGCGCACGGAGTACGCCTCCTGCATTTTCTTTCTCTGTGATGGGCTGTAAATACTACAGTAAATACGTCTAGGTCCGCTAAGTTTCCTCAGGTAGTCATAGTCGCTGCATGGTACCAAAGAAAGAGGTTATATCTGATTATTTGTTCTTGGTAGCATGCAGTACCAACTGATGCTACTACATTCTAAAGCAAGACTGGAGCAAGGCGGGATGCTACTCAATACTATACTGCTTAAGATTAGCCCAGTGTTAAGGACATTAAATTAAAGTATTGTGTACTACTGCCTTTCTAATCCATGCAACTTTTTCGTACAACCACACAGGCTACAAATTGTTCATATGGACCAGCTTCTGCTCCATTGTACGGAATTTAAAAGCCCTTCTGCGTACTTCTGCCTCCTCGCAAATTTGTCATGAACAAAGCATCCGCTAATTAGAATTAAGAAAAATTAAGATAGAAAAAAACTTATGTTAGGATAACTGTGGGAACAAAAGAATGTTCCGAAATCTGTAAGTAGATCTGCTGTAGCACTGCAAAAGGATCTCTCAGGGTCAGTGACGCTGCCGAGAACGATACGCTGTGCCCTATTTGTGCCCCTACTTCTTTTGCCTTATGTGTGGTGAAATTGATGAGAATCTGTTACATTTTATGTGCGGATGTGGTGAGTGGGGGGGATTAAGGGAGGAAATGTATGGGAGGAGTACTTCAGGGGAGGAAGGGTTAGTAGATCTGATTGGAGATAAGTGTTTCGCAGTAATGAGAAGTTTGGCGGGGTTCGTCCGGTTGGCAGCGAAGCATCGGGAGGATCTACGTAAGTGTTATTAAGTTATGTCTAGGATTTTCACTTTTTTGTTCTTGTTTTTTTGTTTTTTCTTGTACGTGGTTTTGTTTTTGGGGTAGTTGCTATGGCCAGTTGGCATTTTGCAATAAATATCATATCATGTCATATTCACGAATAATCGGTTTTCAAATAGTGTACTTTTCCTGTTGGATTTGTGGTACCTGTATGCGGTTGTATCTGTGTTGTATGCTTGACGAAAAAGATTTACGAAAAGTTCGTGTTCGGATCAGGCCCTCGGCAATCTTCACCAAGCTCGACTGGCCAATGAAAGCCGAGTTTGTGTTGAGATTCTAATTTTCCGCGTCATAGTATAATTTGCGTTGTGGTGATGGCCGTAGATATTCTGAACGTCGCTACTAGAGCAGATACTGGAAAATCAAGAATCCGTTAGCCGAATCCAAATAGTTCAGTGTAGCTATTCCGTTAAATAACACAAAGATAAGTTGGCTTTTCAGTTAAACTAGCTCTTTTCAAGTCAAGTTCAAGTTCAATGGGTTTATTAACAATACAAAATAAATCATACATAAACAAAACACTCAGTCCATTTCTGGACGCCGAGAACCACAATCTAAACATAATACGCTGAGTGGTCACTGCTCCTGCTCTCAGACACAACCTTGCCTCTCAAAAAACAAAACAAAAAAAATAACCAATTACCTTCCTGCACCTTGCCCCCGGGGAAGCCACCCCATCATAAAAAAAAAAAAAAAATGTTATTATTATTTTATTCTTAAGCATAATTTTTTTATTTTACTTTATCAGACTTTATTTAATTATTCTTCTGTAATGCTAATAAATGATTTTTTACTTTTTTTTAAATGCTGATTTTACTTTGAACTATATTCGCCTGGCACCCAAACCGTGACCACCTTGGGCCCTGATAGTCCAAATCTGGGTGGCAAAGTAGGAACTGAAAGTACGAATACGAGGGACGCCAGAAGTCAGCTAACTAGTAAAGAACGCGATGTGAAGGATTATGGCAGATCCTAAAAATCTAACAGGTTTAGTAAGTGCCCAGCAATCACCAGTACAACCTAACTCATATGTCTGTTTTAGGCAACTGGATCAAGGCTCGGGACAATCTCACAAGCTGTTGTCACAATTGCTGTTGCCATCGGGCTAAGCTTGTCGTTCGACTACAGGCTGGGCTTGGTCACTGCTTGTTTCATTCCCCTAGTTTTGGTTTCAACGTTTCTTCAGACCAAAATTGTAATGAGCCAGAGTGCAGTGGAAAGGAAGGCGATAGAAAAGTCTGCTAAGGTACATATATATTCTCCGTTATTTTCGGTCCGAAATACGCACTACTGTCGGACCAAATTATGATCGCGCTGGTTTGAGACGGAATAGACTGGACCGTAACCGAGTGGCCTACTCCGGCGATACTCGACATCCTGCCCCCCAACTTTACAACAGAACTGGAGAGGCCCCAAAGACAAGCTTCCAAACCAGTCCCTACCCTTCAACCAGTGTTTTGTCGACACGTGAGACACAAGAATAGTTTTGTCCACTCCTTTGTTTCCCTACGTGACAGAAATTAGTAGGTTATTATTCCCCCCCCCCCCGTTGTCTATTTCCCCAATCGTTACTTTTTATATTGTTTGTTCTCAGTATTTAATTCGACCACTTTCTAGTATATCTTGATAATTTTGGTTAGTTTTTGGGATCCCAAAACGTAAGTGGAGGGATACCTTTGACATCGCAAAAATGTCCGTCTGTCTGTAAGCACGATAACTCTCGAAGGGAATGACATATTTTGATGAAACTTGGTGTGAGGATCTTAGGATCAAGGGTAGGGTCAAGTTCGTAGATGGGCTCTGTAGCTCTACATTTAGTGGTGGGGGAGGGGGTTTCAAATTAAGGGGCAAAACAATTTATTTTTAAAGCTAATGAGATAGTTGATTTAGGGGTAAGGAGACATGCTGAATCCGAATACGAAAGTTATTTTGTTGCCGGACAAGTAGTTCACCTGGAATCCGATGAAAACCGGACACAAAACTTGTCGACCAGTTTTCGGCTATAGCGGTCTACCCCTTCATTCTCAAACGATTATAGCTCTGCGCACGTGGCACGTGGCCGTGTGTTGATTCAGTGATGTGGGGCGAGGCGAAAGAGACATGAGGTGAATGTGTTTATTTTATAGGGGGTTTCGATAGGGAGGAATTGAAATTATTAATTAGTATGCGTGCTGATATTTTACCGCTGGGAGGCAGGAGGAGGTACACGGGTAGGCCGATTGGTAGAATTTGTCCGATGTCTGCCCGATGTGTAAAGAGCGAAAGTGTTTGCGACATCGCCTAATTCGTGATTGTAGGAAATCTAGTAGGAATTGTAGGAATTTGTGAGGGGTTGCTCACTGGAAAAGGTGTACTTGTTAAGGGAGGGGTTGCTCACTCGAAAAAGATGTACTGGATAAGTGAGGGGTTGCTCAGTGGGTGTACTAAAGTTGTTTGGGGAGGGGATGGGGTCAGCCGGTCACAGGTACTCGTGAACCAATCACAGGTGCACGCGAGGGGTCAGAAATTGGGTGTACCCGTTAAAGGAGTACTCAAGGGGTTAGATATTTGGGAGAGCCAAGCGAGGGGGTTGATTCATGGTCTACAAAAGAGGAAACTGCTAGAGTACGCGAGGGGCTACTCACTGAAAGAAGGGTGAACTGGGTAAGTGGGGGGTTGCTCACTGAAAAAAGGTGTAGTTGGTAAGGGAGGGGTTACTCACTGGAACAAAGATATACTGGATAAGTGAGGGTTACTCAGTGGGTGTACTAAGGTTGCCCGTAAGCAAAAAACTTCAAAATGGTAACATTTTTGTTGTAGGTTACATATTCAAGAGGTTGATTATGGATAAATAGCAAAAATGTTTAAAGGGGTCTAGCGAAGACTTGGAAATGTACAAGATTCGATTGTCTGGATCAAGAAGTCTGATAAACATTAAAATTTTTGGGATCTTATCGGAACCTTGGTCTTGTTCATGTATGTTTGACTCTATCACCTGCTATTCAACTAGTCCGTAAAATAACTGATGCTAGAGCACTGCCAGAAGTTTCATAAAAGCTAATGCGCAGCAACCGATGATAACAAACAGCACACCGTCTACTAACATATAAATCGTGTAGCATGAGCCTTGCAAGTGTTCCTTTTTCATAAAAACAGTACTAGTGATTTACAGTGTCACTTTTCACAAAAAAATAACTTAAAAGGTCATAACGGAAATATTCTGCAACGCTTTTCGAAAATATGCAAAGTGTTGTGTGTTGAAATTGAGCATCCTTGCTTGTCAGCTTTTGGCAGTGAGGAATCGTAAAATAATCTTGTTCACTTATCAATGACGGTATCATTGCTCAAAGAACGCTCACAGAATATTATTGTTTATTTTCCTTCGGAGTGTAAAAAAGCAAAATAACACAAATAGCAAAATCAAAATTGACTTTAAATTTGATTGCTTTAGTTCTGTGTTTTAAGGGGAAAGATCGTAGAGTAGAACAACAGAGCTGTGTATGGATCCGATAACGCCGCGACGGTGGATACCGCGAAAACAGCTGAAGATGCCGCGTTGTCAATCGGTACGTCAAACAAATTGCGTGACGTCAAAATGGATTCGCTTGATGAAACCACTTTTAACATAATGATGGTTAAAGCTACTTAGGGCGGTTACGACTAGATACTAAAGCGTCTGCAAAACTAGCAGGAATGCACAAATAGGTTCGTCGAAGCTTTAAAATTTAACCGAAAAGGCCTGAGATAAGACAGTCTGTGTACCCATCACTTATTCACCTAAATGGGATTGAAGACCCGATGAAACTGCGTTACTTCGTTGCTCCGCTATGCACGAATAATCTGTTGAATAGTGAAGTTTTGTCTATCGGACTTATGGTACCTCTATGCGCTTGTACCTCTGGTGTATGTTTCACGAAAAAGATTTACGAAAAATTTGAGTCAAGGCGCTAAGCAGTCTTCACCTAGTGAGAAGTCGCATTTGTGTTAAGACTCAAATTTTCTGCGTCATAGTACTCATAGTAGAATTTGCGTTGTAGAGACGGCCGTAGATATTCAGAACGTCACTACTAGAGCAGATCGTCGAAAATCAAATCCCTTAGCAGAATCTAGATAATTCAGTGAATTCAGTTAAATGATACAAACATAAGTTGGCTTTTCAGTTAAACTTTAAACGTCTCTTTCTGGCACAGGTTGCACTGGAAAGCATTTCAAACATTCGAACCGTTGCTGGACTCTCACTTGAGAAGTTGTTTCTGGACAAGTATATTGAAGAGTTGAGGGGCGCCCATGAGAGGACCGTGAGGCGTTCCCACGTTAGAGGCGGTGCTTTCGGTTTTTCGCAGGCCATACCGAATTGGGCCTATGCTGTGTGCATGTACTACGGAGGTTATCTGGTTACCCAGGGAGAAATGGTCTTTGAAGATGTCTTCAAGTAAGTAACCAAACTTCTTGTCTTTGTTAGCATAGCACAGTGCCCCGATGAAAAATTTGTAGCCTGCGTAGTAGTACGAAAACGTTGCATGTAATGTAATGTATGCTATGTAATGCTATGCTATGCTGTGTAAAATGCTATGTAATGTGTAAATGCTATGTAATAGCAAAGAATACTATCATTTAATGTGTTTCAGACTGGTCCAATCTTATGTAGTAGTATCCAGTAGCATCCTGTCTTGCCATAATAGCATCCAGTCTTGCTAATAGTGGCATATAGCAGTATGCAGTAACACGGTAGCCTTCAAGTAGAAGCATGTAGCGGCATCGTTAGTACTGCATGCTACTTTTGTGTACTACTTCATAGTAGCCTACTATTTTGAGATGAATTTTTCATCGGGGCGTTCTAGACCAGAGCAAAATAACACTAGAGAGCATCGCCAAGAGCTATGCTCTCTATGCTTTGCAAACAGACCATACTCGTGGCGCCGCCCACTGCGCCTGCGGCATTTAAAGCGACACACACTTCGGGTTTACAAATTTCCAGTAAAGCAAAGGTGCGGTCTTCACACACCAGAGAAACAACGGAGAATGTATAATTTTTGTGCAATGTACAGAATATGAAGTTATTGGATCCAGCGCTGGTGAACGACTGAATGAGTTTTAGTAGGGATGTTCTCTGTCGCTAGTGGTGATAGTATCGCTGCTGTTCGAGTGTGTGTCAATTTGTTGAGCTTTGGCGCTACTCCCTAGCGTTATTTTGCTCTGTTCTAGACATACTTTGTTAGAGCGCAGGGTTGAACTGAAAGTAAAGATGCACATCTTTGTGTATTACGAGTCCCAAAACCTCGACTGGGTTCCATCTTCACTTCGAAACCAAGATTTATTTCGCGCACAAAAAAAGGGATCGACTAAAAAGAGGCACGGCACGGCACGACGTATTGTAGGAGGCATGAGTAGCCTACTAAAAAGGCCCCTAGGCTTCAGACTAAGGGGCAGGAGCGATTTTCTACTTCTGCTGCTGGCTAATCTCTCTTAATTACTCGTGCCTCCTGCGGAATACCGTGCCGTGCCTCTTTTTAGTCGATCCTCCAAAAAAATACAGGGCCAACCGTCTGGACAATATTTGTAACATTTCTTCTGAGTATGATTAAGCCACTACCAAGAACTTATACCATACTTCTTATACTAATACTTGTTACCAACTAGTTGTGAAGATCGCTCCGAGACCGAGGCTTTTCTGGGTTCCAGCCGTTACAATGAAGACTGGTGCCAATTGCGGGGTTGTGGGACAGTTCAGGGACTCTGAACTGCAGAAGATTTGCGCATTGGAATGCCATGCATTTTTCACACCCGATGAGGAGCGTTCGCGATTTTCGAGCTTTTCGGGAGGAGGTTGAGAAGTTTTGCAATTAGAGGGTTCTCAACAAGAAGGATCCTGATATGCTAGACAGCGAATAATAGTTTCGTGCGATAACAGCTGAAGATATAGAGCGTGTTCCAACCTTTTAACAATAGTAACTATTAGTTACTATTTTCGTTCCAGCCGCGTAAAAAGTTACTAAACTGACCGTTCTAACCTTCTCAAAATAGTAACTAATAATAACTATTTGCTTACCATGCTCGGGAGCGTAGTAAGCGTGGTAACTACGCATCTTTGTAACGCGATTAGTCGGATTCGCCCGTGGCATGATGTTCTGCTGGAAAATAGAAAAATTGTTCCAGCCTTGACGGCAAAAATCCAGAATTCGTCACGTCGTGCCCAGTAACTATGGTAAGTAGGGTGGAACACGCTCATAATATAAGGTCAGACCCGCCGGTCTTAAGACAGTTTGTCGCGCTATTCTCCAGGTTCCAAGGACCCTTCTGAAGACCTAGCCTAATAACCACCCCCAAAACCTCGTCAAGAAAGTAGTTTCAGTGAACCTTTAAAGCATGTACATCAGTCCAATTGAACTATGTTTCTCGTGTAGCTTGAAACATTTAATGTCAGTTTTTCCTGCACTCCGACCAGCATGTTTTCTCCCATTGAGGTTGTAGTGTGATCTAAAGTATACTAAAGCCGCGTTCAGAAGCATGCTTAGCCAAGCACAGATGCCTAGGCACGTGCTCAAGCTAAGCATCGAGTTCTAAAGCATGGAACTCCGTGCCTGGCCCAAAATCGGTGCCTAGGCATGGGTGTGAACGGTCATGCTAGGCACGTGCTTAGACATCAGTGCTTGGCTGCGCATGCTTGTGAACGGGGCTTAAGCTCACCGCAAATCTTCTTATCATACCAAGAACAAATAACCAGATAAAACCTCTGTCTTTGGTACCATACAGCGACTATACCCAGATAAAACTGAGTGGACCTTGAGGTATTTACTGTAGCTTTATACCCGTCTACTCTACTTCCGTTTCACCTTTGCTCATTGCAGAGAAAGAAAATGCAGGAGGCGTACTTCGCGCGCTGACCCGCTCCTGAGCGCGTCCAAGCTTTGTCTCTTACTTTTCCTCAAGGTGGTTTCACAGCGATATAGCTAAATGTAGAGGTAACGAAACGTCAAGTGGCGCGAAGATTCTAACCTCCGCTCGTCCGCAGCGGAAAAGGCATGAGGAAATACTCGACTCAGCATCGTCATAGTACAGAGATGGGGAGACAGAGGTTCTATCTGATTATTTGTTCTTAATCATACTGAGTAAGCATGCTAAACCTGAATTCCTGGCTAAGTGTAACATTCATTTCTAGGACCAGTGAGTCGCTTATTTTTGGAACTATGATGGTGGGGCAAGCAGTCGCGTTTGCTCCTAACTACAATAAAGCCAAAGTCGCAGCGATGAAGATTTTTAACCTCCTAGATCGCGTGCCTAAGATTGATACATCATTGACCACAGGGAATAAACTGGTAAGTGCGTTTTTAACTAGCGTTCAGAAGTGCGAGCTGGTTCAATAGCTGCTGGCCTTCTTTCAAGTCGCGGTTTTTGGGATCCCAAAACGTAAGTGGAGGGATACCTGTGACATCGCAAAACTTGTCCGTCTGTCCGTCCGTCCGTCTGTGCGCACTATAACTCTCGAAGGGAAAGAGATATTTTGATGAAACTTGGTGTGAGCATTCTTTGGGTCAAGAGTAAGGTCGAGTTCGTAGATGGGCTCTGTAACCTTATATTTAGGGGTGGGGGAGGGGGTTTAAATTAAGGGGCAAATGAAATATTTTTAAACAGATAATGTGATAGTCGATTATGGGTAAGGAGACATGCTGAACTCGGTGGGGAAAACCATTTTGTCACCAGACAAGTAGTTCGCCCGGAATCCGGCCAAAACCGGAAAGTTTGTTAAAAGTAAAAGTTTTATTTGAAGTTGATGAAGTTGATTGTATGTTCGATTTAGAGGTAAGAAGACATGCTGAACACGATGGAGAAAATCATTTTTCGTCGGACAAGTAGTTAGCCCGGAATCCGGCCAAAACCGGAAAGTCTGTCAAAAGTAAAAGTTTTATTTGAAGTTGATTAGATGTTTGATTTAAGGGTAAGAAGACATGCCGAAAACGATGGTGAAAACAATTTTCTACCCGGACAAGTAGTTCGCTCGGAATCCACCAAAACCGGAAAATTGTTAAAAGTTAAAGTTTTATCTGTAGTTGATTAGATATCTGATTTAGGGTAAGAAGAGATGCTGAATCTTTTTTACCCGGACATATAGTTCGACCGGAATCCGGCTGGAGCCGGAAAATTTGTTATAAGTTAATTTTTTATTTGAAGTTGATTAGATGTTCAGTACTGGGGAAAGAAGATACGCTGAGTTCGTTTTTAGCTTTCTTTTTTTGCCGGACAAGTTGTTCCGCAATTCGTGCGAAACCAGGAAATTGGCAAAAGTGGTAGGAACTTTTCGTCAAAACAGATATGACTTATGGGGGTAAACACACATGCTGAATCCATATCTGAACTGGGTTTCCTCAGATGATTACCTATTTGGCCTTAATCTGTTTCTGAATTTTAACAGTAAAAATGTTCAAGGAGTCTGGCGAAGACCGGATCTGGTGAAGACAAGACCGGATTGTCTTGAACAAATATTGAATTTTTGGGATCCCATCGAAACCTTAGGTCTTGTTATTTACAGAAGTTACGTCGGAAACTCCAGTCTTGCTACGCTCTCTTGATTTATTATTCAGTCCTCTTTGCTGTTTTTGTATGCACTGAAATGGTAGGTAATTTCATCATACAGTAAGCTTAGGCTCTTGTTTAATTGACTGGAGTGAAGGTCCAAGACAACAAGGCAGAACATGATGGAAGCTGGGAGCACTTAACGATTCTCTTACCGTTCACTGATTTGACCATCGGTCTGTTAGATATATGGCACCAGACTGCTGGCTGTGAAAACGCTAGTGTTCAGTGGCCCGATCCCCCACACTTCAAGACAAAAATAGGTTCCGTATGGCGCAGTTACCGACTATATCTCTAATTCGTTTCCGTCAGTGTTCATGCCTTAGGGGGTTGTCCCACGCCCAGAAGTAAATACACTCAGCAATACCTACATCAGACCGATTTCCGAGTACGGCTGCCAGGTTTGACACCAGGGATTAAGTAGAGCTCACGATGCTGAATGAGCGAATAAAGAAACGAGACTGCAGAATCATACTTGAGCACACCGCGAAAGCCTTAAAGTATAACCGAAAAGGGCTAGGATACGACAATCTAGTTACCCATCACTTGTTCGCTTAAATAATCTTGAAAACCCGATGAAAAAGCGTTAGTTTGTTTTTCTGATATTTCCAAATAATCGATTATCCCATTGTGCTTGCCGCTCTTCCCGTTTTTGTGATAGCTCTATGGTGCCTGGAACATTTGGCAACAACACCAGCAGCAAACGAGTAAATAAATTGTGTATCCAATAAACAAAGAAGTGTCTGCAGTCTGCAGTGCCAAAAACAAACTAGATATGGCAGAACGTCGTGTCTGCTAGTGAGGTGTCTTGTGTAGTGATTTTCGCGGGCGAATTGTGGACGGATTCACCATGGGAAAGCGTCCACATTCCCAACGTCCCTACTGAAGACTACTGTGGACAGAATGAAAATCCCCAATGGGTGTTGTAATAATTCAGTGTATTTGAATCTAAGATGTAAAAATAAGTTGCCTGTTCAGTTAAACTTTAACCTTTTCCACATAGGAAAACTGCGAGAAAGAAGACATTATCTTCTTATGCGTTTCGGCCACAAAGTCTTAAGTTCTCGATATCACAGGAGTATCCTGCCTGCCTACACGTCCTCAAGACCCCAGCAGACTGAGCAAGAATAAAAATAAACTTTATCTTTCCGCCAGCAAATTCGTCGGAGGTCTTAGATCATTCGAGCCATAGTTTATCACACAACATTTTTTTTTTCTTCTTAGTCCTTTTTATTTTCGTTTTACGTTCTTTTATTTGTTGATTCTCCAACTTTTACCCTTGTTAGCCTAGTGCTATAAGGTTTGTGATAAATTGACTATAATCGGCTTCTTTCCCTCAGTCTAGCGTCCAAGGTAACGTTGACTACACTGGCATCAAGTTTTCTTACCCCACACGTCAACAAACGAAAGTGTTAGACGGTCTCCAGCTTAGCATTAAGGAAGGACAGACCGTGGCACTAGTCGGACACTCCGGCTGCGGGAAGTCTACCTGCCTGCAGCTCCTTTTGCGATTCTATGATTCGGAAGCTGGAGAAGTGGTAAGAGCTTTTATTCTCAATCAAGTGATGGTAAGATGGTGGGGGTCCAGAAAAAGGCATCCCTATTCGGGAACAGGATTTACACCCAATTCCTTAGAGACGGAGAAAATTCACATCCGACTGCGAAGATCAGACTACAGGATACCTTGCTAGTTGCGCCACCCCCCCGTGAATGAAATATATGCATGTAATTCCCACCGTTTCTTTCCAGCCTCTGCACTTACCAATGTAAAATAGGGCCTTGATTGAAAGCTCTTTTTTCTGATTTATTTGATCAAAGTCGCAGTGTTGCCAAATACTTTTCTTGTAAACACCTGCTGATCGTTGCCAAATTGTTTTTGCCCCAGCTTCCGTTTCCAATTTTCTTTTGCACCTTTCGCAAATTTATTTCCGCTACCAGTTAACCCAAATACCTTGAGCTTGAGATATTTGCGCCAGCGTTTTCTGAGGCATATATTTGCTCCTTTTCAACTTTATTTTGCGTCGGGCAATTCTTCAAAAAAGAAATAGAAGTAAGTGAATGACATTTGATATCAATTAATTTCGTCAGGATATGATGTATTTTGATGTTTCACACGCAATCCTTGAGATTTAGTCTTTATTTACACAAGTTTACTAGGGGTGGTGCAAATAGGTATCCGTATAATAAGGTATACTGTATGTCTACATGCAACTTTGATGTTCTTTTCATTTTGAACCCTTCACAGTCATCCATCCTCTAGATGGAGACACGAATTTGGCTAATGTGTCGAAATGGTTTATGATCTAAAGGCCCTACCCGATGAAAAGTTTGTAGCCTGTGTAGTTGTATGGTAGATGTACGAAACACTTCTACTGATATGCAGTAGTACAGAATACTTTAATTTAACGTGCCTCACACTAGGCTAATCTGAAGCAGTAGTATTCAGTAGCATCCCGCCTTGCTTCAATAGCATCCAGTCTTGCTATAGTAGCACGTAGTAGCATCATTTGATACTGCATGCTACTTTTTCTTACAACTTCATACTACTATTTTCAGCTAATTTTTAATCGGGTAAGGGGGAAAGGCTGAGGGAGTAAGGAAGCTTTTGAACTGTTGTCCGCACTTCAGTTAACTTTGTCTCTTATAGCGAGTCGACGGTAAGGATATCAACCCGATTAACGTACCACAGCTTCGGTCTTTCATGGGCATTGTCAGCCAAGAGCCCACGCTTTTCAACAGAACCCTCGCTGACAACATCGCCTATGGAGACAGCAGCAGAGCTGTGTCGATGGACGAGATTATCAATGCTGCTCGGAAAGCCAACATCCATAACTTCATTTCTGGACTACCGGCGGTAAGCGAAGTGATAAGTCAGTAAAAGCAAGAACAAATAACGAGATAGAACTGCTGTCTCCCTATCTCGGTCATAGAGACATGCTGAGTCGAGTAAAATAGGCCGACTCTCGACGCAAACGAGAGGAGTTTAATAGCTTCGCGCCACATCACCCAATAGCTATATCGATATCAAGTCGCTGAAGAGGAAATCTAGCAGACAAAGCTGAGTGGTTCTACGGACACGCTCCAGAGCGGGTCGGCGCGCGGAGTACGCCTCCTGCTAGCGTCCTTCAGCAGGGTTGCCGCTGGTAGCACTAAAGTGCTACTTTTAGCACTTTTTTCTGAAAGTAGCACTATCAAGAAAACGTAGCACTATTGTAGCAGTTTTTAGCAAGCACCTTTTAGCACCTTTTTCTTTAAAAAGAACACTTTTCTTCAGTTCAAATACTATTCCGTTTACAGGCACACAATTGGTTTGAAAAATAGTGCTCCCATGAAGTAATTGAAGTAGAATTAAAGTGAATTCCACGATAAATACCCTCTGCTGCTACGTTTATACGATGGCTTCGTCCATTTGTCACACTTTCAACTGGACTTGTGAGGAGAAGCAGATTTACTTTGACGAGCTTGGGTTTGTGACAATTACCATTTGCCAGCGTTCAGTTGTTTATAATCATAAGTGCAAAATAATCCGTATTCATTCTCGTAGCAAAAAAACTGATTATCAGGCTCCTGCACCCTGGTAAGTCAGTGCAGTAGTCTCTGGAGGGGATGCAAAAGCAAAGCTACTGCTATTTAGATAGAAGATTAAAATTTAAGCGAACAAAGTAGGCTAATCTATATAAAGCGTACTGCACTACAAAATGGAGGAAAAAAATAATATTTTTTTTGTTTTGTTTAGTTGTAGTGTGGTCGAGTCAGACAAAGGTTGGGTAATGCGTGCTGCGCGAAGAGCAACACGCTAAAAAAAAACAAGAGCTACGAGCTCATATGGCACTTGTACGAGTAGGCTGTACAAGAAAGTAGATGAGAACGTCACAAAATACACCCGCCATCCAAAAATACGGTTCGGAAATAGAAATAGGATATTTAGTTTCACTCATTTCTGAGCAGTTCCGGCATCGTCTCGATTGTCTGTAGCAAATGCCCATGACTGTTCAAACTTTCATCCCAATAAATCCATTTGTTTGATCCCTAGACGTGCTACACGATTTCCGGTACTCACTCTATCTCCACCTACCGTGGCCGAATCCGGCCCGGACGCTAAATAACAAATCTAGGCCGCATAAACTCGGCACTGTCGAATTTGCATCTCATTCGGTCCATCCGTTTGGTTTTTGTGCATGTCAAAAGTCCCCCCCCCCCAATTCCCCTAATCGTGGTCGCATATGGTTCGAACGCATGTTTTACATGTCGATGCCATCGATCCGTATCACCCATGAAGTTTCACTCGAATCAGACCACTCGTTCGCAATTTATAGAAGTCAATTTCCATATTTCTCTTCTCTTGCTCCCCAAAAAATTCTCGGATCTAGGAACGGAAGTTTCCGGGGGTATGTTGTGTCAGGTTCTTAAGTCAAGATAATTCGGGTCGCTAATATGCCTGCAAAGTTTCGTTGTCGTTTTACATCTGGAACTATTCTAACTCACGACTACCGTAATTCCAGGAAACCCCCTCCAGCTCCCCCCACAGTGCCCCGAAACCAGCTGGCTCCGTCAATTTCATCTAGGCCTAATGCTTGTGCCATCCATTAAGTTTCGTCCCAATCCCTCTGCTTTTAGAGTTTCTTGAGTTTCCCCCCCCCATCCCCACAGGTATCGGACCCGACCCGGATGTGACACTGAACGTCCGAGGCGATAGCTCACCAGACAAGTTTCATTCAAATCCGATCACCCATTCAAAAGTTATGCTCGCCACTAGATTCCGGACTCCCCATCCACCCACTCCCCCTACGATGGTCGGGTCGGGGAAACGGCTGTTCTCAAGTCAATCTGTTCGGATCCCTGAAATACCTGCCAAGTTTCATCGCCCTAGGACATCAGGAAGTATGCCGAACTCGCGGGATCGCTAGAAATCCGGACCCCCACCCCAACTCCCCCACAGTGCCCTGATCCGGTCCGGTTATGTCAATGACGTGTCTAGGAATTGTGCTTGTTTTTCCCACCAAGTTTCATCCCGATCCCTCCACTCTAAGCGTTTCTCAAAATTTCCGGTTCCCTCCTCCAACTCCCCCCAGTGTCATCGGATCCTGCCCAGATTTAAAGTGAGATGTCTTAGACACGAGGTTATCCTAAATATCAACTTTTATCAAGATCCAATCACCCGTTCGCAAGCTAAAAATACCTCAAATTTCGGCTTCACCCTCCCTCCACTCCCCCCCCCCCAGATGGTCGAATCGGGGAATTGACGATTTCCTATTTAATCTGGTCGGGTCCCAGACATGCCTGTCAATTTCCATCGTCCCAGCACATCAGGAAGCACGGAACTCGCGGGATCGCTACAAATTCGAACTTCTCCCCCCCCCAACTCCCCCAAAGTGAGCGGATCCGTTCCGGTTATATCAGTCATGTATCTAGGAATTGTGCTTGTTTTTCTCACCAAGTTTCATCCCGATCCCTCCACTCTAAGCGTTTCTCAAAATTTCCGGTTCCCTCCTCCAACTCCCCCCAGTGTCATCGGATCCGGCCCGGATTTATAGTGAGATGTCTGAGACACGAGGTCATCCTACATATCAACTTTCATCAAGATCCGATCACCCGTTCGCAAGCTAAAAATACCTCAAATTTTGGCTTCACCCTCCCTCCACTCCCCCCCCCAGATGGTCGAATCGGGGAATTGACGATTTCCTATTTAATCTGGTCGGGTCCCAGACATGCCTGTCAATTTCCATCGTCCCAGCACATCAGGAAGCACGGAATTCGCGGGATCACTACAAATTCGGACTTCTCCCCCCCCCCCCCCCCCCAACTCCCCCAAAGTGAGCGGATCCGTTCCGGTTATATCAGTCACGTATCTAGGACTTTTGCTTTTACTTTCCACCAAGTTTCATCCGGATCCCTCCACTCTAAGTGTTTTCCAAGATTTCCGGTTTCCCCCTCCAACTCCCCCCAATGTCACCGGATCCGGTCTGGATTTAAAATGGAGGGTCTGAAACACGAAAACCTTCCATATATCAAGTTTCATTAAGATCCGATCACCCGTTCGTAAGCTAAAAATATCTCATTTTTCCTATTTTTTCCGGATTCCCCCTCCCTCCACTCCCCTCCAGATGGTCGGATCGGGGAAGCGACCATTTCTAATTTAATCTGGTCCAGTTCCTGATATGCCTGCCAAGTTTCATCGTCCTAGCTTATCTGGAAGTGCCCGAACTAGCAAAACCGGGACCGACAGACCGACTGACGGACAGAAATTACAATCGCTATATGGCACTTGAGTAAGCTCAAGTGCCATAAAAATTGAAGTAACACTTTTTTTCCAGAAAAGGACACTTTTTCCAGAAAAGGACACTTTTTTTCCAGGAAAGGACACTTTTTCCAGTCTTCAATAGCACGAAAAATTTCGGTGGTGTGGCCTTCAGTATGTCTTGTGCGATAAGCAACGGTGAAGACGAATGAGCAGTAAACGGGTATCAACATCAGCTCAAAGCGAGAGTAAATCCGCTCAATTTTGTCGGGGTTTTCATAGTCTCTGCATGCGACTACAGACAGAAATTCTATCTGATTATTTGTTTTTGGTAAAAAGGAAGAGGGAATTGCAGCATTGTCAGAAGTTTAATAACAGACAACACGAGGATGAGCAGTTTCAACAGATAATGCGAAAAAAATAACACTTCGGATGTTATCTGTTGTGTTTGGAAATGCATGATGTGTTATGCATAACAAGCTTTGTTAGGAAGAGCCCAAAGGCATCTATTGACTTTATTTCTTATCGTCATGACGTCGGAAAACTCAGCAGATAGTTTTTGGCAGCTTTTTGGTTCCTCCTGATGGTAACGCTTATTTTGCACAACATTTTGAAACACAACAGATAACATCCGAAGTTTTATCTGTTACACATTATCTGTTGAAACCGCGCATCCTCGTGTTATCTGTTATGAAAATTCTGACAATGAGGAACGCCAAGGCTGTATCCCGTCAAGTGACTGATGTCACATGCTCAGTTCAAAAAGACGAAACGTCCGAGATTAATTGGTGGATCCTTTTTTCTGTACGCTACCCTTGAACTTAAAGGATCCTTCGCACTATTTACCCTTACAGTACTTACAGTAAAGTACAGTACACAACTTACAGTATTTTAAAATATTTGAATACTTTATAACTATAGGCTGTGCTTTCAACAAATAACCCACGGTTTTGGCTGTTTTAAGCCTTTCTTGAGACCCATTGACTTGTAGTGAGAACAGGCAAACAATTTACATAACCGGTTTTTCTGATGGAAAAACTTCTCGCAGACAACCGTGGACAGCGTGATACATTTGGAAGATAGCAAAACACGGCATATAAGAAATTCATCGTGGTTTTGTTAGAGGGGTTAGAATTTACCGTGCGAAATTGGGGTATGCGGGTTTAGAAATATATGGAGTAACTATGGAAATAGGTTGCGTTAGTACTATAGGTAAGACAGGTCCTTTAAAGGTCGAGTCTGGACCTGGGTTCGAATCCACACCAACGGAGGTGATTTTGTATCCTAATATCCGGATTCTAAATCGGAGCTAGGGCTGAATTCGGATTTGAATCCTTTCCGCCTCACTGCAATCGTTACATACGAGATGGATTCATGTCCTGATTCTAACTCGCGGCCTCTTGAACTCGAGAACCTCTGTAGAAGAAACGGTCGTGAGCGTATTTATATCAAAAGAGACTCTAAAAACAGAAGTTGATTAAGACCTCTCGTCAAAAAACAAGAGCTACCAGCTCATATGGCACTTGATATGAGGAGGTGGTACAAGAAAGTAGAAGAGAACTTCACAAAACACCCCGCCATCCAAAAATGCGGTTCGGACCTAGAGTTAAGATATCTAGTTTCACTCAAGTCTGAAAATTTCCGGCATCATCTCCAAACCATCGCCAGCCTTCCAAGTTTCAACCCAAGAAATCTACTCTCTATGTTCCTAGACGTGCCCAAGATTTCCAGTGCCC
The DNA here is from genome assembly GCA_023053575.1 of Branchinecta lynchi. Taxonomy (NCBI): domain Eukaryota; kingdom Metazoa; phylum Arthropoda; class Branchiopoda; order Anostraca; family Branchinectidae; genus Branchinecta; species Branchinecta lynchi. Next base: position 4,966,122 of record JAKZAP010000001.1, read on the forward strand.
CCTTCCAACTCCCCAGATACCGCGGCCGAAATCTCGTCCGGACTCCTAATTGGATCATCTTAAGCATCTTCTCTTACCTATCTTTCACTCGAACCTGAGCATTTTTGGGGAACGTCCGCTAAATCCTCCCCCCCCCCCCCCCTCGGTCGGATTCGGTTCGAAATTTAAAATATGTCATCTAGGGCATATGATCTCTGTACCTTCCAAGTTTCATTCAAATCACTCCACTTGTTTGACCCTTATGCGAGCCACAAAATTTCCAGGACTCCCCTTCCAACTCCGCCCACCGTGGCTGAATACGACTCGGAAAGCATAAATGTCGCATCTCTGACTTATCCTCTTCCCGTCCAACAAGTTTGACTGGAATCGGGAGCAGAGCCTTTCTACAAATATCCGAGTCCCACTCCCCCTCCCCTTGGCCGGATACTGTCCGGAGTACAAATAACAAATCAAGGTTGCATAAACTCGGCACTGTGCATTCTATTTTGTCCGTCCGTTTGGTTTTTGTGCTTGTTAAAAAACTTTTCGCAACCCCATGATGGTAGGATCGGGGAAACGACTATTCTAAAGTCAATCCATTCGGGTCGCTAACATGCCTAGCATGTTTCATCGTCCTAGCCCATCAGGAATCGGGGGGGGGGATTCCCAATCCATCCACTCTTCCCACGATGATCGGATCGAGCAAACGACTATTCTCAAGTCAATCCATTCGGGTCCCTAACATGACTACCAAGTTTCATCGTCCTAGCACATCAGGAAGTATCGAACTCGCGCGCTTACTAGATTTACGGACCACCACCCCAACTTCCCCACACTGCCCGAATCCCGTCCTGTTCTTTCAATGACACATTAACTTGTGATTGTTCTTCCCAGCAAGTTTCATCCCGATCCCTCCACGCTAAGCGTTTCCAAGATTTCCGGTTCCCCCTCCAACTCCTCCCAATGTCACCTGATCCAGTCCGAATTAAAAATGGGACGTCTGAGACACGAGGTCTTCCTAAATATAAATTTTCATTTAAATCCGATCACCCGTAAAATAGCTGCCATGCCACTAGATTCCGGATTCCCCATCTCTCCACTCCTCCCACGATGGTCGGATCGAGGAAACGACTATTCTCAAGTCAATCTGTTCGGTTCCCTGACATGCCTACCAAGTTTCATCGTCCTAGCACATTAGGAAGTACCGAACTCGCACGATCACTAGAATTTCTGAAAATCCCTCCAACTCCCCCCATAGTGCCCGAATTCCGTACTATTATTTCAATGACATATCTAGAACTTATGCTTATTCGTCCCGCCAAGTTTCATCCCGAGCCCTCCACCCTAAGCGTTTCCAAAGATTTCCGGTTCCTCCTCCAAATCCTCACAATGTCACCGGATCCGGTCCGCATTTAAAATGTTACATCTGAGGCAAGAAGTCTTTCTAAATATCAAGTTTCATTTAAATCCGATAGCCCCTTCAATAGCTGAGCTTGCCTGCCTGACAAGCCTGCCAAGTTTCATCGTCCTAGCACATCAGGAAGTACCGAACTCGTGGGATCACTAGAAACTGGCCCCCCCCCCTCCCAAACTCCCCCACAGTGACCGGATCTGTCCCCGTTATGTCATTCATGTATGTAGGACTTGTGCTTGTTCTTCCTACCAAATTTCATCCCGAACCTTCCACTGTAAAAGTTTCCCAAGATTTCCGGTTTCCCCCTCCGACTCCCCCCAACTTCACTGGATCCGGTCCGGATTTAAAATGGGGCGCTGAGAAACGAAATTGTCTATATATCAGGTTTCATTAAGACCCGTTCGCAAGTTAAGAATACCTCACTTTCCGGATTCCCCCTCCTTCCACCTCCAGACGGTCGGATCGGGCAAACGACTATTCTCAAGTCAACCTGTTCGGGTCCCTTACACTCCTGCCGAGTTTCATCGTCCTACCGCATCAGGAGGTTCCAAACTCGCTGGACCACTAGATCCCCCCCCCCCCCCCCGACTCGCCCACAGTGAACGGATCCGGTCCGGTTATGTAAATCACGTATCTAGGACTTGTGCTTGTTTTTTCCACCAAGTTTCATCCCGATCTCACCACTCTAAGCGTTTTCCAAGATTTCCGGTTCCCCTCTCCAACTCCCCCCAGTGTCATCGAATCCGGTCTGGGTTTTAAATAGGAGATCAGAGACACGAGGTCCTTCCATGTATCAAGTTTCATTAAGATCCAAATACCCTCGCAAGTTAAAAATACCTCATTTTTCCTAATTTGTCATGGTCCCCCCCCCCCCCCCGATGGTCGGATCGGTGAAATGACTATTTATAATTTTATCTGGTCCGGTCCCTCGGATGCATGCCAACTTTAATCGTCCTAGCTTATCTGGAAGTGCCCGAACTAGCAAAACCGGGACAGACAGACCGACCGACAGACGACGGACAGAAATTGCGATCGCTATATGGCACTTGGCCGAAGGGTAAGTACCATAAAAAGCGTTCATGTGCGGCCTGACAGGGAGGTTTAGTTTTAATTTGTAGTTATGTGCAAACCTGTAATATCTTCACAAATAGCATGAGCTATACCGAAAACAAAAGCTAAGAGTCGTCCTGGTAACTCTTATTCCGCAAAGATTAGTTCGTACATATTCTGAAAATTCAAAAAAAAAAATCAGGAAACAGATCTGAAAATTCCAAGTCACATCTGGAAATGACGGTCTATGCGAATAGATTTAGCCCATCCAAATTTAACACCAGATTCGGTAGGAACCCAACTTAAATACACCGAACGTCGTCAGGTGTCTTTTCCAAAGTGACTCAACTTCTGTTTCAGGGATATGACACCTTTGTCGGTGAGCGCGGCGCTCAACTTAGCGGCGGTCAGAAGCAGCGTATAGCAATCGCCCGCGCTCTCATTCGAAGCCCAAAGATACTTCTTCTCGACGAAGCAACTTCCGCTCTGGATTCAGAAAGTGAGAAAGTCGTCCAAGAAGCTCTCGATCAGGCAAGGGAAGGACGGACATGCATCACGATCGCTCACCGCCTATCGACGATTCAGAGCGCTGACTGTATTTACGTGTTGTCAGAAGGACAAGTGAGAGAGAAAGGAACGCACAAAGAGCTGATAGAAAAAGGTGGATTGTACTACGATTTGTATACCACGCAAGGAGGACAATTCCTGCCAAATTAGTAAAACTGCAATTTTGCAGAATTCAGCAACCGGAGTTCGTTCGTCCACGCCTAGGCCGATAGTTGCTTTTGCGTCCATCTTGAATGTATACAGCCTATTCGACAGTGCAAACTTTAGCTGCTTACACCGATCCAAAATTTTGCTTGCGATATTTTTTGTTATCTTCTTTATTAATACAAAACTACTGGAACTTAAAAGAAAATAATAGGAAATTGTGTCAAAAAAGGGTAATTAAAAAAGGTTTATAAACTCATAGCGTTCGGCCACGACGTTACTGCCTTGGTCGCCACTACTTCAAGTGTACGCTGAGTAGCCAAAACTCGACTTCAGCTCTTCACTCCCTTCACTAACACTGCCAGTATTTGCTAGAGGGTTTCAGGTTGCCACTCGGGAGCGCAATAGTCATCTCTCTCGGGTTATGATTTTCAGGACCTTTTGAGCGGCTTCTTCTTTCGGATGTTTTACTGCATGGCAAAAGTATCTTCCGACAGGGCATTCCACAGAGACTGTGAGCTCATATGGCACTTGTTACGAGTAGGTGGTGTGAGAAACGAGAAAGGAAATCTGAGCATTTTTCCGGAAATTCAGGTACCCCTCACCACCTTGCTCGGACCGGGCCAGACACTAAAATATGTCAAATAAGGCATGCGATCTCTTTACTTTCCAAGTTTCATTCAAATCTCTCCACTCGTATAAACCCTATGCGAGCCACAACATTTCCAGGACTCCCCCACTGTGGCCGAATACGCCTCGGACATATAAAATTCGCATCTCTAGCATCTACTCTTCCCGTCCATCAAGTTTAGCTCTAACTGGAGCATATCTGCAAATTTCCGGTTCCGGCTTCATCCTCGTCCTACCTTGGTCGGATCCGGTTCGGACGCCAAATAACAAATCTAGGCCGCATAAACTTGCATCCCATTCGGCCCATCCGTTTAGTTTTTGTGCATGTCACAAAGTTTCCGGACCCCCACCCCCCACACACAACCAAGGCCGCATGGGGTTAGGACACATGCTTTGCATGTATATAGGTCATCAGTTTTTGTCACCCACAAAGTTTCACTTGAATCCGACCATTTGTTCGCAACCTATGGAAGTCAGTAATTTCCGGATTCCCCCTCCCTCAACTCCCCGAAAAATGGCCAGAAGTCTTCCTAGGGCATTGTGTAGGATCCTTAAGTCTATTTGGTCGGGTTACGAATTTGCCTGCCAAGTTTTATCGTTCTTAACACACCTAGAATTATCCTAACTCGCGATCACCGGAATTCCGGAAAACCACCTCCAGCTCTCCCCCAAAGAGGCCCGATATGACCTGGTTCTAAGAAGGTATCTAATGCTTATGCTTGTTCTTCCCACCCCGATCCCTCGACGCTCAGCGTTTCACAAAAATTCCGGTGCCCCCTTCCACCCCCACCCCAAGTATCGAACACGGTCCGGACTTGACATGGAACATCTAGGACAATAGCTCTCTCCACTTGCCAAGTTTCTTTCAAATCCAATCGCCCGCTCAAAAGTATATTGAGGAATATCCTCAAGAGAATCGATTATTAGTAGGCTCAAGGAGGAACTTCAGGCTTCTCGAATGTTGAATGCTACTCTAGAAGGAGAAAGCCTACGCTTAAAAGGAGAATTTGCGACTGAGCTAACTGTTAAGGTTGCATTGCTGGCTGATATTACCAGCCTCCAAAATGAACTATCAACAGCCACGGGTGAGATTACTTCCCTCAGCGCTCAAATCTCGAAGTTAGAAGCCCCTACGAACAATACCGTGCCAGGCGCTATTCCAGTTCAGTCCCCTTCGAAGTCAGTGACCTTAGTCAAAACCTGTTTTACATTCAGCGCTATGGGTAAATGCAGGAAAGGTGACCAGTGCAAATTTTCACACGTCACTCCTTTGCAACAAGTGAGAAACAAACCTGAGAATATGAAAGTTAGCAGTAAAACGAAGAAAATGTGTCGATACTACCGTACCGGTTCCTGTAAGAAGGGCCCAAAGTGCAGTTTTAATCATGTTTCGACTGCTAATGCACAAGACCAACGTATGCGAATCAATCCTCCAAACTGTGCAGAGAATGCCATTATTCAAACTGTTTCTGCCGCGACTTCATTTAAAACTACTGACACTGGTGTGCTAAAAAGCAATAGTTGTTGCAAGTTCTATGAGACAGGTTATTGCAGATTTGGAAAGAATTGTCGATTCCTGCATATTTGTGTTTTGTTTAAATCTGGAAAATGCACGACTAGTAGCTGTAGCTTTGACCACGTTAGGTTGTGTAGTAGATTAAACTGTACTGACAAAAGTTGCGGATACGCGCATCCACCGAAGTCAACACCTGAAGTTCCAAAAAACGTGAAAAACCCGGTGATCACGAAAAGTTACGTGCGAAACGAGTTTCGGGACCGACAGTGGTACAGCCATTACTCGTCTCCGACGTCGCAGAGGTTACTGGGACCCCAACCGTATCCACTCTCCCGCCCACTAATTCCCTACCCCCCACCACATGCCCCCCTGAATTTCAGGGCCCCATCACACAACTTCTACCTCCTGTCGGATCAGTCCCAATTCCCTCCCCTCCCAAACCCTTACCGCGAAAAAATCCTGTGAAAGTAAAAATTGTAAATAAAGAGTTTTCGGATAAGCGTTACATTTTCCCCTGTTTCCTTTATTGTAATGCAGAGAGTCTAAACTTGGAAAAAATGGCGGAGTTGGAAACGACTGCAAAAATTCTTGATTCAAATGTTATTTGTGTGTCTGAGGTGCATAGACAGGATAAAAACCTTTTAAATATAAATGGGTTCCAGCAATTCATAAAACTACGTCCCGATGATCATCCCCTTGGAAAAAAAGGTGGTGGTGTTATGATGCTGGCTCATGAAAGTTTAAACCCAAAGCAGATGGATATTCCTTTTTTAGACCAAAATGATGAAATTCTGTGGATAATAATTAGGCCAAAACGACTCCCTCGGCCGTATTCGGGGGTAGCGATTTGCACTTTTTATTTTTCACCCGGACAACGTGCTGTTGTAAAACAAGAGTTTTGGGAGAAGATTCAAGCATCTGCGGATTTTATTCATAAAAAATATCCACTTTTAGCGCTAAGTATTTTTGGTGATGGAAATGAGTTAAATACACGTTCCCTTGCATCGTCATTAAACCTAAAAAGTCTTGTAAATTTCTTTACTACGAAGGGTGATACATGTCTCGATGTGATTTTATCTGATTTAAAAGATTATTACCAAGCGCCTGAAGCTCTACCAGCACTGGGTGGAAGCTATCATTTTATGATGCTATGGAAGCCTCTTGATAAAATAAAAGTGACATACTCGATGACAGAAGTGGTTACTCGTCCAATTACAGATAAAGGTTTGCTTGCGTTTGGTGATTGGATTACGCGTGAGCCTTGGACTGAAGTTTTGGAGGCCCCAACTTCTGATGAAAAAGCTGAGATTTTTCACGAAAAAATAAAAACACGTTTTGATGATTGTTTCCCTGAAAAAAAGGTGAACTTTTGTTCTTCAGATAAGCCTTATGTTACAAAAGAGATTAAAAATTTGATTAAAAAGAAATTATTTTTGTTCCGAGCGGGTGACCGACAACAAGCTAATAAGCTGCGGAATAAAATAAAAAATAAATTGAAGAGAGCGGAGGAACAGTATGGTCGTGAAGTGGATGATCTATGCGAACTAAAACCTCAAAAGTACTACCAGAAAATAAAAAGCATGACTGGAAAATCACATAAAAGTATTGATTTTAATGTTAATGAGCCCCCAGAACAAACGGCAAATGCCCTTAATGCTCACCTGATAGCTATAGTACAAACTTACCCACCTTTAAGACCGACACCTGAAAGTACTCCAGAAGATGAAAGTGAAGGTTCTGGTTTGGCAGTTCCAGAGCTATCAAAGGCTGAGATTGCTTCAAAATTAAAAAAAATTAAAAAAACATCAATTACACCTTTTGACATCCCAGTTCAACTCATAAAAGCTTTCCCAGAGGAGTTAGCTGTACCTCTCCAGAGTATTTATAATATTATTTCTAAAACTGGCCAGTATCCAAAGAAATGGAAGCTTGGTTTTGTCACCCCAATCCCAAAAAAAGGATGTCCAAATGATTTTACGGGAGTGAGACCAATTACTATGACTTCAATTTTCAGCAAGATTTATGAATCATTTGTTGCAATATGGTTGAAAAAACACCTCCTTTCAATGATTGATAAAAAACAATTTGGGAATTTACCAAAAACTTCGACAACACATTACCTTGTTAGCTTGATTGATTTTATTTTGAAAAATTTGGATTGCCCAGGGAAGTGGTTAAATTTGATTGCAATAGATTTTAAAAAAGCTTTTGATTTAGTTGATCATAATATTTTATTGGAAAAACTGAGACAGAAAAATATTCCGGATTTCATTTTAAAAATTGTGCGTGGTTTTCTAACGGAAAGGCAGCAAGTTGTAAAATATAAAGGCCTTCATTCATCTGCTAGTGCTATATACTGTGGTGTCCCACAAGGAACCGTGTTGGGACCTCTTTGTTTTTTGATTATGATAAATGATATTGCTATTGATGCTGATGAGAGATGGAAGTACGTGGACGATTTGTCACTTGTGGAAGTATTGCATCGATCTTTTAAAAGCCAAGCAATGACAATAGTCCAGGATGTAGCAACGGAAGCAAAAAATTCAAATATGGTTGTAAATGCGGAAAAAACAACGGTTTTGACCTTTTCTTTTTTATCGGATGAGCCAAGTTTCCACCCTGAGTTAGATGATGGCCTTCTCTCGGAGGAAATTAATCTCCTTGGAGTCGTCGTTTCGTCTGATCTCTCGTGGAAGAAAAACACTGATAGCATGATTAGAAAAGCTAATGCGTCTATTGTTATGTTAAAAACACTAACTAAATTTAAGGTCCCTGAAAAAAAGATGTTGCGTCTGTATTGTACGTTTGTTCGTCCTCTTGTGGAGTATGCTTGTCCGGTTTGGCACTATGGTATTACGAAGGATGAATCTGATCGTATAGAGAATATTCAGAAACGTGCCCTAAGAATTGTGAACAGGGGCCCTAAAATACCGTACTCTGGCCTTCTTTCTTTATTTGGACTGGATGCGCTGTCTAATAGGAGGCAGAAGTCGAATCGGGGAAATGACCGTTTCCAAGTTACTCATTTCGGGTCCCTGATACGCCTGCCAAGTTTCATCGTCCTAGCTTATGTGGAAGTGCCCGAACTAGCAAAACCTGGACAGACCGACGATCGATATGTGGCACTTGGCCGAAGGGCAAGTGCCATGAAAACCTGCTCTCTAACCCGAAATGAATCTTCGAGACTCAATCGCTGTAATCTTCGAGAGTGGCGAAGGGCCCTGGCCCTGGCCCGCACTTGTCGTTGTGAAGGAAAAGGTAGTTTCACCTCGCCTAACCTAACGTACTAACGTGCCCTAACGTGAAACACGCCTTCTAAGCCCTTCAGCTAAGCATGTTTTCATTTCAAATGAGTTTCACTTTCCGGTTGCAAGCACATAGGCTTAGTTCCAATAAGTAATGGGTTCTTGACTAAATGCCATTTCCATTTCAGAACATGGTTAAACACAGTAGCCTAATGAGGATAAAATTATGAAACGTACTCAGTATATAATATAAAAGTGCTGACCTTACAAAAATTCACAGGCACGTAAGGCCTACTTATGATACCAGAAACGAATTCGGTTGTCATCTCCTGCACTAACGAAGACTGGTTGCACCTGAGAGTGTGCAAAGTGGCGCACTGTGTCCACATGACCTAGAAGCAAAAAGAGTAAACCAGAAGAAAAAATAATCCTGTCCCTAATCACTGACAATAAAAACGGCTATGAGCTCATGGCACTTGTTCCAGAGTAACTCTATGAAACAATATAACTACGAGCAGTGGCTTGGCATTAGGCGTTACTCTAATCAAGGTGTGAACAATAATTTATTTACTGCAAAGAGACAGTACATCGCAGCTCTATTCTCGGATTGCCTTTTCAGTCTTCAGACACTGGTTTACTACCAATGGAGTAACAGCTATCAGCTACAAGTATTCGTGAGGAAAGTTTAATTCTCTGACTGTTGCTCCCGCACACTGTCGCCGTTCACCAATTCTCAAAGACTGGATTAGGAAAGACGGAAATAAATGTCAAATTGCTATACTGTACACAAAAACTCTCCGTTTTCAGATAACTTAATCTGCAGTATTTTTCATTCTAGCGTTTGAATCCTCCATTGAATTTTAACTCTCCGTATGTGGAATAAAATTCTCCGAATTCGGTGACACGCAGTTATTCCGATGTACACTGTAAAAAATTTCTCCGAATAAGCATTTAAGTTAACTGCAGTATTTGCTACTGGGATTAATCTTATCTCTACTGGGATAATATTAATCTGAATAAGAGATAATCTTATCTCAATAAAGACAAGCTTGAGTAATCCCAGTAGCAAATCCTGCAATTTTCTTTTTTTTCAGTGTATAATAATAATTTATTTACTGCAAAGAGCCAGTATATCGCAGCTCTATTCTGGGATTGCCTTTTCAGTCTTCAGACGCTGGTTTACTACCAATAGAGTAACAGCTATCAGCTACAAGCCTTTTACGGTGTGTTTGTTGCTTCCGGGAACTGAATCAAAGAAGCCTAAATCCGAGAAGCCTACAACTTTTCCTGGAGCTCTTCCGAACCTTCTGTTATCAGACCCTTTACGTTTGTTCGCACCAATTCCTGACAGCCTTACCTTTTTTTTTAATCTAGCCAGACTTAAGCCGCGTTCGATTTAGCCTTGCCCCGGTCCTGTCTCAGTCCTGTTAGCCAAATGCCGTTTTATTTAACTGCCTCGTCCGCTTAATGCCGTTTTATTTGTCCTGTCAGCTGACAATTGTCAGTGCCCTGTCAGACAGGACGCCGTGATTGATGACATGCTCTCGGAGCAAGTTTCGGTCCTGTCTCGGGTAGATTTCTCGACTGCGTTTTATTTGCGATGCTTGTCCGCTGAGTCATTCAACTGACAGGGCTAAATAAAACGGGTTTAAACCATGACAAGGCAGTAACAAGAAGACAGGACCGAGACAAGGAGGACTCAAATCGAACGCAGCTGTGTCCATTATCAACACCTGACCCACCGTCTCCACGTACAATGGGCTTCAAAAAATAATGTCCACCCACCAGTAGCCTACTATAACACGGAATCTGGTAGGTACTGCATTGCAGGGTTACACGGCATATGCTAGGAACTGGAAACACTGTGTCCCAGGCTTATCAAGAGTACTGGTCCCGCCTTCAGGAACTTAATCTTCGGCTTTCAACATCAGAAAAGTAATGAAGTTTTTCGAAGCTTCGAGTTTTTACCCGGGTATCGGTTTCAGACGAAGAAGCGGTGAAGGGCTCGTTCCAGTACGCTTTTTGTTGGATTTTTTTGGAAAAGCTGTGACTGATCAGATTACTATGACAAGCTCCCGGCACAAGACTCTGCAGCCGGAATTCTGGTGGCGGCCGCTAAGCGAATTCTTTCAGTATTTCTGAGGAGATGTATGGGGTCGTTGCCCTCAAAGAGGCTTTAAACTTGTAGGCTAGCCTTAACCCAGCCAATCCAAAATTTAGGGTGAGGGGGGTTAAACCGACCGTATGTAAAGAAGCGGCCGTACATTCTGGGAAAGTCGGAGGAGGGATATACGTACAAGGAACTGGAAACTTACTCAAAGAAATCAGCTTTTTGCGTGTGGCATTTCTTGAGTCCCATGTGCACAGATTTCCCGTTGTTTCGTCAGCCATCATCACATACTCCTCGGTATGATTGAACATAGCGCTGGATTTGAACGCTTGTTTGCCTTAGAAAAAAAACACTAATTGTTAGCTTCGATCCTAGATTAGATCTTCGGTAACCCATCATTCTTATTTTTCTGACCTCACTCATGTACCCCCACAAAAAGATAACAATGAAAAATTTCTTCGGCAAAACTGGACACCAGTTTCAACTTCCACACAACAGTTATAAGTTTGGTTGTCACTGACCAGATTTCTTAACTCTGGCCCAGGGTTGCCACCAATAGCACAAAAGTGTTAGGTACTGTGCTGAAAGTAGTAGCCTACAAACAGTTTGTCTTCAAAATAACACGTTTTTTTTTGTTTTGTTACGAATGATTTTCCTTGGTTAGAGGAACCGTTGCTCTCCATATATGACAGTGCAAAATGGATAAGTCAGCTGAAATTTTATTAGAGCTATATTTCGGCCCTTCTTGGCAAGGGTCCTCTTCAGGCTCAAAGCCGCTCAAGTTAGAAAAATTAACTTGTGGAAGAAAACTGAACTGCTCTCCATTTGTTAATTTTTAATAGTTTTGCCCATGACGATTATCAATTGTTTAAACTATGTATTGGAATAGTATACCTTTTCAGGAAAAGAAAACTTTGTCCGATCTTTAGTAGCACGGACAATTTTAACGGTGTGGCAACCCTGATCTGGCCTTGTTGAACTTTTGGTCGTGCAGATTCTTCAGTATTTGCTGGATTATGGTTTCGAGGCCGCTGGGTAGCGTGACCTTTTTCACCTTCCGGTTGGTTTTCGTCCTAATCCTGTCAAAAGGAATCGGTGCCCAGAAAGCACTATCACCTTCCTATGGTTGATGAGGTCAGCAATGAGACCTCGGCTGGGATCAGTGCCCAAGAAGAATTACCTTCTTCTCTGTATAACCTTATAGCTCGTAGGCTTGCTTCTTCAGTAAATGTCTTCTCGTCAGATTTGGGCAGTGGGAAAAGCACAGCTCTTATGCCTTGAACACAAGATCAGGGTCTGGTGCTCCTGGTCTGGAATTTCTGCCCGGATTTTCACCACCATCCTCACTGTAGCAAATACTGTAGTAAATAGTAAAATATAAAAAATACCCTTTAACACAACCCAAATAATGCAGTGTATTTAGTTGAGTGATACACAAATGAATTGACGATCCAGTTAAACTTTAAAGATCCTGGTTTGAACTAGCATCTTGCAAGTGGGTGGTCCAGAGCAAAAGAACTCTAGAGGGTATTACACAAACTTTGAACAAGAGCAGGAAGCTCATATGGCACTTGCAAGACTGGGTCTGATGAAAGCGAAGGTCAAAAGTTTTTTTTCCCTTTCCCGTTAAGATGCGCCAAACTTGCTAGGCTGGGTCAGAGGATAGACGTGATGGTCGAATTTTTTTTTTTTTTAACTTTTCGTTTGAGATGTGCGCTTTAAGGGTGCTAAAAATTAATTTCTAAGCAAAATCCTTGAGGCAAAAGGGATGGTCGGATCGGAGAGCGACGATGTCTAACCCAATGATGTCAAGTTTCTAACGCTCCAGCTTAGTTTTATCGTCCTAGCACATCTGGAAGTACATTAACTCACGATCACCGGAATTCTGGACATTCCCTACAGCTCCCCCCCCCCCCCCCCGTATCCGAATCCGGTCCGATTCTGTCACTGATGCACCTAGGACTTGTGCCTGTACTTCCCGCCCAGTTTCATTCTTATCGCTCCACTCTATGCGTGTCACAAGATTTCCGGTTCTCCCCTCCTCCCCCCCCCCAGTTCATCGGATCCGGTCCGGACTTGAAATGGGACATGCTGAGACATGAGGTAGTTCAAGATATCAAGTTTCATTAAGATCCGATAACCCATTCGAAAGTTCTGCATGCTACTAATTTCCGGATTCCGCCGTCTCCCCCTCCCCCCACGATAGTAAGATCAGGCAATTGACTGTTTCCAAGTTAATCTGGTCGGGTCCCTGAGATGCCTACCAAGTTTTATCATCCTAGCCCACCTGGAAGTACATTAACTACGGATCGCCGGAATTCCGGAACCTCCCTCCAACTCCTTCCACAGTGTCCGAATCCATGAGTCCAGTCCTGTCAGTGATGTATCTAGAGCTTGTGCTTGTTCTTCCTACCAAGTTTCATCCCGATCGCTCCACTCTGAGAGTTTCACACGATTTCCGGTTCTCCCCTCCGACTCCCCCCCAGATTCGTCGGATCCGGTCCGGACTTGAAACCAGACATCTGAGACACGAGATCCTTCCAGATATCAAGCGACTCCCCCCCCCTCCAGATTCGTCGGATCCGGTCCGGACTTGAAACCAGACATCTGAGACACGAGATCTTTCCAGATATCAAGTTTCATTAAGATCCGATCACCGGTTCGAAAGTTATGCATGTCCCTATTTTCCAGATTCCGCCCCCTCCCCCCACGATGGTCGGGTGGGGCAAGTGACTATTTCCAAGTTAGTTTGGTCGGGTCCCTGATATGCCTGCCAAGTTTCATCCTCCTAGCATATCTGGAAGTACGCTAACTCGCAAACACCGGACTAACCGACCGACCGACCGACCGACGGAAATGTGATCGGTATACGGCACTTGGCCGGAAGGCAAGTGCCATAAAAAGTGACACACAGTCAAATCGCAGCAACACTAGCTTCACTAGCGGATACGAACATCACTACCGAAACTCAACCAATCGCAGAGCAGAATTATTTTGCTCTGACCAATCGTTGTCGAGCGCTGGCTAGAATCTACGCCCGCCACTGCATGCGAACAAAGCAACGGAGGCCCATTTTCGATGCATGGGAAGGATAGGTCTTCACGGTACTCTCTAGAGTTATTTTGCTCTGGGGTGGTCTAGACACAGCAAATGCGACAACGCTTCCGAATAAAAAAGAAAAAGCTTACCTCCGCCTCCTGCTCCGGTGTAGGCGATGAGGCAACGGTTCGTCGAGAGCTCCCACAAACGGATAATCGAGTCCATGCCAGAAGACAAGACGTACTAAAAGAAACCAATTAGGCTGTTAAACATGGCCACAAAAAACGGTCTTTCTATCACACATACAATGATAACAATCCCTACTGCCGCTATGAATGTTCAAAACCGCAAAAAGACCGTCAAACAATGAGCAAATACAAAAAAAAAAAAAAAAAAATTCCTAGATATTTCAAGGCTTGACGGGTGGAATCACGGCACGTAGGAAGCCAAGGATCAAAATAATAATTTCCATCAAATGCTCCAACTGTATATCACATGTACAAATAAATTAAAAAACTCAAGATCAGTCCGGTACTCCTGAAAACATAAAAAAAATAATCAATTAAGTCTTATAATTCTTTGCTAATCAAACAGGGTTTTTTTTCGTGTTTTTTCTCGAAACCAAAACAGCAACCCGGCGATCAAGTTCAAATCTAAATAAACTGGTGGCTAGGGATCAGTACGAGAACGTTAACATAATGTACGGATTAGGTCTTGAAATTGGTGCTGTATAAGCCCCATCCTCTACCGATCCCTCCATAGTGTGTCTCTGCAACAGGGAGTCGGTACACCTCTTTCTCCCTCTTCCTTATATGGCCAAGAGGGGTGGGGTAGGCTAAAACCTTAATGTTACCGGGAGATACTGCAGCTAACCACTGGGCCGCCTGATCCGCTCCGTTTCCACAGCTTTACTCCACAGCCCAGACGTATCTGATGTTTATTTTTGTTCGTGCCTGTCATTTAGCTTAGGGATCGACTAAAAAGAGGCACGGCTTGGCGCATTAGGCACGAGTAATAAAAAGAGTTTAGCACGTAGTAGAAGTAGACAAGTGAGAGTTCGTAACTCCAGAGCCTAACAGAAGGCACGTTGTTCCTGTCCCTCACTCTGAAGCCTAAGGGTCCTTTTGGTTTCCGTCGTGCCTCCTACACTATGTCGTGCCGTGCCTCTTTTTAGTCGATCCCTTTAGCTTATCGTATCGTTTAACAATAATAATAATAATACTTTTTATTTCAGCGTAAGCCATATAAACAACACAAAAAGTTAAAATATAACAAGCGAGTACAAACTATCTACATCATGATGGCTCAGGGTCGAGCAAATGACTCCATATCGGAAGATTGAAGAATAGTGGTTTTTCAGCAAACTCCACTAAATCATTCCGCGACTCCATTAGACGACAAAACAAACGATGTTTTCAACTTCCTTTCAATTTCAATAAATGTGCAGCAATGGTTCGACACAAACGCTTGGCTGATGCTAGCTCGGAATTATAGCTTTGCTAACCGACGGAAAACACGCTTATAACAAGCTTCTAGGTTCAAACGTGATCTTTTCGTATGGTTATACACCAGGGGTAACGCGAAAAATGAGTAGCAGTACGTCCTAAATAAATGCACTTTAACAGCAAGATTCACGTCATTAAATTTCAAATTAGGACGAGACTCAGCGCAGATCAGCTGCTGTGCGCAAACCATTGCTCAGTATGTATGACTTTCGCCAACAAATTTAATAACCAAACATGACCACAAGTCACAAGCAGTATGAGATCCTACACTCAACGTTACTCGATTCAACCAAGAACAAATAATCGGATAGAGCTTCTGTCTTTAGTCGCATGCAGCAGAGCAGAATAACTCTAGAGAGTAATGCGAAGACCTATCCTTCCCATGCATCAAAAATGGGACTCCGTCACAGCGCCGCCCAGCTTGCTTTGCGAGAGAAGCTTCAGCAAACTGTTCGTGCGTGCAGTGGCGGACTAAAGTTATTTTGCTCTGGATCATAGCCAGCGCTCGTTAATCACTGGTCGAGTTTCAGTAGGGATGTTCGTGTCCGCTAGTGGAGCTAGTGTCGCTGCGATTTGACTGTGTGTCACTTTTTTCTTTTATTTTGCTCTTGCATATGGAAACCTCAACAAAACTGTGACTATGGAAACCCCAACAAAACTGAGCAGACCTAGAGGTTACATACTGCTTGGAGCTGATGATTTGTCGCTGCGATTTGACTGTGTGTCCCTGTTTCAAAGTTCGCACATTACTCTCTAGAGTTATTTTGCTCTGGCATATGGAAAGGAAACCCCCACAAAACTGCTACTGTGGAAACCCCGACGAACTGAGCAGACTAGAGGTTACACACTGGTTAGAGCTGATGTTGATACCCGTTTACTCCTCTTCCGTCTTCGCCGTTGCTTATCGCACAAGACATAGCGTAGCGAAGGAGGCTGGCAGGAGGCGTACTCCGCGCACTGACCCACTCCGGAGCGCGTCCATAGAATTCAGCTTTGACTCCTACTTTTCCTCAGCTGCTACTTAACAGCATTTAGCTATTTGTAGAGGTAACGAAACGTGGTGAGGCACGAAGCTAGTAGCCTCCGCTCATTTGTAGCGGACAGGGTATGGGGAAATATTAGACTCAGCATAGTCATAATACAGAGATAGGGAGATGGAGGTTCCGTCCGATTATTTGTTCTTGGTTTAACCTGTGGGAATACAAAACCACTGACTCGTTACACAATGGGTCAGTTTTGAAACGTCCCCGAAAAAACTTTCCCTCTAGGAAATGTCTTCATGGTTAAATTTCACCATGCCTACGTTTCCACATGAAACAAAACAGCAACAATATATTTTATAGTCTGCCTCGGCTCCAGGTGATATCTGTGTTGGACTAGGTGTTGTACTGACGTCCTTGGACAAACGTGACCGCCCTTAATGGACCATCAGCAATTCTCGGTCGTTTAATGAGATCAGTTAGAAATAGCTCAAAAACAAATCAATGAAATAATAATAATAATAATTTTATTTAAACCCTCCATACAAATACAATGTAAATGGTCGGAGGAGATGGTAAAGAAACAAAAGAAAAAGAAAAAGAAAAGAGAATTACACAACAATACGATACAAAATTAAGCTGCGATAACTAAAAATAACCACAATAAGAACAAACTTGAGTCACATGATTATACCAGGCTAGCCAGTGGAAAATGGTGCAGTTTTCTACTTCGATTAATGAAACGACTGGTTAACTCATTAATTTTTTCACTTATTTCAATAATATTGCACGAAAAAGATATAGGTTAAATACAGCACAAAAATGAATAAATTAAGTATAAAGCAAAACGAGAAAATTATATCCTACAGAATATATACGCTTTATACTCCCTGCTTGCTTTACTTTACCTACTGCTGCTTTACTATTTAGTATTCTTAGACATTTTTAAGGGGACCTTTTGTCGTGGGTCATGGGGACATTTTGCTATAGTGACGTTTTATTCCGGGCATTCCGCAATTTGCGACGAGAACACAAAAACGATAAATTGCAGAATCTCTGTGCTATACTATTTAGTTATGCTTTCCTCTTTACTTTGAGCCTTTTTGGTTGGACATTTTGTCACGGACGTTCTGCAAGTGGACCCTTTAGGAGTTTTGTCACGGAAGTTCTGCTAGGGAACGCTTTGGGAGTATATGGCTTGCACACAACCCCTCTTGGCAGTTCCAAAAAAAATGTACCTGTCTATAACAATAATAATAATAATACAAAGCATGAGAAAAGGCGTTCACCCCAAATAACTGTAAGAAATTTTGAGTAGTCGAATTGATCAGAGTTAAAATCCCCATCAACAATGCACTTGAAACTATTGATCGATTCCGCATTAACCTCCTCTTCGGTAAAGCCGTTCTAAGGATCACAAATTCTGTTATCAGAACCCCACTTAAAAACGTCCTTGTGGGATTTTGATTTTGCAAGCTTGTACGCGTGCCTCCGATGATGACGGTTAATGCCCAATCTTATGCCACTTCAAAATTGAAGTTTCAATCAGTCACTTCAAAACTGAAGAAGAACGTACCTTTCCGTTCCGGGAAATTTGCAGGGAGCAAATGGGCGTGCCGTCATGGGCACTGGGGAAGGTTGTGACGCATTTGCATGAAATGCCGTCCCAAATCTTTATTGAGCCGTCCAATGAGCCAGAAGCGAAAAATCGGGCGTCAGGCGAATATCTGATAAGGAAAGAAAATGGGAAATACCATACGAAATAGAAGCGGCTTCATGAACAAAGATTTGACGGCAAAACTACTAAAGGATACTCCTCTAGGCTACAAGCAAATATGTAAGTACCATTTTTTTTTCTTTCAATGGCCGCCAAAATTTACAAGAAAAAGAAAGAAAAAAACACACATCGTAAGTACGCTGAGTCAGAGGGCGGATCCGGATCCGGATTCGAATCCATGATTTGTGCTTTTGGCTGGATTCGAATCTTCTGCTTGTCAGGCTGGATTCTTCCAATTCTTCCAATTCCAAACCCTCAATCTTACGAGTCCGCTCAAATGTCTAGAATACATCTTTCCGTCTTCCCAATTTTTGCACAGTGGGCTTAAGCAATCCAACTGTTTGGTCTCCACCAACAATCATCCTCAGTAATTTATCACGTTATCTGATTAGCGATTTGTGTCACCTCTGATTTTTAAACTATAACCTCGGATTCGAGTCCGATTCCGGATTCGATCATCAGCATCAAATGGTGGATTCGTATTCGGAATCAGATTCGTACCTAGACCTGGATTCGGATTCACCCATCTCTGCAGTGAATATCTTATTCTGTTCTTCAAAAACTTCGACTGGTAGTCAGTTACGCAATGTCACCTTTAATTCTTTAGCAGAAAATTCAACGAAAATGATGTTGAGTCTATGTGCCTCAGGCAGTTCCAGACCTGACCTTACGACTAAACAATGGATATGTTGATAAGTTTCAAAGGAAATTGCCATTACGACTTCCACTACTGGCTTCTACTCGAGCTATTACTTTTCGAAAGTTCAATTTTCGAACCCTTTCGAACTATCTTCGTATCGAACTCTTAGGCAGAAACGGCAATAGCAAATTTTCAATTCAGGGAACACCCGCGCTGGGACGCGTGGCATGCATGCAAAAAAAAAGGAAGTTGGCCATGAAACGAGTCTGGTAAGAAAGGCTGTCGCTAAAGTCTGCGTTGGGACCCAGCCTCGGAACGTAAAATCTTGTTAAAAAAGTATATTTGATACTTGTCTATTTCATTTTTAAGCATGCTTGTCTATTTTTTACTCGATACCTTTTTCTAAATAACATATTTTCGTTAAATAAATTAAAACCAAATTTGTTTTTTACTATAAATAATATTTGAGCCCAAGCTGACTTTGAAACATTCATTCAAACAATGTTTACAACGGATACGTCAGCTACGATTCTTCATCAGCAACATTTCGGCCCATCTTGACAAGGGTCCTCTCATTTATTCAGACATCGTTTGAATAAATATTTTTTACTAAATTACTAAAAAGAGGACCCCTACTCTGCCAACTTCCTAGAGGCTCGGGATCTCTGTGTCGAACCTGAAAAAAGTATGTCTGAAGCCGTGTCAGATTAAACCCTATAGAGGCCCCTAGAAAGTCAATATTTAGGAGCCCCCATACAAACCATCTCATAGTAGTTAACCGCTATATAGTGTCATCAGTACCGTGCACGACAAATATGCAGTTTGCATTGTGACAATTTAAAGGACGCCTGAATGAAGAGTACGAAATATCATCCCTATGTGTATGACGTCCGTTAACATTGCCTGCAGAAAACCCAATCCAAATACGAAATACCGTTTCCAAGCTATGATTTTTGCTCCATTTTGCATCTGTCCGTATTTCAGTACGGAGCCATTTTAGAAATGAACAAATGTCTCCAATCAACCCTTCTTCTGGAATATTTTTTAACCAGATAAGCCCAAACGTATATCTAGAAGAAATTCCAATACGATCCGGCCAGCGCTATACAAGATTTGAATGAATTGCGCTTTTTGTCTTGGAGTCTGCATGTGCAAACCTCCGGCAATCATCCCTATTTTGAAAAAGTCACTCTCAGGAGAAGAATGCTCTCCGTGTCCATGTCTGTAAATGCATTCTCCATGGTGTGTTCAAGTATGGTTTTATTGTTCAGGTGTCCTTTAAAGGACCCGTCGTATCCAAATGCCAGTGCAACCCACTTCCGTAATTACTTTCATTAGTTCTTAAGCCTGGAAACCCACATTTCATGTTACATTCTAAGACCGCTAACGATACCTGACTAATATTTGCATTTGCCATGATTCACTATTTTCCATGCGCATTACGCTCCCGACGAGTGTTCGCGTATCATGCTGTTGATGCGTAAAACTTGTTATATGATTTTACCCAAGTTTTTGCTAGAAGTCAATGAGCCTAAGAAAAGGCTTAAACAGCCAAAGCCGTGGACAAATTGTTTAAAGCAGAGCCTAGTTTCACGGTATTCAATTAGTTCACAATACTGGAAAACACGACAGTAAATAGTGCTACAATTAAGGAAGCTTGGCAGTAAGTTTCCTTCAAGACCAACTCCATACTATATTGATCCATTGTCGCGGGACCCCGTAAAGGAAGGTACGCTTATGAGCAGGTGCCTAACAGAAATAGTCAGAAAGATCCAACTTACTTTACTGCAGAAATCGGGCCCTCGTGGTAAGAGCGTGGGACTGGGCAGGCAAAGCAGCTTGTAGTTGCGACATCGTACAAACGAATTGTTGGGTGTTCTGTACCCACAACTAGAAGATCTCCCGAGGGATGGTAAGACATGGACGTCACAGGAAATACATCCTAAGAAATAAAATCAATATTTTCAACATATCACTGTTACAACTCCATTATCTGACAAGGACCTCCTCTCCCCACTTCTTTCGTTCAGAAGTAGCACGACCGGAAACCAAACCTAAACCTTGGATTCAAAACACCTGCTCCATACATTTATCCATAATTAGCTGCGTTCGGTGCACTCCGGGCTGTCTCTGGTGTTTTGTCACCAGTGTCCGGTTTTTCTGTTATAAGTCGTTTTCTGGTTCACCGGTACATTGACGAAAACTTGCTAACTCCTAGGCAAAGCCGGGCTCCCGAGCAGGTTTCATTTCATTTCATTTCATTTCATTTATTTCTGACCGCCAAAGCTGGCGAGTATAAAAAAATAAGAATACAACACGGCCAAAAAATACATTAAACGTGGCCCAACACTTGCACAATCAAATGCTTAACAAATTTTGAAAAAACAAAACAAATAAAAAGAACATACCATACTAACAGACACAGTCTATTTCAAACCTTGACCCAGGTTATGCTTTAGGCTATCAAGCTTAATCATGAACTTAGCGTGTTTCTGCTTCAGGATTTCAACCGGATTTTTCATATTATAATCTTTCATCATCAAAGAAGAGGATTCAAATTTCGAAAAACGACATAAAAATTTCCCAAATTTAAAAAAAAGTTGTTTTCAGGGAAGTTAAATTAAGTTTCAGGAAGTTAAATTCTGGTTAGTCTGCACCGGTGAGGTAAAACCGGACACCGGTTAGTTGAAAAACGGGCAATAGCTGTTTGTACTTTTAGGATTAGGACTGGCCATGCTCGGTGTAATAGTGTATTATACAAATGGCATCAAATTTCTTCACCAAATAGTGATATGTGCCAAGTTCCAGCAGATGTCCGCCACATAGTTAAGAGTTGTAAAAAATATGATGTTGAAAGGAATAAGATGCGGGATTTGTTAGTAAGAAAAACCCAGTCGTTTACTTTTAGGTTATGCCGCCCATATGTGGGCCCGTAAACTGTCTGTGATGGCTCTGGGTAATTTTGTTAACCGTACAAAGTTTCATTTAATCCTGTGATAAATGAAAAAATAAATTTTTTTTTTGAATAATTGTGTATTGTATTTATATTTTATTTAGACCAGGGAGTACTCTGTTTGTTTATAAGGTATTGTTGTGTCAGTGTAGAGAGCGAAAAAACGATAGTTAGTGTTTCTCACCGTCGTCTTGTGAAACCCTCTGTCTACATTAGTGATCTAAAAAGTTTTCTTTGACAGTTGGTGTGCCATTGAAAATCGAGTGGCTCCGTGCGTGCCCGAGCTGTAAGCTCTAATACGCCAACTTCTAACAACAACAAAAAAAAAAAAAAAAACGGGTTATAAGACTGGTGAGGTGAGTCGTCACCGGCTTACGGTTTCGATGGGATCCCAAAAATCTAATACTTGATCCAGACAATTGCGAAAGAATTACCATACTTATCCAGAAAAAAAAAAAGAAGTTCAGAAGCGAATTCAGCGTATCTCCTTATCCGTCTAAAGAACATGGAACATCAAATCAACTTGTAAAACTTCTTATAAAAAAAAATCTGGTTTCAACCGGATTCCGAACGAACTATATGTCCCGGTAAAAAAAGATTATCATATACGGATTCAGCGTGTCTTCAAATAAAACTTCAAATAAAACTTTTGTTTTTAACAAATTATCCGGTTTCTGCCCGATTCCGAGCGAAAAAGTTGTCAGGGTAGAAAATGCTTTTCAAATAAGTGTTCAGCATGTCATCTTACCCCTACATCAAACATCTAGTCAACTTCAGATATAACTTTTACTTTTAACAGGCTTTCCGGTTTTGGTCGAATTCCAGGCAAACTTGCCCTGCGAGAAAATGGTTTTCACCATCGTATTCAGCATGTCTTTCTACCCCTAGATCGAACATCTAATCAACATTCCGGGCTAACTACTTGTCCTACGAAAAAATTGTTTTCACCATCGTTTTCACATGTCTTTTTACCCCTATATCGAACATCTAATCAGCTTCAAATAAAACTTATACTTTTCACAAACTTTCCGGTTTTGGCCGGATTCCGAGCGAACTACTTGTCCGATGACAAAATGGTTTTCACCATCGTGTTCATCATGTCTTCTTATCTTATCAAACTAAAAATAAAAAAAGGGTTTTGGTATCGGGGAAGGAAATGAAAAACATCGTAAGAAATGCCACCGCAAAAGGGATTCCCTATGACGGAAGGGCATCCTTTGACGCAGGGAGTGCGAAGAGGTCGAACAAATTTTGTGTTGTTTTTGTCTCCAGGAAAAAAAAACCCTTTTTGGTTTGGTTGCAAAAAAAAAAAGAGGGATAGTATTTTTGTAAATATTAAGTTTTCAAAGAATGAAAATTTTAAGGAAAGGAGATATTAAGGAAGGAAAACAAAGAAAAGGTTTTAAATATGTGCTGAAATGGTAAAATGAGAAATAAGGGTTAAAAGAGGGAATAAGAAAGAATATTAAAAAAAAAGGATTTAAAAAAAAAAATCATGTCTTCTTAAATCGACTATCACTTCATCTGTTTAAAAATATTTCATTTGCCCCTTAATTTAAACCCCCTCCCCCACCCCTAAATGTAGGGCTACAGAGCCCATCTACGAACTTGACCTTCTATTGACCCAAAGAGTCCTCAAGCTTCATCAAAATATCTCATTCCCTTTTTAGAGTTATAGTGCGCACAGACGGACAGACGGACGGACGGTAGCGTTTACACTGCCAGAAATCCCGGTCCAATAAATGGAATTCTGTTGGTGAAGTAGACTAAAAAAAAGTCCAGCTAGACAAAAATTCCGGTCTAGTTGAAAGGAATTCCGTGTTGACGAGGACTAGAAAAGTCTGGAGAGCTTTTGAAAGCAGCAGCCATCAATAGTGGTGTCGCGACCGCCATCATACCATTTTTCTGTTCATTAGTTGAACACTTTTTTCCCTGTGTGTGTAAACATTGTCCTGTTTCGAAGACCGGATTCTGGTCAAGCTTTCTACTGCGTGTAACCACTGCACTAGTAATAAACAGCGAACCCCAATTTTAAGAAATTACTCTCCCCCCCCCCCTCCTCCCTTCGAACACCATTGTCATTTGTGATATTTTTACTTAAAGGACCGGTCTTACCTATGATCCTAATGCAGCCTACTTCCATAATCACTCCATATATTTCTAAACACGGAGACAAGCATTTCGTACGGTACATTCTAACCCCTCTAACAAAACCAAAATGATTTTCTCACTTGCCGTGTTTTGCTACCTTCGATGTGTATCACGCTGTCGACGGTTGTCTGCGAGAAGTTTTTCCATCAGAAAAACCTGTTATGTAAATTGTTTCACTGTTTTCGCTACAAGTCAACGGGTCTCAGAAAAGGCTTAAAACAGCCAAAACCGAGGGTTATTTGTTGAAATCATAGCATAGTTATAAAGTATTCAAATATTACAAAATACTAGAAGTTGAAGAGTAAATAGTACGAGGGGTCCTTTAACATCGGTAACGATGAACCTACGTTTTCCATTCAACAATAAATCTCTGCTCTCTTACCGGAATGGTCTTCGTGGCCTTCCTTAACGAGACTTTGGTGTAATCAAAGAACTTGACGCACATGTCCATCGATGCGGAGGTCAAAATGGGTTCCCTGGGGTGAAACTCGAGAGCTGTGATTTCGTCATTATGGTCAAGTAAAGTACGAAGAACAGGATGCTCCTCTCTTTCTGACATGATTCCGTCACCAGACTTGGCAATCATCCGATCAACATCAAGGATCTATAAGAACAACCTGATATCAAGAACAAATTATCAGATAGAACCTCCGTCTCCCTTTCTCTGTGCTATGACTATGCGGAGTCGAGTATTTCCCCGTACGTTTTCCGCTGTGAACGAGCGGAGGTTAGTAGCTTCGCGCCACATCACGTTTCCTTTCCTACAATTAGCTATAACGCTGTGAAATCACCCTTGAAGAAAAATAGAAGACAAAGATGATTGGTTCTTTGGGCGCGGTCAAGAGCGGGTCGGCGCGCGGAGTACGCCTCCTGCATTTTCTTTCTCTACGGTGAGCAACGGCGAAGACGGAAGTAGAGTAGACGGGTAAAAAACTACAGTAGATACCTCCAGGTTCGCTCAGTTTTTTCGGGGTATTCATTGTCACTGCACGGTCCAAAGACAGAGGTTCTATCTGATTATTTGTTCTTCCTGATATGATATAAAGTTTATTTTACAAATCGGCTTTCGTGGTTAAAGAACCAAATGTTAGTGTAGGAGTCCTTCGTTTCTGCAGTCGCTGTTCACAAGGTCCGCAGATGGATTTTATTGCTCGCCTCTGGACGTCTTCGATTAGATTCTTGTCCTATTTGTAGAAGGGTTAGGCGTCTGAATCAACTGCTACAAGCGCAAAACCTGAGGGATTGAACAAGACCAAAGGTTTCGATGCGATCCCACACATTTTAATATTTGCTCCCGACAATTCGGTCTTGTAGATATTCGGTCTTCAGCAGACTTCTTAAACATTGTTACTATTAAAATTTACCAACAGGTTAAGGCCAATGGTAATAATCGGAGAAGAACAAAGTTTGTAGGATACGCGAGCTGAATCTCAGCAAGTTCAGATATATTCAGATATCCGTTTTGCGCTGTCAAATATTCAGATATTGATTCAGCGTGTGGTTTACCCTATAGCCTACGTCGTATCTCCTTCCTTCCTTACTTCTGTCCGACTTCCCATTTCGGCCGGATTCCGGACAACCTACTTGTCTGGCAAAAAACTAAAGCTCAGAAACGAATTCAGCATGTCTCCTTACCTTATATCCAACATCTAATCTACTCAGTTTGAACTTTTACTTTTAACAAATTTTCCGATTTCAGCCGGATTCCGAGCGATCTATACGTCCGGTGAGAAAATGATTGTCATATACCAATTCAGCATGTCTTCTTACCCGAAAATCGAACATCTTATCACATTTAAATAAAACTTTTACTTTTAACAAATTCTCCGGTTTTGGCCGGATTCCGGATTCACATTGAGTCTATTGAGAAAATAAATTGTTCGAATTCAGCACGTCTCCTTACCTCTATATGGACTATCTCAATAGCTTTAAAAAAAAAAAAAAAATTGTGTCCCTTAATTTGAAACCTCTCCCCCACCCTCAAATATAGGGCTGCAGAGCCCATCTTCGAACTATGACCTGTACTTTGACCGAAAGGATCCTCCCAGCAAGTTTCATCCAAATATCTCAATTCCTTCGTGAGTTATCGTCCGGATAGATGGACAAACAGACGGACAACTTTTGCTATGTCATAGGTATCCCTCCACTTACGTTTTGGGATCCCAAAAAGCGACTCGGCGAGGACTGGCGTGCGCAGCCATGGAAAGGACTGGAACTCCCCAGAAGCAGTAACCAGGAAATAGACCACCATCGTCAACTGCAAGCTACTCATCGGGACTACTGTCAATACAAAATTTCGACCCCCCCCCCCCCCGAAACCCACAAAAGTAATCGTTTTTGTAGGCTTTAAAATCTGATCTATTTCTTTTTTTTACTTTTTGGTCTGACTCGCGGGCATCCCCCCCCCCTAAATAAAATCCTGGATACGGGCCTGCACATCAAGTACAGTAGTTAGTTAGTTCTGTATGCCACTGGCATTTTATGCCAGTGGAGTTGTAACTATTTCCAATAAAATTAAAATCGTACCTTACCTTCCCCTACCTTCAGGACAAGAAAAGGCGTTTCTTTTACTTTACTAAGGTTTCTGCGCACTTCTTTGCTCAG
Organism: Branchinecta lynchi; assembly: GCA_023053575.1. NCBI lineage: Eukaryota > Metazoa > Arthropoda > Branchiopoda > Anostraca > Branchinectidae > Branchinecta > Branchinecta lynchi. The sequence continues at coordinate 4,992,426 of JAKZAP010000001.1, forward strand.
AAAGACCATTTCTCTTCCTAAAGAAAACTAGTTACAAATACTGTAGGCTATATTTGCCTCTAGCCAGGGACCCATACATTTCCTGTAATGTAATAAGGAAACATTACAGGAAATGTATGGGTCCCTGCTCTAGCCCAGATCTGTATATTGTCCGGACAATCAGTCCCAGGGGCCAGGATAGTTCGTCTCACGGCTAATTCGTCAAAAATAATAGTTTCGTAGCAGGGGAAATTAGTACCACAGACAGTTCCTCAAACAGACGATTGGTCATTTGCTTGATTCGTTCCTCGGTATATTCTTCACATGCTTCACAAACAAAAATTATTCAAACAGATGAAATGAGATCAAAGTAAAACAGAACGAAACTCAGAAATAGAGCTGATCTTGTTTCGATATCGTTTATCACAGGTTCACTTTTCTAGCTTAAGCTGAAGGTGACCCTTGTCAAGGGTCGAAATATCGCTCGAACTAGTGAAGAGAAAAACAAGACCAAAGGTTTCGATGGGATCCCAAAAATTCAATATCTGATCCAGACAACTGGGTCTTGTCTTAGCCAGATCCAGCCATCGCCAGACTCCTTGAACATTTTTGCAATTAAAATTCAGAAACAGATCAAGGCCAAATAGCTAATCATCTGAGAAAAACTTCCTGCCACTACCGCCAATTTCCCGATTTCGGCCAAACTCCAGAACTAATTGTCCGGCGAAAAAAAGAAAGCTCAAAAATGAACTCAGAGTATCTGCTTTCCCCAATAATGAACATATAATCAACTTCAAATAAAATTTAACTTATAACAAATTTTCCGACTCCAGCCGGATTCCGGTCGAACAATATGTCCGGGTAAAATATGATTGTTACACACGGATTCAGCATCTCTTCTTACCCCTAAATCTTTATCTAATCAACTAGAAATAAAACTTTAACTTCTACCAATTTTCCGGTTTTGGCCGGATTCCGGGCGAACTACATGTCCGGATAAAAAATTGTTTTCACATAAGTGTTCAGCCCTAAATCGAGCATCTACTCAACTTCAACTTCAACTTTTAATTTTAACAAACTTTCCGGTTTGGGCCGGATTCCGGGCGAACTACTTGTCCGTCGAGAAAATGGTTTTCACCATCGTCTTCAGCATGTCTTCCTACCCCTAAGTCGAACATCAAATCAACTTCAAACAAAACTTTTACTTTTAACAAACTTCCCGGTTTGGGCCGGATTCCGGGCGACCTACTTGTCCGTCGAGAAAATGGTTTTCACCATCGTCTTCAGCATGTCTTCCTACCCCTAAATCGAACATCTAATCAACTTAAAACATAACTTTTACTTTTAACAAACTTTCCGGTTTTGGCCGAATTCCGGGCGAACTACATGTTCGATGACAAAATGTCTTCTTACCCCATAATCGACTATCACATTAGCTGTTTAAAAATATTTTGTTTGCCCCTTAATTTGAAACCCTCCCCCACCCCTAAATGTAGGGCTACAAAGCCCATCTACGAACTTGACTGTTCCGACGACCCAACGAATCCTCACACCAAGTTTCATCAAAATTTCTCATTCCCTTCGAGAGTTATCGTGCTTACAGACGGACGGACGGACAGACAGACGGACGGACATACGGACGGACAGACGGACAACTTTTCGATGTCATAGGTATCCCTCCACTTACGTTTTGGGATCCCAAAAACGAAGTGTTTGCCTTGTATAAGTTTACAGCTAATTTCCCTTATTTGTGACAGATTGGCCGTATGAATGGTGCCACGAAGGATTGTCTATGGGATGAATTTCTATGTAGCGGACTGACTGCGGAACGAAATATCTCTGGGAAAAACTTCAACTCCGACAACTTGCTCGCACAGCGAAATGTTTCCGGGAAGAGTCATCCCTGGGTTACAATACCCCCGGAAAGAATTGCACCAGAGGACGTATTGTCCATTGGAAGAAATACCAGCGATGCATGGGACGCACCGTCCCGCAATCGTCCATACATAAGACCCCTTGTAAAAAAAAAAAAAAAAATCGTTTTTGGTTTTTGTATCCCTGTGGTTCTTTTACACGGTCGTCTCTTCTAGTCATATATAGCTGCTGATCAGTAACAGATAGTTATTTACAGAATACTGCCTACTTTAATGGAAGCATCCGCAGCTCCAGTGGCAACCAGTTGTCCATCTCCGCTGAATGATATAAACCTTCCAGAGCCCTTGTGGGCCAATGAGTAAACACATTCGTATGTTGCTGGCTCCGGAGCAGCACTTGGAACATCACTGTCAAACTCCATATCCAAGCCAGGTCCTAGCAGAGTTTCTTGTGTGGCTCTTTTTGACTCTATATAACACAACAAATGTTAGGATGTAAACCATAGATTAGATTAGATTAGATTAGATTAAATTTTATTTTACACATGTATATAAAACATTTTACAGCACCTGCTAAGAAAGCCCCAGAGGGTTTGTTGGCCGCAGGTGGCAGTCTTCTCTATTCTACATAATGTGGTAACATTATTTTTACATTATTCTAAATGCCATTCATACACGGTTCACACATATACAACAAACATTCTGCTTACAAAAAACACTCACGCATCAATTACTATTCTTTTGCAAGGAAAAATCTCTTCGCTGTAGCCTTGAAGGATGCCAGATGACTCGAGTTTCTAATTTCAACTGGAATTATATCCCATACAGAGGGGGCAAAATTTCTAATCACGAAAGAAGCTCTAGTCGTGTTTCTAAATGGGTGTACCACATTTGATGCCCCTCGTGTATCATGACTATGGAGATCACTATTAATGGAGAAAAAATTTTCAAAGGAGGAGGGAAGTATATTATTGAGAAATTTATATGTGAAAATACTAACTTGATAATCTCTAGTTTTTGAAATATCAAGTAGTTGATTCTTAATGTAAAGTTCATTAATATTAGGAGTAACTAAAGTTTTAGGTGACAAAATTTTAACGGCTTTATTTTGGATTTTTTGGATTTTTTTATAACATGACACAAAATTACTTGCCCATATAGAGCAACCATAGCAAATGTACGGGTAAAAAATAGCGAAATAAAGCAATCGAAGAATTTTCTGTGAGACTAGGTTTTTAACTCGGCGAAGCACTCCCAGGGTCCTTGACAATTTTGAAGCTATAATATTTGAATGTGTTTTCCATGATAGATTTTCATCAATCATAAAACCCAGGTACTTTGTTACCTTTACTCTTTTTATTTGATTTCCGTTTACTATTAATTCTAAATTAGTGTCAATACTAGATATCCGAGAAAATAAAATGTAATTAGTTTTGGTATAATTTAATGTCAAAAGATTGAAATCTGCCCACTCAACGAACTCGGTCAATGCTTTTCTCATTTTATCAAAAAGTAGATCAGCTGATGGAGCAGCTACAAGTAAAAGAGTATCGTCTGCAAAAAGGATTATACCAGCCTCTGACAAATAATACTTAATCCGATCTATAAAAATTAAAAATAAAAGGGGACCTAGTATAGACCCCTGGGGAACTCCGCAAGTTATCTCACTAGCAACAGAAGTAAAACACCCATTCATCACAATTTGCTTCCGGTCACTCAAATAAGATTCAAACCATGACAAACTCTTTCCAGTCACACCGATTTTTTCCAGCTCAAGTAATAACTGTTTATGGTCAATCGTGTCAAACGCCTTCTTCAAATCCAGGAATAAAGCAGCTGGAATCAGACCCGCTTCAAACGCCGTATTTACCCAGTCAACAAGTTTAATAGTCGCCATCTCAGTTGACATTTTTTTCCTGAAACCAAACTGAGTATTTATAAGAACTTTATTATTTTCCACGTAATCAGTTAGCCTGGATCCTATCACCTTTTCATATATTTTTGAAAAAAAAGGGAGGATAGAAATGGGTCTTTTGTTTGAAGGGTCATCTCTCTTACCTCCTTTATGCAATGGTATTATTTTAGCGACCTTCAAACCTTCTGGGAAAATCCCTTTTTCCATGGATTTATTAATCAATTTAGATAAAATTGGTGTTATAACTGGTTTAACTGATTTAGCAATCTTAAGAGAAATCCCATCTACACCACTTGAATTTGATTGCATTCCACTGATAATTTTTCCAACTTCATTTGCATCGCAAGCGTTAACAAGAGCTACGAGCTCATATGGCACTTGTTACGAGTAGGCACGGCTCGGTTATGTCAATGATATATCTAGTGTTTGCTAGGTGTCTTCCCACCAAGTTTCATCTCGATCCCTCCACTCATAGCGTTTTCCAATATTTCCGGTTCTCCCCTCCAGCTCCCCCCAAAAGTCACCGGATCCGGTCCGGATTTTAAGTGGGTCGTCTGAGGCATGAGGTCTTTCCAAATATCAAGTTTCATCGAGATTCGGTCACCCGTTCAAAAGTTATAAATACCTCAAGATTCCGGATTCCCCCTCCCTCCACTCCCCCAACAGTGCCCGAATCGGCTCGGTCATGTCAATGATGTATCTAGTGTTTGCTAGGTGTCTTCCCACCAAGTTTCATCTCGATCCCTCCACTCATAGCGTTTCCCGAGATTTCCGGTTAACCCCTCCAGCTCCCCCAAAAGTCACCGGATCCGGTCCGGATTTTAAGTGGGTCGTCTGAGGCATGAGGCCTTTCCAAATATCAAGTTCCATCGAGATCTGATCACCCGTTCAAAAGTTAAAAATACCTCAAGATTCCGGATTCCCCCTCCCTCCACTCCCCCCACAGTGCCCGAATTGGCTCGGTTATGTCAATGATGTATCTTCACACCAAGTTTCATCTCGATCCCTCCACTTACAGCGTTTCTCAAGATTTCCGGTTGCCCCCTCCAGCTCCCCCCAAAAGTCACCGGATCCGGTCCGGATTTTAAGTGGGTCGTCTGAGGCATGAGGTCGTTCCAAATATCAAGTTTCACAAGTTCCATCGAGATCCGATCACCCGTTCAAAAGTTATAAATACCTCAAGATTCCGGATTCCCCCTCCCTCCACTCCCCCCCATAGTACCCGAATCGGCTCGGTTATGTCAATGATGTATCTAGTGTTTGCTAGGTGTCTTCCCACCAAGTTTCATCTCGATCCCTCCACTCATAGCGTTTCCCAAGATTTCCGGTTGCCCCCTCCAGCTCCCCCCAAAAGTCACCGGATCCGGTCCGGATTTTAAGTACATCGTCTGAGGCATGAGGCCTTTCCAAATATCAAGTTCCATTGAGATCCGATCACCCGTTCAAAAGTTATAAATACCTCAAGGTTCCGGATTCCCCCTCCCTCCACTCCCCCCACAGTGCCCGAATCGGCTCGGTTATGTCAATGATGTATCTAGTGTTTGCTAGGTGTCTTCCCACCAAGTTTCATCTCGATCCCTCCACTCATAGCGTTTCCCAAGATTTCCGGTTGCCCCCTCCAGCTCCCCCCAAAAGTCACCGGATCCGGTCCGGATTTTAAGTACGTCGTCTGAGGCATGAGGCCTTTCCAAATATCAAGTTCCATCGAGATCCGATCACCCGTTCAAAAGTTATAAATACCTCAATGTTCCGGATTCCCCCTCCCTCCACTCCCCCCACAGTGCCCGAATCGGCTCGGTTATGTCAATGATGTATCTAGTGTTTGCTAGGTGTCTTCCCACCAAGTTTCATCTCGATCCCTCCACTCATAGCGTTTCCCAAGATTTCCGGTTGCCCCCTCCAGCTCCCCCCCAAAAGTCACCGGATCCGGTCCGGATTTTAAGTGGGTCGTCTGAGGCATGAGGTCGTTCCAAATATCAAGTTTCATCGAGATCCGATCACCCGTTCAAAAGTTATAAATACCTCAAGATTCCGGATTCCCCCTCCCTCCACTCCCCCACAGTGCCCGAATCGGCTCGGTTATGTCAATGATGTATCTAGTGTTTGCTAGGTGTCTTCCCACCAAGTTTCATCTCGATCCCTCCACGAATAGCGTTTCCCAAGATTTCAGGTTGCCCCCTCCAGCTCCCCCCAAAAGTCACCGGATCCGGTCCGGATTTTAAGTGGGTCGTCTGAGGCATGAGGTCGTTCCAAATATCAAGTTTCATCGAGATCCGATCACCCGTCCAAAAGTTAAAAATACCTCAAGATTCCGGATTCCCCCTCCCTCCACTCCCCCCACGGTGCTCGGATCGGGGAAGTGACTATTTCCAACTTAATCATTTGGGGTCCCTGATACGCTTGCCAAGTTTTATCGTCCTAGCTTATCTGGAAGTGCCCGAACTAGCAAAACCTGGACAGACCGACAGACCGACAGACCGACAGACCGACGGACGGACAGAAATTGCGATCGCTATATGGCACTTGGCCGAAGGGCAAGTGCCATAAAAACCAACTGACAATCTACTGGAACTTCTGGCTGAACTATTTTGGGAGCCCGGTTAATTCTTTTCCGAGCATCATCACATAGTTTCGCGCCCTCACTAGAAAAATATTCACATAAATAATTTGCGACATCCTTTGGGGTGGTCAAATTCCCCCTCTCTGTTTCTAATTTATTAATAACTTCTATTTTACCTTTTTGTCCCAGGAGTGAATTTACCGTTTTCCATGTTTTTTTCATATCACATTTATGCTTCATAAATTCATCTTGCAAATACATTTTTTCAGCTTTCCGTTTCAATCTGTTTAAAGTATTCCGGTAATTTTTAAATTGCTGAAAATTAATGACAGATGGTTCACCTAAGTATATTTTATACAATTCATTTTTCCGACTTATAGAATTTAGAATACCCTGAGTAATCCATGGTTTCTTTGGGAATTTCGTACTACCCCTTTTAAGTCTCCTAAGAGGGCACGTCTCATTCAATACCTTTGTAAACATAGCGACAAAAACATCATACGCAACCGACGGGTTGTCTTCTTCAAATACCGGAGTAAAATCTGTGTCACCCATTTCTTTCTCAAATTTTTTCAAATTATCTTTTCTTAAATCACGAAAGAATATTTTATTTATTTGATCATCCTTATTTATAATCCCGTAAGATTTTTTGATTTTACTAAGAAGAAAAAAATGGTCAGATCCATCCGTAAGTAAAACATCAGCATATGAACATTCAAGCAGCTTTCCATCCACAAATATATTATCGATCAGCGTCGCAGACTTATCAGTCACTCGTGTAGGAATTGTTACCAGGGGGTATTGGAAAGAAGAAATCATTGAATTAAGAAAATCTTGACGGCTTGAACTTTTAAGGAGGTCAATATTGAAATCCCCCATAACTACTTTATGTTTATGATCATTATTCAATTTCTCCATTAAAGTCTCCATCTCCTCAATAAAAGTTTCCTCATTATATGACGGTGTTTTATATACTAAACCAACAACTATATTTTTATCAGATTTATCTTCTATTTCAATAAAAAGAGTCTCAAGCCTTCCTTCAAGCCACAGCGAGAGATCCTCCCTTACCCAATATGAAACTCCTTCCTTTACCAATAAAGCCAAACCGCCTCGCTCCATAACCTGTCGTTCTTTTCTTTCACTGATATATCCTGGAAACTGGAAAACCGGAATCTCACACTAAAAAAAACCTAATCTCTTGGACGCAGAGACAAGAGCGTTCTTGCATTATAAGAGCCAATTTGAAAAAGTAATCGAGTTGTGTCACGGTAGCGTTCTTTCTCAGCCAGGGCAGTCAAACAAATACAAACGTACGAACAAAAATGAGAAAGAAGTGATAAGTGTTAGCTTTCTAGAATTGACTTTGAAAACAATAAAAATACTGAACGTGTCCGAAAGCTTTTTCGTACTGTAAATGCTGCATTAATGCTGCATTTTCTTTTCTTTTTTGTCCGAAAGCTGTTACCTTTTTTTCTTCTCTGAGACTTCTAGAATACCAAAATTTAAGTCAGGAAGAAGAAGAAAAAAGAATCAGCTGTAAAGCTGACAAAATGGATCAGCTACTGATATCCAACCTTCTTATCTTTCCTTTCTTCGTAGGCCATGATCGACAGTTGTCTTAGAATTCGGAATGTTTGCCGAATTGTCAGTTGTCTTTTGAATTTGTTATGTTTGCCGCCGAAAATACTGAGAGAATCGCCGTACTCCCCCGTTTCTTCTTGAAAATTCAGCGTAAAATTTAGCATTCTTGCTGAATTTCTCGATGAATTTTATGCTGAATTAATGCTGCATTAACTGAGCGAAAATTTAAGTCCGAAAGCGAATTGCTGCATAAAATTCTGAATTAATTCAGCATTTTCGTTCGTTTCAGAGCTTTCGGACACGTTCACTGTTTGTATCCCCTTCCCACTACTTTTTATGTTACAGGAGTGTTGCATGAAGCTGCCCTTACTATGGCACCGCCCACCCCCCAATTGGCCATGGTACATGATCCTGCCACCTTGGATCATGAAGCTGCCACCCAAGAAAAATCATGCAAATTCCAAGAAAACAGCAAATTTTGTTATTTGCAAAAGGTCAAGGAACCTCTCTGACCAAACAGCTGGCCTCTAACTTCACCATGTAGCAAAATACTATTTTTAGCAAAGTGGGCGACTTCATGATCACTTGGGTGCCTACATTCTTTCGTGTTCTCTAGCTTAGCCTTGAACAATTACAAGTAAACTATGGTACCAGCAGAAAGTGAAGGTTCTAAGCTTCCTTTCAGGATACTCCACTGAATTTTATCTCAACCTTTACTCTTTTTCCCTAAGTCATTTCCCAAAAATAGGAGTTTAGGGTGGCGGCTTCACGCAGCACTCCTGTACTTCACTGTACATAACTAAAATAACAAGTGCATTATTAACAGCATTAGCTTACCTTGTTCTTGTTCTAGACATTGAGCAACTAGATTGCTCAATCTATCAGAGGGAGAACACGGAGGATCAGCTTGTACAGCAGTTGACAACTGGATTGCGATCTGTGTATGGCCATCGTAAAAGAGCTGACTGAAAAAATAGCTTTCATTAAAACGGTATATTTTCCCAATACACAATAAACAGGCCTTACACAGTGCAGTTAATCCAGAATCAAGATCGAAAGAAAGCCATGTATATGATGGGTAAACAAAGAACATTGCATTTCATGACTGCATAAATGCACTTCTACTACACAAGGGATTATTTTTCCTGAGGAATGGGGGCTTTCAAAAATTCGTTAGCCACTCTCTGATTCCCTTTCTAATTCTGAGCCTGGCTTGGTACTGGATATGATTACCCTCCCTTTTAGCTGTTTTTTTAACTCAAAACTACCACGCCAGGACAAGCCGTGATGAAGATTGTGAGCGAGTTCCATCCTTCTAACAATAGTAGGCTAATTATTAGTTACTATTTTCGTTCCAACTTCGTAAAAATTTACTACGGTGACCGTCCAACCTTCTCGAAATAGTAACTATTTGCTTACCATGCTCGGGTGCGTAGTAAGCGTGGTAACTATGCATCTCTGTAACATGATTGGTCGAATTCGCCTGTGTCATGATATTCTGCTGGAAAATAGAACAAGACCAAAGGTTTCGATGGGATCCCAAAAATCTAATATTTGATCCAGACAATTGGGTCTTGTCTTCGCCAGATCCAGTCTTCGCCAGGCTAATCATCAGAGAGAACCAAGTTCAGATATACCTCTATAAGCCATATCTATTTTGACGATACTGACCGAAACTTCCTGCTTTACTTCTGCCAAATTTCCGGTTTTGCCCGAATTCCGAGCGAACTACTAGTCCAGCAAAAAAAAGAAAATTCAGAAACAAATCCAGCGGATCTCTTTATCCCTGTAAAGAACATATCATCAACTATAAATAAAACTTTGACTTAAAAAAAATTCCGGTCAAAACAGGATTCCGGACAAATTATATGTCCGGGAAAAAAATTATTGTCATACACAGACTCAGCGTCTCTTCTTACCCCTAAATCTGTCATCTAATCAACTTCAAACAAAACTTTCGCTTTTAACAAACTTTCCGGTTTTGGCCGGATTCCTGGCGAACTTGTTGTCCGGTGATAAAATGGTTTTCACCATCGTGTTCAGCATATCTTCTTCCTCTAAATCGAACATTTAATAAACTTCAAATAAAACTTTCGCTTTTAACAAACTTTCCGGTTTTTGCCGGATTCCTGGCAAACTAATTGTCCGGCAAGAAAATGGTTTTCACCATCGTACTCAGCATGTCTTCTTACCCCATAATCGACTATCACATTAGCTGTTTAGAAATATTCTGTTTGTCCCTTAATTTGAAACCCCTCCCCCACCCTCAAATATAGGGCTACATAGCCCATCTTCGAATTTGACCTGTACTTTGACCCAAAGGATCTTCCCACCAAGTTTCATCAAAATATCTCAATCCCTTCGAGAGTTATCGTGCGGACAGACGAACAGACAGACGGACAACTTTTGCGTTGTCATAGGTATCCCTCCACTTACGTTTTGGGATCCCAAAAGTCGTTCCGGCCTTGATGGCAAAAAGCAGAATTCGTGACGTCATGCGTAGTAACTACGGTAAGATCATAAGATGAAGTATACATGTGCTCTTAAACCAGGAAACGAAGAGGCTGGCTAGTTAAAGGAACCATCCATTCCCATATTGAGAAGGAGGTGGAAAGCAGAAATCCGAGAATGGATCCAAGAACGGATCAAGCCTCCCAGGATCAAGGATCAATGGATCAAGCCTCCCAGTTCCGATCCTGGTCCACCTCAGAAAAGCAACAACCAACTGAAGTTCCATTCCCACACCAAAAAGGTAGTGGCAAGCGCCAATCAGACCCTAGGGATAATCAAACGTTCAACTGCACCCCGCAAACCAACTGCCATGCTGAAGCTTTACAAAGCCTTCGTCTAGCCCAGGTCGGAGAGAGGTAACGCCTTTGACTCTGTATAAGTAGGCTTGGCGACATAGCCCAGACATGAAAAGGCAAACTGGACAACTCCGATTCGATGCCACACTGAAAAGAAGAAGAAGAACAGGAGAAGAATCTAATCGAAGGCGTCCAGAGGCTGGCAACAAAATCCATCCGTGGCCTTAAGGCAATACCTTATCAATCAATCAATAAATCAAGAGTGTCTATCAAATAGCTTAAAGCCAGAAGAGGAATAAAATATTTACGAAATATGAACATTGAACAATACTTATGAACAGCGAATTGTGATAAGCGACTGCAGAAACTGAAGATTCCAACACTAACTTACCAGCGGAAGAGAGGTGACACGCTACTAGTCTTCAAAGTACTCAATTCTAATTGCCTCCCCTCCCTCTTCGCCCCAGACGACCGTTCACAGACTAGGGGCCACTCCCGGAAGCTGTTCCGAACTTACTTAGTTGTACCTGTGGAAGGACCAGACGATTAACGTCTCAACGACGTCTATGATTTGCCATGCGGTGGTGTCCCAGTTGCCTCTGTGTTGCACCCCTCATGGGCGAAATCGAGCCATCGACTGCAGCGTCTGATACTGTGTCTGCAAATCTCACTCTGAGGACATAACGGAGGCATCGACGGGTGAAAGTTTCAGGTCGTGTACGCCAACACTTCTTCAGCAACCAAGGCGTTCCTCTATGGAACAAACAGCCTGTCTGAATCAACTATGTTACAAGCGAAACACATGAGGGATTCGAAAGGCGACTCGACGAGGACTGACGTGCAGCCCTGAACAGAGAACAGGAGCGCCCCAGCAGCAGTAACCAGGAAACAGACACCATCATCAACTGCAAGCTACTCATCAGGATGCAACCTCCTCATTGCTTGCAAGTGCAATTTCACGTAATAAGCAGGTACATCAAATATGGAAAAACCACTCAGATTATCAGCGATGCAATGCATGTAATGTTCAAATCCCATGCAGAATGAGACACTACCAAGAAGATTAATTGCCAAGAAAAATACGAAATGCGGGGAATCATCCAGATTGTTCTTGGAACTAGAAACCTAGGAAGAAGAACTCAAACACAGTTAAAAATGAATCTCCACCTCACATCCATTTCGGAATAAACAAAGAGACAAATAGGCTACATCTTCATCAAGATTGCCTAGATGGACATGACAACAATAAGATGAATTCAACTCTCTGAGTGTCTACCTACATGCATTTCTGAGAAAAGCCCACCTCAAGGCCCACGATCCTGCAAACTGACAGGAAGATTAGACAGCTTTTAAGACAAGAAAAATGTGATACAAGTGGTATAACAAGTGTCATTTTCATCCATTGTATTGAGAGTGATGGCTTGCCATCAATTGTCATTGGGGGGACTGAGACAAAGAGCCTGCTGAGTTTCTGCCAAAGTTTCTTGCCTACCATCACAGAACAATGTTATAATAATAATGTGGTCTTAAAGTGCTGAGAGAGGTGGATTTCATGGTATCACCAGCCACTGCTTTTTAAACCTTGGTAGCCTACCAAGAATGTTCAAAGAAAATTCAGTTACTGTTTTAGAGCTTGAAACTAGGCTACATGGTATATAAAACAAAAACAAAAAATCAGCTTGGATGACCTACTGATGCATTTGGTTGTTCTAGATAAACAATATAATCACGAGTGTAATGGTGTAGCTGAACAAATTTTGGAAGTATAATTTCTATGCCAGACAGAACAGCAGGTAGATACTATATGAGGCCACTTGTACCATAGCCAGGACACACAATGAGCCAAAAGGCAGTAGTGCCTACTGGCAAGGATGACAAGGGCTATGTATGGCCTCCCTGTGGCCAGTAGCGTATATTAGGGGGGGGCGACAGGGGCAATCGCCCCCCCCCCCCCCCCCACTGAAATTCTTGAAAAAGTTTTTTTTATTGGAAAAAAGTGTGCGAAATATGGGAGACAGGGGCAACCTTCATCCGAAATTCTCGGGAAAGGAGTTTTTTTTTATGGGAAAAACATATGCTGAAATACAAATTGAGAAGCTAAATCAAAATTATTTACAGTATGGTTCAGTAATTGATCTTAGAAACAGTTTTTGAGTCGTAGTCTGCATGATTACAAGATTAAAAGGTGGTTTTTGCACCTGGAGGTATTTATAGTGTTAAAAACGGTCAAAATACGCAAAAAATTCCTACAAATTTTCGGCCTTCCAGCCAATAAGGGGGTGGCCTTCGGCCACATATTTTCACTGAGCTGTCGCCCTCACGAAAATAATCGGAATATACACTACTGCCTGGGGTCACCCTATCTAAAATAAAAAAAATATGCCACTCTACTACCAATCAGAATCTGACTAGGAGCTGACACGATGCATGCTGCTGAATGTAGAGATCATTCCAGGACTTAGGAACATTGTTTTATTTATTAGGTAAATTACAGTAGAGGTATGCTTATGTGAATGTCTGGTAAATGTAAACAATCACCAAAGAAAAAACTGAAAACCAAACATGGCATTTTTTCAATAAATACTGATAATAACTAATAATTTTTGAATATTTTGCTAATTCACTGATGAAAGTGACTGAACTATCAGCTGATTTCCTTTGTTAATTTGAAAATTTTGCCAAGTGGAACACAACTTCAATCCAGAACATGGCAGTCCAAACCTCCAGATGCAGTCAACACAGCAAGAATATTTTTTTTAATTCAAAATCAAAGAAAGAAAATTCAATTTCTGCCAAACCTCTATATGCAGTCAAATGAGCAAGAAGATTTTTTTTTAATTCAAAATTAAAGAAAGTAAATTCAATTTTTGCTTCAAGTTTATGCTAGGATTACCCTGAAATACTAGGCTGTTAGCTGATATTGAGTTTGTAATTTTTCTTTTCTATTTTACTTTTTTATATGCTATTTATTGACAAAAGCTGGGTAGTGTAACAGTTAAAAAGTGTTCACATGAGCATACCTCTACTGTGCAGCTACTGTGGGATGTTATCTAGAAGTAGGCGGATAAGGAAAACACAGTGAGATCACAATTTATACGGGGAACCAGAATAGTTCAGTATATCATTCTAACTAGCCTACCCAAAGACATGCTTCACACAGTGCTGTCACATCAAACAAATTTATAGTGACTTTTGGCCCAAAACAGAGATTGAAATAGGAGTTATATTTATTTTCATAAAAAAATGTGAAACTGTCAATTTTGGTTGGAATCACCACTGAAAAATTACACATCTTATTCTTATTTCATGAAAAAACATACAATATAACTTCTGTGCAGGATCTCTCCTGTGAAAATGACACTTTTTCTGAAATACTTTTTAAGTTAATTTAGAAAGAAATTTCAATGGTTACAACTAAATAACCTTATAATCAGTCTGTAAAGTTCTTCGCGAATCTTCAGGTCTTGTTTGCTGTCTCTCATTCTCAAGTTAACCCACGAGCTCAAATTTTGAAAATAGAGCGGTCGCAATCATACAGAGGTAACAAAATTCACAGAAGTGACTCCCCCGTCAAAGCCAAAACTTTCAAAAGTCAAGCAAAGAAAAGAAGAAAATAAATTAAACAAAAACAAAAATCACAACAAAGTTGAATGTAAGTGCCAGTTTTACCCACATACTGTGACAGAAGTCAGCTGTTGCTGACTGGTTAATTGTAAGGTCTCCTGGGGACATCTGGGATTTTCGTCCAGCCTACCAAAAAGGCATTTTTATGTGACACAATTGTGGGCCACACACTTCTCAGTGTTTCTTTAGAAAACATGGTTGTGTGCTATAAAGTTGAGCCACGGATTGAAACGCACAACCGCCATTTTGACCGCTTTTTGGGGTGATAATTTCAGATCTCTGAAAATAAAAGTAAAATTCAGAAAAAATCTCAACAAATAGAACTTCAAGCTTCTGTCCTTACCATTTTGTGCCAAAAGGATCCTCACTTTTACGTCTACATGCTTGAGAAAGTAGTTATTTGTTATTTTGACATTATATTTTACAGCTAAATTTGAATTTCTCACCAGAAACAAGCAACAATATGGACAATCTGTCGCATTTGGCCAGTTCATTTCATAATTCGGTGATTAATCAGATTCATTTGGTTTTGATTCATGACCAAATCTGGTGATTAACTTGATTTTTTTTTAGTTTGTATCTATTACCAGACTTGTCACATTCGGTCGTTTTTGGGTGGTGCTAACAAGAGTCATGTTTTTTACAGATTGACTGACGATTGTGACTTGTTCCACCAGCTTGAAGTTTTCGCCCACCGCCCAACCACCCGAAAACGCCCAGTACCAAATTATAGGGCATTTGGCAGTAATGTGTGGCAGTGCTTAAAATGGCAAAGAATTTTTTTTAGAAATGTCCACCAAATCAACACCCAAATTAAAATCTGTGAAAAGTCCAATGACCTCACAAAGTCTGGGCATTGGGCGGTATGGGCGGCAGTTCTTGTAACGCCCAGGCTAAAAATGGAGAAACGCCCACCAAATCACCGCCCACATTAAAATTCACGAAAATTCAGATGAGCTGATTTTGTCCAGGCATTGGGTTGTTAGGGCGACAGTGCTTAAACTCAGGTTAGAAGTGGACAATACCCACCAAATCACCGCCCGCCTTACAGTCTGCGAAATTTTGGATTTGCTAAGTATGTACAGGTGCTGGGTGGTAAGGGCGGCAGTTCCTGAAACGCTCAAGCAAAAACGGAGAAACGCCCATCAAATTACCGCACACGATCAGATTCAAGAAAAGTCAAATGAGGTAAATATGTCCAAGTGTGGGGCGGTAAGCGTGGTAGTGCTTAAACGCCCAGGCGAAAAATGGAGAAATGTCCACCGCATCAACTCCCATGTTAAGTTTGGCGAAAACTCAAATGAGCTAGCAATGTCCAGGCTGGTTGGTAAGGTTGGCAACAGTGCTTAAATCGCCCAGGCAAGACATGGTGAACGTCCGCCAAATCACTGACCGCATTACAACTCTCGAAATTTTGGTTAGCTAAGTATGTACGGGCGCTGGGCGGTAAGGGCGGCAGTGCTTGAAACGCCCACGCAAAAAAGGAGAAACGCCCACTAAATCACCGCCCACTTTGAATTTGGCGAAAGTTCGAATGAGCCAACAATGTCCAGGCATTGGTTGGTAAGGGCGACAGTGCTTAAACCGCTCAGGCAAGAGATGATGAAACCTCCACCAAATCACCGCCCACGTTAAAATTCGTGAAAAGTCGAATGAGTCAACTATTTCTGGGCGTTGGGCGGTAAGGGCGGCAGTACCTGAAACGCCCAGTCAAAAAGTGGAGAAGCTCCCATTAAATCACCGCCCACATTAAAATTCACGAAATCTCGGATGACCTTCGGATGGCCAAAGATCTTTTTTTTTAGAAATGTTGACCAAATCAACACCCACATTAAAATTTGTGAAAAGTCAAATGTCCTAATAGAGTCTGGGCATTGGGCGGTAAGGGTGGCAGTGCTTGTAACGCCCAGGCTAAAAATGGAGAAACGCCCACCAAACCACCGCCCACATACAAATTCACGAAATTCACAAAAATTCGAATGAGCCAACGATGTCCAGGCGTTGGTTGGTAAGGTCGACAGTGCTTAAACCGCTCAGGCAAGACCTCCACCAAATCACCACCCACATTAAAATTCGCGAAAAGTCGAATGAGTTAACTATTTCTGGGCGTTGGGAGGTAAGGGCGGCAGTACCTGAAACGCCCAGTCAAAAAGTGGAGAAGCTCCCATTAAATCACCGCCCACATTAAAATTCACGAAAATTCGGATGACTCGATGACCTTCGGATGGCCAAAGAACTCTTTTTTAGAAATGTCCACCAAATCAACACCCTCATTAAAATTTGTGAAAAGTCAAATGACCTAATAAAGTCTGGGCATTGGGCGGTAAGGGGGGCAGTGCTTGTAACGCCCAGGCTCAAAATGGAGAAACGCCCACCAAACCACCGCCCACATAAAAATTCACGAAATTCAGATGAGCTGATTTTGTCCAGGTGTTGGGTAGTAAGGGCGGTAAGGGCGGCAGTACCTGAAACGCCCAGTCAAAAAGTGGAGAAGCTCCCATTAAATCACCGCCCACATTAAAATTCACGAAAACTCGGATGACCGGATGACCTTCGGATGGCCAAAGATCTTTTTTTTAGAAATGTCCACCAAATCAACACCCACATTAAAATTTGTGAAAAGTCAAATGTCCTAATAAAGTCTGGGCATTGGGCGGTAAGGGTGGCAGTGCTTGTAACACCCAGGCTAAAAATGGAGAAACGCCCACCAAACCACCGCCCACATAAAAATTCACGAAATTCGAATGAGCCAACGATGTCCAGGCGTTGGTTGGTAAGGGCGACAGTGGTTAAACCGCTCAGGCAAGACATGATGAAACCTCCACCAAATCACCACCCACATTAAAATTCGCGAAAAATCGAATGAGTCAGCTATTTCTGGGCGTTGGGAGGTAAGGGCGGCAGTACCTGAAACGCCCAGGCTAAAAATGGAGAAACGCCCACCAAACCACTGCCCACATAAAAATTCACGAAATTCAGATGAGCTGATTTTGTCCAGGTGTTGGGTAGTAAGGGCGACAGTGCTTAAATTGCACAGGTTAGAAGTGAACAATATCAACCAAATCACCCCAATCACCACCACAGTCGTAGGGTAAGGGCGGCAGTTCCTGAAACGCTCAAACATAAAACCGAGAAAGGCCCATCAAATTATCACGCACATTCAGATTCACGAAAAGTCAAATGGGGTAAAGGTGTCCAAGCGTGGGGCGGTAAGCGTGGCAGTGCTGAAACGGCAAGGCGCAAAAAGGGATAAATGTTCACCGAATCAGCGCCCATGTTAAGTTTGGCAAACATTGAAATGAGCTAGCGATGTCCAGGCGTTGGTTGGCAACAGTGCTTAAATCGACCAGGCAAGACATGGTGAAGGTCCACAGAATCACTGACCACATTCAAGTTCTCGAAAAGAGGAACACCCACCAAATCACCGCCCGCGATACAATTTGTGACCTTCGATTTGGCGAGAAATGGAAAAAAAAAAACACCAAATCCCCGCCCACGTTACAGTTCGCAAAATTTCGAATATCTATGTGTAGAGGCTTTGTGCGGTAAGCCTGTCTGTGCTTAAAACTCCCAGGCAAAAAAATGGTAAAATGTCCCCATTAATTAAACATTATAATTAATGTCCCCGTTAGTCACCGCCCACGTTGGATTTGGGAAAAATTCAAATGAGCCAACGATGTCCTGGCGTTGGTTGGTACGGGCAACAGTGCTTAAACCGCTCAGGCAAGAGATGATGAAACCTCCACCAAATCATCTTAATACATTCGACGAAAAGTTGAATGAGTACTGAGTCGGTACCGCCCAGCGCCCGTACATACTTGGCTAATCCGAAATTGTAAAGTGGGCGGTGACTAACGTGGATGTTAATTATAACGTTTGATAATGGGTACATTTTGCCATTTTTTGCCTGGGAGTTTTAAGCACAGACAGGCTTACCGCAGAAAGCCCTTACACAAATAGATATTCGAAATTTTGTGAACTGTAATGTGGGCGGAGATTTGGTGGATTTTGTTTCCATTTCTTGCCAAATCGAATTTCGCGAATTTTACCGCGGGCCGTGATTTGGTGGGTGTTCCTCCATTTTTCGCCTTGGCTATCAATGAGTGCCACCCAACACCCAAATTTAGTTAGCTTATTTTAATTTTCGGAAATTTTAAAGTGGTTGGTGATTTGGTGGATGTTTTCCATTCTTAACTTGGGCAATTCAAACTAAGTCGATCTTACAACCCAAAGCCCGGAGATAATCAGGTCATTCGAATTTTCGTGAATTTTTATGTGGGCGGTGACTTAATGGGAGCTTCTCCACTTTTTGTCTGGGCGTTTCAGGTACTGCCGCCCTTACCGCCCAACGCCCAGAACCAGACTTTATTAGGTCATTTGACTTTTCACAAATTTCACTGTGGGTTTTGATTTGGTGGACATTTCTAAAAAAAAGTTCTTTGGCATTTTAAGCACTGCCACCCATTACCACCCAACGCCCCATAATTTGGTGTTGGGCGTTTTTGGGTGGTCGGGCGGTGGGCGAAAACTTCAAGCTGGTCTTGTTCCCGGGTTTATCCAGTTGATTAGTGTTTGTTGCTTGATAGGGGAGCGAGAACAAGCCTTCAAAAAATGGTCTAAGCCGGTTAATTTGCAACAAATTTAAAATTCAGAATCATAGATATGACATCCGAACTACTATTGATTAAAGAATTCCTTCTGGATGAAGAAAAAAGCATAGAGCCCAGTACCAGAAAGTTTCTTAGCCTTCCTTGCCCACTCGACTAGTCACTGAGAAAGCTGCACATGCTCATGCACAGGTTTTGCCTGGGTTTAGTAGCCTGTTGGCGAAGTACTGTAAAGGACTAGGTCTACTTATTTAATCAGGACCCCCTGTTTTTCTTTCACCTTCAGCACCCATCAGTCTAACTTCCACCTGTATCACTGGTCATTGGGTGGAGGAGCTGGTAGCCAGTCAAGTCAATAGCTGAGCCTGGTTAGAAGCCTACAGTAAGCGAACTATTTTTGCGGTTCTATATTCTAAACTACTATGAGTCTTGTAAATCATAAGAAATCCTTTTTCGGTGCAACTAAGAGAAATCTGAAGCTCAGAGCATACCAAACAGTGTATGGAATGAAACTTTCTAATAGACACAGATTTCACAACTTCATCATCTCTTTTTGATATACCAACTAAGGGATTCTTCCAAAATCCAAATGATATACTTTCCACTTACCAGCCCCTTACCCTCTGCTAATCCCCTGAGGATGAAGGGAGGAGAGGCATGGTCACTTGTGTAACAACAATTCATGTAGGGCATTCCTGGATGAATCACATATTTGACTTCTCATTCAGCTCGACTCCAGGATGCCTCTCTCCCCTTGATCCTCAGGGGATTAGCAGAGGGTAGGTGGGTCAGGTACAAGTTGATTTATATGGGCATTTTTGGTCCGCTAGTCCCGTCAAATTCAAAATATAAGTGTGTCTAAGTTATCATGTATAACCTCAAAAAATAGATTATCATTTTACGCCCGGTGTAAAGTTGGAAGAGTAAAGGTTCGTGGGAAAACAGCATATCATTTGTAGTTTGAAAGAATCCCTCAGTGGATATACCTCTCTACAGTTTTCGAGTTTTCCAAACCTATGCTAGGAGTGAACAGACCTGTGGAGGTCTCTACATGATACTAACATATCACAACAAACTTCTCCCCTTCCATCCCCACAACTCTTCCCTCTGCAGTCTCTTAAGCTGCTGCAGTACTGGCGCTTCCTGAGGTGTAAATTGTATGTTTTTGGGTCCACATGTTTCAGTTTTCAAGATTTGGCACCAAGTTTGACCGGACCTCCAAGAAAGGTGCATCGGGAATCATATATGGTGCATCGGATTGATTGTTGACTTTGTTCCAATTCGATGTCGAGTCAAGTGCATAAAAACGGATTGACTGGGCCTCCAGTCGACAGTCAACTGCAAAGAATGGCAACTTTTGTTCCAAGCGATCACAAAAAACGTACTAAGAGTTATATTCCATTTCGAAATTCGGTTGTCTTACTGCTCCCGATCTTTTCCTTGTTTTTGGGATCCCAAAACGTAACTGGAGGGATACCTATGACATCGCAAAAGTTGTCTGTCTGTCCGTCCGTCTGTAAGCACGATAACTCTCGAAGGCAATGAAATTTTTTGATGAAACTTAGGGTGAGGCTTCGTTGGGTTGTCGGACCAGTCGAGTTCGTAGATGGGCTTTGTAGCCCTTTATTTAGTCGTAGGGTAGGGGTTTCAAATTAATTGTCCCTAAATCGAACCTCTAACCAACTTCATATTAAACTTTTCACAAATTTTACGGTTTTTGCCGGATTCCGGGTGAACTATTTGTCCGGCGAGAAAATAAATTTCATATTCGAATTCAGCATGTCTCCTTAGGCTACCCCTATATCAACTATCTCAATAGCTTTAAAAAAATATTTTTTGTGCCCCTTAATTTGAAACCCTTCCCCCACCCTCAAATATAGGGCTACAGAGACCATCTCCGAACTTGACCTTTATTTTGACCCAAAGGATCCTCCTACCAAGTTTCATGAAAATATCTCAATCCCTTCGAGAGTTGTCGTGCGGACAGACGGACAACTTTTGCGATGTCATAGGTATCCCTCCACTTACGTTTTGGGATCCCAAAAACAGAAGAAGAAGACTGTTGAAATGCGCCAAATTTTCTCTTTAGACTCGATTTTTTGCATACTGTGCAACTTTTTTTCATTGTAGCTTCCTGAGGGCAGCTAGTTCTTTTTTAGGAGAAAAAAGAATCGGACAAATCAGGTACCGATTCGGTCATGTTTACTAGGTTCGCCCCCCCCCCCCAGTGAAGAAAGGCTCGGGACGCCCCTGAACAGAAGGTTGCATGATTTCAACCATTAAAAGAAGGAAGCTGAGAGCAGTATTTGAAAAGTCTTGCCAATTTGGTAAATAGGCTACTGAAATAAATATTTGAGTATAAGTTTTCTGGTATTCGTTTTGGTATTTTCTTCGTTGATCATTTCACTATTGGGTGATGATGAAATAAGCATACCTCTACTGCAATAACACTGCTTCAGTACTGTAATATAATCATACTAGACTAGGTTGGTACAGTCCAAGAATTTTGGGAAGCCCAAAGCATCAGCTATTTGTTGCTATCACACCACTAGACTGTGAGTGAAAGGCCCCTCCCCCCAGTCTTTCAAGGGGCCCCAGAGCTACCCCTCAAAAAAACAGAGAGTACCAAGACAGATTCTGTTCCTCATCAGAATTGTGACACCTGGTTGCACCATACTATACCAGTTTACCAAGGTCACACATGATGATTTAACCCTTTTTAATCCGAAGTAATGACCCATCGTTCAAGAACTGAATGTCTTCAAGGGGGATTTGAGACTTGGCTAGTTGTATGTCTAAATTCTGAACATGTGGAGACATAACATCAGTTTTATTTTCTATCAGGGTAGGGTATCACTTTGTGATTTGTTCCTTGATAGGTGAGGCCCCCTTGGAAATTCAAGTGCGGGCATCACCCCAGGGTAGCACGAACTAAAAGTATTGGAAGGGGAGAGGGTCAGCAAACGCTTGGAGCCTTTTTCACTTAAAGTTCAATCGGCACATCAAACTACCCCAATCCCACTCTGTAACAACCTAGGAACAATGCTTACCCCCTAGATGAGCAGCTTTTTCAACAGTTTCCCCTCTGGGATATTTCAAAGCATAATTTTTTAGGCCAGTACATGCTCAATTTACTAGCTTGGACAAAGATAAAAGTGATGTTTCTTATAATACTTAGTAGATCTTTATTTTATGCATAAATTAGCTTTTATAGTTCAGATTTCAATAGGTTATTTGTTTTGAATGATTTTTTTATCAAACGCTTGGAGCCTTTTTCACTTAAAATTCAATGGGCACATCAAACTACCCCAATCCCACTCTGTAACAACCTAGGAACAATGCTTACCCCCTAGATCAGCAGCTTTTTCAACAGTTTCCTCTCTGTGATATTTCAAAGCG
Organism: Branchinecta lynchi; assembly: GCA_023053575.1. Lineage (NCBI taxonomy): Eukaryota > Metazoa > Arthropoda > Branchiopoda > Anostraca > Branchinectidae > Branchinecta > Branchinecta lynchi. The sequence continues at coordinate 5,014,775 of JAKZAP010000001.1, forward strand.
TAATTTTTTGGGACAGTACATGCTCAGTTTACTAGCTTGGACAAAGATAAAAGTGATGTTTCTTATAATACTGGGTAGATCTTTATGTTGTGCATAAATCAGCTTGTAAAATTCAGATTTGAATAGGTTATTTGTTTTTTAATGATTTTTGTAGCTATGTTACTTTTTATAAGCTTATTGCATATTCTGGTACATTTTATAATGCAAGCTAATCAAGCTTCACAACACTACTTCACAAAGAAAAACCTTTAATAGGCAGTTTAAGCCATGGAACTTCTGATGAAACACTCGAACAATCAGGTAAACTGCATGTGCGGCTTGACTTGGGTGGCATCTGAAATATATCCTTTTCTATCAAGCATTGCTGGGAATTGAATTTCCTGAGACGATATACCAGCTCCTAAGATTTGTATCGCCGAAATGCCAGAGAGGTAAAGACAAGGGATAAGAAGAAAACGGCCAATTTTCGTAGCGCTTTCTAAAGGAAGTCGGAATTGTTTATTTGTGAAGCACTTAATACTAAGTAAAGCATTAGAAGTGTCCATTGTGCTTTAACTGTTCAGCCATGCTGGATATCCGACAGTAGTGTTTTTTGCAATATTCACCCCCATGCCTAAGTACTTGAAAGACAGGGGACGACGCCACTGCCCCCCCCCCCTCCCCCATGATGCTTCTTTTCTGGTTATTCAGCGCCACACGCTTCTTCTCTGGTTATCCTGCGCCACACGCTTCTTCTCTGGTTATCCTGCGCTGAATGTTTGTGCCTGTTGATACCCTAACTCTAAACTTCTGAACTCTAAGATGATTCTGGTTGGTTGATAACTGAATCTCACTCAAGTTATCAGTATTTTTTTTTTTTTTTTTGGGGGGGGGGGGGCATTTGGCATAGGGTAAAGCATCAGGCATAGGCTATGCCAGATGATATACCCAGTAAATGGCCCACAATCAGGGATGTGTCATAGAATGGGGCTACTTCTCAAAAGAAGAGAAATGTGTTTGTGGTTAAAACCTAAGTGTCAAATATAGATGAATAGCTGACGCTGTTAGAGTCCTGTCTCTTTAATATCTGCCCCCCCCCCCCCTCATTGTATCATTTTCTTGCAACATTTTTAACCATATTGTTATTTTAGGTTTCATCTGCTGTAGTAGAACCACCTGTAATGGAACAACTCAACCATGCTATGAAAGACTTCGTTTTCTGATCTTTTAAAGGTAAGATCCGTACTTCGTTATGTAAGTTTACACTAAGTAGACTAAGCTTTGTTCTGGTTTTACTTCTCTGATGTCAAACTCATATTTCGGATGTCTAAATAGTACTTCAATGTCCCACAGGAAGTTATTTTATGACAATTACTTTTGTTGAGGTTGTTACGACCTCGTATCATCCTCCTGGCTGATACGGAGCCGTAACAGATGTTCATCGACCACTTTTCCTCAAATGCTGAATTTGTCGAGTACTTTTCCTCTAATACTGAAAAGTAGAAGCTGGCCTACAAAAAGTAAATTAAGAGAAATACTTTCAGTAAAAAACACAAAAAAATAATTAAAAAATTATATAAAAATAAAATAAGAAATAAAGTAAATATTAACAAATGAAACAGTTTACTCTCTTAGACAACCAGTCTATGCCTTAGGACCTGGGTCACACCTTGTCACTATCAGATTACCACTCAAATTACAGCTTGTCAACTGAAACAACATCCTACTATACCTTGCTTTCCAAAAGCTAGTTGATTCAGCATTGAAAAAATGACAGAACACCTTACTCTCATAGAGAACCAGTGTATAGGTCATATTTACCTTGTCACAATCAGATTTCCATTGAAAATACAGCTTGTCAACTGAAACAACATTGTACTATCCCTTGCTCTTCAAAGGCTAGTTATTCAGCATTTACTTATCTTGTTTCGCAGGACCCCAACACATGGGGTTTGTTATTTGTTGCGTTTTTTTCTCTGGTTCCTGTTCTGTGTTCACAGTTGTCTGGTTTAAAATGGTATTTTTGCTTACGCTCTTCCGTGTTTCATTTTTTGTCGCTGTTCTGAAGAAAACACAAATTTTGGATCCTGAGCATGTATTAGCGAGAAATCTGTAAAATTGCAAATTAAATTCCAAAACGACCATACTTTCGGATCCAGCTTTATCCTCCGTACTTCTGTAATTCTTTCATTTCTATCTGCGAATCTCTCTGCAATTATATTTATGAACAGTGATAAAACATGCTAGGAGAGCAAGTTCCGTGTTTTGCAAAACAGACAGCGGAACACAGAACACGGAACAGCGTACAAAAACGGGAAAGTGAGAAACAGCGTGTTCCATCTTTTGAGAAAAACGGGAAAAATATAAAACAGAGAGGAAACAGCGAACAAAACAGAGACAAAAATTGTTTACTTTTTACTTCCGGGAACAATAGAGTAGTTGTTTTAGTAGATCTGTAGTAGGTTTTCATGACCGCTAGATGGCATCTGAATCGCCAAAAAAGTAAAAGACTATATTGGTAGAAACTGAAGTGCTTGGGTCCCAACAGCAGTCATTTTAGTAGGTCTACAGCAGGCTTGGGTTGCTACTTTGCTAAAAAATATAATAACCCTACCCCATTAGCGAAAAATTATTACAAAAGAAGAATAAGGCCTACCTATAAAAATATTCTGTTCAAAAAAGTTATAATAGTTAACATACCTCCATGTCAGTTCTTATCGGTATAACAACCTGTACGGCCATTTAAAATTATCACCTCCGAACCTTCGGCTCGGACAGGTTATTTTCAATGGCCGTCTCGTTGTTATTTTCCGATGTCAACCTCGATGTCTGAAGTAAACCTTTATTATCATGTATTTTGTGTCCCTTCTGATGAAGTCTGTTGTGGACAACATTTCAAAGCGGCCTGCTCGTAACCTATTGTTTTCGGAAATCAAATAAGTTCAGTTTTTTTTTTGTTTTTTTTTCAGAACAACCATGAGGCCAGTTCGTCATAGGAGGTTTTCGGAGGACTCAAATGCAAGCCTGAAGAAGTGTGGTCGTCTACCAGGACTAGTATCAGAAGTTGTTCAGCAGGAAAAAGAACCTCCAGTAAAAATTTGCAAAAAGAGAAGAAAACTCCACAAGCAGACAGATAAACTAAAATCTGCTATTGGGAAAGAGAGTACTGAGATTTCAAAGCTGAAAAGCAGGAACGAAGACAAGTATGCCATTTCAAGAAGAAAAAATGAACTTTCTATTTTGATTGATGCAAACATTGAACACTACTCTGGTAGGAGACGCAGAGGAAGCATTGATGTAAAAGCACCTCGCATACCCAAGACCAGTGTTACAGATTCTCCCAAAAAGGAAGTTGTTTCGTCAGTTGCAGCTAAGAGAGAGTTACGAAATGGCAAAGAAGCTAACTATTTGGTTGATGTTTCTGATGATGAATCTCCACCTCCCAAGAAAAAGTTTCGAAAAGAAACAGTCTCAAATACTGTTGTTGCAGATTCAAAAGTGAACAAGCAAAAACAAACAAAAGTACTTAAAGTGAAAGTGACAAGCAGAACTGCTATTGTAGATGTAAAAAAGGATATTGTGTCCGATGAGAGCTTAGATGCTCCGATTCCTCCGAGGAAGAAACCTCGAAAGTTCAGAGAGGTAAAATCAAAATCTACCAAGAAGGAACTAAAACCTATCCTGGCTGTCCTTAGCAGTGAAACAGGGTATCAAAGCGAGTTTGTCAAAAGTGTGCTTACTGGTCAGAGCCCTCTGCTTCCTGTTTTAAAAGGGAGAAAGCCTGGAAGAAAAAAGAAAAATCTCATTGAAAAAGAAACAGAAACGAATGAAAAAGAAACAGAAACGAAAGAAAAAGTGCAAAATGATAATCAGTCTCTACAGAAGCTGCAATCAGTCATTCCTACTCCAGTACCTGGTCCTGTGTTTTTGCCTTTCCCCTCACACGAACCTTCAGCTAAATGCAACCCTTTTGCGCCATACCCTCTAATAGAACAGACTGGAGTAGGGGAGCTTACCAAATACTCTTTCGAGGGTCTACCATTAAGTGATGTTTGGTTCTATACTTATTTACGCCAAGATATGAATCTTGAACAAAACCGGTACTTTAATGTGCACCCTGTCAAGGGGGGTGAGGGTTTCACTTTTGAACTGCCATATGAAATGCCTGTGTCTCGTATAATCAGCAAACCATCGGGCAAAACTCCAGTAAAAAAAGTGCAAGGCTCTGATTCCTGTAAGAAAAAAGTACCATATCTACCAAGGAGACTGGGGAGACATCTGTCACAGCCTGGTATAGTTTGTGAGGAGAGTGAGGCATCAAACTCAAGTCATACTCTCTCCATCTGTCAGGTCAGTGAGAATTTGACGAATGAACAAGAATGTGTCACTGGGATTTTGACAAGTGAACAGGAGTCCGTTCCCTCACCTCAAACCACAGGCACAGAAACTCCAACAAGCAACCATGAGTGCCAAGATATGGGGGACAAGAGACGAAAATATTTACGAAAGATTAAGCCATGCTTGGATGACTTTGCTCGAAAATCGCCAAGGTGCCATGCTTCAACCCTTGCTATGCTTTCTGAACTTAGACACAAATTGACTTCAGATGGAGAAGACTCACAGTCAGAAAGTGGGGACTCAAAGTGTGGTAGAATCCGTGAGCCTGTGAAAATTATGTGTGCCAGTGAAGTGGAGACCTATATCTTGGAGCCGTTAGGTGAAGGAAACTTCCGTCTTGAAGCTGAACAGCCAGTATTAGACCATTTTGATGTAGATTTACCAAGTCTCAACTTTGATGACATTTTTGACTTGAGAGAGTTGGATCAAATCAGTATCAGTCTCCAGAGTCTGCCAGATTTTTCCCCCAAGGCTGAAGCAAAACTGGTAGAAGCGACAGTGGAGGATGCCTCAGTAGTTGCTAGTAGAGTGCAGGTACAAGAATCCGAAAGGTGTGACAGTGTGTCCTCCAGGTCAGACTTGATGGTGAAAGTTGAGACCCAGTCCCAGTGCAAAACTGAAAGCAGCTGTATCTCTCCTGTCAAAAAAAGAGACAAGCCCAGGCGACGCCCGAATGCCACTGGTTGGCCCAAAAATAAGAGGAAAACGCCCTCCCGTGCTTCAACAGCATCAACTGAATCACATGATTCAAGGGCATTCATGACTCCACTTCCAGTGGAAACATTTGAAAGTGAGAGCTTTGGTGTAGCTAGGACGAAAGCAGAGCTAAGTGAGGAGCTTGCCAATGGATTGGATCATGAATGTGTGACGGCAAAACATGCTGATGCGTTCTCTCCAAAGCGTTTAAAACGCACAGCTGCTGTGGGCAAGAGTAAGTGAGTCAGAGGTTTCCCATCTTATGAAATACTGCCCTGTGGGTGTTTAGTTTTTACTTAATCAGCAAAGCCCTGTCTTCATTATTGGTGTTAAGCCGTTCTCAGTTAAGTGATCCAGTTCTTTTTTTAAATACGTGTCTTCACAACTCATTTTCGGCTGTCCTCGGCTCACAACCTCTTGGAACACTCAGTAAAAGCCTCTTAAAACACTTTAACTTCGTTCTGTTCTGTTATTAACGAACGGTGTAAAGGCGGCAATGAAGACAAGGCATGAAGATTTTTCTCATAGAACATGTGGCGTAAATATTTCATTGCATAATTGCTAGTTTACGACTTTGGGTGTATTCCCTGTTCGGTTCCTGTTTCCTCAGTATTGACTGGAGTATTGACTGTGTAACAACGTTGAGGTTTATTGCCACAACGTATGTTTGTGTGTTCTGAAAGTCAGTTGCGGTCCATTCCTTAATGCTCTGCCATAAGTTTAGGGAGTTGCGGTGGATTCGCGCGTTGACGGAAAGTTGAGAGCCGTTGGCATGGTACAATAGTTCAGGGGAAAGCATTATATTTTCTTCTTTTCTTCTGCTTTGTAGTCTACCGGTCTCAACTTGGCGCAGAGCTGGCCCGATAGACTCTGAGAAAAGCAGCATTGTTATGGACTTTGTAAAACAGACGGGAGGTTAGGGTCTAGAAATTACTTGTTTAGTTTACTTGGATTTATCTTCTGCAGAAGATAAATATTCATTAAGCCACACAATGTTCATTTGTCTGTAAAAATTAGGTGTTCGTTCGTCTTGCGTGTTCCATGTTTGAAGTTGGAAATTTATATTTTTATGTCGAGAGTAGGTTAACACGAATCGCAGCATGTCTAATTGCTAATTTGTGTGTATGCTATGTGGATTCCTTTTAAGATGTATTAATTTTTTTTTATTTTCGTACATTTTTCCTGAATATTTGCAAAAGATATTAGATCTCAGTAGATTTTCTTTTCTATGGACCAGAATTTCGCCTGTTTCAGATAGAAAGTGTAAGATAACTGACGCTGAGAAAAACTGAAAAATTTGGGACTTGGGCCAGAACGTAAATGACTTCGCTTTTTTCGCTCTCTTCATCATAGGTTTTAAAAAAACAAACCTGAATGACAAACGTCGTGACAATGCTCCTAGATCCTAGAACACAGTTCAGGGGGTTGGGCCTTCTTTAATGTGGCGTTTACACGGACAAGAAATCCCGTCGCGAAGAAAGGAATTCCGGTCGACTTGAAAGGATTCCGTTCGTGGAGACCACTAGAAAAAAAGTCTAGCGGGACGAGAATTCCTTTCATGATTAAAGAAACTCCGGTCTACTTAAATGGAATTTCGTCGACGGCGCTGGTAAAAAAAAAGTCTAGCTATAGCTTTGAGAGCAGCAATCGTCAGTACTCAAGTTTTAAATGTTATCAAAACATTTTTTGTTGTCAAATTTTCTGATTTGAGGAAACATTTTTTTGTTTCCTCTAGTGTAAACATAATCTTATTGCCAAGACTGGATTCTTTTCAAGTTTCCTCGACCTTGTAAACGCTGCTTAAGTGAAGGCTTCTTTTCGTTCGGCCTGTTGAAGTGTTTTCTTAGCTCAGACTGATAATAGCCGTGTTTCATTAGGTTCTTGATATTTTGCTCAGCTTTTTGTCACAGAGAAAAGATCTTTCAAATCTTTCAAGTTTTGTGGTTGCGGATTCCAGCTGGAGGGTAATGAACTCTCGCCAAGAGACTAGTTGCATTTTCGATCTGAGTTCTCCTCGCAATTCTCCTATTTCGCGTGTTTGGACTATTTAGATGAAGCGAATTCTCCTTTTTGTGCGTTTTTGTCAGAATCGAGAACGGGGGATTCTGTGTGAGTTTGCTTGAATTCTTGATTCTCCTCTCTCTGTTCTCCTCCCTGATTGTCAACAGAGCGCGGGTGTTCAGTATGCATAAACACGTATACCGGGTTGCGGACGAGCTGCCAAATTAGTGTTTTTGTCAAAAGCGAGAATGGAGAAGCCAGAGGACCAAAAACGGTAATTTGTACGAGAATTCAGAACGGGGAATCCGGATCAAAAACGCAGCTAATGACTTGGTCTGTCGACGCGGTGATGGTTATCGTCATCGTAAACAAGATCCACTGTCGAAACGGCGGGCCTAATCTTTCGAGTAAAAGCTGAAACAACCAGCCCCCATTGAACCCGTACGATGATGTCGGTGTGCTCCCTTACGTCGAAAGGTAATTTTTTACGAAAGTAGAACTAGCAGCAACTGCGGGAACTCCATGACCTTTCTGTCAGAGAATTGCAACGAAAATGTAGAATTGGAAAACGACTGTTATGCCTGTCACTTTCACTTGCAGGTAACTTGTACTAAACGTTTCTGTACAATAGTTTGGTTTATAAAATAAATATTTATATAAGCTAAGTTTTGTTTTTGCGACCTGGCTTCGTTCATCAGTCACGCGAAAAGCAATACTGGAGGATTTGATTAACCTAAAGATTACCTCGTTCATCAGCGCTTGGAACTGACCTGTAGCTTGTACCGTTCAGTTATATTATTCCTTCTTGTTGGAATAATATAACTTTTGTAAATGAGTATTCTTTCTGATCAGAGTTTGAAGGCGTCAAAGTTTGTAAACAAAGACGAAGTCTCGTCCTATGGTTAATGACACATTTTTTCAAATCTGCGTCATCGCCGACCAATAGGATTCGAGACTCCTTTTTTTGTGTTCAAACTATGAAGCCTTCAAGCTCTTACTTCCTTGGAAACTCTTATACAAAAATAGAATTATAAGATTGAACAATAGCCCAATTAACATTTCTGCAAGTCCCTGGCTCAGAATGATGGTCAAACGCCGATAATTTAATTTCAAACTTGAAAGTCCTATACCTCCCAATGTTAATTTTTTTGTTACGTTCCCGTGATGATGATGTAGCGATATCCGTTTCCATCGGGGACGGTGCAATCTCTCTATAGGCGAATTCTCGCCGTTCCCCGAGGACACCATTTGAGGAGTCCCCGCGTTTTTGTTTGTCCAGGGGACTCGCTCCCCGTATTCTCGCGAGTCCTCACCGACGGGGAGTGCTCCGATTAGCATCACCGAAAAGGACTCCCTTTCTGATTTGGAGGGGAATCAGTTTTTGCTGGTGTTGGTGCAATGTACAATAATTAAAAACTATCAGAATAAACAAAACCAAAAATAAAGTGGATTCAGAGTAATTTCGTCAACTACATGTTTTATTTAGAACAAAATCCAATTTCGAAGCATTCCCCGTATTCTCGCTGTTTCTGTACGCGCAGTCCGCATGGAGTGACTCCCTCTGTCAGCCCTTTGTTCTCGCCATTCCCTTCGATTCCCCATGGAGTCCTCGGGGAACGGCGAGAATACGCCTTATGTTTCAGTAGCGGCGATTACAGTGGTAATCTGCCCTAACCAAAAGAAAGGCCGAAAGGGACCGACGCAACATTGGACCCAGTGGCTCTACATTTTTGGATTGGATTGGCGAGCCTTTTGCTTTCGTAGCTACTACTTGACGCTCCATAATTGAAAGTGACACAAGCGTAAAGCGTAACCAATTGCAGCTGTTAGCTTGAATGCTTACTCTTTTTCCAGTTTCCCAGGTAGGCTTAAATATACATCATTCTAGATTAACAGTTGTTGTGAACAGTACAAGTGCTACCAAAACAAAGTACCACTAGGAAGTATAGTATAGGTATGGTTATTTGAATGTTTGTTAACATTGCCATTTTCATACACTTGTTGTGACTAAAAAGTTAACTACAGTACAGTAGAGGTATGCTTATGTGAACGTTTGTTGACATCGGATTTCGCCGAAGAAAACATTTAAACCATACCAGGCAACTTTTTGGGCTTTCTACTTATCAGAAACGTTGAATTTACTCTAGATTAACCAGATTTCATCACAAGTTTGAATCTTTTGGCTTTGTTTTACTCTGATTCTTCTTATAAGATCCAGACAGTCCGAAAAACGGCACCTAGCGTTCCGAAATTAAGCGCATTTTTGTCAACAGGTGCGCTAGGCTAGATCAAGCAGACCGAACGAGAGCGAACGGCAGGTGCCTCTCGCTATGTTCCCGTGACGTGAATGGGGTTTCCGTGTGATTCTGAACAGGAGTTATAAACTCGAAAAAATGGGCTGACAAAGAAAAAACAACTAAAAACGGACAATTTAGCAAGGGGCCGTTTTCGCGTGGATGGCTGTACAGCTGAACGGGTGATCTCGTGCACGCGAAAATGAGAAAACGGATACGGCCTTGAATGGCTGAGGAAGATGGGCTCCGTCCACGCAAAAATACCCATTTAGCTGGATGCGAGCATATGAGTGGAAGGTCTACACAATATCCCTGTTCAGCTCAACGCTGTCCTCGGAGCGGTGTTGAACTGGTGGCATCCATCGAGCTGGATTGCCCGTTCACCTGTTCATCCGTTCACGCGAAAATGACAAAAAGATCGACGTCATCCCAGCGGCATCCACTCGGAAATGTCCGTCAAGCTCGAAGGGAGGGAGACGGTACCAAAGCCAGCCATGCGAAAACGTCCCCCAACATTCGCCTTAGTGTGAACCCATTTGCAAGAATTTTTTTTACGCAAGAAACGTCCCGTAACAACGGACACGAATGTAAATATGCTCATATTCAAGCAGTTCTTCGCAGCAAAATACGAAACTAGTCAGTACCTTGACCGCTGCTCTTCCCCAACTGACAAAGCTAATTGTGTTCATTCACACAGTTACGTAAAACTAATTAATCACACACAGATACACAATAAAACATAACTCAATAAAAACCATTAGCCACCGCGAATTGCATGACATCTGGCCGAGATAGCGGCGCGTAATTTCACTGTGAGAGTAGCGAGTCCGAACCGACAGATGGCTCTATCCGAAGCTATTTCCTTCGCTAATGACGAATCCGAACCAACAAAAGGAAGAAGGAGAAGTTTTTAAATAGGAAACTTAATTTCAATAAAAATATTTTAGTTGTTCTTTAATGCCAGAAGAATTGCTGAAACAGTTAGCTGTTCAATGATATAAAGTTTGTTATTTTTCCTTTCTCTTTGGCTGTTTTAGAAGCCAGAAACAAAGACAAGGTATGGAAAAATCTAGAGAGGTGTTCACATAAGCATACCTCTACTGTACCAATGAATGGTGGGAAACTGGTAAGTAGCATACCAGTTAACCAAAGTAGGTACAGCCAGTGCAGGACTCAGGAAGGGTATCCAAACTCAGACTCTTAGAACCTTGCTTAAAAAGGTTAGTACAAAAGATCAGTGCAGTCCTAACTGTCAAGAAAGACACACTGTCACTGAATGTTAGGATAACTTCAGGACTGTTCAGAGGTTTGCTTGTAGCCTAGTGTCTTCAGGCCAAATTCGTGTTTGGACACCGCTCCTGTGATAGAGAGATTCCAGCCTTATTATTATTATTATTCTGTGGGGTAGGCCAGACACTCCAGCCGAAACTTTGGCCACAAATGGCTCACTGTCTCAATCCCCCAATTCACAATTGATGGCGATACATCACTCTATAATACAATTGATGAAAACATGGCTCTACCAAAACAGTTGATAAAAACATCACTCGTTCTACCGCTTTTTCTAGCATTCTTACCTTAAAGCAGATATATAAAAATGCAATTTCTGCAGGAGAAACAGTGATTACCATCACTACAGCCTTCCTGAATGTTCAAACACATGAGAACGACCAACAAACAACAAGAAAATCCCAAGAGACATACCAAATTTCAGTTATTTCAAAAAATTACGTCCGGAGATCGCCAAAAGACCGAAAAGTAAATGGCTTTCAACACATGACATAAACTGTACGCAAAACATTGATGCAGTGAAATGAGACAGTATAAGGGTTGTTGAAAACAGTATAAATATTTAACAGAAAAGTTGATAGGAAAAGTGAGAAAAAGTTCATTAAGATACGTTAGAAAGATTGTTTTCGTTTGTTATTACAGTTATATACGAGTTATATATGAGCGAGTTATATATTACAGTTATATACGAGCAAGGGGTATGCCAAAGCTGCTGGTTGATTCCTTTCAAATTGGTATGTTCAACAGGAGTTTCGTGTGAAGTGGGGGTCAAAACTGTCCGCTCCTTTTCATGCTGCTAACGGAATTAAACAAGGGGGAATTATTTCACCTCTTTTATTTAATGTTTTTATAGATGACCTTTGTAAACAATTAATGGAGAGCCGTGTAGGCTGTAACATCTCTGGTGTGTTTTTGAATTCGATCGCTTACGCTGATGACATGGTTCTAATGGCGCCGTCGGCGAACGCACTAAATCTCCTGTTGAAGATTTGTGCAAATTATGCAGCGACGCATGACATTATTTTCAATTCTGCAAAATGCAATTACAGGATTTTTATCCCGAAACATTTTAAATCCCTGATATTTCCGGCTATTCGACTTGGTGATTTTGTCTTGAAGAGAGTGCATAAAGTGAAGTACTTAGGTTATTTTTTAGACGATGATCTGTATGATGATTCAGCAATTTCGAGTCAGTATCGGGGTCTTTGTGCGCGTGCGAACCACTTAATTCGTAATTTTAAATTTTGTACTGTGTCGGTGACAATTCTTTTATTTAAGACGTATTGCACGCAACTATATTGTCTCCCACTTTTTGATAACTATCTTGAAACGACGATGCGTAAATTAAAAGTTTGTTTTAACAATGCATTCCGTCATCTCCTTTCATATAATCGACGTTACTCTGCTAGTCAAATGTTTTTAGAAAATGAAACTGAATCTTTTGATGTTATGAGACGGAAAGCGATAGTTAGTTTTGTTGCAAGGGTAGAAGTTTCCGAAAATCCGCTTTTAAAGGCAATTCGTGAGAATGCAGAATGCCGTTCCGGCCATTTCTACCGACTTTTCCGCCGACTGTGTTATTGCCCCGAGCCACCGAATGGTTAAAATGATTGTATATATTTAGTAAAGAAATTTCCTGTCTTAGTGTAATTTTATTATGTGATGTGTAAAATCACGAATTAAATAAATTGATTGATTGATTGATTGATTTCATTTGTTGCTGACATTTGGTTATTTTTGGTAACACAGACTCACACAAGCTCAGCTCAGTTAAGGTATGACAAAAAAGGAATATGTAAAAGTAACTTATGTGAGGGGAAATGTCTAGAAAATGGTTTTTTATGTCTCTTTTCTCCAATTTTATGGAAAACAAGGCTCTATTTTAGAGCCTCGAACTTCATAATCGAAATACTCGAATTCCAGCCATTTGCTAAAAATCCAGCAGAAAGAATCAGCCAAAGGTAGTTGCATACATGGGTGGGGGGGGGAATCATCCCCAACATGATGTGAGTAGGAATTCCTCGGCACAGTTTAGCCCAAATTTTTTTCCGGCGCGAAGGGCTTGCAAAAGTATGCGAACAGTCTACCTATTCACATTTTTTTTTCAAAATCAGCTCCCGCAAATGCATGGATATAAATTTTGTTGGCAAGTCAAACCGATATGAACTCAGTGTCAGTGTCAACTCAGTTTTTAGTTAGTCTACTCTGCCAAAAAATTTCGCACTATGCATAAACTGCAGCTTCAACTCTCTAATCAGGGAAATCATGTGACACAATTTTTCCCAGACAGCAGTATTGAATTCCGCACGGCAAAATTTGCACCGCGCCATTTTGTGTTGCACACTTTATTCGAGCTGTGTTCTAAGCGGACAAAATCGCATTCTGTTTCTTACCAAGCTTGATGCATTATATTTCATGGCTAACTGAATCGGGAAAAAAAAAGGCTAAAGAAAAAGCTGTACATTTCATAACGGAACTAGTCCAGTGTACAGGGTTTTTATTTTAGACAAATCCACAAAATGCAGTAAAATGATACGGTGGTGCTGATCGTCGATCAATCACTAAGATTAGCCAAATAACCTATTACATTTGTGACCGATTCATAAATCTTGGGTCGTCCTTGGCGAACTGAGAACCAGAGCAGAACAAAATAACACTTGGGAGTAGGGTCAAAACCTATGTTTTCCTTGCTCCGCAAACGGGCCATACTCATAGCGCCGCCCACCACGTTTGCTGTTTATAAAGCGAGAATAACTTGCGCAATTAAAAATTTCTAGTAAAGCTAAGAGGAGGGTTTTCCCGAGATCTCGAGATCACTTTCCGTCGAGCGAAGCGCATCGTGAAAACTGTGGGAAAGCGATTCCTGGAATAACTTTCCACTTTCCTGCTGGACCGATCGCGAAAATGCATTGAAAGCTGATACCGCCTAGAAAATCTTGAATTACAAACTATTCGAATAAATAAATCACCTAACGGTTCTTTGATTCTCATATTTTCTATCAAAGTCACCTTAATTACGATTGTCATTTCTTTTTTATTTATTAGTGATACTTGCAATGTTTTTTCTCGACACTTTTGAAATTCACGCCGAAACATTCAATTTTCTGCTTAGCTTTCCACTAATCTCGTGGAGTGAGTTTCCGGGAAAGCTGCTTCGGTTTCTGAACCGTGATAAACGCTTGGAAAGTTCGGCAAATTTACGAAGTACTGCGAAAACCATTGGAAAGTGATTCGGACTTTGCTTTCCAAAACCCTCCTAAGATGTGGTCTGCACACATCGAGGAAACAGGGGATAGTGCATCTTTTTTTTGCAGAGTTCAGAGTATGAAGTTATTCGAGCCAGCGCTTGTGCACAACAGGCTCAGTTTCAGTAGGGACGTTCGCTATCGCCAGTGGTGCTACTGTCGCTGCTATTCGAGTGTGTGTCACCTTTTTCAAGTCTTGGCGCTACTCCCTATTGTTATTTTGCTCTGAACCAGAGCAAAGTAAGGGGACTTGACAAAATTGACGCACACATCAATAGCAACGATACTAGCACCACTAGCGATAGACAACGCCCCTACTGAAGCACATTCAGTCGTCCACCAACCTGGCTGATGACTTCATTTTCTCAGTGGAGATCCTCTAGGTTCTGTTCTAGGCCCTTTTTGTTCAATCTGTACATCAGTGACCTTGTGGACGGAATATATTCTACTATTCTGCTGTATGCTGTGACACGAAGGTATACCGAGTAATCGAATCCCCTGAAGACTCACTGCAACTACCGGCTGATGTAGATAAGATAAAATAAATCAGTGGCTGATCGAAATCAACCCAACGAAAAGCCACCTGATGACCCTAGGACGAACTAAAGGGCGGTCATCTTGTATAATTGGAGACACCTCTGTAAGCAGCAGCGATGAGGATAGGGATTTGGTTGTCATATTTGACTCCCGAGTAAGCTTCCACAGCCACTATGAACAGACCATTTCCAAGGCTAACAAAGCTGCTGGTTTACTTCAAAAATCTTTTCAGTTTCAGAACGAGCATATGCTTACTACACTGTACACACGGCTGGCAAGGCCCACTCTCAAATATGTACACTGCCCAGTTAGACCCTTTTACGATAGAGACATTGATACCCTCGAGACTGTTCAGCGGCGGTTCACAAAATTCCCGCCTAAACTGGGACATCCCATACCAGCAAAGGCTTGAAAGACTTAAAATCCAATCGCTTGCATACCGTTTCCAAAGGGGGGGGGGGGACCTCAATGAGACATACAAGCTATGCCACTGTATGTACCAAAACGTCAAAGCTGACGACATCATCAGCTTCAACTTTAACAACTTACGCGGTCATAGCCTTAAACTCACCGCAGAGAGGTTCTGCAAAGATATTGGCCAGTGGAGCTTCAAAAACCGTGTGCCGCCCCAGTGGAATCAACTGCACGAAGAAATAGCAAACTCTCCATCACTGAGTTGATTCAAGAAAGAAATTGATGAAATGTTTCTTTCCCAAATGTATGACCTTTTCAAAGAACTTTGTGGAGGCTTTGTGGCCTTATTGTTTTGCAATATATTATTATTATTTTCTGAACATAGCAAAAAAACTGATACAGTCTCCATTGTTTCCTTGGTGTGTGCAGACTCCACCTTTGCTTTACTGGATATTCCTAAACCTGCAAGTTTGTCTCGCTTCAAATGCCGCAAGCGCAGTGGGCGGCGCTACGAGTATTGCTTTCAAAGCTTGGAAAGCATCGGTCTTGGCGCTACTCCCTACTCCCTAGTGTTATTTTGCTCTAGTGACAACGGACTTAATGCCTTCAGGTTGCTTCTATCCCCCCACCACAACTTAATACTCCCCTTGTATCGAGATCAATGCTGACAGCTCTTATCTATTCAGACCATGATATTGTGTTCGAAGAATGAACACAATATTTTTTTTCTTGCTCTTTTTTTAGAGTTAGTTACCGAAGACGGTTGCAGGTATCAAATGTTTGATTACTACATGTGCGACGAAAAGCTGAAAAGGGCATCTGGGCAGCGCCCTGTCCCTCCCCCCCCCCCCCTCGAGTTTTGGCTAGCGACGCCCCTGACCATTGTAATCGACCATTAACCGGATCCACTAGTTAATTATGTCTGGCAATAACAGCATAAGAAAATCATGTTCATTCGTAAACATCCAAGATTCCAACCGGACTATTCCAGCTAAGGCCAAAACAAATGGTATTTGCTAATTCACTGTGTCGATTCAGAGATAAGTAGTATAAGTATCCCTAAGGTAGGGTCAAAGGTATCCCATCACATACTTCGTGGGATTCCAAAAAGAGCAACACTTCAGGAGTGCAAAAATTATGGTTGACAGTGCAAAATGGATACGTCAGCTTAATTTTATTCACGCTATATTTCGCCCTTCTTGGCAAGGGTCCTCTTCAGGCTCAAAGCCGCCCAAGTTGGAGAAATGAACTTGTGGTTTTTACACAAGTTCACAACAAGCTCAAATAAAATTCAGCTGACATATCCATTTTGCACTGTCGAATATGATTTGCAGTCTGCTTGGGCTGAAGAAATACTTTTCAAATTATGAGTTACACGCGTGATGCTTTTTTAGAAAATCATACCAGAATAATAAGATTGGCTCATAAAAACATCTGAGAAACTTATGAAATTTCAAAAAAGTTATGTAGATTTAAATAAAAAATCATTGAAAAAATCGGTGTGTTCACTTACAAATCAGTGCAATTTTCCTGGAGATATATCTGTACACAGCTCCAGTTCCTCTGTAAGTGTCAACTGGACTTAACATGATAAATGCAGCGGTTGGATGGTGATGGGAGTGACGGCTTTCAGATTTGTGTATCTCGACCACACGCACTTGCACCTCCTCTGCAGGTACTTGAACGCACAGACAATCAAAGTCAGTGAAGCTTTCTCCTTGTGCAAAGCTTTCAGGTTAAATGCTGCAATATAAACGTTTCATTAGCATTAACCAAAATATGTTTCTAATGCCCATTTTCATTCCTTCGACCACTTGCTGCATTTGTGGAGTGTCAGGGGCATTAGGCTACTAGCAGGAAAAAAAAAAATTGTGGAGGGGGGGGGATATTTAATGACTGGCTCGTCATTGACACAGAATGGTTTTTGCTGAAAAAGTTAGGTACCCGATGAAAAACTTGTAGCCTGCGTAGTAGTATGGTAGTAGTACGAAAACGTTGCATGTAATACTATGTAATAGCAAAGAATACTATCATTTAATGTGCCTCAGACTGGTCCAGTCTTATGTAGTAGTATCTAGTAGCATCCTGTCTTGCCATAGTAGCATCCAGTCTTGCTAATAGTAGCATATAGTAGTATGCAGTAACACGGTAGCCTTGAAGTAGAAGCATGTAGTAGCATCGTTAGTACTGCATGCAACTTTTTTGTACTACTTCATAGTACTATTTTGAGATAAATTTTTCATCGGGTAAAGATGACACTTTCGACGAAAAATCGACTGATCTTCAGAAAACTGTCTGTTTTTTTAAGTAAAAACATACTCTTTACATGAAAAATTGACTGATATTCAGAAAAATGGCCGTTTTCATGAAAAAATCACTGTTTTTACCAAAAACTGTGGTGGTTAGCTCATTTATTGTTACTGAGTTGCCAAAACATCTGGAGGGGGTGCATCTCCCCTCCACCCCTCACACATAACACCCCTGGCTTGATTACAAATTTATAGTACAAGTTCTTACCAACCAGTAGCATAACTACAACAAAGATTCTTTGAACTTGCTATCAACATGTGCCACAGATACAGGCCTATTTTCTTTTTCTCCAAGTGTCTTGTCAGACTTCAGTTTCTGCTTTTTTTTTGTAGTGCATAGGCCTAGCCAGTGTTGACGGTTATTGACAAGGCGGCTATTTAGAATGGCCAATCGGATTAGACAGTGCCCCCAAGCAAGCAGGTGCAGCCTATGCTAAGATGCACTCAACCATCCAAGATGCACTCAACTGCCTAATAATAACCAGTCAGACAGTACCAACAAATCAAATTAGTGCATCAACTTGACCCTGATCAAAATAAAGTAGTGGCCATCCAAGAATAGCAGAAATAATAATAATAATAATAATAACAATTTTTATTTCAGCGTAAGCCATATAAACAACACAAAAAAATTAAAATATAACAAGCGAGTACAAACTATCTACATCATGGTGGCTCAGGGTCGAGCAAATGACTCCATATCGGAAGATTGAAGAATAGTGGGTTTGCAGCGAACTCCACTAAATCATTCCGCGACTCCATTAGACGACAAATAAAACGATGTTTTCAACTTCCTCTCAATTTCAATAAATGTGCAACAATGGTTCGACACAAACGCTTGGCTGATGCTAGCTCGGAATTGTAGCTTTGCTAACCGACGGAAAACACGCTTATAACAAGCTTCTAGGTTCAAACGTGATCTTTTCGTATGGTTATACACCAGGGGTAACGCGAAAAATGAGTAGCAGTACGTCCTAAACAAATGCACTTTAACAGCAAGATTCACGTCATTAAATTTCCAAATTAGGACGTTCCCCCGCTTACATAGGCTATGGGTAAGTTCTAAAATATGGCAATCATCCCGCATCTTATTACTAATCCAAAAACCTAAATACTTAAACTCTGAAACGTAATCCAATGTACGCATAGAAAGCACCACCGGAAGACGGGGAAGATCACATCCGCTAGGAAGCAGAGCCATTGCTACGGTCTTTTTAACATTGAAAATTATATCAAAACTAGTTGCATAATGATCACAAACAGCAAGAAGACGGTTCAGTCCATGTACCGAAGGCGAGAGAATTACCAGGTTGTCAGCAAAGAAAATATGGTTAAAGCAATTGCCACCGATGAAACACCCAATATCAGCAATTTTCAGCTGTTCGGACAGACGGTCAACATAAACGGCATACAACAAAGGAGATAAAACCCCACCCTGGCGTAAACCATTCACCAGTGAAAATGAAGAACTAGAAGCGTCCCCCCACTTCACAAAAAACTTCTGATTCCTAAACCAAAAAGCTAGTAAACGAATATACTGTGCAGGAATACCTCTTCTAGCTAAAATTTCAAGAATTTTACTGTGATTCACACGGTCGAATGCCTTCGTTGAATCTACAAAGCAAACAAACACTGGCGTAGAATAAAACCAAAAATATTCCACAACGAATTTAAATACAAAAATCGCAAAATTTACACCATGAGAAGCTTTAAAACCAAACTGGTAATCACTTGTTCTAAGGCTATCCTTCAGTTTAGAAAGGATACACTTTTCCAACACCTTAGACAGAATAGTGGCAAGAGCAATTGGTCTGTAACTATCCGACAAAGCAACATCACACCCTCGACCGTTAGGTATAGGTACAATAGACACAGCCATCAGTGAATCCGGTACACAGCCATGCCGAATAAACGCGTTAAATAACAGAGCCAAGATTCCAAACTGCTCTGTCGATGCATACTTAAGATGTCTAGCAGATATACCATCTACTCCTCCGGCTTTCCCAACATCCAGCTCCCTTACCAATTTCTCGACTTCACATCCAAGAATAGTTTTTAGGGATTCCGAAGCAGAAAGGGTACTCGTCCAAGAGCAATCATTGGGCACCAAATTAAAAAGTGAAGAATACTTTTCCCGCCATAATTCTGCAATATCACCATCACCGACCACACCATCTACAGTTTGAGAAACACCACACCTTCTAGGACAAAAGACATCCCTTACTCTATTCCAAAAGTCCCTTACACCAGTAGAAGAAAGGAAGGAAAAAGCTAAAGCTTCCGCCCTCAGAGTACGCTCATTATGCCTGCACCATTTAAGCTTAGTCTTAAAATTCGACCGGGCACGTCTCATAGCATCCGCAATAACTCCGGATACTGGTCTACTAGCTCTAATCCAATTATGAAATGCATTTCTAGACCATCGGTACAAATCAGCAAGATGTCTAATTCACCCAGGAATCTCGACATGACTCCTCCTCTTCGAGCGAGCTCCTGTTAGCGGTATTGATATCCTCGCAGCAACAATAAGGGCACTAATAAATTGCACATAAATATAAAAAATCACCGACTTATGATTAGCATCATTGCAGCAAGACTTACAATTTAACTTACTTAGTCCATCCTTTGTAGAAACCAAATAATTCAGAAGGTCCTCGGGACTAGCAGACTGCCAATCACACCTCGGGCCCACGAGAGGGCATTCTCTGCTGCTAACAGGACTAAATATCACTGCGTCAACGTTTAACCTAAACATAAGTGGTAAATGATCGGGTCCCATACCATAATCAATCCGGAAACCATCTAATAGTTGAGAACAAGACTGAGAAGCCAGCACATGATCCAACCAAGATGTCGAGCCCAAATGAGCCTCGCTCACATACGTGAAAGAATCAGAAGGTAAAGAAATAACGTCGCGAATCGAAAGATTATACGAATCCGCGAAATCTTTTAGATACTTAAAATACCCAGGATTCGGACTAGCAGGACACGAATTCGCATTCCAATCACCAACAATAATAATGTCATTATAGTCAAGGCATTCGGCGAAAACACCTAGTCTATTCAGACACTCTAGGAATTCTGGTTCGTGCTCCGCACTAAACGTCGGCATGTATACATTAACAAAAAGAAATAGCCTAGACATACTAGAAAACTGCCAACCAATCATCCGATCATCCTTAAGGTCAACGTATTTAGCATGGACACCAAGACTCTTCCTCCATAAAACAGCCACACCTCCAAATGGTCTCCTATCAGGATTTCGTTATCCTTCACTGGAGAAGCTCCGTTACCACAGAAATCCGGATGTAGTGACTGTAATGTAACTAAGTCACGTTCCTGCAGCAAATTTCTTGAAGGAATAGAACATCGCACTGAGTTAGTAAATCTCTAATAACATGCAGATTTGATCTTAAAGATCGACAATTATATGTAATGCATCTAATCGGTGGCATTAGGGTCACTCTGAGGGGCCGCCCGGGCTTCGAAATAACGCCGCACTAATACACCTGATGGCCAGAAATTATCTTTCATCACGGTTTCCCGGTACACCGCTGGCAACACAACTTTGAACGAAGCACTATACTGGGCTTTTCCGTTAATCTTTTCGCATTGAACATTCCTCGGGTTACATTTTAACTTTTGCGCTAATGAACCCGCCAACGCCTCGGGCCGTGTGTCAGGATTTAGCCTTGCAACAAAAAACGACGATTTCTTCTCATCCAAGACAGACTTTATGCCTCTAAGTGCTCCAAATGCAGTTGTCCCAACAACAGTTCCACCAGGACGATTCTTTTTCTGGGGCGCAGTACCAGAAACTCGTTGACCTGTTACAGGCTTAGGGGGGAGACGTACAATATCAGAAAGAAGTCTGCTACTGGCTCCATTTCTAGCCTGATCAGCATTCTCCGACCCAACAGTAACAGTTTGATTCAGGACATCACGGTGATCTGGTCTGTCGGGCCTATCCTTCGTTACCGTCGATCCATCGTCGGCAGCGGCGTCATCTACATCTTCAAGATCAGTATCGGCATCGTAGAACAAAGTAGCGTTAGATGCCGCTCGCGAACCAGTCCGGCGAACCTGAGAAGAAAAACCACCAGCTGTCTGCGATACTGAAGCGTTACTATGACTACGAACTACTAGTTCGGTGACTTCGGAGCGAGAGACTGACGTCACGCTGAGCTGGGATAATTGCTCTTTTAACTCGGCAATTTGTGACTGCAAAACTTGATACGAGTTCAGAACTGTAACAAGGTCGAAGTGTTGCAGGTTCATCGGAGGTATCCGAGACAGATCAGCAGCATGGAACTGCAGGTTTTCTCGAACTATGCTTTGCAGTATAACGTAAATGTCGTCCAGAGCCAAATATTGACTTCTGCGGGTCGTGGCGAGTCTATCAGACAATTGGTTCCTCTCTTCAATAGACAAAAGCCCAACCAATTTCAGCTTCGCCGCTAGGGTCTCATCAAGAGCATAGAAATCGTTGCAAATCTTTAGAAGCACGCCCAATTTTGTTGCTCATAAAGCATAGCAGTTCCGAGACGATGATCCTGGGATCCGTTTCGGTCGACATCATACAAGTAAGACGAAGCAAAAACTTACTGGCAAGGGGGGTGTCTTAGTACCCCCCTCCAAATAAACAAGGCAATAATATTCCAACTGATTCCGCACGCACACATAAAGATAGACAGCACGGACGATTGGAATTTCACACTTCCTGATCGAGTGCCAAATCAGTAAAGCATATGATTTTTTGTCTGTTATTAAAGAGAGAACTAAAGACAAAGTGGAATGTAAAGGCATTGGTTTGAATACTTTCCAGGTAGTTTTTCAAGTTAGGTTGCCCATGACACGCCCAAAGTAATAAGCTGTGTTTTTTGCCATCATCCAGTTAACCCTAACCGACCGATAAGATTTCCCACTATAAGTTGTCTTCTTCCTTCGAATTAACCGACCTAAGTTTTTATAAGCTGTTTTTGGCTCCGTTTTCCGGTCGGTTAACCCTACTGTGGACTGAGGCAAGAGCTCCGTCCAACCGACCTACGCTCCTGGCACTGCGTAAATTAAAAATAGCCTCTCTGTCAACTGAAGGTACGGTACCTGGACAGTTCCTTTGATCTGACTTTTCTCACTACCTCGTGGAAATCAACATTCGGAGAGTGGAAAGCTTCGAGACGTTGCCTTGTCCATGCTGGGGACTCTTGAACAAAGTGGATATTTGTCTCTTCATCTACTCGGCATCTGGTACATATTGGAGACTCAATTGTTCTTGTATTTGAATTATGTTTTCTAAGGTTTCCGATTCCAGTAACAACCTGGATGATTCCCCGGATTTCATCTTTTTATCATGGCGATTAGGCTTCTTGTCAGCGCCTGGTTGCACGTGGGTATTAAACTTTGTGTGGCTCGACAATCCACGCGGTTTTGCCACGTTTGGTCTAGCTGTTTATTCATCCATTCTACTTTCCGAGATGTGAATGAAGGGCTCAGGTCCATAGGTAACTCTTTTGGTAGCTTCCTTTGCTAAGTGCATCGGCTTCCTCGTTGCCTGGGACACCCCTCAGCCCCACCCAACGGACATCAGATCCGGTTTGGGCCTCAAATTACTTGTCTAGGTCCCATGAGTTTTGTACCTTTCAAGTTTTATCCCAATCATTCTATCCATTCGGCCACCACTAGTATTCCAATATTTCCGAGACCTCCTTGCAACACTTTTCTCGGATGCGGATAAATTGAACATTGCAAGTTTCAGTCGAATCCGGGCGCTTTTTAAGGCCCATGCACCCGTTTGGTTTTTGAAGCGTATCACAAGGTTACTCTGACCCCGACCCAATCACTTGTCAGATTTCGTTTCGTTTCGTTCATAGAAGCAGCAAATTTAGAGCATCTGCTCCCATCAGCCATCAAGTTTCCATAAAACTCTGATTTGCAAGACTAATTGTTTTATATATAGTTTGTTCCTGACTATGTGATAACCATTGGTGCCAGGAAGTTAATGGCGAATTCATTAATTTCATTAGAAAACCATCTCAATTGATATGTTACAACTTATTATTACAACGGTTGTAAGATGCATTCACGGGGTGCTTTTTGTCGTTACATCGTTAAATCTTGTCGGTAAAATCCCGGCTTGCCCCCCCCCCTCCCCGAAAATGGGCTAGTTTCGCCACTGATTGCAACCCACACTCTTGTTCGCAAAGCTTCTCTTTGTCAAAGTGAACGAAATCTGAGTGCAATGTAAAATGGCGACCAAATTGTATGTCCAGATATCCATGTCCATATTTGCTGGCTTTCTTTTGAGATACTGTTTAGCTTTTTTTGAAGTTTTTGTGGTGAGATAAAGGTAAGCAAAGTGAGCTCGGTAGAATCAGCAAGTTTTATTGTGATGGAAATACATTCAAGTATATTTATCACATAACAGTAGAGGAGAGGGGGGGCAGGTTCTGACATCGGCTATGCAAACCTCGCTGTTGAAATTTAAATTACGCGAAATTGTTTTTCAGAGCTGTTACACTTACACGCCTCTTCTGTAAGAAATATCACGCAGTTACACTCGTGCTATCATAGTGAAACAATGCTAGTGTCACTTTTTATGGCGCAAAATGGAGTTCTACGTCATGAAGTTGGCACTCATTTTGGTAGTTTCGAACCCACTTACATCGTCGGGGATTTTTATTTAGGTACGGTAGTTTAAGATTGGCTCTACCATGTCGGATTATGAAAGTTACGAATTTGTTTCTGTAAAGACAGCACCAGGGGCAGTTCCGGACAATAGCACTTGAGGCAGGTTCGGACAGCAAAGCCGAATGGAAAAAAAATAATGAAAGAAGATCAAATCGGAAGAGGGAAGGAAAAAGTCAGCAAAAAGGCTCAGAAAGCCTTTAAGACCGATTCATGAAGAAAACAAGTCATATTTAGACCCAGCGGTAACAGCATATCCGAATGATAATAACAGATGTTGATAAAGTGACGGTATACTTGTGCAGTTTTGCCAAACGGAAGCAAATGAGCGAAACCGAATTGAGGCAATGAAAGCAAATGAAAAAATGTGTATACAACTTTCTTAAAAGTGTTTACTGGGTTAAACAAAAATGATGTCCAGAACTGCCCCAGCCATGTCCGAACCTGCCCCCGGTCTGGCGGTAGGTCCGGACGAAAGTAGCTAATAGGAAAATAAGATTTGCAAAGAAAATGTTCAAGTAACAAGATTCTACAAAATAACAATAGCAGCTAAGACATGATTCTAAACAGTCGAAAAAAAAGGAATCGACAGACCCTGAAACAATATCTTGGTATGCAAAAAAGCAAAAATGTAACGTTTCTTTTCCTAGTGGAGTTTTGTGAGAAGAAATCCTACAAGGGGGCTGATCTTTCTTAGAAAAGACAATAGCTTAAGGTTATCTTGTTGAGATTCTGAGTGAATCCTGTATTTCACTTTCTGCTAGGAATTCTCCTAGGGGAATTTCGGGAGAAGAAGTCCTACGAGGGGGCTGATCTTTCTTAGAAAAGACAATAGCTTAGGTTGTCTTGTTGAGAATCATCTGTGAGTCCAGTTAGCAGAGATGGGCGATTCCAATCATGAAAGAATTCAAATCCGAATCCAGGGCTAGATAAGAATCCGAATCTACCATTTCATGCTGAGGATTCGAATCCGGATCCGAGTCCGACCTTAACAAAAAATCATGTATATAGGTTATAGATGAAAAATCGAAGGTGACGAAAAGCACTGATATATAAGGTAATCAGATAACGTGATAAATTACTGAAGAATGCTGGTGGTGGAGATAAAAAAAGAAAAAAAGAAGTTGGATTGCCTTACTGTGTAAAAACTGGAAGGATGTAGACAACAAAATTTGATCGGATTCGTAAGATTGAAGTTTTGGAATCTGAATCCAGCCTGACAAGCAGATGATTCGAATCCGGTCAAAAGGACGAATTCTGGATTAAAATCCGGATTTAGATTCGCCCATCTCTGTCAGTGATTTTGAAGTATTAGATGCCATGAAAAAGAAAAATTGTCGTCTCAGAGAAACCACTGCTGAAAGTTACGGGTCAGAATGAAGAAAAGAAGAAAACAAACAAAGATGATTCAGGGTTTGAAAGCTTTGGAAGCTCGCGTGGACTTTATTGGGCTACTAGAACTTTGTTTTTTTAGATATTTCTAACAATTTTGGGGATTCCCTCCAAGATGATCCGGGAGGAGAGGAACATAATCGAGTAGTTAACTGATGTTGAAGAGTCCTGGGAGTGATCTATGCAATAAAACATGTTCCTAACTATTTTTAACTCTTGACAACCCAGATTCTCCTACACAGGGTATTCTTTTCACCTTAGTATGAAATTGTCCTACTCAGGGGAATTCTTCTAAAACTGTGGTGCATTTCTGTGACTTCCTGTTTCCTGGTTTACCTGTGGATGTTAGTATTCTTGCCTAACATGACAAATACTGGGGCGAAACCGAACCGAAATAGGTAGGATAAATATTTTTAAATTGGTATTTGTTGAAACTATCCCCTTTTGTGTAAGCCCCCCTGACCCCCTTCTTAAAACCAATGTTCCAGCCCCTTGAAAACAAGAGCTCTTAGTGTTAGGGTTGTCCTGGGGTTGCCAGTGTTTATACGTTTCCTCAGAGAATCAGTATAGAAATATTTTCAGGGAAGAAATGGCAACAATAGATCAGGAGCCTGTTGTCATTGAAAAGATAGCAGAACCAGAGTCCATTGAGGAAGAACAGTATTCAACTGCTGAAGAGGATGAACTTTCGATTGGGAGCTCTGAGGACATTGAGGAGGATGACACTATAGGCGAGAGGCAGCAAGGCGATGGGGAGGTAGATATAAGTTGGTACTTTGTAGTAGGTTAGTGTATCAGCTTAAAGTATCAGCTTAAAAAACAATTTTATAGGCTATTTTGTTTGTTCTTGATAACAAAAAAAGCTAGAATTTCCTGACCTACTTATCACCCTGGTCTTACTCCAGGACACTTTCAGAAAATACAGACCAAATTTGAAACTGCAGGTTTGAGATTGCACAGTTCCAACTCATGAAAAGGGGAATTTTCAGTTCTAAGACTTAAAGGGGAATCTCTCCGATCTTGCATTGCATTCCTGGGACTCCGAGCATGACAAGCTTATCTTTACAAAATCTGTCGAGGCCAGCAATGAGCCGAGCTGATTGGATTCAGTGTTAAACAGCAAGGTGGTGGACTGTAATTAGAAAAGAGTCTACAAAAGTGTGCCAGGTTCCGCGGCGCTTGTTTTAACCTAGTAGAAACCCGATCCTGGTGGCTGATGGGCAAAAAGGACCTGTCCTACCTATATTGCTGAGTCGGTATATCTCCCCGTTCTATCCATTATCATTTCCGAGATTTCAAACTTCCGTTGTCATTTCTCTTCACCCTGACGGGACTGGGGCGATTTTTATGTCTGCCATGTCTGGCTCTTATCGAAGATGATCGGGCTTAAGCTTATTGCTCCCGGGGAGCCAATGTTCACAAAGACATGCCATGAAATTTCTCCGTGCTTTCATAAAAGTTAAGGGGCCTCAGGCGGCTAAAACAGCCAAACAGTTAAAGGACCCCTCGCACTATTTACTCTTCAATTTACAGTATTTTAAAATATTTGAATACTTTAAAATTAGGCTATGCTTTCAACAAATAACCCACGGTTTTGGCTGTTTTAAGCCTTTTCCGAGATCCGTTGACTTGTAGCGAAACAGGGAAACAATTTACATAATTGTTTTTTTCTAATTGAAAAACTTCTCACAGACAACCGTCAACAGCGTGATACACATCGAAGGTAGCAAAACATGGCAAGTGAGAAAATCAGCGATGTTTTATTACAGGGTTGCAATGTACCGTACGAAAGTGGGATATTCGGGTTTAGACATATATGGAGTGATTATGGAAGTTGGTTGCACTAGTATTATAGGTAAGGAAGTTCCTTTACTTTTTTTTTTAAAAACACGGCAGCTTCAAAGTATAGCAACAGAAATTTTATCAACTCCGACTTGCGCCCAAAGGAAGTTTTACATTTTAGGAAAGTATACCGGATAAACCGCTCGATGATGATGAAGACAAGAAGAACCCCCAGTATATCCCCAAAAGAGGCGGATTCTATGAGCACGATGACAGACTTATGCCTGGGTGAGCTTACTTGTCAGCTTCTTGTGTGTTAACCATTGTGACAATGGTCTATCCTGAATAACGTTATTTGACTAATTTGCTCACTTCAAAGGACATGCAGCGCGACCAGAGCCTCGTTTTGTTGCAATAGTGCTGCCGCATCGCTGCTGCAGCACTTCTTTGCTTTTGCACAATATGCGTTTTTAGATTCACTTTCTTCTTGGTTGAAGCGACAGCGCTGCAGCACCTTGCAGGGAAGCACAGATTTGGTCGATGAGCAAGTCCGTGATTCTCGAGAACCGCTGCCGTCTTCCTCGGAAGCACTGCAGTGCAAAAACGGACGTAGAAAGAATCAGTCCGGAATCGGCCGAGAAGTGGACCTGCAGCACGCAACAAAAACGAGGCTCAGTTCTTTCCCCATAGGCGTATTCTACGATGTTTGCGTCCTTTCCACTCACTGTCAAATTTCAAAAATTAACAAATGGCTTCTGCTCGTACCTCCTTTCTCTGTTCTATGTAGCTTTCTCTGCGAGGAGTGAAGGAATTAGGTAACCGGTCCCATTTGCTCGTCCAGTCGCTAATGCGTCGGATACCCCCAACAAAGTATCAGAAGAGAAAGAGGTGTCGGTGAAAGCTACTGTACCAAGTTCGAAGCTTTTTTTGGATCGAGCTGTTAGGAAATAATAGTCGATATGTCCTGTAAATATGACATTTCCTTGGTCGCGCGTCTGAGCGATTAACACGAAGAGGATCTGTGCAGTTCCATGCTGGATCTGTTTAGATTCTTTTGTGCCTGCTTTCGTCATGAAGTGAAAGAAAAATAATGTAAAACGTTGTAATTTCTAACAGGGAAGAACCCGAAGAGCCCCCTAAACCGAAAGAAGTGGCCCCCCAGCGGAAGACCTCAAAGGTAATGGCAGACAGATGGCTTCACGACCACTATGATGAAAGACAGCAGGGACCAAAGACGGAGGCAGAATTGATAGCCATTTACGGCTTTGATATTCGGAAGGGAGAAGGTGCACCAAGAGCAAGAAGAAGAAGACGATATGGGTATGATCCTCAGTCTCTTGTGAAATTTTTGGTGAGAGACTGTTTAATGTGAGTGATCTGACATGTAGCCATGACAACAGGAGTCAAGGTCTTTGCAATGACCCAAACAGGGAATGCTCCCTATTTGCAGACGTGACCACTGAAAATAAAAGAAGAAAGTTGCATCGTAATCACCAAAAGATTACGAGATCTTTGTTGAAATTGGGCCGCTGTAGGCCTATAGGTCAAACCCAGATGTCGTGAGAAGGGGTGTAACTGAGGCGGGGCCCTCACATATAGTCACCTTTGGAAAAATCGAGGCGTTTGTCTGCTAGAAAATAATTGTTGTGTCGGTTTTCGCCACGGTGCTGGGGCGTGCATTCCATGTCGGCAGCATTCGTTCGTTCTGTATACTGACAGAGAACTGTGCCGACGAAATCTTGACAGGCTTTTGGAAGCGGCAAGTCATCCTGCTGTGTAATCATTTGTCGAAGTGACTTTAGTAAAACCTTTTCTGGGCAGAAGCTATAACAAAAGTTATAGACCTGAGTAAACCTTGTCTGGGCAGAAGCTATAACAAAAGTCGAGGTACAGATTCGCGGTATTGTTTTGAGAACGAAAACTTAACAGACGTCAGAGTATAGTCAAATTTACGCAGGTCTGCTATTTCTCATTGACCTCCTTGGGTCTCTGAAAGCAAGTGTCTTAGCTACTGATTTCTTAAAACGTCATATTTTCGTCGGTACTGTGTCTCCCGATACCCATAATTGGTACAGTATAATTAGCAGATGATCTTGGGGAACTTAAAAGTCACAGTCTGGTTTAAACGGATTTCGTGGTAAACGGCGGTGGCTAGGACGTGAAAGACGGGACTGTTTCTTTGTCATCGTTGTAGCTGAAATAATCTTTTGCAGAGGAGGTCCCAAGCAGTACACAAGGTCCTGGGAGGATGAAGAAGCCTATAGACGAGACTCCGTTGTCAGTCAGCGAGATGCAAGCCGCAAGAATAGCCGAAAAGAAAGACACCCAGATTCCGAAGGGGGGCCAGGAGCCGAAGAATTCCCGCCATTGGGAGCGAAGGAGGAGCGGTCAGCAGGTCATGGTGGGTAACTAGTAAATCTAGGGGTGCAGTCTGTCAGTATTCAGTGCCTTTATTGGTGAGGAACGAGGCAATTCGAACATTTTCTTATTTACGAAGATGAATGTCAAAACGTGGATAAAACTCGAGATAAAACTATTGTCAACAAAAGTAAACGTGGTGTCAGATACCATGGTATCTGCAAAAACGCTATCTGCAAAAACGCAACTATTGATCCAGATGGTCTTGTTTTACAAAGAAAAGACGTTAAAAGACCAGAGAAAGCTTTGCGCGAGCTCGATGTATGCGTGGTGTGAAGGAGTGGAACTTGTGCCCGTAGATGATTAATACTTTTCTCGAGGATAGTGGTACTCCATTCTAAAGAGCATGTTAGTGACAATATCATGTCTGTTGACTCTAGTCATGTAATTCAAAGCAAGATGATCTGTGACTTAACATTCGCGTGGTACGTGGTAGTGGCTTCGGTAGGGGCAGAGGTAACTGCAGCTTATTCCCTTCCCGCTTTCGCTCTATGATGATGAGCTGTCCTGCGAAGGGAAAAGATGGAATTGCAGCATGAAGAATGGTAGAGAAAGTAAATACAATGAGATTTCAGAAGTGAATGCACAAGATACAAGAAAAAGGCACGAAGAAACTATGTTTCCGTATCTGAGTCTAATTATTTGACCATAATTGACGAGCCTTACTGAAATTCTGAAGCTGATATTTTTCATTTTAGGACTGGAGCCTCGGGGGAGTGACGTAAATCAGAAACTTTCTTCGATTGAGAACCAGCAGAGGTCAGATGAGCCTGCTGACAGGAACCAGGAAGTTCGCCGTAAGAGCTCCGATAAAACTGACTATCACCGAAGGGATGGGCAGCTCCCAAGTCGGGGAGGTCGTCCACTGCGGGGGAGGTCGTCCAAAGGAGATATGGAATTTCCTCCTGGTGCTGAAGAGGAGGCGCTTCTGAAGGGCGTCGAGAGTCTCCATCTGTCAGAGCATGGTAAGTTTGACCATGAAAGAACCACAGCGACGGCCTCAAAATATACTCTCTGCTTAAATCGACTCTGTTATCCGTTTCAAATTGCTAGCGTAAGCCAATAACAACCAACCTTAACTAAGCTTACCTGCACAGAAATTGTCTTAAAGAACTTGTCTTACCTATAATACTAATGCAACCTACTTTCATAATTACTCCATACATCTCTAAACCCGGAGACTCCAATATCGTACGGTACATTTTACCCCTCTAACAAAACCACGCTGATTTTCTCACTTTCCATGTTTTGCTACCTTCGATGTGTACCAAGCTGTCGACGGTTCTCTCGCAGAAGTTTTTCGATTGGAAAAACCGGTTAGGTAAATTATTTCCCTGTTTTCGCTACAAGTCAACGGGTCTCGGAAAAGGCTGGAAACAGCCAAAAGCGTGGGTTATTTGTTGAAAGTTGTTGAAAGCACAGCCTAGTTTTAAAGTATTCGAATATTTTAAAATACTGTTAAGTTGAAAAGTAAATAGTGCGAGGGGTCCTTTAAGCCCGAACAAAATTTGCAATCCAGTTTATTCTATTCGTTCAGACTAGGAGCTCAGTGATACATATAAGCTTTTCCTTGAAACAGGTTGTCTAATCTGTGAACATACTGAACATTTAATCATCCTTTGGGTTGTTCGTTACAGACCCTTTAACCCTTTTGCACAATCTTCAGTGTTAAAAGTTTCTGACGGGTCTTAATATTCGGTTCTTCCTTGTCGCGACAAGTGCCTACCGTAAAGCGCGAGGCGTGATTACAGCTTAGCGGTCTGTTTTTCCAGGAGGCAACACATACCAGAAGGCCGAGTTGCCCCCTCGCCTGCAGGAAGCAGCAGGCCGTCCGAAACGATATTCCACCCAGAGACAACAGACGGGATCGCCGGCGCCTAACTTAGTATCAGTCATGCCCCAGCCATCACCGCCGATGGTACTCGGGGGAACTATGGGTAATGCATTTGGTCCAGGAGTTCGCGTTCCCGGGCCTGCGTTCTACGACCAGGGTAAGTCTCAACACTTAAAGGAGTTGATTGATATTGCGGATTATTACCAGTCAGTACGAATAATTATTGTGAACAGAATTGTACCTTTTCTTTCTGTAAAAACCTAACATTAGCCAATATTATTAACAAGAAACAAAAAGTGAATAAACATCTGCATCAGTGCCAAATATTTAGCTTTTTATGTTTTTGGGATCCCAAAATGTAAGTGGATGATGACACTTGGTGTGAGGGTTGTTTGGGTCAAGGGTAAGGTCAAGTTCGTAGATGAGCTCTGTAGCCGTACATTTAGGGGTGGGGAAGGGGGGTCAAACTAAGGGGCAAACAAATATTGTCGGTCAGTATTGTCAAAATAGATATGGCGTATACAGGTATATCTGAACTTGGTTTTCTCTGATGAATAGCCTGGCGAAGACAAGACCCATTTGTCTGTGTCAAATATTAGATTTTTGGGATCCCATCGAAACCTTTGGTCTTGTTTGCTTATTTTTCATACACCAGCTGAATATTTTTCTTTCGCTAACATTTGTCTGTCCTCCAGCTATTTTGACAAGCCCAGTCTCGCGTATTTCCGAATCGCGCCCCTAGATAACCCCTTGGTCGAACCGAGTCATGGTTTGAACTAGGCAGTAAAATGTGGATAGATTAGAATGGATTGCAAATGCGAGAATGCTTCCGATTTAACTCTCTATAGAGTGCATCGACGTTGAAGCCCGAACTGATGTCCATCTCCTCCCCCATCCAGGTTTAAGAGCGCGGCTGTTTTGAAATTCGATTTTCACGTAAATTGGATGTGGACTGGGTTAGGGTTTCAAGTTTCAGCTGCCTGTCTGGACGTTATGGCTCCTCGGTCGGGCCGCCAGGAATATTGAGACGCTACTGTTTAAGCTGCCTTCGATTGGAGTCCTCCTTTCCTTGGTCTTGTTACTGCCTAGTCACTAACAATTGTCAGCTGAAAAGACAAATACAACGGCATACAGCCAAGGCAGTTAAACAAAACGGCATTTGGCTGACAGGACCGAGACAAGGCTAAATGGAACGCGGCTTCAGTAGAAAACCCTATACACCGTAAAAAATTTCTCCGAGTAAGGATTGAAGTTGACTGCAGTATTTGCTACTGGAATTAACCTTATCTCTACTCTATCTTTTTAGAGACAAGATTATCTTTTTAGAGACAAGATTAATCCTGTAGCAAATACTGCAAGATATTTTTTTTAGTGTAGTTCAATTAGAGAAAATGCCTGTCCCGACTACGGTCGCTAGTCGATCCTGCGGACGGCACGCTCTCGGAAGTTGCTTTCATTTTGGAAAGGAGGCAAGGCGTTGTACTCATTTAGTCTTCGTGTCCTTTTTCCAGCCGCTTTCCAGCAGCCACCACAGCCGTCAGCGTTGCCAAACTTCGTCCCTCCGTTTCCTTCAACACCGACATTCGTCCAATTTGCAAGAGCCCCACCACCAGTGCCAATCTACCCAACACCCGAGGGCTTGACTGCCTTTGTGGCCCCTGGAACCGGATCGCCCGCGCAGCAGCTTGCCTTTCCTGGAGTCCAGCAGGATCAAATGCCTTACCAACAAGGACTGTATAATGCTCAACAGCCACTATCAGTAAGTCTATGTCCAGTTAGACTGTTTAAATGCAAGCAGCAATAACTCTTCAAATTTGAAAATTTTGGGCGTGTTCCATCTTAATTACAGTAGTTACTACGCATGACGTCGCGAATTGTGACTTCTTGGCGTCAAGGCTGGAATGAATTTTTCCATTTCCACCAAAATATCGGGCCACAGGATAATCCCGCCAATCACATCACAGAGATTCGTAGTTACCACGCTTACTACGCTCCCGAGCTTGGTAACCAAATAGTTACTATTTCAAGAAGGTTGGAACGGTCAGCGTAGCAACTTTTAACGAGGTTGGAACGACAATAGTAACTATTAAGTAGGTAAAGGCGTATTCTCGCCGTTCCCCGAGGACTCCTTGGGGAATTGAACAGAACGGCGAGAATAGAGGGAGTCACTCCACGCGGACTCCGCGTACAGAAAACTAAGAGAACACAGGGACAGAACACTTTCAAAACGGATTGCAGTTGGATTACAGTTGGCAGCGAAATTAGTCTGGATCCACTTTATTTTTTGTTTTGTATATTCTGATAGTTTTAATTAATTTTATGTTGCACCAACACCACACCCCTCCGAATCTGAAAGGGACTCTTTTTTGATGATGTTGATGATAATCGGAGCATTCCCCGTCCATGGGGACTCGCGAGAATACGGTGATTGAGTCCCCAGGAAAACAAAAACGCGAGGACTCCTCAAGTGGAGTCCTCAGGGAACGGCGAGAACACGCCTCGAGTGAATAAGGGTGGAACACACTCTTTATCGCGTTTACGGTTTACGACAAATATTTTAACTGTAGCCCACAGGGTCTTAAGGCGTGTTCTCGCCGTTCCCCGAGGACTCCTCGGGGAATCGAAGAGAACGGCGAGAATGAAGGGAGTCACTCCACGCGAACTCAGCGTACAGAAACAACGAGAACACGGGTAATGCTTCCAAAATGTATTTTGTTCGAAACAAAAAATATGCAGTTGACGAAATTACTCTGGATCCACTTTATTTTTGGTTCTGTTTATTCTAATTGCTTTTAATTAATTTTACATTGCACCAGCACCAGCAAAAATTGATTCCCCTCCGAATCTGAAAGGGAGTCCTTTCTGATGACGGTGATGATAATCGGAGCTTTCCCTGTCCGTGGGACTCGCGAGAATACGGGGAGTGAGTCCTCGGGACCAACAAAAACGCGGGGACTCCTCAAGTGGAGTCCTCAGGGAACGGCAAGAATACGCCTTTAATTTGCCCGAACACTAATTTTCTTTATTTTAGCCAGCGCAAGAGCTGTATCAAGGCGGTGTGACCTATTATGCTCCT
Source organism: Branchinecta lynchi (assembly GCA_023053575.1). Lineage (NCBI taxonomy): Eukaryota > Metazoa > Arthropoda > Branchiopoda > Anostraca > Branchinectidae > Branchinecta > Branchinecta lynchi. The sequence continues at coordinate 5,049,124 of JAKZAP010000001.1, forward strand.
CATGGACAAGTCCCAGTGACCCAATTCGTACAGAAGCGCCCCAACGCGGCAATACCCATTGTTGCGCCGCCAGAAGCAGAAACAAGTCTGCCAGAAGAAGCCGAGGCAGAGTACAAACAAGAAGAGGATGTTGGAGAGAAAATCGTCGAAGAGCCAACTACTGCCGAAGATATGGCAGAGGTTAAAGAGGAACTACCCGTGCAAAACCAACAAGATACAGAGATTAATGAGCAAGAATGAAAGACTTCTTTATTTTTGGTGGACTTCTGGTGTAATAATGATTTGCTATTGTTTCTCTTTTCTTGTTTACGAAGTATGATCTTTTTTTAATTGATTGGTAAGGAGAGTAAAAATGGCGACAGGCTGAAAACGTTTATTTCTGTCTCGAGGAACGGAAAACAGGACATGCCCCTGTCCATTTTTATCAGTCAGTCTTCCTGGCTTCCGCACATATTACATCCTATTTTTGGTAAAAGTTGTCCGTCTGTGAGCACAATAACTCTCGAAGGGAATTAGCTATTTTGATGGAACTTGTTTGAGGATTTTTTGGGTAAAGGGACAGGTCAAGTTCGTAGATGGCCCCAATGCTGTATATTTAGGGATGGGGGAGGGGTTTCAAATTATGGGGCGAAAATAAATATTTTTAAAAACTATGGTGATAGTAGATTTAGGGGTAAGGAGACAAGCTGAATTCGAATATGAAAATGATTTTCTCCCCGTACAAAGAGTTCACCCAGAATCTGGCAAAAACGGAAAATTTGTAAAAAGGTAAAAGTTGTATCTGAAGTTGATCCAATGTTCCACCCCACTTACCGTAGTTACTACGCATGAGGTCACGAATTCTGGCTTTGTGGCGTCAAGGCTGGAATGATTTTTATTACACTTGCCCATCGGCCAAGTGCCATATAGCGATCACAATTTCTGTCCGTCCGTCGGTCGGTCCGGGTTTTGCTAGTTTGGGCACTTCCACATAAGCTAGGACGATGAAACTTGGCAGGCATATCAGGGACCCCAAAATATTAAGTTGGAAATAGTCACTTCCCCGATCCGAGCATCGTTGGGGGAGTGGAGGAATCTAGAGGGTTTTATAACTTTTGAACGGGTGATTGGATAGCAGTGAAATTTGATAATTGGAGGGATCTCGTGCCTTAGACCACCCACTTAAAATCCGGAACGGATCCGGTGACTTTGGGGGGAGCTGGAGGGGGGAACCGGAAATCTTGGGAAACGCTTAGAGCGGAGGGATCGGGACGAAACTTGGTAGGAAGACAAGCAAAAGTCCTAGATACATCGTAGACATAACCGGACCGGATTCGAGCACTGTTGGGGAGTTGGAGGGGGAGACGGAATTCGTTGACCCCGCGGGTTCGGTACTAGGACGATGAAATTTGGTAGGTATATCAGGTACCCGAACTTAAGAATAGTCGTTTCTACGATCCGGCCATCGTAGGAGGAGTGGAGGGATGGGGAATCCGGAAGTTAGTAACATGCATAACTTTGAAACTGGTAGGCCTAATCAAACGTGCATGAAACTTAACAAGTTTCAGGAACAAGTGCCTGAAATGTTCCTTTTCGAAACCGCACTGGATACGATAACTAGGGCGGGGGTGGCTGGGAGGGGGCATCGGAAATCTTCTGAAAGGCTCAGATTCGAGGGATCGGTATGGAACTTGGTGGGAAGAACAAGCTTAAACCCTATTTACAATACTAACAAAATAGGACTGAATCATGTCACAGTGGGGAGTTTGGAGGGGGTTTACCGGAATTCCGGTGGTCTCGAGTTAGGGTACTTCCAGACGTGCTAGGACCATGAAACTTGGCAGGCATTTTAGGGACTTTACCATATTGACTTGAAAATAGTCCCTTCCCTGATCCAATCATCGTGGGGGGGTGGGGAATCCGGAATCTAGTGACGTTCACAACTTTGGAAGGGGCGATCGGACGTGCATGAAACTTGGTAAGTACTAAGAACAAGTGTCTCGGATGTTAAGTTTCAAGTCTGGACCGGATCTGATGACTGGGGAGGGAGGAGCTGGAGGGGGCACCGGAAATCTCATGACTAGCTTAAAGTCGTGGGATCGGAGTTGGAATTGGTTGGAAGAACAGGCGTAAACCCTAAATACATTCCTGGCAAAACAGGACCGGATCGTGTCACGGGGAAGTTGGAGCGGGTTTCCCGGAATTCCGGTCATCTCGAGCTAAGGTGATTCCAGGTGAAACTTGGCAGGCCTATTAGGGACTCTAATATATTGACTTGGAAATAGTCCCTTCCCCGATCTGACTGTCGTGGGGAGAATAGAGGGATGAGGAATCCGGAATCTGGTTATATTCATAACTTAGGAACGGGCGATCGGAACGAGAGTTTCAAATTTTCTGTTTCAAGTCCGAAGTGGGTCTGATCACCTGGGGGAGGTGGAGCTGGAGGGGGACAAACATGCAAACTGTTCTGACAAGTGCCATATGAGCTTTCAGCTCTTGTTCTATTTTCTAGCAGAATATCCTGCCACAGGTGAATCCGACCAATCACGTTACAGAGATCCGTAGTTATACTATGTAGTTACTACGCTCCCGAGCGTGGTAAGCAAATAGTTACTATTTCGAGAAGGTTGGAACGGTCAGCGTAGTAGCTTTTGGTGAGGTTGGAACGGAAATAGTAACTAATAGTTACTATTTGTAGTAGGGCGGAACCCGCTCTAAATGTTCGATTCTTGGGTAAGCGGTTGAACATGTTGAATCCCCATATGAAAATTATTTTTTCGTCGGACAGTTCGCACGGAATCCGGAAATTTAGCATGCCATTTTAAAACCCAATGATATAGTCTATACAGGGTAAGAAGACATTCTGGAGCAACTTTCGAGCACACTAAAGCAGATAAACAACAACTTTTTCTCCAAAGTCCCAACCGGCATTTACTGGGTCAAGGCAGAATGCATTCGGTAACTGTCTAGTGAAAAACTTAATAAAATTTGTCGACCAATTTTCAGAAAAACCAGGTGGCTATGCCAGTCCCTCCCCTAGCCCTTTATCTATACAGGCGAAAGCCCTGCGCTTAGATGACGCTTACTCTTTGTTTAATCTATGGACGCCGAAGCGATAGCGCCTGTAGAGTGCGTAATGTTTCTTGGGTTTAATCAAAGACTATTTACAACTAGCGTACGTATTATTTGGGTTTAGTTATGGCAGTCTGTCGTGTTGGGGGGGGGGGGGGGGCGGGGCTGGGTTGTGTTGTCTAAACTTCGTATGAGAATTCAGTGGCAAAATACAGGTCAAGTTCATAGATGGGTCCTGTAGCCCTATATTTTGAGCCAGGGGAGGGGGTTTCGAATTAAGGGTAAAAAGCATATTTTATAAGCTAATGAGATAGTTGTTTAAGGGGTAAGGAGGCCCGCTGAATCCATATCTGAACTTAGTTGTCTTGCCGCACAAATGATTCACCCGGAATTCGGCCGAAACTGGAAATTTGGTTGAAGCCCAAACCTTCTGAAGTCCATTAGAGATTCGGTACCGGGGTAAGGAGACATGCTGAATCGAATTTTGAACTTTATTTTCTTGACAGATAAGCTGGCAAAATTTGCCAAAACCTGGAATTTTGATCGAAACGTTCTCCTCTCTCAATGTCACTAGTATTTCGCTCTGCATGCAGTTCGCCGGGAATGATGCTTAAACACGAAGAATCTGTTCAAAGTAAAGGACCTTTCTGACGCTGATTAGAGATGAGATACTGGCGTAAACATCTTTGCTAAATTCATATCTGAACTTTATTTTATCCTCTGATTAGATTTTTGGCCGTAAGTTACCAAAAACGGTAAAAAAAAAAAAAAAAAATGTACACATTCAAGCGGTAGACTATGGATAAATAACAAAATGTTAAAAGGGACCGGCGAAGACTCGGAAATCCACAAGATTCGATTGTCTGGATCATGAAATCCAATAAAGATTGCACTTTTGGGATCCTATCGAAACCTTTGGTCTTGTTCTTTTGTTGCAGCTTTCTCTCTTTTAGCGGGTTAGAACAACGAATTTGCCCCATTTTTTTGTTTTCATGGCGAGTTGTGAAAACATTAAGCCATTCTGTTCCATCTTGTGTTAATAACTAATTATTTCAAAAGTCATCAGTCTATAAATGTGAAACTGTAAAAATGATCAACTCCTAAGCGACTAGATGGTAAAACGTCTTTGGTCTACCTTAATGGTGGCTTTTTGGGGCCAAAAATCAGTGCTGCGCGAGATTTGAGTTTTCTCCAACAAAATGTTTTCTATGTATGTTTACACAATACTTCAAAATTAGTTCTCAACGATTATTGAAAGCGGAACGGAAAATGATTATCTTGACGTGATCTATGGCTCAATGGTCCCAAAAAGCCGCCAAATACCTCAGTGAAGGAGGACCCAGTTCGTTGGCTGGTTATAGGCAAGAAAAATAGGACTGTGAAGGAGTAGAGAGTAGGAGCTTTCATCGATGTGTTTTGATACAGTGGCCCACTGATGCAACCAGTTCGTCATATCCTCAGTTCGCATGTTCACTGGATTGAGGCCACGGAGGAAGCAAGCCTGAAAAAAAAATATTCTAAGAAACCATTGGTCGATTATGACATCGAGGTGCAGCAGCTACAGGTACAGCATGTGTTCCGTGTCGACAGTAAAACACAAGAACATCATGGCCTTAGCTTTAGTATCCAACCCAACGCAGCCATTCGAATGCCTACCTTACGCATACGTCTTGTCACAATGCTTCCACGAACTTCACTTCCGGCACTGCGATATCTTCCGCTCACACAAATCGCGCAACAGCAATCCACTGCCGAGGGGTTGCCCACTCCCCGGCACCGGCTGTGCACCCCGACTCGGCACCGGCGGGCACCGGCCTATTCAAGATTTTAGTTTTCGAAATAGCGAACGATGCTCAGAAGAAAAAGAAGAAACGTGAACCTTGAAACAAGAAGGAGACCCGAAGAATTCCGATACTCCCCCTCAATCTACAGGAACTCCCCATCCATTTACAACTAGCCGATATGATCTGAAGGACTAACTATTGTAATCTTAACCCTTTCAAACCTGAATTGTTTCCTTCGTGATACAATTACGATTTTGCTATTTTTCACGAGGATTATGGCCCAGAAATCTCCGAAACTTGCCTCAGTCAGTTTCGGTCACTCCTTCTTAAAAAATCAGAGGTTTGTCAAATGACGGGTCTGAGTAGTGAAGGTAGAAATGTCGCTTCGATCATTTGACACACTGCGGACCGACAGCACCAATATACTCCAGTCGAATGACTGTACTCATCATTACAAAAATGAAAAAAAGCTAATACAACACTATCGACGGTGAAATCTATTGAAGCGGTCCTTGTGGATAGTGGTGTGTGAAACGGCAAAGTGGTAACGCAGCTGTAAAAAAATGTACTGAGAAAGGCATGTTTACCCACATTTCCCTGGAGTCGCAGCCAGGGGCGTCCCGATACCTTCCTGATAAGGGGGGGGGGGGGGTGCAGCTTCGGAATTTTACCGAAATTTTCTGAAGTTTTACCGGAATTTGTTCAGGTTTTTACCGGAAAGTCTTCTAATGACCACCTCTGTAGAAACTCTAGAATTGTTGAAACTCTACTGTTGTTTTCTGGCTTCTATTATGTGTTACAAACAACACAAAATAGGCTCAGTAAAGTTTTACTGAAAAGGCAGCTTATTTTTGGGATCCCAAAACGTAAGTAGAGGGATACCTACGACATCGCAAAAGTTGTCCGTCTGTCCGTCTGTAAGCACGATAACTCTCGAAGGGAATGAGATATGAAAATTGCTGTGAGGATTCTTTGGGATAATGGTAAGGTCAAGTTCGTAGCTGGGCTCTGTAGCCCTATGTTTAGGGGTGGGGGAGGGGGGTTCAAATTAAGGGGCAAAACAAATATTTTTTAAAAGCTATTTAGATAGTTGATTTAGGGCAAGCAGACATGCTGAATCCGAATACGAAAGTTATTCTCTTGCCGGACAAGTAGTTCAGCGGCAATCCGGCAAAAACTGGACACAAAATTTGTCGAACAATTTTCGGTAGCAGTCCCCACCCCTTTATTTTCAAACCTGCATAGCTCTGCGCGTTGGATGACGAGATTCATTTGTTTGTTCTATGGCACGTCGGAGAGATCTAGTGTAATCAAAGGTCGAAAGGGTTGACATATAATGTTCGAACGAGGAAATATGTTATTCAATGAGGATTTATTGGTAAAGTACAGCTCAAGTTCGTAGATGGGTCCTTTAGTCCTATCGTTTGAGGCAGAGGAGGGTATCGAATTTACGGTAAAAACATGTATGTTTTATAAGCTAATAAGATATTCACTGGGAGTATTTAAACTTAGTTTCTTGCTGGGCAAATGGTTCATCACGAATTCGGCCGAAGCTGGAAATTTGGTTGAAGCTCAAAGTTGTTCCTGAAATCGATTAGAGATTCGGTATCGGGGCAAGGAGACATGCTGAAGCCATTTTTGAACTTTGTTTTAACAGTAAACATATTCAAGGAATCTGACGAAGACTGAACGGCGAAGACATGACCCAATTGTTGAATCAAATGTCAGATTTTCGGGATCCCATCGAAACTTGTTCATTTTGATGTTTGAATATTGAAACATTTTGAACACATCCGAGGGATTTTGTAGTTTTCGTAATAACGTTCAGAGCGTTCGCTGCTTGCATGGCAAACCAAAATTCATACAGACGCAGAGAATTTGAATTTAAACAAAGGCCTGCCTTTCCAGGGCTGAAGATGTGACGTCGGAGAAGTTACCCCTGTAGAAAAGTAGGAAAAGGATTTTAAATATTCCTTCAGCCCAAGCTGACTGGAATCATATTTGATAGTGCTCAGGTTGGAAAAACGAACTTATGGGAAAACAAAACTTGTGGGAAAACGAACTTGTTGCTATTTCCACAAGCTAGTTTTTTCAACTTGAGCGGGTTTGAGCCAGAAGACGACCCTTGCCAAGAAGGGCCAAAATATAGCTCTAACAAAATTCAGCTGACGGATCCGTTTTGCACTATCAAATAACAAAGCGATTTCAGGACATGTCTTGCAATGAATCTGATATTTTTATTTGATTTTTGGCAATGGCTTACATTGCTAGTTGGTGATTATTTTAAGCGTAGAGGCTGCACATAGAGGTATGAAGCCGGACAAAGGTTGCCGCAACACTTCACGTTGCCCAGGCAACGTAGGTCTAGTTCGTTTTGCTTTACTCCTCTCTGGTAGTCAGGTGGTTTTCCCGGTCACTTGCTACTTGAGAGACTTGCTGATGAAAATTAGAAAACGAAGAGCACCTCGTGCCTATTAGTTCACCAACTAATCAGTTTCTGCAGCGATTACAGCGTTCTTGGTTAAGTGTTCTTTCTTACGGCAAACGAAACATCGTTTCTATAGTAACCTTTCTAACAAAGCGTTCCAAGAGGCAACTATATCCCCAGTCCGCAATGGTTCGTGGAGAAAGTTACGTCGCACGCTGGACGGTCCCTCTTCCTGATCGGGTGAGTCCTTAGAAACGATTGTTAACATTAAAGCACCTGCTCCACTTGTCAAAATTATGCCATAACCATACATTGACGGAGAAGTCAAAATTCAAGATGCAAGCATTACCCTTTCGGATGTTTCTTCGTCGCTATACAAAATCATTGGCAACAGAGCCCAACCAGCGCACGACCCAACCAGAGCCCAACCAGCGCACGACCTTCTCCACTGCTTCCTGGCCGGAGATTGAAAATTAAGTGTCTTTTTCTGTGTGTTAAGTGTTTTATTTGTTTTCTTCATATACTCCGCTTTTCCAAAATGCCGGGTTACAAATAAATTACTTACTTATTGCTTAGATGACTCGGCTCTTGTTGATCAGACAACTGGATAGGATGGGTAAAGATCAACCCAGACGAACCAGTTGACAGTGCGCCCAATTATCTCCCACACTCGACCTCGTGATTTTTGTATTTATTTTGAACACCCCTTCCACTTCCTGGTCCTTATCGATTGCCATCGTTCAACTTTGAACGGCACCAGACATTTTAAAAAGACCCCTCGCACTATTTACTCTTCAACTTTCAGCATTTCAATATAACTGAATACTTAAAAACTAGACTGTGCTTTAACAAATAACGCACGGTTTTTGCTGTTTTAAGCCTTTTCTTAGACCCGTTGACTTACAGTGAAAACAGGGAAACAATTTACATAACCGGTTTTTGGGATCCCAAAACGTAGGGATAGCTATGAGTTCGTAAAAGTTGTCCTTCCATCCGTCTTTTAGCACGATAACTCTCGAAGGGGTTGAGATATTTTGTTCAAACGGGTCAAAGTACATGTCAAGTTCCAAGATAGGCTCTGTAGGCCTATATTTAAGGGTGGGGGTTCATATTAAGGGACGAAAAAAAACTATTTTTAAAAGCTAATGAGATAGTCGATACAGGTGTAAGGAGATATGCTGAATCCGAATACGAAAATCATTTTCGCCGGACAAGTAGTTCAGCCGGATTCCGGCTAAAATCATTTACATGAAAATTATTACCAAAACCGGAAAATTCGTTTGAAGTAAAAGTTGTATTTGAACTTGATTCAGGGGTAAGAAGACATGCTGAATCAATATAGAACAATCATTTACTACCCATGCATAATTCACCCGGAATCCGGCTGAAACCGGAAAATTTATCATTTGTTTTCATTTGTTTTGCAGCATAATATCTCTTCCGTTCTACCTGTCCAATATGATTTGGTCAGGTGACTACGCTTCCACTTTCCCTCGATGACGCCAGCCGTCCTAACATCTAATATTTTAAATTATCTTTTTTTTCAATGACCGACCTATATATTTAGCGTCACCTACACTTTCCTTTACCTCTACTTTTAATTTTTTTAATATTTTTTTTTTATTTCCTCTTTTACCCTTATTTCTCATTTTACCATTTCCATCTTTAAAACGTTAAAATTGTCTTTACTTTTTCCTTCCTTAATATCTTCTTTCCTTAAAACTTCCTTTTATTTAAAACTTAATATTTTTAAAAACATTATCCTCGTTATATTTTTTTTCAACCAAACCAAAAAGGGGGTTTTGTCCTGGAGACACTGACAACACAATTTTTGTTTGCCCCTTCGCACTCTTTTCCTCAAAGGACCCCCTTCCGTCACAGGGAATCCCTCCACTTCCCGGTCCGACCATTCTGGGGGAATTGAGGGAGGAAAAAGCCGGAAATTTTCGACGTGCATAACTTTCGAACGGGTGATCATAACTGAACGCAACTTGATAATTAGCAAGAGTACATGTCCCCAATATTCAGTTCAACACCGGACGGGATCCGGCAACTATGGGATCAACTAAAAAGAGGCAGGGCACGGCACTATATAGTGTAGGAGGCATGAGAACTAAAAAGAGGAACGAAAACTAAAAGGGCCCTTTCAGGCTTCAGAATGAGGGCAGGAACAACGCTCTTTTAGGCTCTGGAGTTACGAACTCTCAATTACTTGTCTACTTCTACTACTTGCTAGTCTATGTTTAGTACTCGTGCCTCTTGCGCCACGCCGTGCCTCTTTTTAGTCGATCACGGCAACTATGTGGGATAGAGCCCCAGAAATCCCAAGACATGCTTAGCCTATTATGGAGTGCTCGAGACCAAGAAGGAAAAACCTAACCTCTAGACAATCATTTATAGAACTGGATTGCGTCTGGGCATTACCGGATGAGTTGAGAGGGGCGGAAGGCCCGTTAATTTTGCGGCATTCAAAACTCTGGTATGACTGACAGAATTTGAAGACCCTTTAAAGTGCGCGCGTTAACATCAATGTGCTGAAAATAGTTTCGACCAGACGATACTTACACTGTCACGGTCTGCAAAGGCCCATGATCATTTGTACCTCAAGGGTTTAGATTAAATATGAATCCTGACCATCTTAAAGTGTCAATCTTAACCGCACAGTCCTATTTTGCGTACCTATAGGAAAAGTTGCATGGAACGTTGCGGGAAAAACCATACATTTTTCCCGAAGCTTTCCAGTAGATCAGGGCCGCATCACAATGGCTCAAAAAAATAAATTTGGCTTGTCTTTACTATATATGCGAAAAAGGGAGAGATAAAAGGAAATTATTAAGTCTAGTGCGGTAGCAATTCCTGGGAAGAACCCCCCGTACTAAAGTATGCCGGAAGGTAAAATTTGGTTTTGGGCACAGATGTAAGTTGAAAGGCAGTCGCTTAAACAAAAGCACGGAAAATTTTTAGAAGCACCGGGAAATTTTTCACAGCGCATCGGAAACCTAAATCTGGAGTAGTAGTCCTTTCAGAAAATGAACTTGTTCCTATACTGTACGCCCACAAAAGCTTCTAGGTTCAATGTCGGCTCAAAACCATCTTGACAACTGTTTTCTATATTACCTATCCAGTCTTTATCTGGTGGGCTATCGAATGATATGTTACTCGTCCCAGAAACAAAATAAAACTGACAAACCACCCATCCTACTTATCAAGGTATAAAATCACCAATTTTGTCACTTTAAAGGGACCGACCATGGATCAAATCCGCAATTTTCGGACCAAACCACCCACCCCCAGCCGGCTAGATGTCAAAGATTTGAATACCTGTGCCCCCTGACTCTAAGTATAAGTAGTATTTACGACTGAATATTTATTTAGGTACACACCGTCGAGTTCGAGCACGGAACTATCTCTGGCAAGCGGGTCCTTCGCCTCGACGGGAATGAAATCCACAAGAAGGACTGGATGTTCCGCCTCGTCGGAACGGAAGTCTTTTTCATCGGGCACACCGAGTGCATCCTCAACATCGATTCCATCAAAGGGCTGAAGTTCAGTTACACCCTCACAGTAAATGGGAAACCCCTCGAAACCTTTACCGAAATCCAAAACAAAGTGCTAAAATCATGGAATATCGGAGGTGATAACCAACTTGTGGTGACTCTGGATACGCAGTCAATGAAAATATATGTGAACGGAGAACCGGTGGAAATGGAGTCTGACTTCACCGAAGATGGCTCTGAGATGCGGTTTCCACTAGATGGGAGCCGTGAGGGAGTGGTCCGGATATCAAACGGCGTCGACTGCCTTCAATATCTCTTACAAGTGGAAGATGCTTATCTTCCGGTAGAGAACGAGTTTTAGAAATACGCGAGTGCTGTCGTAGGTAACTGCGGTCGGAGATTAACGTCCAACACTTCTAACGAGTGGCGTGAAAAAGAAATAATTGTTGAACTTTGGCAAGCTCAAAATGTTAGTGGAAAATAGAGGTTTTCTTTATTGCCTGCCGCCTTCCGCATAATTTAAGTCTGACTAAAAGAAATGAAGATACTTCTGGCACCGACCAACTTTCCTTCCCGTATTGCTCGTCCCATTCTTCCCTGGAGCTTTAAATTTAGGAACCTGCTAAAAAAAAATACAGAAAGAGTCTCCGCTCTTAACCCCAATTGCTAGGTCCATTTTTGGGATCCCAAAACGTAAGTGGACGGATACCTATGACATCGCAAAAGTTGTCTGTCTGTCCGTCCGTCCTTCTGTCCGTCTGTTAGCACGTTAACTTTCGAAGAGAATGAGATATTTTGATGAAACCTGGTGTGAGGATTCTCAAGGGTCAGTTCAAGTTCGCAGATGGACATTTAGGGGTGGGGGTTCAAATTAAGGGATAAACAAAATATATTTAAACAGCTAATGTGATAGTCGATTAGTGGGTAAGAAGGCATGCTGAGCACGCTGGTGAAAACCATTTTTTCGTCGGACAAGTAGTTCCTCCGGAATCCTGCAAAAACCGGAAAGTTGGTTAAAAGTAAAAGTTTCATTTGAAGTTGATTAAATGTTCGATTTAAGGGTAAGAAAACATGCTGAACAAGACTGTGAAAACCATTTTCTCGTCGGACAACTAGTTCGCCCGGAATCCGGCCAAAACAGGAAAATTTGTTCAAAGCAACAGTTTTGTCTGAAGTTGATTAGATGACAGATTTAGGGGTAAGAAGAGAGGCTAAGTAGTTCGCTCGGAACTGGGCAAAACCGGAGACTTGGCAGAAGTAAAGCAGGAAGCTTCGGTCAGTATCGTCAAAATAGATATGGCTTATTGAGGTATATCTGAATTTCCTGGCCAAGACTGGATCTGGTGAAGACAAGACCCAATTGTCTGGGTCAAATATTAGAGTTTTGGGATCCCATCGAGACCTTTTGTCTTGTTATAACACGGTTTTTGAGCTTCGTCGAATGATGCATTTAAGTTTGCAGTACTAGGCCGCTGAATGGAGCGTATGTTTCTGAATCGTGAAATCCGCAGCATCTGGTTTTATCACAGCAACGGTAGGGTAAGACCATAACCACCCGCGTGTTAAGTATTCCTAAAGCCGCTTAGAAGACATGGGAGCTCAGTCGAAACTGCGAAGCAAACTTGTGAGAAAAAACATGATCCCACCCATTTGGGAGGGGTTGTAATAACTTACCCATCGTAGCTCATCCAACGTCATAGCTCCAGCTCCTTCACGAAGCATAGCAAGATCCATTTCTCTAATGTAGTAAGCTCTGTCGGATAACCGGGACCTCCGCCGAAAACCAGCTACGGACGACATGCCGTGGGCGCGAAGTAAGTTATTCTAAGGACAGAACCGTTTGTAAAAACAGTTTCTAACACTAAACCATAACATTACAAACAATACAGTACATTTAAAAGGCCATGGGCCTCAACAGTGCCTCGGAACCGCAGGGACCCCCCCCCCTCCCCTCCTAGACGACGCACCAAGACCGTGCATGGACGACAATGGTGTTAAATCTGTCTAGGTCACCGATTGGTCGGCGACAGTTTTAAGCAAGGTCAGGGCACTTTTCTTTGTTCATGTTCTTGGCATGGAAAATGACCAATGATTGTTCAGAGCGTTGACAGACTCACTCCTTAGGACTTAAGATTTAAGGAAGTTCTCGTAGTTCATAATAAGTTCTGGAAAAAGACGATCCGCCAATGTCTCTAGAAAAACGCCCGAAACGCAGCTAGAACCCATTCTGTAGTTCTGTTTAAATTTAGGCAGGGACATGCACCAGCCAGGCTTCAAATATATGGCAGCCACCAGCATCGTCTCAGCAGGCCTTGCCTGCTACCCCAACGTTTTCTGGTATCTCCTCTACTGGCTCCTTCTTACACTAACATTCACGGACCTATGATATTCCATGGGTCCGTGATAAACAAGAGTTGCGTTTTTGCTGATACCATAGTATCTGTTACCACGGTAACTCGATCTGCAATTAGTCGTTTTTGCAGTTATCGTGGTATCTGATACACGGTGCTCTGCAAAAAACGACTTGCACTTTTCGAAGTCATCCCAAAAGAAAAACAGATATCCAGTTACATCACCAAGTGCTAAACTTCTTTCTCACCAATCTGACAAAATTTGATGAAAGTGAGATGACTTTTCAGATACCACGACCAGTTACCACTGTCGGACCGTAGTATCCGAATATCTGATACCACGATAACTGGCCAGATACCACGATAACTGCAAAAACGCATTTTGACCGTGGTATCAGATACCACGATAACTGCAAAAACGACTTTAGACCGTGGTAACAGATACCATGGTATCAGCAAAAAGCAACTAAGCTCCTTATTGAGTATCCAAATCGTTTCAAATTTGTGGACGATCTGAATTCTGCCATCTTTCGATCTCTTTCTGATCCACATTCCAACTATCCCGTAAAGACCTTGTTGGCAGATATCATCAGGATCAACTTTCTAAAACGTGAGGTCTCTGAAATTGGTGACACGGACCTCAAAACTGTGAAAACAGTCAAGGTACTTGGCGTCCACATTGATGATGACTTAAAATGGGGACGCAGATAAATGCACTGTATACACAGGCATCACTGCTTCTACGGTCCTTCAGCCCCCTCGAACGGTTTGCCTTTAAAACAAACGTTGTCACTATTTGTTATAAGACTTATGTGCGCCCTCACTCCTCAATTCAATACGCGGTATGCCACCGAGATCTGAGTAAAGAACAAAATAGTTGCGTTTTAGCAGATACCATGGTATCTGTTACCACGGTAACTGAATCTGCAATTAGTCGTTTTTGCAGTTACCGTGGTATCTGATACTACGGTGAACACGACAAACTTGCAAACACGATAATTGCCGAAACTGAACTTTTCAAAGTCATCCCAAAAGAAAAACTGATATTCAGTCACATCACTGTGCCAAACTTCTTTCCCATCAATTTGACAAAAACTGCTGAAAGTGAGATGACTTTTTCAGATACCACGATCAGTTACCACGGTCGGACCGTGGGTATCTGAATATCGGATACCCAGATGGCTTGTCAGATACCAGGATAACTGCAAAAACGCCTTTTGACCGTGGTATCAGATACCACGGTGACTGCAAAAACGACTTTAAACCTTTGTATCAGATACCATTGCATCTGCAAAAACGCAACTAATGGCAGACTAGAAAACGTTCAGAAACGGGCCTGCAAATAAATACTTGGATATGGATATACTGATTATGTAACAAGCCGAGAAAAACTCGGATTACAACTCCTAGCAGAAGCGCCACGACTTAGTCATGGAATTCGGAAGGAAGTGCTTGCCAACAGAAAAGCAGAGGGGTTTTCTGTCAGACTACGCAGTAAAGAATGGTAAACAAGCACGTATCAGAACGGCAAATAAATTAACGCTGCAAAACCCACCTAATCAATTTTCTGATGGATTCCGTAAGTCATTTGTGCCATATTTTCTGAATTTTTTTAAGTGGAGACACGTATACTGTTTTGACAATTACTCTAGTATTTACATATTTTATATTTTTATGTTTGACATGCCATTTAATTATGTTATAAAAGTTGTGAAGTCGTACGAATTTTAAAATGAACTCTATACATTAACCGCATTTGGTTTAAGTTGACAGTCCTATGTTATCCTGTTGTGAAACAGATATTCAGGAATACATACGATGATTGACTGTTATCACTCGCGATTCCGAGGCCTGTGACTCCAATCGGATTTCACTTTCACACACTCTACCATGGTCTCGAAAGCGTCTGTACCGGGACTGATAGAAGACTGTATAGCGATACCATTGAAGCTACCGAATCATGCGCTCTAGAATCGAGAGTGCTGATCAAATGTGGCGAACCCTGTGGTAACTTAAAGGAAATACGCCAGTCAGTAGATACTGTTTCTTTTCCTGTATTCTAATTGGTGTTCCTGCTTTTTCTTCACTCCTAGTTCAATACCAAATTGCTCGGAAGGAGCCGATGGGAGCTTTCGCACAATCAGTCAAGTACCGTTAGGAGGGATATGATGGATGACATGACAATTACGGAATATGAACAGATCATTACTGTAAGTACTGCATTTTCTCTAAGCGCGTAGTGATAGAAAGGCTCGATTGACGCCTAAATATGCTCGAGACAGCCTCCTTGGGCATACAATCTAGTTTTAAAGTATGCGATCTGCTCCATAATAGTTCCGTTTTTGCAGATACCATGGTATCTGATACCACGGTAACTGGATCTGCATTTTGTCCTTTTTGCCGTTACCACGGTATCTGATACTACAGTTGATTTCCAAAAACGATAATTGCCGAATTCGCTCTTTTAGAAGTCACCCAAAAAGAAATACCTACATCCATTCGCGTCACAAAAACTTACTCCCGACCAATATGACAAAACTTAACAATTGTTAACAATCGTTAACTTTACTTCGGGGCGGAGCTAACTGCAGCTTTACGATCGTAACTTTTCCCAGTTCTGCAATTGTTAACTATTTTGTAACGATGCTCACCGACCATCATTACAAAATAGTTAACAATCGTTAAGCTCTGGAACGGAAATTGTAGGTGGGCGGAGCTTAAATTTCGAAATCAGAAACGTAGAACGCAAAAAGTTAACAACTGTTAACAATTTGTTAACGATCGTTAAGTAACGGAACGCAACGTTAGGCTCTTGTGTTGGCGATGATGAGCGTGAGATGACCTTTTAAAAATACCCCTGACCGGTTACAACTGTCAGGACCGTGGTATCAGATACCATGTTATCCACAGAACGCAACTAGTGTGACTAGGTAGGTAAGTTGTAAGCAATCGAATTTTTGTTTGTGCCAACTCTCATGGCTAACCTTGTGCGCAGGCCATAGCAGATTTATATGGAACGGCTCTCCAACGAAGAGGGGTTTGACTGAAATAATTTCTTCTACAGTTGGGTGAGTCCCACTACCAATTTTATGAAGCATCAATTGAAAGTTCTCCCGCAGAGTGGTATCTTCAATGGAGGCCAACTGTGCCTGCATACACCTACAAAAAGGAGTTGTAAGCGATGTACGTGTCTACATGAGCCTTTTCATTCGAAAAGCCCCAAAGGTCCATGGTACTTAAGATAGCACGAACAACTCAGAACAAAAAGTTACAAGTTCTTGATAGATAACGGGACCTATGGCCGAGTCTCACCCGGACGTCAACTGCTAGAATCTGAATAGTTACTAAAGAGCTACCATCCAGCAGCCTATAAAGACAATCTTAATTAGCAACTGATTTATGCAGAAACTCTATTCTTAATACCCGAAGATCTTGGCAATATCCCATGAAGCGGATCAAAATCTGGTGTAATGTTTAAAATCATAGGTTTAGTTTCTGTACATTGTTCCACCTCCCCTTGGATGGGGACGTGTGCTGAAGCACATTCTGGTATTTCACAATTATGAAATGAATCATACTATAGTTCCGTTTTCTGTTTATGTAGTTTTGGTGTAGTTTCTCTGTAGTTTAATGTACTTCTGTTTTAGTTATGAAAGTACAGTAGCCTATGTGTACCATTTTATTTGTCCGTTCAACATACTTTATGTTCATAACTAAAATAAAAGTAGGTCAGACTACACCGAAACTACATCCAAAAAAGCAACCTGCCTAACCGTAGCCGAAACTTACACCCCACCGTCCACCGCCAACACAATGTCATGGAGTGTCGCACTTGTTAGTTGAAGACTAATTAATGCTCAACTTTCAAAAGTGGCAAATTTCGCATGACCAGAGGGATTTCACATGATCCGTCGATGAAACGCATTTCCCCTCACATACTCACTTTCTCCTGACTTTCTGCTCAGATCTGACCCCCCCCCCCCCCCCCCCCCACTCCAAGCACGGAAATATTTGTTTAGGCAGCACGAAAAGATTTTTGGCGCTACATCTGACCAATACTCCGTATGACACTCCGAAACATGCCTGTGACTGGCTGTGACCCTCAGGAATAACGAGAAACGTCACCGAAACGAATCCTCAAAACTGACTCAAATCATGTAGAAAAATCAATGACGTTTTTTGTGTGGTTCCTGGCTCTTCGCTAGGCATACAGTGGTTCTTCACCGGCACGAAGAGTTAGTCATCAAGAGTACACTGTAAAAAAGTCTTGCAGTATTCGCTACTGGGATTAATCTTGTTTCTAAAAAGATAATCTTATCTTTAATTCGGATTAATCTTATCTCAGTAGAGATAAGATTAATCTCAGTAGCAAATACTGCAGTTAACTTTAATTCTTATTCGGAGAAACTTTTTACACTGTATTCCCTCTTACAAAATGCGGGCTTACACATTATCGGTCTTACATGATATGACAGACTTTTCTGGATAAACCGTCTAGTGATGGCTTGTGGGACGTAATGGGCACATGAAGAGCCCAATGATGGGCATCGCCGGATAGTGTCTGTTATTTCAGTCACTCACTCGATGACTATCTGGAGAAACGCTAGTTCTTGAAACATTAAATGGTGATCAGTGACTCACCTGAAAACAGGTTTATAATATGAAACCCTTTTTCGTTGAAAATGAACTGCAAACTGTGTCCGTTGCTGAAGTGACCAAAAGTGTGAGCATAGCAGCTGACGAGGAAACAGATACCTAAAAAAAAAGTATGAAAAGAAACCAACTCACACCAAAGTTCTATGTCAGTATCACAGAAGATTCTTCTTCGAGATTTCCCTTGTGCTTTTGTCGTCTTTAACCCTTGGACACTCCAAGAGTTTTTCCGGACGAGAGCTATAACCAAGAAGCGAAACCAATGTTTTACTAATCGAGTGATACCGCTATGGAATTCCCTCAGTCAAAACAATGTCAACGCAGATAGTGTGGAGTAAGTCATCGGTTGACAAAGACTGGACTCGGAAGCCTCGGAAAACTGCATGGGATTCCCAAGATGCGTCCCTCTCCATCCATCACTGAGTCGGCGCACGACAGGATTACCTTTCGCTGGCAAGTGCGATTTAAGGCAATGTAAGGTCATTTGCGCTATTCGATATTAAATTAAACTAAATTTTATTCGTAACCCGTCTAGGTAAAGACGGAGTATGGTAAAAGATGAAAAGGGAGAGAAACAACACAACAACAACCAAAATAGTTAAAATTCAGTAAAACGGAGACTATCGTTTGGGATTAGTGATTTTCTGAAGTAGTTATACACCAAAGCGAATTCCCACAGTTCGATGATGAATTAAACAAAAACATTAAAGAGTGGCGGAAACATTAGTACCGAACATCAAATACACTAAAGACGCTTGTTAAATCCCATCCGGCATCGATGGCCGTCTTGGGGCTTCTCTCCTCGCCATCGCACGAATGTGCTGCCTACAGGCTCCTGCTGTCTATCCTGACCAAGTCTAAGCATTTAATGTAACGTAATGTTTATTTTCACCCACCGTACAGGTACCTCGTACATCGTACATCGTACCCATGAATGTCTTCTTCAATGTATATGTCCTAAGTGTTTCAAAATTGCTGAGGTTACTCCGATACCGAAAAAACACTAACACTAACCCCTCTAGCCTTCATGATATATATCGAAGACTTCGGCATTGGCCAAGCTACTAGAAACTTTTATATATGATTGGCTTCTTTCTGAAGTATGTGACAATTTTGACCCCAGTCAGTTTGGTTTTAGGCAAGGCATTATCACCTCACATTACTTGGTTAGCCTGGTTCATGACATATTAACTGCTCTTGGGGAAGATGATTCGTTTATTGACCTAATCCTTGCTGACCAAAAAAAAAGCTTTCGATCTCCTGGATCACGCGGTTGCTTTGGACGCCATTTCTGTAATGGGTGCAAGTCAATTTTCTCAGCGTATGATTGCCAGTTTTCTCTCAGACCGGAGCCAAGTTGTTCAACTGAATGGTTCCGTCTCCGCAGTTGAAACAATAACTTGTGGTACCCCACAAGGTACTAAGTTGGGTCCTCTGATTTTTCTTTGTTCTGTTAATAATGTTGCTAAAGACTTCCTTCATAGGTACAAATTTGCAGATGATCTCTCCCTTCTCGTTATTTCTAAGCTATCTTTCACACTTCCGAACAGTCCAAATCCGGTGCAAGACTCCATCACTTCCCTTAAAACTCAACTGTCAAGCAAGAAAATGTAAATTAATGATAGAACGTCTTCGGTTATGCGGTTTGGCAGACTGAGAAAAGAAACTGCTGAATATCCATCGTTATTCAGGCAGTCTAAAATCCGTTAAACTGTTTGGGGTAATAATCGATGACGATCTGAAATGGAATTCTCATGTTGACAATATTATCCGTAAAAACCGACTTTTTAATTAAATCCCTCTCCACCCTTAAACCTTTTGGTTTGGATACTAAATGCCTCCTCTGTTATTTTAAAACTTATATTCGTCCTCATTTGGAATATGCTTCACCGGATTGGCATTCTTCTCTTTCTGCAGAGCTTTCTGATCGCCTGGAAAATGTGCAAAAGAGAGCAGTGAGAATCATTCTGGGTGATCATAACATTTCATATGAAGAGGCTCTCATTAAACTTGACGTTCCTAAATTAATACTCTTTCAAACAAATTTGGAGCTAAGATAATGTGTTGTCCCCAGATGGCCCATCTATTCCCCCCCCCCCCCCCCTCCCCTCCCGTCTTCCGTGCGTCGGTCCGAGAGGAATACTGGCAATCAGTTTTCTCCCTATCCTGTTAATTCTTCTGCCCAATTTTTAACGTAGTTTCATCCCATCATTTATTTCTGGTCACATCTTGTAAGTACATTAGTTAATTTGTTTTTTTTTGTATTTGTATTTGTTGTATTTCGTAAATTTTTACTCCTCTTCTAGCTTTTAGCTATTTAGATTAAACTTGATTGATTGATTGAAGAAGACAGAAGACTAGCGAGATGGAGGCGGCGGTCAGGTAGACGAAAACCGTAACCCTCGGAGGAGTTTTTCGTAGTTGCTTACTTATATTCCAACAATGTTTACAACGGATACGTCAGCTACGATTCTTCAATCTGTTTCTGAATTTTAATTGTAAAAATGTTCAAGGAGTCTGGCGATGATTGGATCTGGCTAAGACAAGACCCAGTTGTCTGGATCAGATATTGAATTTTTGGGATCTCATCGAAACCTTTGGTCTTTTTTTCATTATAGTGGTATTTGAAGATAATTTACTTTAATAAGATATTTATAGTCGGTAGAAGCTTCAGTTATTTATTACAGGTTTGTTTCCTTCCCCGAAGTTGAACAAGAGGACTGACAGCCTGACGAGTACCCTTGCCAAGAAGGGCCGAAATATCGCTGATGAAGAATCGTAGCTGACGTATCCGTTGTAACATTGTTGGAATAAATGTTTCAAAGTCAGCTTGGGCTCAAAGAATATTTAGTTGCTTACTGGTCATGCGATGAGGGAACCGAGCCATCTGAGTTGATTAGGGACCCGGTGGATGGACAAAGACACTTACGCCAATGGAAAGACAACATAATTTGTAAACGGGAGTGCTGCCACAAGCAAAACTGGAGAAACCTTCATCATATCCCTTGGCAGTTTATAATAAACTTCAATCTCTCTTCGGGTCAAGCCACTTAGTCCATTCCCTGACTGACGTGCATATCGAGCTATTCTAGCAAATTCCTGGAAAAAATGGAAACACATAAAATATGAGATCTACTACGCTACCGCGTTATAATCAGTACCACGTGTGGCAACCTGCTACCAAGTGTCAGTAAAGGCTAACATCGTCGTTACAACAATGAAAATAAATAGTAAAATAAGTTTTTGGTGAAATTCGGGGAGGAATAGGTAGAAATACAAATAAAAATTGGATTTAAAGAATTTGGTCAAGTTCATGAAGCTGGCCTTCAGCCGCATCGATATTTTTTTGTAAAATGATTTAGTATAAAAAACGTATGTAATTTATGATCTTTTTTATTTTTCGTTCTTACGTGACCCATGGGCTTTCGTTCTGTAATTCAATATCGATAAAGACGGCGGTAGCTTCTTGTGACTAATGGTCAGAAAAAGGAACATACCCTAGACCTAATGAAAAGCTAGAAGCAATTTACCACATTTTGTTTTGGGGGGAGGGATAACTTATGCCTATGGCTCCTTTCCAATGGGCACACATTAGGTACCCTCACCACAAAAAGCGGCTAGGTCATGCGAACAGTATAACGTAGAGGCAGGTTGTTGGATCGTTTGACTAAAAGTGGACACAAGGGAAGTGGCTACAGCCCTTTGCCCAGAAAGAACCGTAAATTTGATCTACCACAATTGTCACATTTAAGTGAACTAGAACAAGGCTGCTAACCTTGACGTCTCCATAGAAGTCTTTGATACCAACAGAAAATATTCTGTACACTTTCATGGCTTTCGGAAACTTCTTTTGCAGCAACTGCTCATATGTGCTAATAAAGTCCACATATCTCTTGAATATTTTTCTTTTGGCTGTATCTTTAGCCTTTAACTTCCAAGCTTTCCAAAACTGCTTCATTTGACTCATTCTTCGCTGATCTCCTGTCAGAAAGCAGCTCAAAGAATCTAGAAACAGAATAAAAAATGTATCTGAGAAGAAAGTGTGTTAGTTTTCTTTAGATCCACCACCTTAGTAAACCCATCCACTCTTCAGCTTTGTAAAGATTTTGTATCTTCCAGTTAACTGCAAATAACAATCTATATTCAAATAATGTATATAATGGATGCATCAGCTACAATTCTTCATCAGTGGAACGAGGTTATTAATGAAATAATATTTAAGTATTCAGTCCCTTATTAATAACAAAACCGAAGTTGATCAAAATACAGAAAAAAACCTTTCCTGACATCGTCCCAACTGTGCAGCAAAAACAGCGGCCGCGTCAAAAAAAAAATTTTTCTTTACGGTGTTATTTGAAATTACTTTGCCCTAAGAAGATGTTTATAGTCGGTAGAAGCTTCAGTTATTTATTAGAGGTTTTTTTCCTTCCCCGACGTTGACCCTGAAGATTGACAGCCTGACGAAGACCCTTGCCAAGAAGGGCCGAAATATCGCTGATGAAGAATCGTAGCTGATGCATCCGTTATATACATTATTTGAATATATGTTTCAAAGTCAGCTTGGGCTCAAAGAATATTTTAAATAACAAACTAGACCTACGTTGCCTGGGCAACGTAAAGTGTTGCGGCAACCTTTGTCCAGCTTCGTCGACTAAAGTGTTGTGATAGCAACACTTTGGTTTTGTTTCTTCGCTGTCGGTTAAATGCTGAAGTTGTCAACTTATCGAAGCTTTTAAAACGGTATGTTCTACAAAGAATCATCACATGATCAAGAGCTATTGTTCAGCGTTGTAAAAACAACAATCGTTTTTGTCAATCGACCTTGTGTCCCCGGCTTGACCCTATTTATTTTGATTTTATACAGAAGTGTAAATTAAACCTTGAACCTTGAACCTTGAACAACAAAAGTATACGAAGGGACTAAATTGACTTTGCAGTCAGTTGAACTTTATCCTTTTCAATCGCAGACATCGTGACGGATGAAAACTTGGAAAAATATCTTTATAATCTAGTTGGTATTATAAAGCTATCCCGAAAGAAAAAAATCTACCTGTCTTAGTTCAAAAGTTGACTTTTTTGCCGTAGGCCAACTTTCTAACGTCACCACTTAGAAAGGAGCAAAGGGTAAGCTCTAATTTCTTTAGCAATGAGAGAACTTTTAAAGTTTAAGAGGCACATCTGATACCATTTCTCTACCGCAAACCCAAGTACAAAAAAACGAATGATAAACAACTGAAATCGCAAACAGACACGGATAGAAACAATAGATGGCAGCACTTTCGGACCCGTGGGAAAAAGCCACTTCTTTGTTTCTGTAGATTTTTCTACTTATCACTCAAAGAAGATATGTTGGCTGTGGGGCCGGGTACCTGCCGCATATATTTAACACTAATAAATTTTAGTCCATCTTCAATTTGAAACTGGTGCCTGCCTGCTTGCGTGCTAGAACGGAGCTTTCCACTCGAAAGCAGAAACATGATTTGATGAAACGAAAGGTTCGCTACACAACTTCAGATAGTCCTCTTGACATGGGCTATATAACTCCACTTCACTTCGCACACCGTAGGCTCTGGCTCGAGGAGAAGCAAAAACCATCCTTATTGGACCCAGCAAGAGTTCTACGTAGCTTTCCAAAATGTAATGTCATATTCATTAATCCGGCCTAAGGTCCACACTTTCTGTAAAAACCGCACAGGTTAGACCCTTACCAGTTACCAGGAATAAAATGAAATCGGCGGCATAGCAAAAAAAAAAAAAAACAGGACAAAACTAAAGTATTGCTCTTGCAACATAATAATCAGTTAGCCTAGGTGCTGACTGCATAAGATTATAACAGCTCTACTGTGTTGGCTTACTGGTTGTACGGGTGTCAAAATACTATTTATGGGTGTTAGTAAACTTGATTATGTACTTATTTCATGCTTCTGGGGTAGGGCAACAGAGCTTTAGCTTGCACTGATTCTGCAGAGTATAAAACAAGCTTTCAAAGGGATCCTACAAAAAGTATATAAATATCTCAATGTTTTAAAGTAAAAGATACTTTTAGTTGTAGTTTCCTGGCAACAGAAGAAATAATGTCAAAATAGCTCTGTTAAAGAACAATAAGTCTTAGTTGAGCCAAAGCTGACTGAGAAACATTTATTAAACAATGTCTAAAAATGGAAAGTAAGCTACAATGTTTGTCAGCAATATTTTGGCCCTTCTTAGCAAGGGTAGTCATCAGGCTGTTGTTAAGACCGGAATAAAAGACCCTGTGGTTTTTGCAAGAAGGGCTGAAATATGGCTGACAAACATCATAGCTGACTTTCCATGGTAGCCATTGTTTGGTAGATGTTTTGTGCTGAAGGAGGACTTGTCTGTTGATAAACAGTGTGAATCGACAAACAGACAATCAAAGACACTTTCAGTTGTTGGTTCATCTTTTAACCAATAATTTTGGCCACAGAGGTTCCTGTTGGCTGCTAGAACTACAGGAGAGAGCAGAGTCTACCCAGCCTTAAATGCCCATAACCTAAAAACTGGCCTCAAAAATATTAAAAGGACATTTCTTTGCAGGTCCTAACTAGTCCTAGCTGTTGTGTCAAGAAGTAAAACTGTTTACTTTATATATACTGACAATTTCGACAAATTTGAATTCTACCATGATGGTTTGAAAAGAATTAAAGACATCTATCTAGCGATATCTACATTATTAGGAATGTAGAGAAATTTCCTTGAGGCCAATTTTCAGATGAAGTGCATTCGAGATTTGGTACCTCTCCTGTAGTATAACATCCTGTTGAACATTACAAAGCATGGCCTATGTTAAAACAGACAGTCGATTAACACTGACTCTATTGACATCCATAACAGAGACCACTGACAGTGTTGTTACTAGCTTTTTTTTGTTTGGGGGGGGGGGTGGCAAGGGAGGCAAGGAATTTTCTGAATGGCTGGTCATTTTTACTTTTACTGACTATTTTTTGGAAAAAGACCAAAGGTTTCGATGGGATCCCAAAAAATCAATATATGATCCAGACGATTGGGTCTTCTCTTCGCCAGACTCCTTGAACATTTTTACTATTCAAATTCAGAAACAGATTAAGGCCAATAGCTAATCATCTGAGAAAACCAAGTTCAGATAGGGATTCAGCATGTGTGTTATACTTATAAAAAAAATTCCGCCTCCAGCCGGATTCCAGTCGAACTATATGTCCCAGTAAAAAATGATTTTCATACACGGATTCAGCATCTCTTCTTACACCTAAATCGGATATCTAATCAACTACAAACAAAACTTTAACTTTTTCCGGTTTTGGCCGGATTCCGGGCGAACTACTTGCCTGGGTAGAAAATTGTTTTCACACAATAGAATAGAATAGAATTTTGTTTTTCAAAAGTATCTGTCACAACGTTACCGCCGAATTTGACCTTTTCGTCATACAAAATGAGGAATCACATAACACTTTGTCACGAAGGTAAAAAAAACACTAAAAGGACTAACTTATCGGTTATTGTACAACTCAACAAATGCTGGAACAAAACTCCTTCTATAGCTTTCGTGAAGAGGGCCACAGGGGCTAGTTTGGATAGTCGGTGTCAAGTGATCAGCATGACTTCTTACCCCTGAATCGAACATTTAATCAACTCCAAATAAAACTTCTACTTTTAACAAACTTTCCCGTTCTGGCCGGATTCCGGACGAACTATTTGTCCGGCCAAAAAATGCTTTTCATCATCGTGTTCAGCATGTCCTTCTACCCCTATATCGAACATCTAATCAACTTCAAATAAAACTTTTACTTTTAACAGACTTTCCAGTTTTGACCGGATTCCTGGCTAACTACTTGTCTGGTGCAAAAATGGCTTTCACCATCGTGTTTAGCATGTCTTCTTAACCCTAAGACAAACATCTAATCAACTTCAAATAAAACTTATACTTTTAACAAAGTTTCTGGTTTTCGCCAAATTCCGGGCGAACTACTTGTCCGATGACAAAATGGTTTTGACCATCGTGTTCAGCTTGTCTTCTTACCCCATAATCGACTATCACATTATGTGTTTAAAAATATTTCATCTGCCCCTTAATTTAAAACCCCCTCGCCCACCCCTCAATGTAGGGCTACAGAGCCCATCTACGAACTTGACCTTACTCTTGACCCAAAGAATCCTCACACAAAGTTTCATCAAAATATCTCATTCCCTTCGAGAGTTATAGTGCAAACAGATGGACAGACGGACAGACAGACGGATGGACAGACAGACGGATGGACGGACAGACGGATGGACAGACAGACGGATGGACGGACAGACGGACAACTTAGGTGATGTCATAGGTGTCCCACCACTTACATTTTGGGATCCCAACAGAACACCAACTGTTTATATGGAAAAATCAGATAATTTTTAAGAAAAACCACCTGGCACCTGTTCTGAAGAAAAAAATCCAAGATTTTAAGAAAAAATAACTGCATTTGGGATATATCATGCTGCATGACTGCATGAACGACTGGCCGACAATATTGGTAGGGCCTTCCCCTCATATGTGATGACTCTACTCACTAACTTTTGTTTCCTGTGCTAAGATTTTTCAGTCTATGAACCCTGCTAAGTTCGTCGTCGGATTAAGGTCTTTTCTGCTTCTTCTCACCGCATGTTTTTCAACTTTTGAATACTACGCCGTTCCTTGCTCCAGTCTCCATAGAAGTAGTAACCGAATGCTACCAGAACTTCGTTTAGCATCGTGTCAAACCTGTGTCAAACAAAAATTAGGTTTATACTGGGTTTATACAGGGTTCAAAAATTATAAATATCATAGTATATCCACATTATCTTTACTTTTATTCCTTCTGTTTGGTTACTATTTCAGTTTTCATCAATATTGTTCTGACAGAGAATGAATTCGTCTTTATTGTTTCGGAGCGAATTCTTTCGAAGACCAGTCAAGGACTCATCTTGCTTATTCTGGGTTTTAGTTTATCCCAGCACCCTTATGAAATTATTTACTTCTAATATTTCCGCCTTTCGCCACTTCTTCGTTTTTTACTTATGACTTTTTGGCACTTTCTCGGCCTAGCTAAGTTTTGCTAGGCATCGAGCGCAATTTTTGCCGAAAGTGTCAAGGTCCGCCGACAACTTTTTCATGGACAAGATAAGCTTCAAAAAAAATATTTTTTTTTTACTTCGGAATTGGAATAAACACCTTACCTTCTGTTTTGAACTTCTTTTTTTTTGTTTGATTTTTGCACTTTAACCACGGCGCATTCAGTTTTCAAATAGTTTGCGTCCAGCTGCTGCGTTGGAGAGCTGGTGTGAAAGCTTAGCTATAGCTTAAAAAGCTTAAATAGTCAGTAGCAAAGGTTACTGCTCACTGGTCCAATAAGATCTAATCTAAAACTACAAAAGTTAACCAAGTTCTCCGGTTCTTTGAATGAGGGTCTTGAACCAATCAGGAGCCAGGCGCGAGGGGTTGGCTACTCGATTACAACAGGAAGGCTGGATAGTCTTTAAGTGCTAATAACAAAATCGCTGGTTTCACGTCAAGAACGTCTGGTTCTGTCAAGAACGTGTCTACAGGGCTTATGCTTGTTTTTCCTACCTAATTCTATCCCCGATCCCTCGACTCTGAGCGTTTCGCGAGATTTCCGGTGGCCACCTCCAACTCCCCCACAAGTATCGGATCCGGTCCGGACTTCGCGTGGAACATCTGAGACGATTGCTCTTCCCACTTGCCAAATTTCATTCAAACCCTATCACCCGTTCAAAAGTTAGGTATGCCACTAGATTCTGGATTCCCCATCCCTCCACGCCCCCCACGATGTAGGATCGAGGAAACAACTATTCTCAAGGCAGTCCGTTCAAGTCCCTGATATGCCCACCAAATTTCACCGTCCTAGTACCAAACCTTCGGAATCACCGAATTCCCCCCCAACTCCCCCCCCACAGTGCCTCAATCCGGTCCGGTTCTGTCAACAATGTCTCTAAGACTTGAGCAAGTTCTTCCCACCAAGTTTTGTCCCAATCCCTCCAGTCTAAGCGTTTCCCAAGATTTCCGGTTTTCCCCTCCAACTCCCCCCCCCCCCCAAGTTGTCTGTCTGAGGCACATGGTCTCTCCATATATTCAATTTTATTGCTATCCGACCACCCGTTCGAAAGTTATAAATACCTCAAGATTTCGGATTCCCCCTCCCTCCACTGCCCCCACGATGCTCGGATCGGGGAAGTGACTATTTCCAGCTTAATCATTTAAGGTCCGTGGTACACCTGCCGATGCTCAGATCGGTGAAGTGGCTATTTCCGACTTAATCTTTTGGGGTCCCTGATATGCCTGCCAAGTTTCATCGTCCTAGCTTATGTTTAAGGGCCCAAACTAGCAAAACCTGGACAGACCGACAGAAATTGCGCGGGCAAGTGCCATAAAAAACGATATTGCCGAGCTTCTTCATCATGGAAAAATCATTAATAAGGGCTGTGCTTTCAGTTAATCTTTCATCCCCAGCACTGTTTCCTTTGATTTCGACAAGTCTATTATCCACGCCCATCAGCGTCCATTGTATTACGTTTTGTCAGACGCAGAGTCGACGTAAAACGAGGAAAAGCAGCGTTCTAGAACAGAGACGCAATCTGCATGATAACGGTCCGGGGATTCGTCTAGTGTTTCCTGTTAACTTAACCTTAACTTCCCCGCTCTTACGTAGAGTTAGGACAAGACATCCCGTCGAGAGAAGGGAATTCCGATCGACTTGAAAGGATTCCATTCGTGAAGACGACAACAAAAGTTTTCGATGGGATCCCACAAATTTAATATTTGATCCGGATAGTTGGGTCTTGTAGAGATCCAACCTTGAGAACTTTACTAATAAAATGTGGAAACACATTAAGGCAAATGGTAGCCATCTGGGAAGACCAAGTTCAAATATGGATTCAGTATGTGTGTTTACCCCTACAGCCTGTTTCATCTCGACTTTGAAGTAAGTTCCTGCATTACTTCTGCCAAATTTGTGGTTCCGGTCCGATTCCGGGCGAAGGTCTTGTCTTTCAAAAAATTGAAGTTCAAAAACGGGTTTAGCATATTTCCTTACCCGTCTGTCGAGCCTCTAGTCAACTTCAGATAAAACTTAATCTTTTAACAAACCTTCCGATTTCACCCGGATTCGTGGCGAACAAAGTGTCCAGGTACAAAGTGATTGTCATGCACGAATTCAGCATGTATTCTTACCCGTAAATCGAACACCTTATGAAATTCATATAAAACTTTTACTTTTAACAAATTTTCGGTTTTGGCTGGATTCCGGGCGATCTACTTGTCCGGAGAGAAAATAACTTTCATATTCTATTCAGCATGTTTCCTTATCCTGAAATCGAACATCTAATCAACTTCAGACTGAAATTTTATTTCGACAAATCTTCCGGTTTTGCCGGATTCCTGTGAACTACTTGTCCGGTGAGAAATAATTTTCATATTCGGATTCAACATGTCCCCTTACCCCTAAATGAGATATCTAATCAACTTCAGACAAAACTTTTACTTTTAACAAACTTTCCTGTTCTGGCCGGATTGCGGGCGAACTACTTGTCCGGTGAGAAAATGGTTTTTATATTCGTGTTCACCATGTCTTCTTACCCCTTTATCAACTATCTTATTAGCCTTTCAAAAATATTTCTTTCGCCCATTAATTCGAAACCCCTACCCCTCCCCTAAATATACAGCTATGGGGTCCATTTACGAACTCGACCTTTACTTGACCCAAAGAATCCTCACACCAAGTTTCGTCAACATAATTCATTCCTTCCCTTCGAGAGTTATCGTGCTGACAGACGGACAACTTTTACGAAGTCATAGGTCTCCCTCCACTTATGTTTTGGGATCGCAAAAACTCTAGCGAGACGAAAATCCGAAAAAGCGGAGTACATAGAGAAAAAGAAAAGAAGAAAAGAAATTAAAGAAAATATGTACACGCACTAAACATAATACTAAAATCTATACCACGAATCGAGTTAGCTTATGGTTTGCGCAAGCACTTAAAGCTCTTGCCCGAGCACTTTTTTCAATTTATGTATTTTTTCAGTGGGGCTTATTATTTTATATTTTGCTGATCCGTGCTCGAACTCCGTGTTCGAACTTCGGAGAGGGAGACGAAGCAAAATTCTGCATACTTGTTATACGTGGTGCGTATTTTTCTTTGATCTGTTATTTTTTAAAATTCCCTAAGTGGCGAAACAAGTACGTAAGGTGTAATTACTGCATTAAATAGGCGGGCAAGAACGAACCGCTTGACACTGTGCTTCCATTTTACCGAGCGGCCGTAGCCGCCGCACATCGCTTTACACACATTTTCAACTAACGTTGTCCGCACAGACCGAATATTTGATTTGTAAACTATTCCGAGGTCTGGCGGACTAGGGTGTTCCCGATTGATATTGCGTGTTGCCCTTGCGTAACTTCACTAAAAACAATAAACTCAGTTTTACTCACGTCCACGTCAAGACCGTTCTTACTGTAACCGTGAACGGGGGGCCATCAAGGGTACTGCTGATCAGTAGGAGGTCATCCGCGTAAGAAATGAAACTAAGATCTGTTCCATCCAGGATAGAAGTTCCTCTTATTGACCTAGTTACAGAATATACACTATTAAATATGACCGGGCTTAAAACAGATCCTTGTCGTACACCTTTTAGTAGAATTAGTAGTGGAATGGGTTTGGACAGACGTTCTTTTCGACGTAAAACTATTCTCGGGTCAACCCCAGCTTCCAGGAGCATAAGTAGCGACTGCGGGTGAAGGACAGAGTCGAATGCAGCCGAAATGTCGACACTGCATATGTAAACAGGTATACTAGTTTCTAGGCTTGGGCAATGCAAATCTGAAGTAAAAGGGCAATATGGTCAAACAGAACGTTAGATGTTCCGACCGTTAGATGACGAGCAGAAATACCGTCTAGGCCTGGGGCTTTGTATGGCTGGGGAGAGTTGAACCACCCCACCCTCCCCGTTCATGGGCAAGTGGGCCCAAACTGTCCATGACAAAGGTTTTTGACCCGTGACTGGAATCAAACTCTAAGCTGGTATACTTGAAAACAAGTGCGCAAGCGCTCAGACGTTGAGTGTGAAAGTAAATTATTTATCACATTTTATATACAAACAGCTTTAGAACCGAGACATTTCACATCCCCAATAACCAAATAAGTATTGGAATAACCTAATTTGTATTCATTCCACTTTAAATTTAAACAAACCGCAAGTAGAAATCGAAATAAATGTGAAAGATCTTGCGCGAATAGCTTGAGTTTCACTATATTATGCTACTAATGGTCTGACAGCCAGTGAAACCCTTTAAACCTCTTTTCCATTAGTATTGTATTAACAAGTGTAATAAACCAAATCGTGCAATAATCCAAAAGTGCAATAAACCAAACCAAATCGGAGCCTAATCCTCCTTTGTCACAGTTCATTAAGAACGGCATATCATCAGGCATATCATATGACAGAAGAGTCTAGTTTCCAACTGTTGACTAAAGAAGTTCGTCGCGTCGTCTTATTTGTCGCTGTTAAACCAAATCTTCAACCACAGATATAACTCCCCAAATATACAGAAGTTAAACTTGAGACCTGTCACAGACGAACTTAAGTCATGGGAGATCTTGGCCCAGCTGCCCATGAACGGGAGGGGGGGGGGGAGGGTCGGGACCCATCAAAATGCGTATTTACTCCTCTTTTTCCTCCAGTATACAAGCTTAGAATTTGATTACAGTCACGGGTCGAAAACGTTTTCATGGGCAATTTGGGCCCACTTGCCCATGAACGGGGAGGGTGGGGGTGGTTCAACTCCACGAATATATCCCCAACCAGCACAAAGGAATTTCATTGTCTTATCTCCAGTCATTGTCAAGTTAAAAACATAAGAAAATGGGCAATCTGGGCCCAATTGCCCCTTAACCAAGTGAGGTTGGAGTTTGGGACCCGCCAAAAGTAAAAAGAGACCCTAATGCTCACAAACCTAACAAGTTTCAACTTGATATCTGTTGATTCCTGTCACGGGTAACGAACTTTACTACACTGTCAGAAGTTTCATAACAGATAGCGTATAACACTTTCAAGAATAACACCTTTCACTTAAATAAAGTGTTATGACCAATTAAGTTTACACTATTTCGTGCCTAGATCTCCAACAACACCTTCAATTGGTAAAAATACTAACGGGACGAAAGAAACCATCTGTTGAAACCGCGCATCCTTCTGTTGTCGTTATGTAACTTCTGACAGTGTAGTATTTTTACCTGTTGAAGGTGTTGTTGGAGATCTAGGCTCGAAATAGTATAAACTTCATTGGTCATAACACTTTATTTCTAAGTGAAAAGGTGTTATTCTTGAAGACGTTATGCGCAATCTGTTATGAAACTTCTAACAGTGTACTGGGAAATCTGGGCCCAGTTGCCAATGAACGAGGTGAGTGGGGAGGTGCAACTTTAAAGGCAATTTCCCAGCCCTAGGATCTAAATGTACAAGGAATTTCATCGTCGTATGTTCAGTTCTGGTCAAGTTACGAATATTGTTCACTGGGCAATCTGGGCCCATTTGCCCCTGAACCGGGTTGGGTTGGGGGGTAGAACGCCGGAAAGGCACCACTAGACCCCAATACCTACTATAGTGTGCCAAGTTTGAACTTGATACTTGCACTGGTTCACGAGTTATGAGCTCCACAAAATATTGTGAAAACCGGAAACCGAAATCTGCTGCAGCGTCGCAATAGTGGATTGTTCCAAAGAAAACTCCACTAAAAAGGTGTAAATACGCATCCTGCTGGGCCCCGACCCGCCCCCCCCCCCCCCTCCCGTCCATGGGCAGCTGGGTCCAGATTTCCCATGCGTTAAGTTCGTTTATGACAGGTCTCAAGTCCAACTCTTGTATATTTGGGAAGATATATCTATGGATGAGGATTTGGTGCAACAGCAACAAATAAGACGACGCGACGTACTTTAATCTTTAAGGAACAGTTGGAAACTTGACTGTTTTGTCATATGATCGAAAGGCATTAGGCTGCTACGATTTGGTTTATTTCACTTATTGGGACGTTGCTAATGGAAAAGAGGTTTAAAGGGTAGGACTGGCTGGCAGACCATTTAGTGTTCGAACTAATGCTATTTGTGCAAGATCTTCAACATTTTCTTTGGATTTATACTGGCGGTTCTTTACATTTAAAGCCTTTAAAGTGGGATGATTACAAATTTGGTTATTTCAATACTTGTTTGGTTACTGGGGATGAGAAATGTCTTCAAAGCTGTTTGTATATAAAAGTGATAAACATTTTACTTTTACACTCCATGTCTGAGCGCTTGCGCACTTGTTTCCCTCTGTGTATGAAGGTAATCTTGTCACCATGACCGGATTCTGTGCATGTTTTCCTCTACTTGTAAACGCTTAGACGTTTTCAAGGTGCTAATCGTTCCCCAGTTTCCCAGGACGTTTGGTTTTTCAACTGCTATTATGCGGTGCTTATTCGAAGCTAAAAAAAGAACTAACAGGGTTTCACTATTTGGCGCCGGGAAGACAAACAAAATCATAAAATCTGATTGGCATCAACTTGAACCTTTTGTTGATCTTCTTTCCAAATTTCCTGATCTGATCTGAATGCTAAGCTATACTATTCTGCCTAGACCACCTGGGTAAGAGGGACACAAATAAACGAGCAACTCGTGAATACCGACAATTCGACCAATAGGTCCATCTAGATTAGCAAGAAGCAAAGGTTGCTAGAGTTTACCTTTTCATACGTAAGACTCAGATGATATCTACCTCTATATATGTAGGAAGAACATGGTGGACAGTGAGCTATTCATCAGTGGATGTTCGGTAAGTTACGATACTACATCTTTACTAAAAGAAATTTCAGTTAAGTGATAATATTATGCGTGGTATGACGTCCAGTGCGGAAAATATTGGATGTGCATGTTGGTCCATTTTCGAACATTCGGTAAGGTTGCTAATCTCATAGCTACTAGAAATGAGTGAAATGACATTCTGCGTTCAGTTGTATTAATAATGCGGTCTCATTTTCCCGGAATTCCGGTAACCCTTCCAACCGCGCTCGGATCCGGTCTGGACCCTAAAATATGCCATCTAAGGCATACGTTCTCTACTTTCCAAGTTTCATGCAAGTCACTCCACTCGTTTAACCCCTATGCGAGCCACAACATTTCCGGGACTCCCCGTCCGACTCCCCTGTGGCCAAATACGACTCGGACACAAAAACTTAGCATCCCTAACATTTCCTCTCCCTTTCCATCAGGTTTAACTCGAATCGGAGCATATTTTCAAATATCCGGTTCCTGCTTCATCCTCCTCCTACTTTGGTTGGATCCGGTTCGGACACTAAATGACAAATGTAGGCCGATTAAACTTAGTACTGTCCAAATTGCACCACATTCGGCCCATCTGTTTGGTTTCTGTGCATGTCACAATGTTTTGTGACCACCCCTCCCCAAAACTTCTCCCAACCATGGCCGCGTCGGGTTCCAACACATGCTTTGCATATCTAGGTCATCAGTTCTTATCACCTATAAAGTTTCACTTGAATCGGACCATTTGTTCGCAACCTACGGAAGTCAGTAATTTCCGGATTCCCTCTCCCTCAACTCCACGAAAAATGGTCTGACCCAGGAACGGAAGTCTTCCTGGGTATTGTGTCGAGTTCCTAAGTCTATTTGGTCGGATCACTAATATGCCGGCCAAATTTTATCGTCCTTAGCGCATCTGGAAGTATCGTAACTCTCGATCACCGGAATTCCGGGAAACCCCCTCCAACTCCCCCCAAAGAGCCCCAATACGATCTGCTTCTGTCAAATTACCTATCTAGGGCTACTGCTTGTTCTTTCCACCAAGTTTCATCCCGATCCGTTTCGAAAAATTTCCACTCTAAGTGTTTCCCAAGATTTCCGATCCCCCCTCCAACTCCCCCCGATGTCACCTGATTCGGCCCAGGTATAAAATCGGAAGTCTGAGACACAAGGTCTATCTGTATATCAAGTTTAATTAAGATCACCCGTTCGTAAGTTAAAAATACCTCACTTTTCCGGATCCCCCCCCCCCTCCCTCCAATTCCCCCCCCCCCCCCTCAAGATGGTCGGACCGGGGAAACAACTATTCTCAAATGAATCCGTTTGGGTTCCTGACACGCCTGCTAAGTTTCATCGTCCTAGCACATCAGGAAGTACCGAACTCGCGGGATCACTACAGCAATCTGGGTCCCCCCCCCCCCACAAATCCCCCACAATGAGCGGATCCGGTCCAGTTACGTCAATCCGCATCTAGGACTTATACTGGTTCTTCACAACAAGTTTCATACCGATCTTTCCACTCCAAGCGTTTCCCAAGATTTCCGGCTCCCCCGCTCCAACTCCCCCAAACATCACCGGATCTGGTCCGGATATAAAATGGGACGTCTGAGACCCGCGGAATTCCTATATATCAAGTTTCATTTAAATCTGATCACCCGGTCGTAAGTAAGAAATACCTAATTTTTCCGGATTCCCCCTCCCTCTACTCCCCCCCAAATGCTCGGATCGGGGAAGTGACTATTTGGGGTGACTATACGCCTGCCAAGTTTCATCGTCCTAGCTTATGTCTTAGTGCCCGAACTAGAAAAACCTGGACAGACCGACCGACCGACCGACGCAGGGACAGAAATTGCGATCGCTATATGGCCCTTGGCCGAAGGAGAAATATTCGTAGTCTCGAGACTGGGATTGGCTGGAGGGCCTTAATTCTCGAAAACAGTTCATGCTGCTACTACCAATTATCCTATAGCCTACCTGTTATTACACATGTCTCGACCGTCCTTTGGGCATCCTTCCCGCCTAGTATATAGTTAATCTGACGGTGTTTCGAAGCTAGTATGAAACCAACAAGCGGCCGCACACAACTTTTCGCTTCAAGGGGCACCTTTTGTTTCAGAGAGGTGTGCACTGGCCTAAAAACTAGTTGACCCAATCCATCCTGCCATGGAAGACGCAGAGCTTTACGCAATTTGTAGCGCTATGCAAAGGCGCGACGCTTCTGCGGCACTCGCGACATTCATTGATGCCATGGCGTTCGACGAAGGCGAGCGAGTTCTTGATATAGGCTGCGGCACTGGGGAGATCACCCGTGGATTACTAGCAAGCTGGATATCAGGGTGAGCACCATTTTGTTTCTGCAGGATTACGCTACTAGTCAAGTCGATGACGGGTTGAGTTCCAACGTGCTTTTGCCACTATCGAACAGAACAAGACCAAAGCCTCCGATGGGATCCCAAAGAGGATGTGTTTTGGGACTTCTTGATATACAAAATGGGTCAAACAGATTTTTGGATCCTTTAAACTTGCAATGTGATCCGTTAGGTAATACTTTCACCGAAAGTAATACCAGATAATTAGATTTATTCGCAAAATTTGAAGCTTCAAAGTTTACGACCGACCGGACTCTCCCTCCGAGTTGAGAACAAATAGCGGTTCACGACCCACCGTCTCCTTTTCAAGTAGGAGAACTTTCCCACCAATTTACTGGGTAACATTTTACGTCCCTGTATTTCTAAACCCCTCCTTCTCCCATGTTTATAGTAAAACGACTGAACTACTGAAGATAAGGTTTGATGGAATCCCAAAGGGAGAAATGTGTCGGACTTCTTCATCCAGACTAATGGGTCTTTTAGATTTACAGTCTTCCCGTAATAATGTTGTGTATGTTAATCAAGCAGTTTACTATACCCACTTGGTAATTCCTTTCTGTATTTAATATCCAGTCTAGCCTAGATAGCGACGGGAATACCAGTGCTAGTAGAATACTCAGAAGATTTTTAGATTCAATACGCTCTTTAGCTATCTATACACCTTATTTATACGTTTTATCGAGGATTTTGTTCTTCGCAAAATTTCCAGTTTACATCAGATTTGGACAAAAATATATTATAACTGAGAGATTTCCATTTTTACCGGATTCCCAGGAATCTGGTCGACTATTCAAAAAATTAAGCAAGGAGAAGGATGGACATAAAACCATATACCTACCGAATTGTCGGTTTTCACCGGATTCCGTCAGTAGAATCAATAGACTGATTCAACATGTCCGTTCACCTCACTGTAGACGCTTCAAACCGCTATACAAAACAATAGTCGCGTTTTTTATCGAAGTTTGAAGTTACCTTCAACCTCAAAGGTCTCTGCTTAAATACCGTTTTTGGTCGCCGGTCACAGTTCCTTAGTCCTTCAAACTCTGAACGTCGAACTTCGTGCGCTAGCAAGTTC
Source organism: Branchinecta lynchi (assembly GCA_023053575.1). Lineage (NCBI taxonomy): Eukaryota > Metazoa > Arthropoda > Branchiopoda > Anostraca > Branchinectidae > Branchinecta > Branchinecta lynchi. Next base: position 5,086,144 of record JAKZAP010000001.1, read on the forward strand.
GAAGTTTGCTTGAATCGCCGAAGAAACGTCGACCTGGCAAGGATCGCCGGAGTCGTAAAAACACTAATTAAGCAAACGCTGAACTTCGACGGCGTTCGAAAACGGAAATTAGGCAACCGGCTAAGCGAACGGCGGACAAAACTTCGATCAAAAACGCAACTAATTGTAGGAACTCCAAATTTTCGGGTTTTGACGGATCCAGACCGAACATTGGTCTGGCAAGAAAACGTGTTTTCTTGCCCCTATTTCGACACTAACCGATTCCAGGAAAACTTTTAGTTGAACAAATCTTTCGGTTTGGGATCCCAAAACGTAACTGAAGGGATACCTATGACACGGCAAAAGTTGTCCCTTTGTCCTTGCGTCCGTCCGTCCGTCTGTTAGCCCGATAACTCTCGAAGGGGTTGAGCTATTTTGTTCAAATTTAACACGATGATTCTTTGGGTCAAAGTACAGGTCAAGTTCGAAGATGGGCTCTGTAGCCCTATATTTAGGGGTGGGGAAGGGGTTTCAAATTAAGGGACGACAACAAATATTTTAACAGCTAATGAGATAGTCGATTTCGGGGTAAGGAAACATGGTGAATTACGAATACAAACATTGTTTTCTCGCCGGACAAGTAGTTCACACGGAATCCGGCAAAAACCGGAAATTTTGGAAAAAGTAGAAGTTGTATCTGAAGTTGATTAGATGTTCGATTCAGGGGTAGGACCACATGCTGAATCCGAATATGAAAATTACTTTCACGCCGGACAAGTAGTTCGCGCTGAATACCGAAATTTAGCATGAAGTTTTAACATAGTCGATTAGAGTGAGGAGACATGCTGACAGCATGGTGCTGTTGCAACTTTTGAATATACTAATGGTATACAAAAACTGTATGCGATCAGTTTAGTTATCTCTAAAGTCCCAACCGGCATTTACTGGGTCGAAAAGTCAGAATGTATCCGACAACTATCTGGTAAGAATTTAGTAAAATCTGTTGAGCAATTTGTTGACCATTGACCAGTCCCTACCCTACACCTTTATTCCCGCAGGTGAAAACTCTGCGCGTGGATGACGTCACTTTGTTTAATCTATGCACCCAGGTGGGACGATAATTTCGGTCGAGCGTATACGAGCAAAGTTACTTGGGTTTAATAGAAGACTGTTTAAACCTAGCGTACGTATTCTTTGGTTTTTGGATTGTCGGAGGGGGAGGGGGGTCGAAGGGGTTGATATTTGTTGTTAAAAATTCGTAGAAGGATTCATTGGCAAAGTACAGGCCAAGTCGTAGATGGGTCCTTTAGCCCTATGTTTTAGAGATAGAGGAGGGGGTTTCGAATTAAGGGTAAAAACAGCTCAAGGTTGTTTTTGAAGTGGATTTGAGATTCGGTACCGGGATAAGGAGACATGATGAACCGAATTTTGAACTTTATTTCCTTGACGGATAAGCTGGCAAAATTTGAAAAACCTGGAAATTTGGATTGAAAGATTCGGACATACGAGGAATTTTGCAAAAAAAAAAAAAGAGACCTGTCTGAAGTCGACTAGATATGAGATAATAAGTAAACATGCTTGTTGAATCCATATCTGAACTTGGTTTCCTGATTTGATTAGCTTTTTGGTAAAACACTTCATAACGGTAACAATCTCTTTTTACATGTTCAAGCTGTTGATTATGAATAAATAGCAAAAATGTTAAAGGGGTCTGGCGAGGAATCGAAAATGAACAAGATTCGATTGTCTGGATCAAGAAGTCTAATAAATATTACATTTTTGGGATCCCAAAATGTAAGTGGAGGAATACCTATTACATCGCAAAATTTGTCTGTCTGTCTGTCTGTCCGTCCGTCCGTCTGTTAGCATGGCAACTCTCGAAGGGGTTGATATGTTTTGTTCAAATTTGGCTCGATGACTCTTTGGGTCAAAGTACAGGTCGAGTTGGAAGATGGACTCTGTAGCTCTATACTTAGGGGTGGGAGAGGGGTTTCAAATTAAGCTACTGAGCTTTAAAAGGAGAAATGCTGAATCCGAATATGAAAGTAATTTTCTTGCCGGACAAGTAATTCACCCAGAATCCGGCGAAAACCGGAGACAAAATTTGTCGACCAATTTTCGGCTACAGCAGTCCCTACCCCTTTATTCTCAAACGAGTATGGCTCTGCGCGGGGATGCCGACATTCATTTGCTTATTCTATGGACGTCGGAGAGAGCTAGTGTAATCGAAGGTCGAAGGGGTCGATATATAATGTTCAAACGAGGAAATGTGTTCAGGCGAGGATGTTCTTCAACGAGGATTCACAGGTAAAGTACAGGTCAAGTGCGTAGATGGGTCCTTTAGTCCTATCTTTAGAGGCAGAGGAAGGTTTCGAATCGGTAAAAACATGTATGTTTTATAAGCTAATAAGATATTCACTGAGGGGGTAAGGAGGTCCGCTGAATCCATATTATAAAATAGTATCGACTTTACAAACAAATTTTTGTTTCAGCAGGCTTCCTTACCCCAAATCAAACGTTTATTCGACTTCATAAAAAAAAACTTTTTACCAAATGTCCGGTTTTGTCTGGATTCCGGGTGCACTAACCGTCCGGCAAGAAACACAATTCCCAGACGGCTTAAAAGCCAATTTATTTTTCTGTCATTTAACTGAATACACTGAATTATTTGGATTCTGCGAAGGGAATTTATTTTATTTTTAACTATCTGCTCTAGTTCTGACGTTCAAAATACCGGCGGCCGTCCACACAGCGTAAGTTTTACGCTGGAAATTTTAATCTCAACACAAACGCGGCTTTTCAGTGGGCAGTAAGACTGGTGAAGATTGCTTAGTGCCTAAATAAACAAGAGCGGAAGCTCATATGGCACTTGCAAGGCTGGGTAAGAGGATAAAAATAGGAACTCGTCAATTCGTGATTTTGTTGTGATCATTTGTAGGCAAAACCCTTGAGATAAGAATCGTCACGGGTTCTTGGAAATCGAGAATGTATTCTTCGTAAAAACTATTTTATGTGTGCATTTGGCCGTGATGATGCGCGCATTAAGGGCGCTAGATATTCATCTGTAATGAACACTCTTGAAGCACAAATGATGATAAGCCTATTGGAATCATGAAAATGTATATTTTGCTCCAAATTATTGTTTGTATTTCAAGAAATTCAGTTGTAAGCAAAACCCTTGAGGCAAAAATGATCACGAGCCCTTGGGAATCATGGATATATATCGTTCTGTTAAAGTATTCTTTTGACTTTTCGGTTAAGAAACGTATTTTAAGGGTGCTAAAAATTAGTTTTTGAGCAACACCCTTGATTTAAAATATATACTTCGCTTACAGCATTTTTGTACTTTGTGGTTAGGATTAGTATTTTAACAGACGGTCAGATCTAAGAAGTGACAATCTCTAAGCCAATCTTTCTAATGTTCAAGCCAATTTTCATCGCCCTAGCGCATCTGGAAGTACCTTAATTCGCAATCACCGAAATCCCCCCCCCCGTCACCAACTCCCCTCACAGTGCCCGAACCCGGTCCAGTTTTGTCACTGATGTATCTAGTTCTTGTCCTTGTCCTTCCCACCAAGTTTCATCCCAGTCGCTCCACTCTAAGCGTGTCACAAGATTCCCCCCCCCCCTACATGTTAATCGGATCCGGTGCTGACTTAAGACGGGACATCCGAGCCTCGGGTCTTTCCAAACATCAAGTTTCGTTGAGATCCGACCACTCATTCAAAAGTTATACATACCTCAAGATTCCCGATTCCCCCTCCCTCCACTCACTCACGATCGGAGAACTGACTATTTCTAACCCAATCATGTCAAGTCTTTAATGTTCAAGCCACATCGTACTAGCACATCTTGATATACCTTAACTCGCGATTGACGGAATTCTGGACCCCCCCCCCCTTAACTCCCAACACAGTGCCCAAATCCGATCCGGTTCTATCACTGACGTATCTAGTTCCGTGTCCTTCCCACGAAGTTTCATCCCAATCGGTCGACTCTAAGCGTGTCACAAGATGTCTCGTGCTCACTTCTGACTCCTCCCCCCACATTCATGATCGGGTCCAGAATTTAAATGGGGCATCCGAGATACGAGGTATTTCTAAATATCAAGTTTCGTTAAGATCCGATCACCCGATCCAATGTTATACATTTCTCAAAATTCTGGATTCCCCCTCCCTCCACTCTCCCCACGGTGGCCGGATCGGGAAGTTGACTATTTCCAAGTTAATCTGGTCGGATCCCTGACTTGCCTGCCAAGTTTCTTTGTCCTAGCCCACCTGGAAGTAACTTAACTCCGTATCACCGGACTTCCAGAACCCCCTTCCAATTCCCCCCACAGTGCAAGAATCCGGTCCGGTTCTGTCAATGATGTACCTAGGGATTGTGCTTGTTCCTCCAACCAACTTTCATCCCGATCGCTCGACTCTAAGCGTGTCACATGATTTCCGGTCCCCCCCCCCCCACACATTCATCTAAATCAGTCCGGACTTGAAATGGGACATCTAAGGCATGGCGTCTTTCCAAATATCAAGTTTCATTAAGATTCGATCACCCGTTCGAAAGTTAGGCATGTCACTATATTCCAGATTCCGGCTCCCCTCCCTCCCCCCACGATGGTGACTATTTCCATGTTAGTTTGGTCGGGTCCCTAATATGCCTGCCAAGTTTCATCGTCCTATCACATCTGGAAGTACGCTAACTCGCAAACACCGGACTGACCGACCGACGGAAAAGTGATCGGTATATGGCACTTGGCCGGAAGGCAAGTGCCATACAAAAAATCATAAATCTTTCTGGTAAGATATACAACAAAAATACAAGCGCATAGAGATACCACGAATCCCACAGAAATTCTACTATTTGAAAATCGATTACTCGTCAATAGCGGAAAACGAAGTAACGCATTTTCATCGGGTCTTCAAGGCAATCTGAGTAAATAAGTGATGGTAGCTAGATTGTCCTATCCTAGCCCTTTTCGGCTAAACTTTAAGCATATATGTTTGCCGTTTAATAAATTCATTAATTCATTCGCTTATATCAACACTCAGGTCGAGTTACGAAATTTGTTTTACTTTTCTCGAATTAATGGTTCTGGCCGGATTCCGTGCGAACTTATGTACCGGCAAAAAAATTAAGTTCAGATATGGATTCAGCAAACCCCCTCTAAATCAACTATCCAATTAGCTTCAGCAGGGGCGTCGCAAGGGGGAGGGGGGTGCAGCACCCCCCCACCTTTTTGAGATTTGGTAAAATTGTGGGCCGGAGATGATAGCCTATCTGTACAAATCTCTTCGGTATAATGATCGGGATTCGGTAGAATTGCCAGTATTCGGTAGTTATCATGAATTTGGTGAGAGAATTTACTGAAATCTTTTGGTAATTTTTTGATGCCGGAACTGTCCGGTATATTTATGGAGATTCCGCAGTTACACAGACTCCCGAATAAGCTATTGGTTCGAAATTGTTCGGTATCATGATTGGGATTCGGTAATTTATTCAGTATGATTTCCAGGATTAGGAAGTTAACCACGAATCCTGACTTTGTTCCAGATTCGACGAAAGTATGCCGAATATGAATATTGTTCGGTAGTCTTTCGATACCAAAACAATCCGATATAATAACCGGGATACGGTAGTTATACAGAATCATGAACACGCTAACGGTCTAAACTTATTCGGTATAATAACTGGGATTCGGTAACTTATTCGTTGTAATTGCCAGGAGTCGGAAGCACTGGCCGCAGACAAAAGCGATGATCTATGATATCATCGATAGTCCTTACTTTTATTTTGGATCCCAAAAAGAATATCTAATCATAAATATTTCGAAAATTCCGCCTGCAGCATTTTTCGTAATATTCTCTATTTTGTGGAAGGGCGCGTCATTTTACCGAAACATTAAAAGCTAGAATTTGGATGGAAATTAAATTTGGCAGGAAAAATCAAAAACAAAAATTTTGCCTGCGGCGCTCACTTTATGTGATCATATGTAGTATATTGACTAGACTACAGTTGCTGCTGTTGCCGAGGCTGTTGCCGGAACGTCGCTCCATCCGGTTTCTGGAACTTATTAGAGTTGGTATTACATCAACGGTAAATGATAGTAAATTTGTAAGAGAAGCAGATAAATTTTAGCCTAAAAAAAAAAAAAAAACGATTTTGAAAATTTTCGCCGGTGGCGCTCGATTTAAGTTGCTATTGGCTATAACAGATAGTAGCTGTTACTGCAATCATGCCCGGCAATATATTCTCCATGTGGGCTTCGCCAAAACGCCGCCTAATAGTTGGCTTATCATCGTTCATGCTCCCTTTTATTGTTACTCTTCCTACGTAATCGTTTCTGTTCCATAATTTAAAGCTCAAATTCTTGGTTCTAGGATTCGGTAAAAGTTTTGAAAGATTCGGTAAAATTTTGGCTCTGCACCACCCCACCGAAAATGCACTTGCGACGCCCCTGAGCTTCAGACAACTATTTTGTTTACACCTTAATTCGTCTCTCTGTCTTTCAGAGCCATTACTCTCGAAGAGGTTGAGACATTTTATTCAAAATTGATGTGAGGACCCTTTTGGCCAAAGTTCAGGCCAAGTACATATATGTGATCCGTAGCCTTATACTTAGGGTTGGGGGAGGGGTTTTCTAATTAAGAGGCGATTTTTTTTTGCTAATAAGATGGTCGATTCAGAGGTAAGGAGACATGCTGAAGTCATATCTGAAATTTATTTTCTCGCCGGGCAAGTTGTTGTGTATGCAATGTTTCTCCGTGAAAAGTGAAAATGACTTGCCAATTTTGGTTATAATAAATAAATAAACGAATGCCAATGTCCAGCCGGGCCTAAACAAGTATTTTCGGCGATCAATGCCTTTACATACGTATTAAAAAGGCTTGTACGGCAATGGGAGTTAGAACCAAAACGACTTCTCCTGAGTAAGTAGCGGGGGGGGGGGTAAGGTTTTCTCTATCAATTTTCTTTTAACGAGTATCTAGATTGCCACTTTTACAGCTCGAGTGCGGGTTTCTGAATACCCACATACTGCGGTGGCAACCAGAGACACTATTTGCGTCTGTTCCTACTATACAGGGAAGGGATAAAGAACATATCGTCCAATTCTCTGGTAAATATGAAACTAGTTCGACCAAATCGCACTGTCAAGTTATTGGTAAGGAGCGCCATTCTACTAGCTTCCTAGTCAAAACAGGACAGGAACAGGACAAATAGCAAACCTGCTATCATCATATTTTCTTCCATATAGGGCTTCCGAGATCGTCGGTGTCGACGTTAGTCGCCCTATGATTGAGTATGCAAAGAAAATCTCTGGTCGGAGTGTCGACGATGGCCCACTCTTGGACTTCCGACAACTTGACATCGAGCGCATGATTCAACCACGTCAGATCTTTCCGAAGGGTTTCCACAAGATCTTCAGCTTCTACTGCCTCCACTGGACAACAGACTTAAGGTAGGACAACGACGACGCAGAAATACTACTTTTTGGGAATCCCAACTGCTCGTAATACCGGCCTTTCCAAGGAGGGGGGGGGGGAGCGGTTGTAAGGCCCATCTGGGCCACAGATATTCAATCAATGAATCCATTTTATTCCAGTAAAAAATTACCATATCAGAAGTAAAAACAAAGAAAACAGGAAAAAAAAGAAGATAAAAAAGAGACAAGTGACCGCCGACCCCACCGTTTCTTCAACTGAATAACTAACCTTTTTTCATTTCTTTGCAGTCAGGTGCTTAACAACGTTTACGAGCTTCTTGAACCCGAAGGAGAAACGCTGTTAGTGTTTTTGGCTCAAAATCCTATCTTTTCGATGTATGAGGGAATGTCTCTACGGCCAGAGTGGAAAGACTATATGAAGGTAAGATATCTCCAACACCTGCTCCAACATCGTGTGGTTAGGAGCTTGAAAACTGGGAGCAAAGATATTTGTCAGCGATGACCTGGATCCACCCTCGAAAAACATCGGATTCGTTTTCTCTGTCTGTTCCTCATCCGGGTCAGATCATTTGATTTTAAAAATGGAGGCCACGACCAGACAACATTAACGAAGGAACGATAGTCCGGGCGTGGCCTACCTCGAATTTGGCCTACCCGGACTTGGAGTACTCTGCTGGTTATTTTGGCCGAGACTGACGGTTTATCGAGCAAATTACATCGAATGACAACAACGATAACACGGCACACAATTGATCCTGCAAGGGTCTTAATCAATGAAGCAAACCGGATGAAAAATTTGTAGCCTGCGTAGTAGTATGGTTGTAGTACGAAAACGTTGCATGTAATACTATATAATAGCAAAGAATACTATCATTTAATCTGCCTCAGACTTGTCCAATCTTATGTAGTAGTATCCAGTAGCATCCAGTCTTGCCAATATTAGCATACAGTAGTATGCAGTAACACAGTAGCCTTGAAGTAGAAGCATGTAGTAGCATCGTTAGTACTGCATGCAACTTTTTTGTACTACTTCATAGTACTATTTTGAGATAAATTTTGCATCGGGAAGTTTATTTCGTACTAACAGTCGGATATTTTCTTTCTCAAGGACGTGTCAAACTACATCCCCCGGACACACTACTCAAGAACACCAGCCGAGGACTTTGTCAAGCTTGCAGAAGAATCCAAATTTGAAATTATGAGCTGCTCCGCCATCGACCGATCATTTCTTTTTGAAAATGCGAATCACGTACGGAGTGAGTGTACGAGTTTTAGTTACTATGAGGCGAACCGAAAAAACAACCGAGAAACCCTAAATTAGAACCCCTAAAATCCTTGCCCTTTATAGTTCCCGTGTACACTGTAAAAAGTTTCTCAGAGTAAGGATGAAAGTTAACTGCGGTATTTGCTACTGGGATGAATCTTATCTCTACTAAGATAATATTAATCCGAATTGGAGATAAGAATATCTTTTAGAGACAAGATTAATCCCAGTAGCAAATACTGCAAGATTATTTTTTTTACAGTGTAAATGTTCTAGAGTCTCCTAACCCCTTCGTATAACCTTTGATATAGAACTAGCGTGATCAATTTCTATCCCACAACATAATGCAATATTCCTTAAAATCGAGCTGAAGGCCTACTTTCTCCCAGTCCAGTCTATTTCAAACTTTCTGTCCATTCGTTCCCGCGCAACAGCAATTCCACTATGAATGAATGAATGATTTTATTAACCCATTCTAAACACAAAATGTGACAAATGGAGTAAGGGAAGAAGGGAAGAAAAAAGAAGAAGAAAAAAAGGAAAAACGAATCACACTAAACTAAGAAATAAACAAAGAACTAGCACAACTAGCCTACTTTAGAAATGTCTGGTACAGGCTGTGCTGGGGATACAGGGACAGTAGAAACTTTTATCTACGGATGTTGATGACATCGGTGGGATCAAGAACACCGTATTTAATAATTAGTGGGGTATTTCTCGTCCAAAGAGGTACTCCAAGCAAAAACTTCGCAAACTTGAAATAAACAACTCTGATTGCTTTCTTTTCCTTCAGTGTGAAAAGTATCCAAAAAGGCGACAGAGCGAGAATGTGCGGGATAACCAGCGCGGTGTAAAGGCGTCCTCGAATCAACCGGTTAAATTTCACCTTAGTCCTACAGAGCGTACCATACGCTTTTCGAACTTTCGTAGATAGATCGGAAATCAGACCCGCATGTGTCGATTTTAAATCTGAAGCAATCGGCAGGCCTAGATAAACAAGTACCTCGGACGGGCATATTTCCTGGTCCTCAAACCTAACCGACCGTGATGACGATTTACCATTAAAAACAAGCACTTCCCTTTTAGCAGGGTTGAACGCAAGGCCGACAATACTCATTACTCAAAATACAATAATTTTCTTCAATACGAGCGAGAGATCTGCTCAAATTCAAAATGTCATCCGCATAATTTAGCGGGGTCCCGTCAGTACCGCAACACGTCAGTTGACATAAACGTCAGTTCACCACAGAATTCCGTCAGTACGCCAACATTTTCCGACAGTTCACCTACACGTCAGTTGACCCCCAAAAATCCGTCAGTTGATCAACACGTCACTTCATCAACACGTCAGTTGACCAACACGTCAGTTGGCCAACACGTCAGTTGCCCTACACGTCAGTTGACCAAACGTCAGTTCGCCTACTGTCAGTTGACATAAACGTCAGTAGACCTACACGTCAGTTCACCTAATCCTAAAATCCGACAGTTCAGCTACACGTCAGTTCGCCTACCGTCAGTTCGCCTACCGTCACTTCACAAAAGCGTCAGTTGGTATAAACGTCAGTTGGCATAAACGTTGGCATAAACGTCAGTTGGCATAAACGTCAGTTGGTATAAACGTCAGTTAGTATAAACGTCAGTTCACACACATTTTCCGGAAGTTTGCTCACATGTTGTTGTCGACGGGATAGTTACGGAAGCTCGCCCCGGGGATTAATAAGAGAAGCCGACAATTCACTTTTAATGAGGGCAAAAATTAAGTCAGGAGCCTCTCGTCAATTCTGACAGTTTTGGTTCACGTTACGAAAGAAAGAATACGGTTGGTAGACACCAGAAAAAACTCTCATTGTAATTGATAGCTTCGCTAAGCTGGGGTCAGGGAGGCGAATAAGCACAGTCGGTTCTGATAAATGTATTTTGAAGAGAGCTAGCTTACAACTTCAAAATATAAATACTAATTGCTGGGCAACTAAAACACAATTAGATTTTTATGGCACTTGCAGCTCCGCCATATACCGATCACTTTTTGGTCGGTCGGTCCACTGTTCTCGAGTAGGGTACTTCCAGAAGTTCTAGGACGATGAAACTTGGCAAGCATATTAGGGACCCGACCAAACAAACTTAGAAATAATCAGTTTTCCGATCCGACCATCTCGGGGGGGGGGGGGGAGGGCGGGGGAATCCGGGAAATTGAGCAGTGTGTAACTTCCGAACGGGTGATCGGATTGGAATGAAACTTAGTAACTGAATAGATTATATATGTCTGATGTCCCGTTTAAAGTCTTGGCCAGATTCGATAGCTAGGGGGGAGTTGGGGGGGGGGGGAGACTGGAAATCTCGAGAAACGGTTAGAATGGAGGGATCGGAGTGAAACTTACTGGGAAGAACAAATATCTGCTCTAGGTTAATCTTTTACACAGTTGGACTGGATCCGGACACTTGGGGGTGGGGTTGTAGGGGGTTTACCGGAATTCCAGTTTCTGGGGATTTTCATGACGTAACTTGGCAGGCATATCAGGGACCCGTTCAAACTGACTTGGAAATAAAAAAAAATCTTCGATATGATAATCTGAGGGGGGAGTGGAGGGAGGGAAATCCTGAATATTGAGTCATGCGCGACTTTGGAACGGGCGATCGGATTCGAGTGAAATTTAATAAATGAACAGAGGACATATCCCTGTGGCGATCTTCGTCATTTCCGGATCGGATCGACAACTGTTGAGGGGGGGGGGAATACTAGACCCGCTTAGACTGGTGTGATCGGGATCGAACATTGTAGAATAACAAACGGATGCTCTGGGCATCATTTACAGAACCGGATTGGCTCCGGGTATTGTGGGTGGAGTTGGAGGGGGGGGGGAGGGGTCTGGGATTCCGGTGATCGCGAGTTAAGGTACTTCCAGATGAGCTAGGACGACGAAACTTCGCTGGAATATTAGATATTCAACAAGATTTGCTTATAAATAGCTACTTCCCAATTCCGATTATTACCGTATCAACCTTGACCGCAAAGTAAGAAAAATACTTTTAAGCAAAATATGTATGTTCATGGTCCCCATCAGCCAAGTGTCATTTTTGCCTCAAGGGTTTTGCTTACAAATGAAGTTCTAGCCCCCTTACAGCGCGCATCTTAACCGCAAATTTCTTTTGATGAAAAATATATCTTAACCCTTGCAAGTGCCATATGAGCTTACAGCTCTTGTTTTGTTTTTATGAATTTTTCGGAACTATTGGAATAATAGCTATTTCTGGGGAGAAAATTTATTGATGTTAGGCTCTAATGTAGATAATGTGGCTCTATATTAGAAACTTTTTATTTTAGCAGACAGAAATATATTTTTTTTACTTTTTTAATTTATTCTGAAGGGGGAGCTTGAAAGTAAAAGGCTCATGAAAAACTAACTTGTGAATGGGACTGGTGATTGCATTACTATCAATTAACAGAAAATTCTAGTTTTATCTACTATTTTGGAGGGCTACTCTTGGGATCCCGCACCTATGACTTCGTAAGAGTTGGCCGTCTCTCCTCTGTTAGCACGATAACTCTCGTATGGGTTGAGATATTTCGTTCAAATTTGGCATAAAGAATGTTTGGGTCAAAGTACAGGTCAATTTCGAAGATGGGGTCTGTAGCCCTATATTTAGGGGTCGGGAGGGGGTCAAATTAAGGGACGAAAAAATATTATAGAATCTAATAAGATAATCGATTCAGAGATAAGGAGACATGCTGAATCCGAATATGAAAATTATTTTCTCGCCGGACAAGTAGTTCACCGTGAATCCGGCAAAAACAGGAACATTTCTGAAAAAGAAATGTTTAATTTGAAGTAGATTAGAGGTTCAGTTTAGGGGTAAGAAGACACACTGAACACGTATTAAACAATTTTTTTTTCGCCGGACAAGTAGTCCGCCTGGGACCCGGTCCAAACCGGGGGGTAACATAAAAGTTGTGTTTGAGCTTGATTAGATGTTCGATTCAGGCTTAAGAAGACATGCTGCATCTGCATCTGGCAATTATTTTCTACCCGGACATATTCTCCCGGAATCCGGCTGAAAAAGTTAAGTTTTGAAAAAGTAAACGTTTTTATCTGAAGTTGATTAGAGGATGGGTGTAGTGGTAAGGAGGCATGCTGAACTTATGTGTCAATATTCCACGCCGGACAAATAGTTCGGGCTCCGGCCAAAACCTGAAGAATCGTTAAAAGTTAAAGTTTTATCTGTAGTATATTATAAGGTAGTATATAGTACATAACGGACAAGAAGCTCGCCAAGAACCAGACAGAAACCGGAAAATATGTGAGCAGTAAGGCAGCTGGAAGTTTTGATCAATTTCGTCAAAGTATATACGACTTATAGGAGTAAACACGCAAGCTGAATCCACGTCTCTCTGTTTCTAAATTCCAGTTAAAATTGGTTGGCGAAGACCGGATATTTATCTACAAGATCCAACTGTCTGGATCAGATATGAAATGTGTGGGATCCCGTCGAAACCTTTGGTCTTGTTTGAAGACAATAGAGGAAGCACTGGCCAAGAGCCAAGAGAAAATACTTCGTCCCTCACTGTTTCCGGTACCCTTTCGGAAAAGATTGAGAATCACTGGCACATTTTGGTCCTTCACCTTGCGATGGTTGTTAAGCCATTATTTGTGTTTAATTATACATTCACCTCATATTTTTCAGTTTCGTTTGACTAGCCCCGTCTGCGCATCTGATTGCAAGCTCCCGGTGATTCTTAACTTATTTTACCCTCATCAATATGCGCAAATGTCGGCTTCTTTTTATTAATCCCCTGGGTTTTATTCACTCTGCTTATTTGCTTTCGGTGACCCAGTCGACTTCGAACTAATAGGCGGGTCTGAATCTCTGGGGGTGGTGACGGATTTTGTAGGCGAAGTGACGTTTATGTCAACTGACGTTTATGTCAACTGACGTTTATGTCAACTGACGGTAAGCGAACTGACGTGTAGGGGAACTGACGTGTAGCTGAACTGACGTGTTGACGAGCTGACGGATTTCTAAAATAGGTGAACTGACGGTGACTGAACTGACGTTTATGTGAACTGACGTTTATGTCAACTGACGGAAGGCGAACTGACGTGTAGTACAACTGACGTTTAGGTGAACTGACGTGTAGACGAACTGACGTGTAGTGGAACTGACGTGTAGGGGAACTGACGTGTTGACGAACTGTCGGATTTTTTGTTTAGGCGAACTGACGTTTATGCGAACTGACGTGTTGCGGTAGTGACAGCGACCCCTCTTATACGCACTCGAAGCTTTTTGTACAGATCAAAAAACACTAATACAACAGAAGGATCAAGGCCTCTTTTCGCCGCTGAAAGTAATAACTGGGGGTGTATGCCTGAATCGAAAGCTCGTCGTACATCATGACCAGCAAGGACTAAAATCTAACCAATTTCATCAGCTTCAAGCAATAAATTAGCAAGGACGCAATGGACGTGTTCGCGACTAAGCCCTTTTTTAAATCCAAACTGCGAATCTGGGGTACTACAAACAAGGCTTATTTCATCAATTACAATAAGTTCCATTAATTTGCATAGAACCGGAGCTACCGTTATGGGTCGATATGACATACATTGGCTGGGGTCTTTACCTTTCTTCACTACAGGCGTTATTACTCCTATTCCGAACATATCAGGTACCAAACCAACATTAAATATGCACTGAAATAGTAGCTCTAAATGACTTAGTAGATTGCTAGTCGCGTACACTAGGTGCATACCACATTGACTGTTGCGTACAGGCCGGCGGGGACCGACACTAAACAGATGCTAGTCGCGTACACTAGTGCATACCACACATTGACTGTTGCGTATAAGCCGGCGGGGACCGACACTAAACTGATAAGCCACATTATTTCAGCAAATTCGACACTTCTTGGCAAGGGTCCTCTTCCAGCTCAAGCTAAACAAGACCAAAGGTTTCTATGGGATCCCAAAAATCTAACATTTGATTCAAACAATTGGGTCATGTATTCGCCATTCAATCTTCGTCAGATTCCTTGAATATTTTGACTGTTAAAATAAAGTTAAAAAATGGATTCAGCATGTCTCCTTGCCCCGATACCGAATCTCTAATCAATCTCAGAAATAACTTTGAGCTTCAACCAAATTTCCAGTTTCAGCCGAATTCGTAATGAACCATTTGTCCAGCAAGAAAACGAAGTTCAGATATGGATTCAGCAGACCTCCTCACCCCCTCAATGAATATCTTATTATCTCATAAAACATACATCTTTTACAGTAAATTCGTCGGATTCTCGGTGAACTACTTGTCCGGCAAGAAAATAACTTTCATATTCGGATTCAGCATGTCTCCTTACCCCTGAATCGACTATCTTAATATTTGATACCCCCTCCCCCACTCCTAAATGTAGGGCTACAGATGCATGCGGACAATGCATGCGTGGAAATCAATGGAGTGCCAACGGAGGGAACAAATATTCGTTTTTTTGTTAATACCGTAAGAAATGTTTTTCGAATAATAAAGATTGTTTGATTGACTGGATAGGAATCACAGTGGAGTGCAGAATCTCGGGGAGAATAACAGATGCAGTGATTAGGGAAGTAGAGTGGATTAGTTTAACATGTATACGTCTTAAAAATTCCCAAGGATTTATAGAGGCCTGTTTTACTGCTTGTGTATTTAAAACTTGACCATTTCTTTCAGACGCGGTACGAGCGGTTAACCCTTTCATCCGTCGCATCCCACCTGCACTTCAGGACCTGTTCTTGCAAGACTGCCTACAGGAGCTGCAGAGAGTAGCTGGACCTCCGAAAAACGGAAAGATGACGGCGAATTACAAGCTGATGACCGCACACTTCAGAAAAAGATCAGACGCCATCTAATGCGGACTTCCGCATTAACACAGCTATTAAGGGCCAACACACATTTATGGTCCATTTACACACTGCGTAAAATCCGAGCGTATTTTACGCACGTTTTGAGCTTGAAAAGACTTCTGGCGATACGGATGTATTTAAATACAAAATGGACCGATTTCTCTAATACGTCCGTATTGCTAGAAATGTTTTCAAGCTCAAAACGTGCGTAAAATGTGCTCGGATTTCAAAATACGCTCGGATTTTACGCAGTGTGTAAACCCGCCATTACTCACTTGCTTTTCTGTTTCATAGCAGTGTTGCTGAATGTGACACTTTTGATGCTTTTTGACACCTTTTGCCTCTGGATGACACCGTGACACTTTTTCTCTGAAAAAGTGTTTCCTCTTTTTTTTACGAATGACACTTTTTAGGTTAGAAAAGCCCTTTTATTTTACTAAAGTGACGGATTACTGCTCCCAAAACATTGCCCAAAAGATGTACTTTACTTTGATTTGTACAGAAAAACAGTTTGAAGCCTTAAGTAAAGCTCATTTCCGATTAAATTTGTTACAAAACTGTGATGTGACAGTTAAGAAATGTTTCGAAAAATGTTTTTACAAATACATTTATTACTAATTTCTCGCATTTTGCGTGTTCTGCAGTGGAATACACAGAAAAAAAATCGAGGTGTCAAAAAGCACCTTTTTGTCAGCAATTGTGAAACTTTTACGAGTCGAGCAACCCCGGCAACCTTGTTTAGTAGGGCATGGTTTGTCACGGGGTTAAATGACGTGCAGGCGTCCCTCAACGTGGTACTATTTCTTGCACAGCTATACAGTGCTAACCTTGGCCAAATTAGAGGCTCGGCCTGAGTGTCGTGTCCTTTCAACACTTAGTGCGTTGGATGTGCAGCAACACATAGCAACTGTAGGAGAAGTAGGGCCTTGGCGTCATGTATTACGCCCGTCTGAAGAGCTTGAGCGAACGTGCGAATTATTATGGGCACATTAGTCTGTATTGTAGGCACTTAGTTAGTCTGTTTTTCTGCTCTCCTGGTCTACTGGGTATAACGGTTATATTTATAGAACAGTTCTGGCACTGTTATCATGAGTTCAGTGAATTATTTTGGGAGTAAGTTATAACTATCAATGCTGGTATTCGAATAAAATATTTATTTAGCAACTGTTAATATCATCAACTCGCTTTGGTCTCGATATTGCATGGTTTTCATACCTCGGTCCGACGCACAGGGCCAACTGTTTCCAAATCAGGAACAAATCGAACACACCGATTCCCACGGCTCCCCTGTTTATCACACGAACTTGCTTGGAAGTCCATTAAGGGAACTCACATGTTGAGCGGCACAATAGGCCAAAGGGCAGGCTTGGTTTTCTGGCACTGTCTTTCAAAGTTCAACTGCATAGTCATCTCAATCCCTGCTATCTCCGGGGCATATTCTTCACCGTAAAGGGTAACATATTTGTCCATCACTTCACTCTGCTCACGGTCTCGCTTCGCTTTTTCTTGCCAGTATTGTCGTCCTGAAGAACTACCGTATGGTGCTGTAAAGATAGGGGTCTGTCAACCAACACAGACAATGGTTTAATGGAAAAATTGGCACAATAGCAAAAGCTAAATAATAGGCAGTAAAAAGAAAGTAAATAAACGCACGTAAAGAGCTAACAACATCTAATTAATTTACCATCAAACAAGGAAACATACAACAAAAAACAGAAACAAATCAAGGACCGAACAGGCATAAATAAACAACGAACGTGGACAATACGCTGGGCAAGGCCGTCTGTAGGAGGGAGAGCGGAGGGTATCAAGCTGTCGAATGTTTGTACTGAAAAGTTATTTAGCAGGATATACTAAGGGTTTCATAGATGAGTGTTAAAAGAATACCAAAACTGTGTGAATGTTACTGGAAAGCCGGATTATTTTAATATCTTAGATTGTAATACAGTAAATTATTTTGACTCACCCCAGATGATTTTTTTTTTCATCCTGGGCATTAGTAGGGGAGACTGGGGCGAAACCGGACAGGGACGAAACCGAACAGGGACGAAACCGGACAGGGGCGAATCCGGACATCGAGCTCTTGCGCCAAACGCCTGTGACTATTCCACCATAAAATTGTCACAAGATGGTATGAGGGTAGCGCACATTCGGCGGCAAGTCGTAACGTTATAATCCAAACACGGCGGACAAGAAAATTAAAATAAATTTTTTTGATGATTTCTGGAAATTCGCAGACGAATTCTGCAGGAGTTCATCATTTCAATGATGCTGAGAAGGGTGTCTCTAAAAGAGCTGGTGCAAGTCGCAACTGATTTCGTTGAGCCGTCTATTTTTGGCGGCCATTTTTATCAGAATCGGTCCATGTGGGGTGACTCAGGAGGATTTTCGTCGGCGAATTCTGACAGCGGTTAAAGGTCCCCTCGCACTATTTACTCAAAAATTATTTGAACACTTTAAAACTACGCTGTGCTTTCAACAAATAACCCACGGTTTTGGCTGTTTAAGCCTTTTCCGAGACCCGTTGACTTTTTAGCGAAAACAGGGAAACAATTCACATAACCGGTTTTTCTGATGGAAAACTTCTCGCAGACATCCGTCGTCAGCGTGATACACGGCAAGTGAGAAAATCAGCGTGGTTTTGTAAGAGGGGTTAGAATGTACCGTACGAAATTGGGGTCTCTGGGTTTAGAAATATATAGAGTTATTATGGAATTAGGTTGCATTAGCATTATAGGTAAGACAGGTCCTTTAAAGCTCTCCAAACTCACAATGGCGATGAATCTTTGTATATTGACAGTTAAAATAATGTCGTAAATACGACTGAGATGATCACGGAACATGAAGCATTTGTTCTGCTCAAGTTTTACCTTCACAACTCTTCAATGTCTATGCTGGTGAGAAATTTAGAGCTTGCGGTTAGCGACACAAATTAGCCTACCTCCGTACACGACGCTTTAGCAAATTCTTATTCTTAGAGAGGACTGAATGTGCAGAGAGGATTTGGATAACACGCTTTTCTTACTTTTTGTCACTAAACTAAACTAAATAAGGGTTATACTAAACTAAACTCAAGTCTCAGGGTCCAAGTCGTGGGACCCGATGAAAAATTTACCTCAAAATAGTACTATGAAGTAGTACGAAAAAGTAGCATGGAGTACTAACGAAGCTACTACATGCTTCTACTTCAAGGCTACCGTGTTACTGCATACTACTATATGCTACTATTAGCAAGACCGGAAGCTACTATGGCAAGACTGGATGCTACTGGATACTACTACATAAGATTGGACCAGACTGAGGCACATTAAATGATAGTATTATTTGCTATTACATATTATTACATGCAACGTTTTCATACTACTACCATAGTACTAAGCAGGCTGCACATTTTTCATCGGGGAGTTCCTTTTTACCATCCCTAACACCTTTTTTTTTTTTTTTTTTTTTGACGAATATCGCTATCAGACCCCCCCCCCCCCAAAAAAAAAAAAAGTTCCATTTGGAGAACGTTAACGGAGTGAAGTGCAACGAGAACAGATTGACCCAAAATATTTAATAAAACAGATATCATGCTAAAGTGTCTACCGTGTGGATAATTATGTGTTTGTTTTGGGATAAGTTCATATGAAAATGCGAATAGAGGGGCTACGAAGTAACGCATTTTCATCGGGTCTCTCGGGTCGGTGGTGGTGAATGGTTTTAATCGTGGTATGATTGCCAGTGTCCGTGTGTGCTATTTTAAATACTGTAAATTTTTGCTTGGATACCCTTTATTTGCTAGAAATACACCTCTAATTAATTCACTTTCAGTTAAAGATCCTACCCTGGCAATTCAGCAGAAATTTGATAATTTTGTAGCTAAAGCTAATAATATTCTGATTCTGAAGAATCTGTTTCCGTTTTTCGCTAAAAAGCCAATAGTTAAGTAAGTACAGTGCTTTGTTTAATGTACGTCAATTGTTATTTATTGTTATGAAAGTTATTTGTAACAGTGTTTTTTAAATTTATTTTAGTACTCCTCATTATATATTCTTTGAGGGAAATAAATAAAAAAAAAAAGAAAAAAAAAAAAAAAAAAAGACGGCTAAATTTTCGGATAAATTATGAGCTTCAAGAACTTTCTTCCGGAGACATTGGATTGACCACCTATCACAACCTGACAGATACGGAGCGTGTTCCATCCTACTTACCGTGGTTACTACGCATGACGTCACAAATTCTGGCTTTTTCCGTCAAGGCTGGAACGACTTTTCTATTTTCCCGCAGAATATCACACCACGAGCGAATCCGACCAATCACGATTCAGTGATCCGTAGTTACTACGCTTACTACGCTCCCGAGCGTGGTAAGCAAATAGTTACTATTAGTTACTATTTCGAGAAGGTTGGAACGGTCAGCGTAGTAACTTTTGGTGAGGTTGGAACAGAAATAGTAACTAATAGTTACTATTGGTACGAGGGTGGAACACGCTCACAGTAGACCTATCGATGGCTTCCATATATTTCTTTTTTTCTTTACGTGGAGTAGCCTACTGACAAAGAATTCTGTCTTCTCCTCCAATATGTCAGAAAAAAGCTTTCTAGATAAAAATATTGAACTGTCTTGCACGAACTTTGTGTCTATAGAAAAATAACAAAAAGAAATTCTCAATTGGTACCACTCACCCTCAGAGACATCGACATACTCGATATTCCTCTCTTCCTCTTGTTGTTTTTTCTTCTTCTCCGCTATGATAATAAACAGGTTAGTTAGCTATTTCTCAAACAGAAATTTCAGAACTCCTGACCAAAACAGACCCAAGATTAGTGTAAAAAATACATATTCACATGGGTGGTGAGAGGGTATCGGCTCCTTACCCTTACGGTATGCCCGAGATTATGGTAGCGTGGAGTGGGATGAGGCGCTGGGTTCTATCTCCTAGGTTAGGCAAGGCAAACCAATAAAATGACGAGCGATCTTGTATTTATAATCGTACTTACACGTTGGAACAGGCACATCAAGAATGATAACCCAACTTAGTACTGACGGTAACTACAACAGCAACGACGCAATACAACGGAATAGAGCTGATCTATCACAGGCACGAACGGCAGTATTGCTCTGCGCCTACGCTGGGCTGCAACTCCAACTACTCCTGAACTAGGTACGACAAGAACTGACTGTCTCACGACAAATCACTAACTTCATCCGTGGAATAACTGATCTCCATTCACGGGTATAACTTAGAACTAACTGACACCCGTCTTAGGACTGACTCTTAAATGGTTCAAACTCCTAACTTATATACATCCTAAATTCAAACTCAGCAATCCTGAACCTTTTAACCAACATCAGCTGACACAGTAGTGACAACAGTACAATGTTGAACTTTACGGCGCATGTCAGCTGATGTCTCAGCTGACTCCGAACAAATGCTGACGCTAGAGTATTAGATCTTCCAGCTGACTCAACTGGTGTTTCAGCTGGCGAATAAATGCTGATGCGTATCTTGCGAACTTGGGACTCCGCGACTGTTACTTAAAGCGTTTCGTTACATTAGCCTTAACTTTCTAACTAGCAACAGATAGCTCGCAATCAACTGGAACATAAAGAGCCTTACCCCTTTCTTTTTTGTGTTTCATGCTTATTTCCAGAAACTGAAGCATACTGGCATTCAATCTCAGCTGGACTTCTTCATCTTCCTCAACTGTTTGGGCAATTGTCTCAGACTTTGTACACAGGGCAGCTATAGAAGAACTCCGACTCATTTTCCTTTCTTGGGCCCGTTTCTTCTTTCTTCTCCGTTTCGTAGAGCTTGACACCTTCTTGTCCTTATTCGAATTGGACATGTCAACACTGGAACGACTTCTCTTTAAACTTCTCTGAAGTTTCCAGGACTGTCTTCCATCGTATGTCTAGAAGAGCAAAGCCCCACATGTAGACAATTTTGTTTATCCCCTGAAGTTTCTGTCAACAAGCCCGTTACTTCCAGGCCGTGGCGTTACCAGCCAACATGTTTGCTGGTCATTTTTAGCGATTGTTTTTGCAGATAAAAACGACAGTGTTGACGAAAAGTCGGCGGATTTTAAGAAAAACTACTGTTTTTAAGAAAAAATCGACTGTTTTTACGAGAAACCGAAAAAAATCGACTGTTTCCAATCGCTGCGCTTCGTACCGACTCGGCTATTTTATTACCGACTGGCTGACAACATTGGGGGGGGGGGGCAAAAAAGTCAGGAAAAGGCGCATCTTCGAGATTATTGAACTCTGGCCTATTTTCTCGACTCGTTTATGAATGAATGAATGAATATGTTTATTACCCATCTTTACATAAAATGTCACTGATGGAGTATAGAAAAAGATAAATAAAGAAAGTTGAACAATGAACAACACACAAGATACAATTTTAACTTGGCAATACATAATTCAAAAAAGAGAGAAAAATACACTATTATATATACACTATTTCTGTAACTATTGTTTAATTGCTGGATAGAGGCTGTTTAGAGGGTCGAGGGATTCCAGAAATCGAGCACGACGCTCTACTACAGCCTCAATCGGATCTTTAATCCCATGATTTCGTGTAACTCGTCGATTACGAGACCACAGCGGTATCGCGAGCAGGAATTTAGCGTATTTGTAAAAAGTACTTCTGATAGTTCTAACATCAGATGTGTGGAAAAGTTTCCAGAAAGGTGCTAGTGCAAGTGCATGCGGTAATGCAAGAGCATTATATAGATGCGCTAGCACCAGTCTGTTGTAACGCGCTTTCGACGCAGCAAGCATACCATATGCTTTTCTGACTTTAGCAGAAAAATGCGCGATTAGGCCGGAACGTGTAGATCGTAGGTCTTTACCGATGGGCAACCCGAGGTAAGTCAGACATTCGGAAAGGCTTAGTACTATGTCCCCTAACTTCACCTTAATCGAAGAAATATTACACTTTCTACCATTAAAACAATCACATCACTTTTACTAGGGTTAAAAGCGAGCCCTATGACCGCATACGAGTGACTAAGTATAGTAAAATGACCGGTTGAGTCATAGCTCAAAAGCGACACATCAAGCCCACGGAAAATAAAGCTCAATTTCGCTTGTTTTTTTGTGCTTCAATTACACTATTGTTGTACAAACGGGGAGACGAAAGGGCACCTTGTCTAATACCTTTGTGTACAGGAATAACTTTATCTGAAACTACCTGTCCTTCCTTAGAAGGATATTTTACTTTAACATGGAGCTTACGGTACATGGCACGGTAGGGAACAATGATTGAAGAGTCAAGACCTCTCTTATGTGCGGACAGGAGAAGCTGAGGATGCACACCCGAATCAAAGGCGCGACGTACATCGTGACTCGCGATTATGATGCTTTCATCCGAACCTTCAAATTCTAGTAGCACATTTGCAAGGAGACTGTGCACGTGTTCGCGACCTTCACCTTTCTTAAAACCGAATTGAAAATCAGGAGTAGTGCAAGTACTCTTAATTTCTTCCATCACCAGAGCCTCCATAACTTTGCAAAGAACAGGAGAAACGGTGATAGGGCGGTACGATTCACAAAAACTAGGATCTTTTCCCTTCTTACAGACTGGTGTAATTATCCCCGAGCAGAGAGCCTTCGGAACAAGACCACTATTAAATATCATTTGGTACAAAAGTGAAAGATGCTGTGTAAGAATTTCACTAGCATATGATAAATGCATCCCACACAGCTGATGATTGTTGCTTATAACAAATGGCCTATTACTGACAATAAATAGCCTATTACTAGCATAAAGCGCAAAGGTATATTTCGATTTTCATTTCATGAGTGAAACATGATGAGTAAAACATAAATAAACACTGGAGGATCCTAAGATATACTTTTGGAGGATACAGGACGTGAAACAATGCTGACTCCATGATTCTTCTTTTAATTCTTTTACAACACAAAATTATGAGTTTCTTTACATGCATTTCTGGATACTGAAACAGTAGAGGTATGTTACTTGGGACGGATAGGCTTCTGACTTCGCAGTTTTCTTAAATATTAAAATAAAAGTGTAAGACACCCAGGATAGCCTATAAGTTCTTACGACGTTTCGTTCTTGAGTTCTTGATAAGTTCTTGACTCATCAGCTGCTGAATTTATGTCAGTAAGCTCAAAATGGAACCAGCCAAGTTGAATCAATGCAAAAAGAAGCACCCAACCTTTAGGCCTACTGTCCAGTAGAGGTATGTTCGGCGATTCCTTCACATTAAACAACACCAAAAAATATGATATAAATCAAATAGCAAACAGTTATGTGGAGTACTGAGTGCAAGCAAGAATTTAAGTCAAACCATCATAATAAAAAACAAGAGCTACGAGCTCATATGGCACTTGTACGAGTAGGCTGTACAAGAAAGTAGATGAGAACGTCACAAAATACACCCGCCATCCAAAAATGCGGTTCGGAAATAGAAATAGGATATTTAGTTTCACTCATTTCTGAGCAGTTCCGGCATCGTCTCGATTGTCTGTAGCAAATGCACATGACTGTTCAAACTTTCATCCCAATAAATCCATTTGTTTGATCCTTAGACGTGGTACACGATTTCCGGTACTCACTCTATCTCCACCTACCGTGGCCGAATCTGGTTCGGAATAAAAAAAAATCGACCACCTAAAGCTTCTTCGTTTATACCATCTATCAAGTTTCACTCGAATCTGAGCATTTTTGGAAAGTTCCGGTACCCCCCCCCCCCTCCCAACAACGTTGTCGGAGCCGGTCCGGGCCCAATCTCTTAATTCCCTGTTCCTGTCCATCAAGTTTGACTGAAATTGGAGCATAGCCTATCTGCAAGTTTCCAGTACCCCCCCTACCTTGGCCGAATCCGTCCCAGACGCCAAATAACAAATCTAGGCCGCATAAACTCGGCACTGTCAAATTTGCATCTCATTCGGTCCATCCGTTTGGTTTTTGTGCATGTCAAAGGTCCCCCCACCCCCAATTCCCCTAATCGTGGTCGCATATGGTTCGAACGCATGTTTTACATGTCGAGGCCATCGATTCGTATCACCCATGAAGTTTCACTCGAATCAGACCACTCGTTCGCAATTTATAGAAGTCAATTTCCATATTTCTCTTCTCTTGCTCCCCAAAAAATGCTCGGATCTAGGAACGGAAGTTTCTGGGGGTATGTTGTGTCAGGTTCTTAAGTCAAGATAATTCGAGTCGCTAATATGCCTGCAAAGTTTTGTTGTCGTCTTACATCTGGAACTATTCTAACTCACGACTACCGGAATTCCAGGAAACCCCCTCCAACTCCCCCCACAGAGCCCCGAAACCATCTGGCATGGTCAATTTTATCTAGGCCTAATGCTTGTTCCATCCATTAAGTTTCGTCCCAATCCCTCTGCTTTTAGAGTTTCTTGAGTTTTCCACCCCCCCCCCCCCATCCACACAGGTATCGGACCCGACCCAGACGTGACACTGAACGTCCGAGGCGATAGCTCACCAGACAAGTTTCATTCAAATCCGATCACCCGTTCAAAAGTTATGCACGCCACTAGATTCCAGACTCGCCATCCACCCACTCCCCCCACGATGGTCGGGTCGGGGAAACGGCTGTTCTCAAGTCAATCTGTTCGGATCCCTGACATACCTGCCAAGTTTCATCGCCCTAGGACATCAGGAAGTATGCCGAACTCGCGGGATCGCTAGAAATCCGGACTCCCACCCCAACTCCCCCACAGTGCCCTGATCCGGTCCGGTTATGTCAATGACGTGTCTAGGACCTGTGCTTGTTTTTCCCACCAAGTTTCATCCCGATCCCTCCACTTTAAGCGTTTCTCAAAATTTCCGGTTCCCTCCTCCAACTCCCCCCAGTGTCATCGGATCCGGCCCGGATTTAAAGTGAGATGTCTGAGACACGAGGTCATCCTAAATATCAATTTTCATCAAGATCCGATCACCCGTTCGCAAGCTAAAAATACCTCAAATTTTGGCTTCACCCTCCCTCCACTCCCCCCCAGATTGTCGAATCGGGGAATTGACGATTTCCAATTTAATCTGGTCGGGTCCCAGACATGCCTGTCAATTTCCATCGTCCCAGCACAGCAGGAAGCATGGAACTCGCGGGATCACTACAAATTCGGACTTCTCCCCCCCCCCCAACTCCCCCAAAGTGAGCGGATCCGTTCCGGTTATATCAGTCACGTATCTAGGACTTTTGCTTGTACTTTCCACCAAGTTTCATCCGGATCCCTCCACTCTAAGTGTTTTCCAAGATTTCCGGATTCCCCCTCCAACTCCCCCCAGTGTCACCGGATCCGGTCTGGATTTAAAATGGAGGGTCTGAGACACGAAGTCCTTCCATATATCAAGTTTCATTAAGATCCTATCACCCGTTCGTAAGCCAAAAATATATCATTTTTCCTATTTTTTCCGGATTCCCCCTCCCTCCACTCCCCTCCAGATGGTCGGATCGAGGAAGCGACAATTTCTAATTTAATCTGGTCCAGTTCCTGATATGCCTTCCAAGTTTCATCGTCCTAGCTTTTCTGGAAGTGCCCGAACTAGCAAAACCGGGACCGACAGACCGACAGACCGACTGACGGACAGAAATTACAATCGCTAAATGGCACTTGAGTAAGCTCAAGTGCCATAATAAAGAAAAAAAGTTACGCACAGGACATGAACTGTCATACTTTTGAATCTATTACTAATTTTTGCTCAGTTTCTTTTGCACCCTGATCTGGTTATGTCAGTCCAAAGAACTGCAGCAGTTTCACATTACCTTTATGATAGTCTTAAGTACCTCAACGTTCAAAAGATACACAAAACTTCATTCTTTATGTCAAAAGAAAGCTAAAACACTTGGGATTTTTGCTGGCAGAGCCAAAAAGGACAGAGAAGAACAGAATTTATTTGGCCTAAAAGGCCATGGCCTTTAAAAAACAAAACAAAAAATAACCATAAACAACACATTTGCAGCAATTACCTTTTTTACTCTTTTCAATACTTCTATTTATCTTGTACACCAGTGATAAAACACAACAAAACCATTCCATCCTTCTATTTATTTTGTTCAGATGTGACAAAATCAAACCTTAGAACAACCCTTCTTCCCAGTTTCTTCGTCATTTTCAAAAACCTGGCAAACAGAATCTTTACTTTCTGTTAAACACTTTCAGGCAACTCCAAAAGGCTACCTCAACATGTATGCCTGAAAGTCTCTACCGTTTTCTTGGAACCATAGTTTTGAACTTCTGTTCTTAATCAAGTGTTCTTAAATTTGCTAGAGCCCAAAAACAAACCAACCTGGCTGAAAACTGACAAAGAGAATTTTACCTCTAATACTCAACTCCGACAGCCATACTACCATACCTAACTAATTATAAGATTCATGAGAATAAGCAAATAAATAGGTTTAGGACTAGATTAGGAGTGATAGTAATAGGTAGTTAAGTAGAATTTTTACTAGAACGGAAAAATCAGTAGGACAAATGAAGTAGGTACCAGCATGTCTTTGGCATAGACAAATTCCACTTAAATAACAAGATTTGTATATATAAATCCTAAACCTAAAGCATTAACAACTGAACACAGACGAATACACAGACACAAATAAACGAGAACCTTAGGACAAGGATATTACAACAAGGACACGGAAGCCTGTAGTCATACTTTGCTTTAGTTGCGTGCCTACAGTATCTCAAATGAGCAAATAAAAAAGTAAAAAGCCAGTACGAAGTAAAACTGTTAGATGAGTTAAGAAAACAAGGGTGAAACACCACTGTAAATCCATCCAATAAAATGCAAATTATCACAAACAAATCTAAAGAGTGCCCCCCCCCCCCAATGCTGTCACAAACAAATAACTGAGTTGACAAGAAGCACCCCGATTTTTCATCAAAATCTCTGAAAATCAGTTGACTTTTTGTCAAAACAGTTGGTTTCTCCAGGTTTCTCTGAAAATCAGTCGACTTTTTTTTCAAAACTGTTGTTTTTCTGCAATACAGTCATTAGACATTACTAGCCAGTCAATAAATGTCTTGCACCCCAAACATTTTGTCTAGTAATGCCTCTGGTCACCAGGTCACATACCAGAGAAAGATGCCGGCCGGAGAGATGCTTACCACTGAAGAAGGAGGAGGGTATGCAGGAACAGGGAACTGGTTACTAGAAACAGAATCAAGCCTCTTTCCTTGTGCACCTAAAGTGAATCCAGCAGAAAAGTTCGCATTTATCATCTTCAGTATAGTTTCGTCCATTTTTCTACTTGTTTGCTGCCAAGGGAGCCGCTTGTATCACACGTTTTGAACTCACCGCCAAATTATATCTGCGACATAGAGGTGCGGAAAGATAACAAAAGGCGCATTCTCGCCTCCCTCACCCCCACCCTCGGACTCCACTTGAGGAGTCCCCGCGTTTGTCCCGGGGACTCGCTCGCCGTATTCTCGTGATTATCATCACCATTATCAACAAGAGCTACGAGCTCATATGGAACTTGTTACGAGTAGGTAGTACAAGAAAGTAGATGATCCCCCCAGGACTGAACCAAGAAATAAGGTATCTAATTTCACGCGAGCCTGAGCATTTCATTGCCTCGGATGATCTAAGGCAAGTTTTTCACCATACTAGTTTGATTTCTAGGACTGCCGTACTATTGCCGGTACGCCTCGCCCTCAAACTTCCGTACCAGGGCCGTATCGGGTTCAACCACATATACAGATTATCTAAGACATCTTCTCGTACCAGCTATCAAGTTTCACTCAGGTCGAAGTTTTTTTCGGGAAACTTCGGTACCCCCCCCCCCCCCACCGTGGTTCAAATCCGGTCCGGACCCTAAAACAAATCATCTAGGACACATGGTCTCTATTCTTTCCAAGTTTGATTCAAATCACTCCATCCGTTTGACCCCTAGGCGAGCTACAAAATTTCCGTACCCCTCTCCCCCACCAACTCCTCCCACTGTACACGACTAGGACACATAAACTTCGCAATCTCTGACATCTTCTCTTTTCGTTCTTCAAGTTTGACTCACATGGGACGAGACCGTACGACAGCACGCATGTTTCGTCACTTCTATTGGCCCGGGATGCGCAATGACGTGGCGAAGTATATCAGCTGCTGTGAGGAATGTCAGCTGACAGCGAAGCGTAAGTGGTTTGAAAAAGTTCCGCTGCAGCCCCTGCCAGTCGCAGATGTACCATTTTCAAGGATAGCCATGGATTTTGTGGGTACTTTGGTGAAAAGCAGGAATGGCTTCAAATGGATCCTGGTGATTTCAGACTACGCGACTAGGTTCCCTGAAGCAATACCAATGAGGTCAACGCATGCGCGTAAGGTCGCGGAAGAGCTAGTTAAGTTTTTCGCCAGAGTAGGTGTACCTAAGGAGGTCCTTACTGATAGAGGAGCCAACTTCATGTCACAAATTCTGAAGCAGCTTTACGGCATGCTGAGAACGCACCCGATTAAAACTTCCAGCTACCATCCGGAGACTGACGGTTTGGTTGAGCGTCTGAACTCTACACTCATCTTGATGTTGCGAAAATACGTTAGCGAAGAGCCGAAGAATTGGGACCAGTATTTGTCCTACATGCTATTCGCCTTCAAAGAAACTCCTCAGAAGTCAACAGGCTTTTCTCCCTTCGAACTCCTGTATGGTCACAATCCTCGTGGACCTATGGAAATTTTGAAGGAAACGTGGGAGCAGAAAGAAAAACAACCTAAGTTCCATCGACCTGAAGTCAACGCCTGTCTGGTGTCAACAGTGAGCTGTGAAAAGGAGGAGCCAACGGACAATGAGTTTGGAATCGACAGTAGCTATCCAATGGGATCGCTACTGGAGAAGGTGAAGTTCTCAGATGAATTGTCATCGCATGAAGCAGAAGAAATGAGGGAGCTGTTCGTGGAGTATCCGACAGTAGTAACGCCACAGCCTGACCTGACTCACCTCAAGGAACACATAATAGATGTCGGCGAAGCGAAGCCAATCAAGCAACAGCCATATAGATTGCCGCAAGCTAGAAAAGCAGAGCTACGATCTATGATGAAGAAGAAGTACTTGGTACCTTCTACTAGCCAGTGGAGTTCTCCAATCGTAGCTGTCCCGAAAATGAATCAGCAGGGAGAATATACAGGAGTCAGGATCTGTGCTGACTACGGGAAGCTTAGTGCCGTAAGCAAAATTCCAGCATACCCAGTGCCAAGGATTGATGAGTCACTGGAACTGTTGAGCGATGCCGAGTTTATAACTATCTTCGACTGCAATCGAGGATATTGGCAGCTTTGTATGTCTCAAGAAAGCAGAGATAAGACAGCCATTATAACTCACCTTCGTCTCTTTGAATTTACAGTAATGCCGTTTTGGCTCAGTGGAGCACCGGGAAGTTTCCAATCCCTCATGGACGAATTACTGGAGGAGTTCAATTTTGCGAGTGCTTTCTTTGATGATTTAGCAATCCGCAGCAAAGGATGCCATGTGAGGACAGTTTTCGACAAACTGAAGTCGGCTAACTTAACAGTCAACCCAGCAAAAATTCAGTTGGACAAACGGTTAGCTACCTAGGTCATCTAGTGGGAAACGAAGAACTAGAAGTCAAAGTCAAGGCCGTGAGGGATGTCCCCGTACCCACTATGAAGTCCCACGTTCGGACTTTCCTTGGAATGGCTAGTTACTACAGAAGATTCATTCCGCAGTTTGCCGAAAGAACAACAGCTTTACGAAATCTCATCCTTAAAAAGATGCCAGAAAAAGTAACGTGGACAGGGGAGGCGGACCTGAGTTTCGCCGACGTCAAGAATGTCCTATGACGAAGCCCCTTGTTGAGAAATGCCCGTTTCGACCTACCTTTTAAAGTACAGGTGGATGCTTCCAATCTTGGTTTAGGCGGGGTGCTCAGCCAAGAATTCGAGGACGGAGAGCACCCGATCTTATACATCAGTCGTAAGCTCAACCCAGCCGAGAAGAACACTCAACCATTGAAAGAGAAGCGTTGGCAGTCGAGTGGTCCATAGAGCAGTTAAAGTACTACTTGGCCAGGAGAAAATTCATTTTAGAGAGTGACCATGCACCCCTCAAATCGTTGATGTTAATGCGGTCTGCAAGTAGCCGTTTAGCTCGATGGGCGCTAACACTGCAGGGCTACAATTTTGAGATTAAGGCTAATGTTCTCATCTGCGTCATCGTACGTAAAGTCGTGCGTCCACTGCCAAGACCATCCCCGCCACCCCCGGAAGGAAGGAATGTCAGAGTCTGCAACCCCTCGGCGCCGAAATACGGAGGGCAACGAAAATAGATATCATTCAGAGTGATTTGTTTTTACCGTTTTGGATATCAGTTGTTGATTAAACCTCTTGGGAGAAAGATCAACGAGAAATATAGGTTACGCTAGGATCCGGTTTCCACCGGATCCTCCTCTTATACCGTTGCCGGATCTGGTCCGGACGCCAAATAACAAACTAGGCAGCATAAACTCGGTACTGTCCAACTTGCATCCCAGTTGGTTAATTCGTTTGGATTTTGACCATATCACAAAGTTTACGCCCCCCCCCCCCTCCTTCCAGCTACCCCAGCCAATGCCGCATGTGGTTCGGAGGACATGTTTTGCACATCTAGCTCATTAGTTCTTATCACCCATAAAGTTCCACTCGAATCGGACGCAGAAAGTCAGTAATTTCCGGATTCCCCCCAAAATGGCCGAATCCAGGAACATAAATTTTAATAGGGCATATTGTCAGCTATTTAGTCGGGTCGCTAATACGCCTGACTAGTCTCATCGTCCTTAGCACATCCAGGAGTACCCTAGCTTGCGATCACCGGAATTCCCGGAAACCCCTCCGACTCCCCTAAAGATGCCCGATATGATGTGGCCCTTTGTTTTCACGAATATTCCGGTGTCCCCCTTTACCCCCCCCCTTCCCACACACACACAAGTATTGGATCCGGTCCGGGCTTGACAAGGAACTTCTGAGACGACACTTCTTTCCACTTGCAAAGTTTCATTCAAAGCCGATCACCCGTTCGACAATTATGAATGCCACAAGATTCCGGATTCCCCATCCCTCCACTCCCCCACGATGATCGGATCATGCAAACGACTATCGTCATGTCAGTTTGTTCGAGTACCTGATATGCCAGCTCAATTGCATCGTCCTAGTACGTCCGGCAGTACCGAACTCACGGATAATCAGAAATCCGCCCCCCCCCCCTTCATAGTGCCCGAATCCGGTCCGTTTATGTCAATGATGTATCTAGGACTCTTACTTGCTCTTCCCATCAAGTTTCATCCTGGTCCCTCCAGTCTAAGCGTTTCCCAAGATTTCCAGTTCCCCTCTTCAACTCCCCCCGAAGTCACCGGATCCAGTCCGAAATTTACGTCTGAGACACAAGGTCTTTCCAAATACGAAGTTTATTAAGATCCAATCACCCATTCAAGAGTTATAAATACCTCAAGACTCCGGATTCCCCCTCCCTTCACTCCCCCCACGATGATCGGATCATGCAAACCTGTGATGTCGATTTATTCAAGTCCCTGATACGCCAGCCCAGTTTGCATCGTCCTAGTACATCAGGAAGTACCGAACTCACGGATAATCAGAAATCCAGACCCCCCCCCCACACACTCCCTCCATAGTACCCAAATCCGGTCCGGTTGTGTCAATTATGTCTCTAGGACTTGTGGTTGCTCTTCCCACCAAGTTTCATCCTGATCCCTCCACTCTAAGCGTTTCCCAAGATTTCCGGTTCCCCTCTCGAACTCCTCTAGAACTCCCCTCGAAGTACCGGATCCGGTCCTGATTTTATATGGATCGTCTGAGACACGAGGTCTTTCCAAATACCAAGTTTCATTAAATCACCCGTTCAAGAGTTATAAAAACCTCAAGATTCGGGATTCCCACTCCCTCCACCCCCCCCCCCCCCCCCCACCCCCCCACGATGCTCGTATCGGGGAAATGACTGTTTTCAACTTAATCATTTGGGGTCCCTGATATGCCCGCCAAGTTTCACCGTCCTGGCTTATGTGGAAGTGCCCGAACTAGCGAAACCTGGACCGACAGACCGAAGGACGGACAGAAATTGCGATCAATACATGGCACTTGGCCGAAGGGCAAGTGCCATAAAAAGACTCTCTTTAGATGCAGAGAGGAATCAATTTGTGCTGGTGTTGGTGCAATCTGTCATTAATTATAAACAATCAGAATAAACAAAATAAAAAATAAAATGGATCCAGACTAATTTCGTCAACTGCATATTTTTTTTTGAACAAAATCCATACTGGAAGCATACCCTGTGTTCTCGTTGTTTTCCGTACGCGGAGTCCGCGTGGAATGACTCCCTGTATTCTCGCCGTTGCCTTCGATTCCCCGAGGAGTCCTCGTTGAACGGAGAGAATACGCCTAAAGAGACAAACAGCAAATAGTAGTTTCCGAGAAGTTCCCTCTGGTTTCTCTGGTAAGGAAGTTTTTGTTTTCATGAAGAAACACAGTACATTCGGTCTATGCTGTTAGAAATTTATTTAACCTCTCTTCCGTCCACTTGCTGCTATACTATGATTTGAGTCAACATGTGATGTGATGGAGTCTTTAGGCGTATTCTCGCCGGTCCCCGAGGACTCCACTTGATGAGTCCCCGCGTTTTTGTTTGTTCCGGGGACTTACTCCCCGTATTCTCGCGAGTCCACATGGACGGGGGATGCTCCGATTATCATCACCATCATCAAAAAGGACTCCCATTCAGATTCGAAGGGGAATCAATTTTTGCTGGTGCTGGTGCAAGGTAAAATAAAATAAAAACAATCAGAATAAATAAAACCAAAAATAAAATGGATCCAGGCTCATTTCGTCAACTGCATATTTTTTTTTTTCGGACAAAATCCATTTCGGAAGCATTCCATGTGTTCTCGTTGTTTTCCGTACGCGGATTCCGCGTGGAGTGACTCCCTCCATTCTCGCCGTTCCCTTCGATTCCTCGAGGAGTCCTCGGGGAACGGCGAGAATACGTCTTTTGATGAGTCAAGTTATTGGTTCATAAAAAAGTGGGTCCTCCACTGGCAATGGCAAATCCGTCGGAGCCGTACTCGTCCGGATCCGCGTGCTTTAATTGGCTGAAAACAAACAATATGGCCGCTTACGACAGGTTCCGATCGCTTCCGACAACCTACAATTGCCAGTGGAGGACCTGCTGAACACTGGATCCACACCACCATCTGAAGTCTGGGTCTGAACAACAACCGATTATCTTTGCTTGAACGATCTTTTACGGGATCTTTTTATTGCGCACCACCATAGCCGTAGCCTACAGTGGGAAAGCTTCAGATGGGCAGACTCGTAATTTGCCAAAACTCCTTGCGACATCGAAGCCAGAAATTAGAGAAAAGCTGATTGTCGTTTATACCGTCGAGCTTTCCAATCATTCACTAATTAAAAAAATTATACCACTTTTAGTAGTCTGGTACTATGGTATCAGTGTCTGAAGTTCCCACTATGACGAAAACAGAATCGAACTCCCATATAGTTGGACAATGACGATACAACATGAAGACTGATTAAAATAGAAAATTGAATTCTTCAAAGAAACTAGATCTATGTCGCCTGGGCAACGTGAAGTGTTGCAGTTGAGCAACCTTTGTTCGGTTTCGCGGCGAGAGTAGCACTGTGGTTTTGTTCTTTCTATGGGTTAAACGCTGAAATTAGCCCATCGAAGCTTTAAAATGGTATGTTCGAAGAAGAATTTTTTTCTTCAAGGAAACTGATGACACATTTCGTAATCACGTGAGCAAAGGACATCCGTCACCGTTATTTGCATCTTCGTCTCTCCCATGCTCAAGACACTAGCCATATGTCCTATGCCAAAGACGCGATGAACAAAGTCTTGGGCAGAAGCACCCGCTTTGTGGTTACAAAATCGCAGGGGTTCCTACACAGGTTCCTACGATAATCCGTTTTCGTCGGCTTTTAGCCATCGTTCACCTGTCTATTTTAGTGTATAAAAGAGTCATATTTGACTGCGGTAAACCGATATGTCAGCTGATATTTATTCTATCAATAAAAAGAAAAAAAAAGGAATTGTGTTCATAGGTTTGTTGTTCTATCTTGAAGCTGGCGAGGATCCTGGCCAAGAGGCGAAATATCGCTGAAATGAATATCAGCTGACTTATTCGTTTAACGCAGTCAGCTTGGACTGACGGAACACTTATAAAAGAGTTTATTTTCTGACAAGTCACAACAGTAAAAAAAACGCGCTAGAAACGATCAATAAATTTACAACAATAATTTACAAGATGTACAAAAATGGGGTCTGACAACCATGTACTACACGAGAGTTTGGTTATCCTAAACACATGGCACTAAGGTGGCAAAAATATACATTTTGATTCTCAACACGCGGTCCAGAAGAAACTTAACTTCATGTAGAGCCTATCACATATGTTTATCCCAGCTAGAAATCAACCTCATGGCTGGAAATACAAGTCATGCAAACCCACAGAGTCTACAAGAGGTAACTATCTATAGTTCTTACTAGCTTTATATAGCGGATGCCTATGGCGTTTACTGGCATGTAGCCTACACCCACTGCCCGACTATATAGGCTGGCACGCTTGAGTCTGCATGCATCATCATCCGAGGCAAACACCCACTAAAAATTATTAGGTCATCCTAGGTACGTGTACTGACGTCACTTGCGCTGGAAGTGTCAATTGTTTGCCTCAAATGTGTAAGAAGTTCATCTATTTGCCTACAAACGCATCTCCGCCTCGGAAGAAGAAGAAGGGGCATTCACAGCTGATCTGGAGGAACGCACAAGTCCACTCGCCACCATTGGTGATATAGATGGCGACCTTGTCGCTAACGGGGATAAGCTTGGGGAAAAACTTGGTGATAGTGCTGGGCCGGCGAAAGACGATTCGTGGCTTATAGGCGACCGGGGCAGCATATGCATATTTGGATAGCCTATCCTGTTAGTCACTACAGGCGCAATAGTCCGAGGTGCTACGTTTGTAATCAACGGGGGAGGTATCGCTTTAACTGGTGTTACTGTCTTTTTACTGACACTTGAACTACTACTATAGTTATCAGGTAGATTATCGTCTTTGAGGCGAGCGATCTCGCCGAACACATGAGCAAGCGGCTGATATTGGGGACCCCAATCGAGCAAATAGTCCCAGTTGTAACTGCCAGTCAGCTCTTCCTCACTGTGCACTATTGAGCTTAAAGAGCCGGTCATGGACGGCTGACTATCGTCAACGACGTAGCCATAGGGTCTTTGACCCTCTATAACACTCCCGTTGGAATCATCATTCAGTTTCGCGTATATGAGGTTAGAGAAGTCCATGCTTTCAGTTTCTGCACCCCCACTTTCATCATAAATATGCATGGAGGCAAGGGAATGACTGTGAGGATGCGTCAAATGTGGCGGTAGGTTTAGTGCGGATTCAGGCAAATCGGAGCGAGACGTGTCAATGCCAAGTCTGGCAAGATATTCTTGCGTATTTTGCACGCTCACATCCGAAAGATTGTCATCGTCACCATGTGTTCCGGGATCAGGTACTAAAACGGTCAGGCCGAGCCGCTGAAGCTTGGCCGCCTGTTGCTGTTGCCTCAGCGGCCCTTCGTTAATCATTCGGATTTCCTCGTCGACATCATTTTCTCCGTCTTCCGCCGAGCCTCTTCCACTTGAAGCCGAGTGGCTCTGGTCCGAAATCTCGGATGTAGTGTTCGTATGACGATGCCTTCGATCGGTTGGGTCGTAACCGGGCATGTTGTCATACTGAGGCGGATAAGAGAGGGTATCGAAAGTGCTCTGGTCGTAATGATGATCAGACATGGAAGCAATGGGTTGCTTCCCGTGTGGGTTGTCTGACTTTTTGGACTGACGGCGATGACGGAAGTGCAGGAAGACAAGCGTGGCAATGAATCCGATGACGAGGAAAACGAGGGAGATGAGCAGTCCCAAGGCCCAATCGGCCATTCCGACATTGGCCCCGGCTTCAGCTGAGGTCAGTACACCGTCGCCATCTATAGTCACTTCAACGACGGTCATGTTGGTTAAAGAGCCGAAGCGACCAGAGCTGGCGACAACAACCAGACTAACACTCGGATTCTGTTGCACTTCTCGCTTTTTTCGCCCGCTAGAGCTGTCATCCAGTCGCTTTCGGATGGTAATGATGCCGTTGGTTTTATTGATCTTGAAATTCGGATGGTTGTTACGAAGATGGTACACGACTCGGCCGTCAGGACCTTTGTCGCGGTCTGTTGCATGAACGCGGCCGACAATGTGACCAACTTCTGCATCCCCACGAACGACATAGCTGTACGAGCGCTCGTCAAACTCTGGTGAGAATTCGTCGCGGCTTTCAACCTCAATCTGAACTTGGGAGGAGGTAGCCAATCCGCCCAGATCAGTCGCAGTCACTACGAAGTAATACTTGTTCTGTGTTTCATAGTCGAATACGGAGTTGGTCGTGACCACCCCGCTTAGCTTGTCAATGCTGAAACTGGCCGCGTCAGAGTCCGTGATCGTATAGTTGAGCTGGCCATAAGCACCTTTGTCTTGGTCGTTGGCTTTAGCGATGAACACACTACTACCGACGGGCATGTTCTCAGCGACGTATTCCAGGTACTGCCGAACGGGAAATACTGGCGCGTTATCATTCTCATCCTGGAGTTTGACCAATAAGGCCGTTATCGCGGACAACGGATGATCTCTATGTCCATCACTTGCTCGAACAACCAGTTTGTACTCGGGCGTTTTATCATAATCCAATTGTTTCTTGACCGTTACAATGCCGGTCATGCTGTCAACCTCGAACATATTCCGCTCGTTCCCAGATGTAATATCGTAGCGGATACGACCGTTATCGCCTTCGTCTTTATCGTCAGCACTCAGATGGATAACGGCGGAGCCAACCGTCTGGCCCTCGCTTATGTTCACTTCGAAAGACGACTGGTTGAACAGAGGAGGGTTGTCGTTAGTGTCTTCGACCGTTACAGTCACGTCAGTTGTGGCATTCCGGGAGGGAGAGCCCCTGTCCATAGCCAGGACCTTCAAATGAAAGGTGGAGACTTCTTCACGGTCGACAGGACGGACCAAGATGATTTCACCCGAGTCACTGAAAAATAAGAAGACCGATTGATGCTTTGGAATCTATTGGACTACGAAGAGGTGCGTCGTATCTATAAAGTGATTCAGGTTGTTTTAAAGAGCACCCTGTAACAACATCGGTCTGGGACTGTTAACTTCTGTGTTAAACACAAGTTATAAAGAAAAAAAATTCTGCATATATCGGTGTAATGCAGGAACTACAATGCACAAGTGAAAATTAGAGATGGTACCTTACGAGTGGATATGATGGGATGGTACAAATGTGCGGAAGGGTGGTCAGTGTGAAACTGCTGTATGTTATAATCTGAATAGTACTTCAGCCCAAGCTGACTGCGAATCATGTTTGACGGTACAAAACGGATCAGTCAGCTACATTTTATTAGAGCTATATTTCGGCCCTTCTTGGCAAGGGTCCCAAAAATAAGCGCCTTACATTTGACAGACAAAAAATCGGTCTGGTGTACTGAAACAAAGCAAAATAAAATCAACGCCAAAAAAAAACACCACCCCTAATTCATGAACGATATATTATGAGCCCTTAATATGACTAGAGAGCTTATGACCCATAACCGTCCCAGCACGACGGAAAATCTTTTAATCTGCGTTCAGGTGGTGTCGAGATAATTTAAGGTCACCCGATAGTCAAAAACGAATCACCACACTACATCCTTCACCATTTTATGCATGCGGTTTCTCTGCACTGCACCAGCACAGATATACCAGTTTTAGGGGCGTAACTTCGAGTTTACAACATGAAGTCATCCTTCCAAAAATGGCGTACTTCTTACGAATGACGCTTCACTCCTCAGCAAACTCTAAATAAGAATTGTTCAGTAGCTACTTCTCGTGAAACTGATGGCAAGTTAAAAGTGCCAACGGTAGAAGGAAACTAAAGTTACCTGGTAATCTGGAAAGTTTCATTTGTATTTCCAGCTTCAATGAAGTAGTCTATGTTCCGGTTATCTCTGGTTTCATCTTTATCGCTCGCCGTGACTTGAATGACGGTAGTGCCGCGAGGAGAGTCTTCGGCAACGGTAACACTGAAAACATAGAAACGGTTAGAGGATCTAATCCTGGCAAACCAAACATATACTTTGTTTTGTTTGTACGCATGGTTTAACTTCTCAGCAGCTGCGTCATTTACCTCTGGGTACTCCGTAGTGGTCTCTGGTATTTCAGAAAGTCGTTTGGAACCGTTTCTGGGCTTACCCGTTTATGTTTTTGCCACACCAGTGTATATTCACCCGAACTTGGTCGGGAGGCTGTTGCAGTCTAGTACACTAGCCCCTTTTCAGGCATGGTGCTCAAATGTCTAGCACCATGCCTGGGTGCTAGACGTTCAGGCACTGTACCTTGGGTTTCATGCATGGTGCATGGATTTTAGTATACAGTGCATGCATGTAAAACACAGTTTCTGTCATCACAACTGAGCACCAACTCGGACAGGGCGCAAATTACTACCGTGAATTAGAAAAATCGAAAGACAATCCTTATCGAATTTTTCACAACAAAAACAAAAGGGCTCGACTGACGATGGACATGCAAAACCTAACAGCACCCTATCTATTCTCCATGTAGAGTGCCCCAAGAGCGAATATTCTGGTTGGCTGCTAGGTAGAAAAAGCTGAGGCACAGGACACTTTGCATGCGAAACCCTTGACTATGTAGAAAAGGAAATGAGGTTTTCACGTCTGTCATCAGCCGAGCAGTGTTGTTTTTGTAATGAAAAATTTGATAAGGATTGTCTTTGGTTTCTCTAATTCATGGTAGTAATTTCAGCCCTGTCCGAGCCGGTGCTCATTTGTGATGACAGAACTGAGTCTGTTCATGCTTGCACTGTGTATCGAAATCCATGCACCATGCATGAAATCCAAGGCACAGTGCTTGAACGTCTAGCACCCAGGCATGATGCTAGACATTTGAGCACCGTGCCTGGAAAGGGGCTAGTGTACTAGACTGGGCTGTTGCCATAGCGAGAAGTCACCGTGAGATGGAGCGCCCAAAAAACTCCTTATAAAGGGAACTGGAGAACCAGTGAGCGAAAACCAGAAACTACTAGCGGTGAGACGGAAGCTCCTAATACAGATATATACGCAAAAGGTGAAGACAATCAGAGAAGACATATAGAGAGATTGCACCATACCCGACGAAAACGGACGGGATCGTAACGAAAAAATTCACATTAGGAAGTATAGGACTTTCAACTTGGAAATGAAATAATTGGCGTTTTATCATCATTCTGAGCCAGGGACTTGCTGGAAATGTTAGTTTGGCTATTCCTTAACCGTATACTTCTATTTTTGCAAAAGAGCTTCCATGGAAGTAAGAGTTTGAAGGCGTCAAAGTTTGTAAACAAAGACAGAGTCTCGTCCTATTGGTCGATTATGACACATTTTTTCAAATCCGCGCTATCGCCGACCAAAAGGATTCGAGACTCCGTTTTTGTGTTCAGACTTTGAAGCCTTCAAGCTCTTACTTCCATGGAAACTCTTTTGCAAAACCAGAATTATACGCTTAAGGAATAGCTCAGTTAACATTTCGAGCAAGCCCCTGGCTCAGAATGATGATAAAACGCCGATAATTTAATTTCAAAGTTGAAAGTCCTATACCTCCCAATGTTAAATTTTGCTGTTACGATCCCGTGATGATGATGTAGCAATATCCGTTTTTATCGGGTAGGGTGCAATCTCTCTATGTTAAATGGAGCCCAGTGAGCAGCCATGCCCTGCCCAGATAATTACCCTTACAGCAAGTCTGGGTCAGGAGCTCTGTCCCTAAAAAACAATGTGGAAACTTCGGTCGATATGCTCTTCATTCCCGACCGTATCGGATTTTCCCGATGATCCGAAATTCTCAATCGGATCCGAATGTCGTCAGCCGTATTCTTGGATGTCTTTCGTAAAAATTTCATCACGTCGGCACCACAAATTTTCCTCGGAGAGACTGAACTTTAAGGGTGTCAAGCTTATCGAATAATCGCATCCGGATTATTGTTTTTTTTTTTTTTAATCCCGTGTAGCTTCTTTTTCATTTGTTTTAATTTTCATTTGCTTTAAAGTGAACTAAAACAAGTGGCTACGTCTCCACCTCCAACTCAGTGACGTTAATACAAAATTTACCTAACAGTTTACCCTACTTTAACGTCACTTACACTTTCGCCTTAAACCTATTATCTTTTTATACTTTATCAACTCTAAAGTTAAATTCTCTTTTCAAAATTTTCATTTTTCTATTAAATATTCTCCTAAAAACTCACTCCCTCATTCATAAAACCCATCCTCCATAAGGTCTAAACCTACAACCGAAATATACCCTTTTTTCATTGTTCTAACAATATTAAATATTACCTACCATATTTTATCCGGATTTCGAAGCATACTCTGTAGTAAAACAGCTTCACTCTGCGAAGATGCGAGGAAACTGCAATTGCTTACCTGTAGCTATTTATCATTGCTTACCTGTAGCTATCCTGTGAAAACTTCGGCGCATGGTTGTTGACGTCAGCTATGACTATCCTCACAGGCGCTAAGCTAGACTTCGGTGGCTTCCCCGAATCCTCAGCTTTCACGATAAGATACATCGCCGACCTTCTTGGGTCGTAGGGAATCGTTCGGTTGGCGTAAATCACCCCAGTTTCTTCACCGATGTAAAACCCTTCCCAGACTCCACTCACGATACTGTAGTGTATCTTTGCATTTATACCGGAGTCTCGATCTGACGCATTGACGGTCAAGATGGGTCGACCTGCCTCTGTCAGTTCTAGAAAGAAAGAAGAATTGTAAAATAAAAGACCGGAATATCTACGACAGATTCTTATCTCAATGGTTAAACTACGTGTAAATAGTCCAGCCAGAGGCGTTAGTAGCCAATTTTTTTTTTTTTTTTTTTTTGGGGGGGGGGGGAGTTACCGATTCTGCAGAAAAAAACGACTGTTTCCGAGAAAAACGCCGACTCGGTTATTTTGTACCGACTGGCGGACAATACTGGGGAGAGGGGGAGGGATACATACGTGACACCCCTGAGTCCGACAACATTTCGCAAGCGAAAACAGGCGACCGAAATCCACGTGCACACAGTGTGTGCGCGTGTCTTCACTGACAGAATGAAAGCCAGGCTTCACCTTCCAGATTCCCAGACGTCCGCGTCTTCGGCATAGTCAAGCCAACTCCAGATTTTATGATAATGATGACATCCAATTTTGCTCTTCTTCAACATTTCCTAGCTGTCCCCTTCCCATTTCAAACATCTCTTGCATCCCAGTCACAACTGTCAATCACTTTCCGTGTCCTTCCTACAATTGCATATTTGTTCTGTCTCTCGAATAGATTGCCTCTATGGTACCTTCCAGACATCCGGAATCTGTGGTGTCCAACACCCCAGACTTCCAGACGTTTTTGGCCTGGCTACACCTTCCAGATCCGTCTCGACGAAAACGGCTGTCTGGAATACGGAAGAAAAATCTGGAAGGTGAATCCTCGCACTACAGCAGAACGAATAAAGATAGCATAATCACCGAATCCATCCCGTTCTTCCGCGCGGAGCGGGCGGATATGAAACCGGCTTGTAACTACATATATTCGTGTTTTAGAAAAGAGTAAAAGCCCTTCTTGGCAACTCCCAGGTAGCGCCTGCTTAGTAATCACCATAAATTATCGATTTGTCAAAAGACAGAAATAAGATTGTCCTGCTAATAGCATGTGAATACAGAACGAGCCATGCGGCTAGGTGAATACACACATTTGAATAAGCGAGTCGCAGTGGGAAGCCGGGAACCCCATCAGAGCGACAAGACTGGACAAAAGAAATATCAGCTAGCAAAATATTCGCAAAAACTTAACGACTCTCAAATAATAAGCCGAAAAAGTTGTGGTATTTATGGAGGAACTTTATGGTCCAATAAACCTATCAGCCCGATTTGCTGTACAAAAGGGCACACGGAATATGGCGGACAAGTTGGCACACCGCACGTTAAACAGAGCACTCGGTGGCACTGAGCAGAAGCTGGGGTCTGCTGGCTTTATCTCAGCTCCCAAGCGGCTCAGATAAGGACTTTGAGGATTCTTATCGTTCTGGCTAATGACGAAAGGCCACATGGTGTAGGGCATGGTAGGTATTCGTTTGTTACTTTGCTGGTACAACAAGACAAAAGGTTTCGATGGGATCCCAAAAATATAATATTTGATTCAGACAAATTAATATTTTTACTTGTAATATTTGGAAACAGATCAAAGTTTATAGTAAGGGATGAAACAGGTTTGGAAAATAAAAAAATAATTTCTTTTTTACAGATTGCTCCGCATACCGGATGAAAAGTATTACGCAGAATTGGGGACTGTGAATTTTTAAGTTCTCCAGCAAAAAAAAAATAAAGTTCAGAAACGAACACAGCGTATCTCCTTATCCATATAAAGAACATCTAATCAACTTCAAATAAAACTTTTGCTTTTAACAAATTTTCCGGTTTTGGCCGGATTCCGGGAACAAGTGGTCCGGGTAGAAAAATGCTTTTCCTATAACTATTCAGCATGTCTTCTTACCCGAGCATCGAACATCAATCAACTTCAAACAAAACTTTTACTTTTAACAAACTTTCCGGTTTCGGCCGGATTCCGGGCGAACTACTTGTCCGGCGAGAAAATGATTTTCACCATCGTGTTCATATGTCTTCTTACCCCATAATCGATTATCACATTAGCTGTTTACAAATATTTTGCTTGCCCCTTAATTTACACCCCCTCCCCCACCCCTAAATATAGGGCTACACAGCCGATCTATGAAATCGACCTTACTCTTCCCAAAAAATTCTCACACCAAGTTTCATCAAAATATTTCAGTCCCTTCGAGAGTTATCGTACTTACAGACGGAC
The DNA here is from genome assembly GCA_023053575.1 of Branchinecta lynchi. NCBI lineage: Eukaryota > Metazoa > Arthropoda > Branchiopoda > Anostraca > Branchinectidae > Branchinecta > Branchinecta lynchi. The sequence continues at coordinate 5,129,613 of JAKZAP010000001.1, forward strand.
AACTTTTGCGATGTCATAGGTATCCCTCACTTACGTTTTGGGATCCCAAAAACAACATCAAGCAGCTCAGAAATACTTCATTTCGCCACGGCTCTCGTGAGATCCCATGTAGGGTAGTTGACAGTGAAGATGACTTTGAGTGACAAGGGCAAGCTTGTGACAAGCCCAAGTGACAAGCCAAAGCTACCACTTTTTTGGTATTAAAAAATAAACAATGCATGGATCAAATTTGTTTTAATTTTTTCAGCTTTTTAACTACTTCACTATCTATCGAAAACTCACAAATACCCTCTGAGGATGAAACCGATGATTTAGTGGGTGCATGGAAGGAATTTTAGAACCCCGAATCGCGGTACGATACACAAGGCTATGAATGCTTTTGCAGTTTTGTAACTCTTTATGACATTGTTGCGGAAAAGAAAAAAGTTTACAGATTTCACGAAACAGGAGGCTTTGAGAAGAAGCAAGATAACTTGGGGCCGTCTAACCCCAACGATAAAAACTACCGTTCAAAGCCAGTCTGTCTGCCATGCATCATCCGTGCCACTATTGCAGACAATGTTTTCATTCAAAAGAAAATATAATGATCCTTCCCCGCTTACGTGGCTATCAAAGATCTGGCATTTTTGTGTCGGATAATCACCCACATCCGTTTCAAGTTACTCAACACGGGTGGTCTAACAAAAAATTGCGAAGGTAAAGCCTGGATTTTAGCTGTACATCCTATCCTAGAGCAAGACATGTTACTGAAACACAGGTATAAAACCAGAAAAAGGTGTTCAATTACTCCTGATGACTATCTCTCCTTGCCGATGCAATATCTCCGGCCTCTCCGGGTAGCTAGCGGAAGAAAGGCAGAAGTGGTGTCACAGGTGCACTCAAAGATCGCGGTGATTGATTGACACAGGATTTGAGACGTACGGACACGCTTACTTCTTCTTCCTGAGGATCAGTGGCGTGTTTTGGACTTAGTCATATAGAGTACTGCACAAGCTGCAGTACAGGTAAGTGTAGTAGGAGCGATACCGTTCGTCAGAATTAAAAGCCTTCGCAAACGCCCTCACCGCGGCTGATGTTTATTTATTTATTTATCTGTTCATTTATTTCCCTCACAATTATGGAGTAGCCTAACGTAATACAATATATACAGAAAACTCCCCAAATCAACTGATCCATTCAACGAAATACTTCGGAAGGAAAAATACACAAGGTTTAAAAAGAGAAATCAAGATTATTAATGACTTACATTATTCAGTTGTGAAAGAATGGGTAGAATGGGCAGGCTATAGATTGTGGGTTTGTGGGGCTTCCGAAGCCTTTTTTGATTAAGTTTGTCAACTTTTTATTTATAATTTACAATGGATCTTTTACTTTAAAATCCGAAAGTAACATGGAATTACTGATAGAAACAGGGAACGCAAAGAGAATTTAGAAAATTTTAAACATGACATTTTTACAACAGGGAGGCTACGTCGCAAATTCAAACGTTCTCTAGGAATTGCAGCAAAAGCGACAGGAACAGCGGAGAAAAATAACTGGAGGATGAATTCTATCTGGAACATGCTTGATAATTATGAGAAACCTTGACAGTCTATGCAAATGGGATTCATAAGTACATCATGTCGCAAACTAGTCCCTTTCCTACAACCAAGGCAGTCATTTTCATCCACGGCACTATTTACAACAAAGAACTGATATTTACCAGCACTAACGGAAAAACCCTTTGCCAACAGACGTGGAAAGACGGTTAAAATTCTCAAATGACGCAGTTTTTTTTATCTACTCTGTAAAAAAAAATACGCGGGTTTTCTAGGCAATCCAAGCACGCTCTCTACGACCACTATCAAGGAACAGGATCATCGATTCACAGGACGCAGTCGCTCATAATTATTTCAAGCTTATTAGCACTTTACAATTACTAATTTCTCTGTCCTCGTCTCATGGATAATCTGTGAAACACATGTATTTCATTTTCTTCAGCCCAATGGGTGAAACGTCGATGAATTTGGAAGATGTGCATTTAAAATCAAAGGATAAATGCGGTTATGTGGTACCCCAGAGAGAAAACCGATAGTAAAAATGCAAATGGATGAGAAAACAATACAAAACGAACCCATGAATTACAAGAAACAGAAAGGCTATTAAGGTATGATTTAACACTGAAGCCAAAATAAGAACCAGTATTGAAATGAGACTATGTCTCGAGTCAAAATAAGCGTGGGTTTAGAAGCCCATTATCGACTGTAACTGAGAGAAGCGCGTGCAAAATGAACTACAGTTACTATAGTGACTTGCGCTATGGGCCCGCAGGCAATTGTAGTAATCATGTACATGTTTGGCTGGAGATTGAAAGTACTTTAGTTTACTAAGAGTTCACGAACAGAAGGAAAATGCACATAAACTAGCAAGCATACTATTACCATCCTTCCCATTCGGAATGGTTCGATAAAGACCAGCATTAAATCTAGAAAATACCATAAGAGCCTGACTTAAAGCAAACTAATTAAAACAACCCATGTAGTTCAAGCCCGTAAAGAATATCCAAGGGGATACTCACTCGATTACTACTAAGTCCGGGTGTGCTCGGTGTCTGGGCACCGGCGTCGGGAAATGAGGAACAACCCAAAACGTCCCAGTAGAGGAGGATGTTGCTATTTCACCCATTGGCAACGAGGTGCATCCTGGGCCTGTCGGTTCTACCTTAGCCTTCAAAACGTTGACAAAATTCCACTTGAACGCACGAGAACAAACGGATTAGCTCCTTGATTAAGGGCACAGAAAACTTGACTACGCAACTTTTGGCCATCAAACCGAACTGGGGGGCTTAGGTAAAGATACAGGGACTTATTGTCGACAGGAACCCCCTTCTTTGTTATATCGAACCCCCTCCTTACTGTTCCCGAAGCTAGCTGGCAGGCCCTAGCCCCTTATGCACTGTAATTATGCACTTATGCACTGTAAAAGTTCGCCTATTGACCGTGTTTCGGCCATAGTATCGGGATAGTAGTCAAGAGGTCACGCATTCGATTCCTACTCCCGGCACACAAACCTTTTGCTTTTTTTTCTCTTAACTCTAAAGTCGAATTCTCGGAAATTTTTCTTACTCTCAATATCGACTCAGGTTATGTCAGCTAGCTCCCCGAGTCAAGTTTGAGTCAAGTTTTCTGTTCCTTTAAGCGATGGATTTAACTATGGTGCGGAAGAAACCAGGACATGTGGATACAGCTTTTACCCACTTTCCGGCTGTGCATTTCCGAAAAGGCGGAGACGCATCACTCAGCTTGGTTTTACAAGACTAGAGGCCTCGCAGTCGCTCGAAAACCCAACTGCACGAAGTCTATCGTGGATACACCCAAGGACCTCTCGTCTTTATCCTCATCCTTTCGATAGGTAATGGAGATTTATAAAACGCAATCCGACCTTGTATAAACTGGAACGAACTACTCACCAGGCACAAGAACTTCATAGGAATATTGACTGAAGATCGGCGCGTTGTCATTCTCATCGACTACCGTCACCATAAGCGAGGTCTCTGTTATATGGGCTGAATCGGAAGCCTGAACTCGCAACGTATATTTTGTCTGTTTCTCATGGTCGAGAGGCGCGGCCAAAGTAATCCGGCCGGAAAACCGATCAATTGCAAAGCGTTTATCCGGATTGCCGCCGTCTGCAAAGTCGTACACAAGAGTCGGGTTGGTATCCACGTCGTTCGCGGTTATAGTTGTGATGACCGTGCCAACAACGGAGCCTGGAAGGAAATGGATTAGCGGTTTGTTATAAATCTTTCGCATTCATGCATTGCATTTGGGTCAGACCAAGAGCAACTCGTTTTGGTCTCACAAAGCGACAGTGACAGATAGCTATGACTTCGTAAAATTTGTCCGTCCGTCTGTTGGCATGATAACTGTCAAAGGGATTGATATTATAGTGTTCAAACTTGGTGCGAGGATGCTTTGTATCAAAGAACAAGTATTTCTTTTTCAAATTGGTCACTGATCGGTCCTGTTTAAAAAAATCTTTATACTTGTTCCAAACTCCAATAACTCTGTTCCTTATCAAAAACCGAGACCTCTCAGTGGTGATTAGAGGCTGGCATATTTTCAGCGTCAGGCGATTTTCAATGTTGGGAAAATTCAACTTTAATGCACGCAACAGCAACATGGACGAACCTTTTGATGATTCACTTTTAGAAAAATTAATTATTGCTGTTCAGTTCTACCCCATTTTGTATGAAAAGCGAGAAAAGGGATTTTTTTTTCAGTTTTCGCGTTAAATTCTGTTGCCGACGAAAATCAGCGTAAACATCCAGGCGATAAAAAGAACACTGTCGCTGCGACTGAAAAATCACGTTCATCGCCGCGATTTGCTCTGTGTGAACCTAGGGTGAATGTCAAAAGCTTTAGGCCGGCATCGTATTCAATCTTTAGTCTCGTGGTGAATGGCGGAAATACCGGGAATGAACTTATAAATGAATAAAGAACGCTGGGATAGTCGTGACAATGATCACGAAGAGGAAGCGGAGGCACGCTGTCAGAAAGAGAAACGATTTCTTAGTGTCCCGAGAAATTTATAGAGGCGAAATCCTTATTATTGCAACTATATTATTATTAAAGCAAAGGAACCTTCTCCGACACTGACAACGCTGTTGGGTGGAAAAGTTGGCTGGTTGTCGTTGACGTCAATTATTAATTATAATAATTGTTATAATAATTATTAATGTTAAAAATTATTAATGTTGAAATAAAACTATAATAACGTCAATTATTGCTTATAATAATTATGACGTCAATTATTATTAAAGCAAAAAAACACAGGAAGATGAACTTGTTCTAACCTTCTCCGACGCTGACAACGCTGTAGGGTGGAAAAGTTGGCTGGTTGTCGTTGACGTCAACAATGTTGATCCTTAATGAACAGGTTCCGGTTAGCTGAGGCGATCCGTCGTCAGTCGCGATAATCGTCAGTCGATAAGAATCGCGAATCTCCCTGTCGAGGACAATGTTCGTCTTGATGATCCCCGAGAAAGGCGGTTCAATAATGAAAGCGTTGTCATGGTTGCCATCGACAATGTGATAGGCGACGTTGGCGTTCGCGTTACTGTCACTGTCAGCCGCTGACACCTACAAAAAATAAGTTGGCTTCTTACAACACCTTCGCACATACCTATTCGATTAAAAATGTACTACGACGGGTGAACAGTGGAGTTTCACCACTGGAATGGTTCCAGCAGTCGCTCTACGTCTGACTCTATACCCTAGGTTCACACAGACGTTCCCACTGAGGCGATATCGGCCATCGCCGAGACTTTCGTCGCCAAAATCGGCGATTTCTGTTGCTTCGTCAGGCGATTTTCAATGTTAGGAAAATTCGACTTTAATCGGGCGACAGTACGATTTTATGCACGCAACAGCAACATTTCGCGTTAAATTCTGTTGCCGACGAAAATTCAGTGTGAACATCCAGGCGATACAAATCTTCTGTCGCTGCGATTGAAAAATCACGTTCATCACCGCGATTTGCTCTGTGTGAACCTAGGGATAGTCTAACGTCATGCACGCGGCGCTACAGGGACCCGGTCTATCGTAGATGCAGACCCCTCGCGGTATATTCATGAATCAAATAAAACCTCACTAGGATACAAACAGAAAATATCAAAACGGTGCACGTTGACTAACGTGGGATGCAGTCTACCTGTGCGCTGAAACCCCATTCACATATCGTGTTTACCTTATTTTTGTACACCCTGTGACTTGCTTAATTCATGCCGTGGACGGTATAGAGCAAGTCCGAAAAGCAAGTACTCTGCCCGAAGTTTCATAAGAGATAACATGAGGATGACCGGTTTCAACAGATAACCGTAACAGATAACACTTCGGATTTTATCTCTCTTGTTTCAACATGCTATGCATATAATATGCGTTACCATCAGGAAGAACCGAAAAACCGCCAAAAAGTATCTGCTAAGTTTACCGACATCATGACGATAGTGAGTAACGTCAGTAGTTCCTTATTTGGCTCTTTCTAACAAAGCTTGTTATGCATAACATTTCATAATATATAATCTATACATTTCTCGGGACACTTCATGCATAATGTTTTCAAACAGAATAGATAATATCCGAAGTATTATCTGTTACGCATTTTCTGTTTTAACCGGGGATCCTCGTGTTATCTATTATGAAACTTCTGATAGTGTAGCAACCAGCAATAAGACGCGGGTAAGAAAAATAATGCGTTGCGTCGTTCTTCACTTCGAAGCCGCGCTCCTCTTCAGTCTGTACGTCTTGGCACAGCGTTTTTCTTTACTTCGGGCACTCAGACGGCAGGCATTGATTGGTTGATTTAGCACCAGCTTTGAATGCTCAGTAGTAAATCGTCTGTCCATTTAAACATGCAAATGATACTCGATCATCAAAGATAAAGTGCTACTGAGCAAAGTCGTCAAGATTCGCGCAAATGACTTTCAAGCTCGTTATGTCACGCAGCTCATCTCGTCATTTTTCTTTTAAAGAAAATTTCCAATCAAAAAGGCATTATCGCACTAGCCGGAGTAAATGAACCGGCTCTTAAGGTCTGAAAAGCAACGTAGAGCTTAGTTATCTAAGGGGATTACGGCAGGCTTTTTTGTAATACGCCAGACGAAAAAAAGGCAGGTAGGTAAAGAGATCAGCCTATACAGGCCTAACTGGCGACCCTGATCTCCGATTCTAAGCCAGGAAGTACAGTGGGCGGTGAGACAGCCAGACAGTTTGCGAACGACTCTGTCTCGTCATCGGTAACTAATAACTGTTATAGAAAACTTCACCGACTCCCGCACTGGTGTCGCGCTACGGGGATGTTCCCAAATAATAGTAAACCTTCCTTTTACGAACTAGAACATAGAGCAATTTGTCGCTAAAAAGCCGCCTTTTGAGGTCAGACAACAGCCTTATCCGAATTCTTTCCTCTCCAGTTTTTCAACTTTCACTGCCTTTGTGGAAAATATGGAGTGATGAACTGGTGGTTCGTTGATTTGTTACATTTGTGGTATGTGTTATATGTAGTGATAAAGTGTGTTATTTCCGTATGTATAATAATAATAATAATATTGTATTTAAAGCCTTAGGGCCATATACATACAACAAAACAAAAAACTTCATAATTACTTCTAATAAATATATCACTACATAAACTAAACTGCACTCGCCCGGTCAAATTTTACTTTAACACTTTGCAGCACAAATCTACATAACGCACTAATTGCTCCTGGAGATGTGCTCTTCAATATATCAGGAAACAGTATCTCCCTTACCCCCCAGCAAGATTCCCTTAAAAACGAGAGTTCGCGACACAGTGCAACCAAATGGGCTAGGTCATCATCGCCTTCACCGCAGAGTGAGCAGGGGCTGAAGCAAATAAATAAAACGGGAACAACCACTAGATGCTCAAAATCAAAGAGTTTTGACAATACAGTGGGAGACTACCGACGTGGAAACGGATTTTGGGGTCTGAAGATGATGCTACACTGTCAGAAGTTTCATAAGAGATAACGAAAGAATGCGGTTTCAACAGATAATGCGGAACAGATAACATTTCGGATGTTATTTACTGTGTTTGAAAACGTTATGCATGAAATGTAATGCATAACAAGATTTGTTAGAAAGAGCCAAAAAAGCGTCCACTGACTTTATTCCTTGTCGTCATGATGTCGGGAAACTCAGCAGATACATTTTGGCGGTTTTTCGGTTCTTCCTGATGGTAACGCTTATTATGCTGAAACACAACAAGTGAAGACACGTAAAATGTTTTGACAATTAATCTAATATTATTTATTTTATATTTCACAACAAGTGAAGACACGTAAAATGTTTTGACAATTAATCTAATATTACACATTTTATATTTTTTATGTTTGACATACCGTTTAATTTTGTTTATTTATTATGTTGACATACCGTTTAATTTTTTTACAAGTTATGAAGTCGTACAAGTTTTAAAACGAATTCTATATATCAATTTTATTTTGTTTAAGTTGACAGATATTCAGGAATAAATGCGATGATTGATTGATTGAACATCCGAAGCGTTACCTGTTCCGCATTATCTGTTGAAACCGCGCATCCTCGTGTTACCTGTTATGAAACTTCTGACAGTATAGTTGCGATAAAGAACATTTTTCAATCCGGAAGGAAATCGAATAGTTGCACGCCGGATTCCACGCTCTGCTACACCTTACCTGCATGACGAAAGTTCCCTTGTTGTTCCCTTCCCAAACCGAGGCCATGTAGTGATCCTGGGTGAACCTAGGTGCATTGTCGTTCTGGTCTGTCAGCTCAACCCACACGGTGGCGTAGCCATACAGCGGCGTCAGACCCTCCGCTTGAGCCACCACAATCAGCTTGAACCTCTGGTTCATCTCGAAGTCAAGATTTTTTGGATCACGAACTCGAATCAGTCCGTTGTTAGAGTTAATCTCGAATGTCAGGTCTTCATTTCCGCTCCCAAAACTGTAGTTGATGCGTTGGCGACGACCGTCCGACCTCACGGCTAGAACCTACGAAGAAACACCTTGGTATCGCAGAAGCATTACATTCACATGAGTATTGTATTATACACTAGAGTTCTAACGGTTGTAAAAGATGGTTTATTTTAGGGCCAGGATTAAAGGACCTCTGGCACTATTTACTCTTCAACTTACAATACTTCAATTTTTTTAATACTTTAAACTAGGCTGTGCTTTCAACACATAACCCACGGCTGTGGCTGTTTTAAGCCTTTTCCGAGACCCGCTGACTTGTAGCGAAGTCACAGAAACAATTTACAAAACCGGTTTTTCTGATTGAAAAACTTCTCGCAGACAACCATCGGACAGTGTGATACACATCGAAGTTAGCAAAACACGGCAAGTAAGAAAGTCAGCGTGGTTTTGTTAGAGGGGTTAGAATGTACCGCATGAAACTGGGGTCTCCGGGTTTAGAAATATATGGAGAGATTATGGAAGCAGGTTGCGTTAGTATTATAGGTAAGACAAGTCCTTTAAGTAAATCGACACAGAAAAAAGGTTCTAAATAAGATTACTCAGTGTTCCGGATCTCACATTAGGGATTCACCCATTTCTTTTTCAGCAATTCCCAATTAGGTTTCAATTTTAACCTTGAAGATGCTCTTTCGAAAACCAGACTAGTTCTTAAAAAAAGACCAGAGCCCGCCCTCCTAACCCATAAAACATTCCTATTTCACCGAACAAAACAACTTTGAAGAAGATTTAAGGACTGCCGGATTACCAAACCGGCAGAGTAGGGCATACTCTTATTAGGGTCCTCAGGACGGAGGAATAAAATAATACTGATTTGATCTTAGATAGTTTTATTGATCCAACTCGTAGCGCCGACATGGCACTAAATACGTCGACCATTACATTTCGTGTGTTAAAATACTTGAATATATACAATTATTCCATAAAAGAGAATAAATCACTTAGAATTTACTTGTCTTTTGTTAATCTTCTCAGTGAAATATGTACAAAGGAATTCGAATACCGGTTTGTGCGACATTTAACTGGCACCAGGAGATTTTGATGCCGCGTCCGTCCTGTCACCAGTGCTAGATCGGTCAGAATATCTCAATGTTTCTCACTGGCAAGGATTAATCGGGCAAAACGTAAAATTAAGTTTTCCCGGCGGACATGGAGTGGCTCAAATCTTAATAGGAGGAGGGAAGCTTCGTAGCGATTCTTACGAAGCAAGATAATTACAACCAAGCATTCCAGAGCTCTTTCGGTGGGAACGACGTACTAGGACTGTACAGTAGTAACGCTCATCCCTACTTAGCGGTCGACATCCATACTCCAAGGAGATTAGAAGAGTGCCCCAAAATTCCAACCGTTTAGAAGCGCGACAGATTATACTCCGACACTAGCTTAGTGGGATTCTGAAAGTTTAACAGAAAAGGGCTGGAATAGGAAATCTTGTTACCCATCACTTATTCACTTAAATTGGTCCGAAGATGCGTTACTTCGATGTTCCACTATTCACGAATAATCTATTTTCAAATAGTGGAATTTCCATTTGATTTGTGGTAATCCATGCGCTTGTATTTTTGTTGTATACCTTACGAGAAAGGTTTATGATTTTTTTCTGGTTTATGAATTTATGAACTCGGTTTATGAATTTCCATTTGATTTGTGGTAATCCATGCGCTTGTATTTTTGTTGTATACCTTACGAGAAAGGTTTATGATTTTTTTTTTTGGTTTGGGCACCAAGCAATCTTCACCAATCTCGCCACTGCCCACTGAAACGCCGCGTTTCTGTTGAGATTCGAATTTCCCGCGTCATAGTAAAATTTACGCTGTGGGGACGGCCGAAGATATTCTGAACGCCATAAATAGATAGTGGTAAATAAAAAAATCCCTTTGCAGAATCCAAATAATTCACTATATTCAATTAAATGACGCAAAAATAAGTTGGCTTTTCAGTTAAACAAACTCTGAAGAATCCTACCTGGACGACATCTTTTCCAACGGGTGCATTTTCCTGAAGGCGGATCGTATAGGTGCTATTGTGAAACCGCAACGTCGGCGTCCCTGGGAGCGGCTCCCCGTCCCCAACCCTGATCTCAACCAGACCTGTTGAACTCATCGAAGGGGAGCCTCGATCCCGCGCAAGAACTTCGAGGTGAAGATTTCTCCCTGCTTCCATTGTAAAGGAGGACAAGGTGGTGATTATGCCCGTCGTCGGATTGATTCTGAATCGCTGGCTGGCGTCACCCAAAAAGCTGAAATTTAATTCAAACATGAGTTTACACGTGCAAGACAAGATAGAAACATATACATACCGGCACAAGCCTCGACGTTATAGGAATTCCCGTACAACTGCAACTGTTTTGCCCTCTGACCCTTGTGCAAAGTTATATTCAGTTGCCCAGGACCTTCACGTTTCTGCCCTTGGCCATTTCTCCGCACTCTATCTAGGAAAAAGATTTTTTAGACCCGATTAGTCCCTTTTCTTTTTTAATGTTTATCTTGTGCATTTACTACATTATTGAAAGCTTAGTGTATTTTTTCCTTTCCTTTGTCTGTACTGTGCTATTTTCCTCTTCTTGAATTTCATCATCATCATACTGTTTATTTAAACAAGACCAAAGGTGTCGACTGGATCCCGAAGTATAATATCTGATCCAGACAATTGGGTCTTGTACTCGCTAGATCCAGTCTTCGCCCGGCTAATCATCAGAGAAAAGCAAGTTCAGATATACCTCTATAAGCCATATCTAATTTCACAATACTGACCGAAACTTCCTGCTTTACTTCTACCAAGTTTCTGGTTTCGCCCAAATTCCCAGCAAACTACTAGTCCAGCAAAAAAAGAAAATTCAGAAACGAATCCAGCGTATCTCCTTATCCCCTCAAAGAAAATCTAATCAACTTTAAATAAAACTTTGACTTGAAAAAAAACCTGGTTTCAACCCGATTCCGGACTAATTATGTGCCCCGGTGAAAAATGGTTGTCATATACAGACTTAGCGTCTCTTCTTACCCCTAGATCTGTCATCTAATCAACTTCTGATAAAACTTTTGCTTTTAACAAATTTTCCGATTTTGTCCGGATTACGGGCGAACTAGTTGTCCGGCGAGAAAATGGTTTTCAACATCGTGTTTAGCATAATGTTAGTAGAGTAAGATAATTTCTTAAACCACGTTGGCCTGACATATCACAAAAAATCAACGAAAATGGGGTTTATAAAGGCCAACGAATATACTAGGTACGCTAGAACCAAGCGACAACAGTCTTAGTTGTTATTCGCAGGTATTGGTGAGTGGCTCGCTGTCTTTATTTTAGATTTTCAATTCTTCCAATTCTGGTTTTAATTCGGTTTAATGTTAGTTTTCTGGTTTGTTTCGTTTTTCTTGGTTGTTGATCTTCATCCTCGTTTTGGCATTTTTCCTCGAAATTTTCTGTCTGCGCTGAAGAAGGGAGGCGGTTGTCCTCCCCAAATAAACGCCTTTTATTTCAGTATATTCGTTGGCCGTTTACACACCCCAATTTTGTTGGTTTCTTCGTTGAGTTTTTGTTTAATCGAGTAGCGGCTAGAATTTGGTTTGATATTTTTTTCACGAGTATTTTAGGGTGGATCGACTAAAAAGAGAAACGGCACAGCAGAGGCACGAGTAATAAAGGGAGATTAGCAAGTGGTAGAAAAGTAAGTGAGAATTCGTAGCTCCAGAGCCTAAAAGAAGGCACTTTAGAACATTTTTCCTGCCCCTCATCCTTAAGCCTGAAAAGGCCCTTTTAGTTTTAATGCCTCTTTTTAGTATTCTTGTCTCCTACACTACGTCGTGCCGTGCCTCTTTTTAGTCTATCCCCTGTAGGGTCAATTGCAGTAAAATTTGGGCGTTTGGCCCTCAAACTGGACGTTTGAGATGACGACTCAAGTTATTACTCAGGAATTCACACAAGATTCGATTACTGATAACTCGGTACCCATATACGAGAACCTGTACTTTCGGGTACAGGTTTGAGTAAAGGTAATTATCCTAACTTCCTTGAATAGTAATGTCCAAAGAATAGCTAAAGTTAGGACAAAATGTGCGCAGGCAAGTTTCACGATACGATACGAATTTATTAGGTCAAATAACATAATAGTTAAATAAGACCCTAACAATAATTTATAAAACATACTGTCGCTTACTCATTAGTTGCGTTTTTGATGGAAGTTTTGTCCGCCGTTCGCTTAATTTCCGTTTTTTGAACGCCGTCGAAGTTCACCGTTTGCTTAATTAGTGTTTTTACAACTCCGGCGATCCTTGCCAGGTCGACGATTCTTCGACGATTCTTCGACGATTCAAGCAAACTTCGAACTTGCTAGCGCACGAAGTTCGACGGTCAGAGTTTGAAGGACGAAGGAACTGTGACCGTCGACTAAAAACGGTATTTAAGCAGAGACCTTTGAGGTTGAAGGTAACTTCAAACTTCGATCAAAAACGCGACTGTATGCTTTACAAAATATTGACGAAAAGAAGATCTATACCGGTTAGAAGCTGATGGTTTGCAGGGCTCTAATTTATTTTGATGCCTCGTGTTATATCCGATTCGTGCCGGTTCCGGTAGCAAATCACGATGCTTACTGGATTCTAATATTTTTTTCCCGCATGTCAGGTGTGAAGGTATGGAATCATCTTCCGGAGAGAATCAGGGAGTCGGAGAACCAGTTTTTGTTTAAAAATAGATTGAAAAATTATTTTTTGGATAGTTAGGTAAATGTGGAATATTTATTTGGAATTTTATTTAAGTTGAATTTCAAGATAATTATTAGTGAATGAGGGTTGGGTTGGGTGGGGGGGGGGGGGGGGTAAAGAAAAAGAAATGATAAGGTTAAGACGAGAAATGTGTGTCATAGTATGTAATAGGTGATTAAAAGTTGTGCACTCCCGCACAGGACACGGTTGTGCCCTTCTTGGGAGCGTTCTGTTTGTTGTTTTGTTTAAGGAATGTTGAAATTAAAATGAATTGAATTGAATTGTCATAGTAAGCTGGTGACGCCGGGCAACAAGGCTTTCTATACCATGGACCACAGTTATGAACCACTGATATGGATACACCAGTTTTCACTTATGGATACTGAGCCTTAAAGATCAACTGGCGTGCCTGAACCCTGTGTTCACACAGAGCAAACCGCGGCGGTGAACGAGACTTTTCAACCGCAGCGACAGAAGATTTTTATCGCCTGGATGTTCACACTGAATTTTCTTCGGCAACAGGATTTAACGCGAATAATTTGAAAAAAAAATCCCTTTTCTCGCTTATCATACAAAATAGGGTAGAACTGAACAGCATCAATTAATTTTTTCTAAAAGTGAATCATCAAAAGGGTCGTCCATGTTCCTGTTGCGTGCATAAAATCGTACTGTCGCCCGATTAAAGTTGAATTTTCCCAACACTGAAAATCGCCTGACGAAGAAATCGCCAATTTTGGCGACGAAAATCTCGGCAATGGCCGATATCGCCTCAGTGTGAACGTCTGTGTGAACCTAGGGTACCAATCCACTTTTTAGTCACTGGTTTGCCAAAACTTATTTATGAACCGAAATCCAAGAAGTAATTAAGGCCTCAAAATACGTTGTACAAAATTCAGTTATTTATTCATTGCCAAGAAGGGCCGAAATATCGCTGATGAAGAATCGTAGCTGACGTATCCGTTGTAAACAATGTTTGAATATATGTTTCAAAGTCAGCTTGGGCTCAAAGAATATTTACGTTGTTTCTACTTTAAATAATCTGATTCATGTGGGCTTTTAAGGCGTGATACATCATTATCTTTCGAGGGGTCAAATTTTTACGAACACGCCGCCGCTACCTTTGTTTTCTTCAAAATCCTCACGGTAGCCGACGTTCTCCACACATTACTTATTCAATCTCTACAATTCACTCCTCAAAGCAAGGTGCAATTGCTTATTAATCATTCGGTACCCCCCCCCCCCCCCTCCTCCCCGGAGGTTAAAAGGAGTACTAAAGCTTCGAGAAGACCGAGTGGCGAGTAATAGGATTAATACAACTAATTATATCACCACGTGAAAGTTTGAATAATTTCGAAAGAGGAAATCATCGGTCAGTTTGACATTTTTTTTGTCTCGGAAGCTTGATCTTATTTAGCTAAATTTCAGAATCTTCAAGAGATCACTATAAAGAATTTAGTATAATTTACGGGTTTGTTTATTGTGATCCAGTTCCCATCCTTACTTTAGTCACTTGTCTGATGCTTCGTTGAGTCGCGCAAATATATCGTGATACTGAAAATCAGATAACGGAGTGCCGGCCTACCCGCGGCGCAGTGCATGTTTTCTCCCCGAAGACGGCAGGGCACGATAATGTGGAGAGTAATCAGCTTCTACCGAGCGATGAACGAGAAGCGAATAATTACTGATGACTGAAATTTGAAGCAATAAAATTATGTACTGAATTACACCTTTTAGACATCAAAGAAACAAGACCAAAGATTTAAATGGGATAACGAATGAGTATTCGTTAAACTTCTCAAATACACGGTATGCAATTATGCTGATACGTCGTTTACCTATACCAAGTCAGTTCTAACAACTTTGATCTTGTGTAAAAGTAAATGAAACTTAAATAATGACAAATCATTAGTTACGGAACACTGAAATGAACTAGGATTAAGATGGCTATTTTCAATAAGGGTGTGGCAGTAAGAGCCTAGAGAAACTCCTATCCTGGTGTCTTTTCCAGATCGTTTAACAGCAAACACTCGATTTAATTGGCCAATGGACCTGGAGGCACTTGGCAATCCTGCGCGCATTCCAGAACGCAGGTCTACGGCTAAAGAGAATCCATTCATCTGTTGGATCAGACAGTACAGGTTAAACCCCGTCCGACAAAGCATCTATTTACAACGAAGGAGAATTTTTCATGTCAGTTTTTGTTCAGTTAGAGCATCCACCCACGAGCAATTACATGCGTTCCAATGCTGCGGCAATAAATCATTGATATCGGTGATTCACGGTTGTACTGAGTTTATGAATATTTAAATAGTGAACATCAGCTCTGTTTCATGGGGAATAAATTTTTAAACGACTTTAATTGAATTTGACTCACGAACATGCTAATGGAAGCAATGACCCTCCTGAAACAACCGGAATCACCTGCGAACTTTTTGCAACTGCGAGCAAAAAAACAAAGTTGGTAGGCTACGTGTCGATTTCATTTCCAAGTCTGCTTGTCTGCCTAAAACCGCTAAGTTCAATAAACATGACTCTCTTAACTGCCTCGGGGCCCTGGATCCATGCCGGGACCTGAGTCCTGACTGGAATACAGTTTTTTTTCAGGAGTTCTTTCACGCCGTAGTACTGCACATTACACATGCGCTGTTTGCATCGAAACATGTAACGAAGCTTGATCGTAATTTCCTTTCATTTTATCATTCTAATCACATATGCTTTCATCGTGATGTATTGTACAAGATTCTCAAAAGGCATTTCGATAGTTTGTGCTAATCTTACATCCTTTCCGATCTTTTCAAATGAGCGGATCACAAAAAATGGTCTTTCTACCACAAACACAATGATAACCATCCGTACTGTCACTATAATGAATATTCAAAACCACAAAAAAACGTCAAACAATGAGCAAATTAAAAAAAAAAACCAAATTTTCTAGGTCTGAAATAATTCGGTCTGGACTAAATCTCAGCCGAATATCCGGGACAGCCATAATTGCACATAGGGAGCCAAGGATCAAAATAATAATTTCCATCTAATGATCCAACTGGTTATTATAAATAACAAATAAATAAAAAACCAAGACCAGTGGTACTCCTGAATACATAAAAAAAAAATAATCAATTAAGTCTTATAATTCTTTCCTAATCAAACGTGAAAATTTCATCTGGAAAAGAAGGCGTTCTGCGTGGGTTTTTTCTCGAGCCAAAACAGCAACCCGGCAATCAAGTTCAAATCTAAATAAACTGGTGGCTTGCGATTGGTAGGAGAATGTAAACAGACATTTCTTTAACATTTCTTGCTATGCAAATCTCCAAGCCAAACATCTATCAACACACATGTCGGACGCACGCAAACCCAGTAGCCGAGCTTGATGCAGCTTGGGTACGAAAAACAGTGCATCGTCGAGGAATTTAGTAATTTCACAGGTGGGTCTGATTCTCGGCTCGCTAACCCGAGGCTCCGCTTTTCCCGTTATGGTAAATTAAGATTAAAACCTGTACCCTTGTGAAGCTTTTCGAGCGAATGTGTAAAACAGCCGACAGGGAGGCAATCCTGAATAAATGGGTGTCAATAAAACGCAATTAAATCTCAGGCCTGGTTTTATATAGGCGCAGCACTACCATGCAAGAATGTAACGGCGGAAGCACTCGCGCATCTAACATGTAGACGCCGATCCATTGTAGTCACTGTTCGATGGAGGTTTTATGTTTCCTTTTTAGACCCAGGGACACATACATTTCCTGTAATGACTCGCCATTCAGGGGGCTTGTCATTTCCTATGTTTCTTTGTTGCTATGTTGCCCGAGCGTCACCTAGTTTCCAACAATTCCGCTTGGGTCGAATCGGCGTTCTTGATCAGATAGACAAAATTTTCTTCAGTCAGTCATGACTGTTCAGCATGCCACCAGGTACCTAAGCTAAGACAAAAGATCCAGGATACTCTTCCATTACAGAGAAATATTCTTAGTTCAGCACAACAGCTGCGAAAAATTTTGTCTATCTGGATAATCGGGTATTTTATCCCCGTGGGTATATAAGGTTTGAAGCCAAGCTGACCATTCATTTCCAATAAAATAGAAAAAACGAGATTTTAGTTTTTTTTCTTTTTTTTTCTTGAACAGCTAGTTACCCCTCCAAGATGATGTGCGAGGGGCAAATATCCGAAATTTTATTTACCCCTCGCACATCATCTTGGAGGGGTAACTAGAAAAAAACCCGAAAATCTCGATTTTTCTATTTTATCCCCGTGGGTATTTCTCGAACTATCTGACGCTCGGTCAAGAGCGCATCAGTCTTATTGAAAAGCCCCCTGAATGGCGAGTCATTACAGTAAATTTATGGGTCCCTGTTGGACCTTAGATTTGGATTCAGATCACAAAACTCGCAGCCTAGTGAGTTTTTTGTTTTGCGAAATTGCTATTAAAACTGGAACCGGCTCTGACGGCACTGCGTATATGCAGCTGCGCATAGGCTAAAGAGGAATCACATAAGCATGTTGCCAGTCCATCACTGTCATCGTTTGAGGCAAAGAATACAAGCCAACACAAACAAACAATCTTCTACAAAGCACATTCTGACATCACAAATTATGTTAGAACAACCGTACCCAACACAAAACAGAAAGGGAGAAAAGACCGTGAAACGGATTTTCATAAGCCCTAGATTTTCCGACAGAACCAGAGTGAATCCGAGCCCGTGTGGGAGGAAGGGTGTGGGGTCCCGAAAATCTTGTGACATGCATAACTCTCGAACGATTCATCCGAACCGGATGGAACTTGGTAATTGGCAATAACAAATGACCTAGACGTTCCAGAAAAAAAGAGCGTGACACGGACGCAAAGCGAGCCCCTTCGTCAAATTCTCCGGCCTCGAAGTATTTCACTGATTTTTGGTTAAATGGGTGAGTTTTGTATATTTAAGTGTCTGTAGGCTGTCATTGAACGACTGTGTATCTCCGTATCGTAATCTACGAAAAAAACAAAAGAGCGACAGCCGCAAAATCCCTAAACAGAACCAGTCTGAGCTAGAACCAATAGATACAGGGATGGTTTCATCCTGACACCAGTTACAACTTACAATGCTTCATAAAATGTTAAATAGTGTATTTTATTTTATATGATCTTTATAGATGAAATTTAGTTAGTGGAGATACTGCACAGAAAACTCTCCAGTACGGCTTATGCGTGCCTATCTCCGCACCACCGTCTTATCCGTTTCTTTCGATGATTTTGCGCATATTTCGTTTTCTTTTTTTTTGTGTTTCTTTACTTATTTCTAATCCACCATATTTACTTAAATAAATTAAATTAAATTAAATAAGATTTGGTGTTTACTTCATGTAAATTTGGCTTGTCCTCGATTTGAGTGCCAATTAGGAACTATTCTATTCATCCATCTACTTCTTTGAACTATACTTTTCTTGTAGCTGCTTCTTGAATGGGCGCAAATCATCAAGGATGATGATAATGATGGGATTCTCCTCAAAAATACTGCTGATGCACTCAAATTTCTCTATAAACGACCACTGATGACAAGCCCTGTTGGCGACTTGACCCTAAAAATAGCGTCAAAGAACTAATAGGCACTATAAAAATGCCTTTCACAGAGGCGCCTAAAACAGGAGTGTTAAAGGCATGTAATTACTACAAATTATTAGTATGAGAAAAGCCATAATGCTGATCCAAGAATATAACCAGAGTGTTACTACCCATAGCCCAAAACCACGCAGCAAAAATGAGAGACCAGCTCTAACCCATATTTATATAAAGACCGATTCACTTGCCATGACCCCCCCAAAACGGCTTCTATTTAAAGCTTCACGACGAGTCATACAAGCGTAATACCCATCTTTATGGAATTCCCCCACCCACCTCCCCAACACCACTCCAGAAGCACACCACAACAGAACGTTGGTTATAGCATGCCGTAATCTGACAAAGTACGTTGCAAAGGTTTGATATTAATTGACTGGGTGTACTAGCACTGATAAGATAGGTCTTTCTATATAATTATGTGTCGCTCTTCAAAGCGGGGAGAGATGCTGCGAGAATTAATGCTTGGGAGCGGATCTGTGTTTTTATTCCGGGGAATCAAAATCGGAATGCAGGAACTGTATGAACATGGTGGGAAACTAGAACGATAAGTACTTCAGCCGACTTCTAACACGAGTATCTGCCCACAAGACACGTCTCATTTGGTCATTAAATCTATAGGCCTGCATAACAGTCGGTGCTTACCTATAGACAACCTCGCCATTTGGTCCTTCGTCCTTGTCTTCAGCAGATATCTTAACGAGCTGTTGGTCGGGTTGGACAAACGCTGGAATGTCGACTGTAAACGGATACTGCGTGAAGACGGGCTTGTTGTCATTCACGTCGCCTATATTGATGTGAACCTGAGCACGTTCAGAACGTGCGTCATAACGTCCCCCGTCTGTGGCTCTCACTTCAAAGATGTAGGACGATTTCTGTTCGCGGTCGAACGTCCTATGAGAGAAAAAAGAACAGATAAAAGGAGGACAACAACAAAAAGGGTGCTTAATTGCGCAAGATCCATTCCTCTGCTCATTTTGCGACACCGAACTGGTCTAAACCTGCACCCTACCGAAAACGAGCCCCCCCCCCGCTATTCACAAAACCAGGGGGCGCCTCGGTCAATAGTTTGAGTGTCCGATGAAAAATCTGTAGCCTGCGTAGTAGTATGGTAGTAGTTCGAAAACGTTGCATGTAATAATATGTAATAGCAAAGAACACTATCATTTAATTTGCCTCAGACTGGTCCAATCTTATGTAGTAGTATCCAGTAGCATCCTGTCTTGCCATAGTAGCATCCGGTCTTCCTAATAGTAGCATATAGTAGTATGCAGTAACACGGTAGCCTTGAAGTACAAGCATGTAGTAGCATCCTTAGTACTGCATACTACTTTTTCATACTAATTTATAGAACAATTTTTAGATGGGTGGTTTGGGGCAAGTCCTCCAACGATTCCCACCTTTCCCCCTGGTTTCTCCAGGTACCGATTATTCATCCGGCTACTGGGTACACCGGTGGCACTACCAATCTGTGAAAAAACCTGTCGGCGACGATTTGAACTTGGGACCCACATTTGTCCTAGTTCGAAGTCAAACGCCTTAACATATCGGCCATCGGAGACCACAGCAGACTACTTTCATTATCTTCAAATTGCGGGATCCCCACCGAGAATATACCTCCTTCCAAATCTCTTGCATGACCAGATTGAGGCCATCTTCATTATTTTGCATTCAAACAAAATTGTTTGCCAACTTCCTTTAGGGTCAAAAAGAATCTGTGTGTGTGAAGGCATCCGCGAAATCTAAAAGCAGCAAATCACTCTGATGATACTGTAATGTCTTCCCGAATAGCACATTGTATATACTTTTTAATCAGGACCACGATAGACACCCCAGCTTACTGCCGCCCAACCCAGTAGTGCGCAGCGCTAGCTCCTCTGTCTAGTTGTCTGTCTCGGTAAAACCTGTTTGTAAGCGGGAGCAAGAGCTCAAAGCTAGATAGAGTCCAGCCAGTTAGACTGCTACTGCTTCCAGTGACGGTCTGCTGTTCAAATCCTGAATAAAGGTGGTACTTTGACACATACCCAGCTGTGGTAATGACTCCAGTTACGTTATCAATTCTGAAGAGCCAATGTGTTTCGTTGCTTAAGGCGTAGGTCACTTTGGCGTTTGGACCACGATCGGCATCCAAAGCTTGAACTGTTAAAACCAGGGTGCCTGCAGCGGCGTCTTCGGAGACAGTAGCAGTATACCTGAAACAAATAGAGGAAAATGTCAGTACAGCTAATCTGGACCATCGCGGCAAGAGCCGGCCGCACTGTGTAGTACCGGATAATGTGTTAGGAGAGGGTGCAAGCGATCTACGCATAGCTGCTCTTTGTCCGAAAGACGGAGGAGTACTGACTGACACAACTTTGATCCAGTATCCAACGAATTAATCGCAAGTCGAAATGTTGTCCCGTACAAAGATGGAGATAGATTTCATCAGATACGCACTGTGTAGTACGCACTGTGTAGGACCGGATAATGTGTTACGAGAGGGTGCAAGCGATCTACGCATAGCTGCTCTTTGTCCGAAAGACGGAGAAGTACTGACTGACACAACTTTGATCCCGTATCCAACGAATTAACCGCAAGTCGAAAAGTTGTCCCGTACAAAGATGGAGATAGATTTCATCAGATGCAGAAATTTAATGACGATTTTTTTTGCTCCTGCTCGGAGCAACTTTTCCCCACTAAATATATCCCGGTGAGCATAAGGGAGCACGAGCCGCCTAGAGCCTTGTCCATACAACCCGAGTTCTTGCACCAGAAGTCTGGTGTAGATTTTCTCACTTCCGTTTGCCCAGACGGAAAACTTGATACATTTGAATTATCCGTTCAGAAATAGGTGAAAGTGAGAAAAGCAGCTAGGATGGCGGAACGACCCTGGCGCTGTCTAAGCCTAAATCTTTGCTCTGAGACAAACTAAAAAACGTCACGTCCAAACTGCTCTCACCTGTGTCCTATCCGCATTCATCCATCATGGCAGACTGCAGAGCAATCACAAAAATCAGCATTTTACATAGCGTGCCGGTCAAAATATTGCTGTCAATACGCAGAAACTCAACAAGTTAATTATACAAGTTTTCGCAAAAAGCTGCGTTTACAAGAGTGAAAAAACCCAAGCGGTGACATCAGTCATAATCCTAGGGTACTACCAAGTTTAGCATCTGTTTCACTTCACAAGAAATCCAGCTTGGCATGCCAGCGAACTTCCTACACAGTCACCATCATTAGCGGCGTTGTGTCCACATTTAGACGTAAGATGACAGGACGAGAGCCGAGTCCGATTCTGATAACCATGGAATAGGTTGAGACGTCGAACGCTACTTCCGAATTCACTCGAATCGGAGCAGTCTTGCGTATTAAAAAATTTTTTTAAGGGAATTTCCATCCACCCACCGAGGGTGGGTTCCATCCATCCCGGGCCACAAAAGGTGCACCTAGGGCACATGAAGCTTGTCCCCCCCCCCCCCCCCCCCCCCCCCCAATTGTGGCCAGATGTGGTTTGGCATATCTAGCCAGGGCATATGCTCCTGCCACCCTTTCAAGTGACACTAGAATCAGATCATCCGTTGGCAACTTGAATCCCACGGGTGATCGGATCCGCGAAAAGAATCTTTATTGTATAGGGTCCTCTATAGGCATGCCAAGTTACCTCTTAGCTTGTCTGGAAGGGCACAAACTAGCAAAGGTCAGACAGCGCGACAGATATTGCGATCACCACATAAATATGAGATCGAGTAAAAAGAGGCACGGCACAGCACGGCATAGAGCGTGTTCCACCCTCGTACCAATAGTAACTACTAGTTACTATTTCCGTTCCATCCTCACGAAAAGTTACTACGCTGACCGTTCCAACCTTCTCGGAATAGTAACTAATAGTTACTATTTGCTTACCATGCTCGGGAGCATGGTAAGCGTAGTAACTACGCATCTCTGTAACGTGATTGGTCGGATTTGCCCGTGGCATGATATCCCGCTGGAAAATAGAAAGATCGTTCCAGTCTTGACGGCAAAAAGCCAGAATTTGTGACGTCATGCGTAGTAACTACGGTAAGTAGGGTGGAACACGCTCATAGTGTAGAAGGCATGAGTACCAAAAAGAGGAACGAAAATTAAAGGGCCGTTTCAGGCTACAGAGTGAGCGGCCGGAACAATCTTCTAATGTGTCTTCTTTTAGGCTCCGGAGTTACGATCACTCTTACACTTTTTCCTTTACTACTTGCTAATCTCATTTTATTACTCGTGCCTCCTTTTAGTCGATCCCCATTTATATCTGCGTTTGAATGCTGTCAAGTCATACACAGAACATATACAACACTTTTTCTCACATTCGTAACTTAGTAACACCTACAAATTTTCAGCTAAAATAATCAGTTTTTAAACTATATCTTAAAAACAAACTACAGACCTAGCTGACGTAGACTTTGGGATACCTGGAACTATATTTCGTGTTGAAGAATTTAGACAAGAATCGGTACAGGGATATGCAAGGATCTGCAGAAGTTATAAACTCTACCCACCGTCAATGGCGTCATTTTTTCCGTTCACCATAATCTTAAACAGCTAGTTTGTAATAACTCTTATGACTTGGTGTTATAATTGCCAGCCACCAACGAAGCTTTTTCGGGGATAAGGATAAGTGCTACCTTCATTTTAACGCAATTAAAATCTATGACAAATAGCGCAAACATATTTCGGTGACGGTGCTATTCCTGTAATTTGCATCAAGCTGAGCACTGTCAAATGACTAAAATTGCCCTTTTTTGCCGCCTTTCAGAAGGTCCGTAATTAATTCCAAGTTCATCAGTGTCCTTATACGGACAAGCTTACTTTTTGCTATACTTCTTAGCAATGTTCGCGCTTCCAAGCATAAAAGCGTGTGACATAGATCGAACCAGGATTTGAACAGGTGGAATAGCCTATACGAACAAGACCAAAGGTGTTGATGGGAACCCAAAAATATAATATTTGATTCGGACAATTGGGAGCCCATCTAAGAACTTGACCTTACCCTTGACCCAATGGAATCCTCACACCAAATTTCGTCAAAATATCTCAATCCCTTCGAGAGTTATCGTGCTCACAGACAGACGGACATTTTTGCGATGTCATAAGTATCCCTCCAATTACGTTTTGGGATCCCAAAAATCTGCTAGCAAGATTGCCGAACAGTTTCTTCTTTTGTGGAGACACCGAGCTATATTTACATGACAGATATTACTATAACAATTCGTATTATTAAAAAATTCCCGTCAAAAGGCAATTATATTGAATAGAGAGAGATACAATCAAACTATCGTTGTCAACCCACAACAACCCGATGAAAAATTCTTCGACTGTGTAGTTGTATGGTAGTTGTACGAGAAAGTTGCATGTATTGCTATATAGTAGTACGGAATACTTTGTATTTAACATGCAGCCGACTGGGTTAATCTTAAGTAGTAGTATCCGATAGCATCCAATCTTGATGTAGCAGCATCCAGTTAGCTAGTAGTAGCATGTAGTGGCAACAGTTACTACTGCATGCTACTTTTTCGTACAACTCGATATGACTAATTCTCGAAAAAATTTTATCACCTATCTACCAAGGCCTTGGTTCATTTTCCCGTTTTTTGCACCAAGCGCTTACTCCTCACTGCCCTTTTGACCATTTCTGGACCAAGGCCTTTGTCCTTTCTGCTGATAGGCCTCCTGACCTGAGAAAGGAGATTTGGCAACTCCGAGGCGAGTTGACCTATCTGCTCACGAGAATGGCTTCTGACTCCTCTCTGCCGAAACGGTCAAATTAGCAGAAAGGACAGAGGACTTGGGAGAGAGGCCTTTGAGCTCGTTTGGCAAAAACGCGACTTTGAGGTCTTCTGCAAAAATTGAAGAAATTTGGGGGTAGGAAGTATATTTTAAAGTGGGTATGAAAAAGGACAGAGGACTTGGAAGAGAGGCCTTTGAGCTCGTTTGGGGAAAACGCGACTTTGAGGTCTTCTGCAAAAATTGAATAAATTTGGGGGTAGGAAGTATATTTTAAAGTGGGTATGAAAAAGGACAGAGGACTTGGGAGAGAGGCCTTTGAGCTCTTTTGGCGAAAACGCGACTATTGTCTTTGAGCTCTTCTGCAAAAAACTGAGGAGATTTGAGGGGAGGAAATATATTTTAAAGCTGGTCTGAAAACGGAGGAAACACGGGATTTGATTAATTGTTGGACAGACAGTCTGCCACTGGGGAGAGAAGACGGTATATTATCAGGGTTGAGGTCGGTCCGGTCTTTATTCTTGTCCGATGTCTGGTAGCATAACGAGAATTTAAAACGTTTGTTGTGTGAATGCGATAGTTTGAGTGAACTTAAGTTAGAAATTTGTGGAGTGAATGCAAGAGGGGTGGATGAAGAATGGATGTTTGGCGTAATGGGGAATAGCTGTTTTTTTTTAAATATAAAACAGCGAGTGAGCTTCCTCCGGGTAGCACTAGCCCATGGGGATAGGTGCTTATAGGGGTTTTATTTTTGGGTGTGTTGTCGTTCTTTTCCCTGTATTTTCCACGGCCGTTGGCTTTTGGTGCAAATAAAATCTTATCTTATCTTATCATCAAGGCAAATACGCCACTTTGGCGGACAATTACTTTGGCTAAAATATTGACGCACCGGGTGCAGATTACCAGAATTCCGCAGGCGTATTTTCGGATGCGAAATCTTATCGGACTGTGCGTACATGTAGCTTAAAGGACCCCTCGCAGTATTTACTGTTCAACTTACAGTATTTTAAAATATTTGAATACTTTAGTTTAGACCTAGGCTGGACTTTCAACAAATAACCCACGGTTTTGGCTGTTTTAAGCCTTTTACGAGACTTACAGTGAAAACAGGGAAAAAATCTACTTAAGCCGTTTTTCTGATGGAAAAACTTCTTGCAGAAAACCGTCAACAGCATGATACCCCTCGAAGGTCGCAAAACACGGCAAGTGAGAAAATCAGCGATGGTTTTATTAGAGGGTTTAGAATTTACCATACGAAATTGGGGTCTCCAGGCTTAGAAATGTATGGAGTGATTATGGAAGTAAGTTGCGTTATTATCCTTTAAGCTACAATTCCGGAATCCAAATCAGAAAGCTCTCAGAAACCTAAGGGCGTCCAACTGAAATATTGACGCACCACATACAGTTTACCAGAATTCCGCAGGCGTATTTTCGGATGCAAAATCTTAAACGTGTCTGAAAGCTCCGAAACGAACGAAAATGCTGAATTAATTCAGGATTTTATGCAGCATTTTGCTTTCGGACTTCAATTTTCGCTCAGTTAATGCAGCATTAATGCAGCATTAATTCAGCATAAAATTCTCGAAAAATTCAGCAAAGATGCTGAATTTTCAAGAAGAAACGGGGGAGCACGGCGATTCTGCTAGTATCATCCTAGAATCTTTTTCTTTCTAGAACAAATTGCCACACACAATTTTTGTAATGTTGTCTAGGTCAAATTCCCGTCTGAGCGGCGACAGACTCTACGGAACATACTTTGCGAAAAACTTTACAAAGTCCGAGTCGTCCTTTCTATGAACGTGTCCGAAAGCTCCGAAACGAACGAAAATGCTGAATTAATTCAGCATTTTATGCAGCATTTCGCTTTCGGACTTAAATTTTCGCTCAATTAATGCAGCATTAATTCAGCACAAAATTGATCGAGAAATTCAGCAAGAATGCTAAATTTTATGCTGAATTTTCAAGAAGAAACTGGGGAGTACGGCGATTCTCTCAGTATTTTCGGCGGCAAACATAACAAATTCAAAAAGACAACTGACAAGTCGGCAAACATTCCAAATTCTAAGACAACTGGCGATCATGGCCAACGAAGAAAGGAAAGATAAGAAGATAAGAAGGTTGGATATCAGTAGCTGATCCATTTTGTCAGCTTTATACAGCTAATTCTTTTTTCTTCTTCTTCTTCCTGACTTAAATTTTGGTATTCTGGAAGTATCAGAGAAGAAAAAAAGGTAACAGCTTTCGGACAAAACAAAGAAAGAAATTGCAGCATTAATGCAGCATTTAGAGCACCAAAAAGCTTTCGGACACGTTCATTAGCTAATTCTTTTTTCCTCTTCTTCTTCCCAACTTAAATTTCGGTGTTCTAGAAGTGTCAGAGAAGAAATAAAGGTAACAGCTTTCGGACAAAAATAAATAAATATCCAGCATTAAATGCAGCATTTACAGCACTAAAAAGCTTCCAGATACGTTCCTTATCAGACTGTGTGCACACGTAGCTTAAGCTGAAATTCCGGAATCCAAATCACAAAGCTCTTAAAAAACCTACGGGACTACAACTTGCAAAGAAGAATAAGAATAACTGACCTGTTTTGGGTGAATTTCGGATCATTGTCGTTTTCATCCTCAACGATAACTGTTATGTTACACAATCCTTGTCTAGGTGGCGTTCCTCTATCCTGAGCTGCGATCACAAGCTGATAGCGATCTCTTGTTTCCCGATCTAGCGGTCGGCTTGAGAGCTGGCCAGTGTGCAGATCAATGCTAAATTTGTTACCAATATTCCCACCTAGAAAAAACAGTAAGGGTAAGTAAGGGTTCCCTCTTTTTAGTGTAAATATTGAGTTTTTTTTTTTTTTTTTTTAAATTATCCCGTATCATCTTTTGTAATTTAATTATTTTTATATTATTTAAAAACTAAGAAATCAGATTTCGTACTTTTTGTGGCTACTCCTCCATCCCTCAGTGACGTTAATTTGAATCTATTTTTACCCAATTTTAAATATTCACGTCACCTAACTTTTAAAATTAAAACCATATTTTATTTACTATTCTTTCCCCTAATACTTGGAAAATTGATAAATATTGAGTTTTTGAGTGATATTTATTTTCCTGCCATGGCCCCACGGACTTTTTGGAAATGAATTCGTTCATTCACTCATAAACAAATGCTGCGAAATTTAGAAGTGAATGATGGGATGAAACTACGTTAAAAATTGGGCAGAAGAATTAACAGGATATGGAGAAAACTGATTGCCAGTATCCTCTCAAACCGACGCACGGAGGACGGGAGGGGGGAGTAGATGGGACATCTGGGGACAACACATATCTTCGCTCTAAAAATTTTTGAAAGAGTATTTCAGCGGTCAGTTAATTTAGAAATGTCTAATTTAATGAGAGCCACTTCATATGAAATATTATAATAACCCAGAATGATTCTCACTGATCTCTGTTGGACATTTATGATCAAATGACAACGTTGTCAGATCAAGAACTCCTTCGTAGGTTTAATTATACGTCTTACAACGAGACGATCTAAGTTCTACGAATTCGCAAATTAGAAGGGCGGACGCACGAAATCCGTTTGGGTAAAAAATAGCGAAAAGTACTAATCATCATCATATGGCGCCTTCACAGAAACAGTAGTTACAATACTAGACGTTAAGTAACCTGCAATACCACCCTGACAATATCAGCAGATAGCATACAGATCCCTTTGCTCTTATTTTAAAAGGAGGCGTACAGAATTATGACACGCTTGACTTCTCTTCTTGTAAATTGATGTAAATAAATAATCGCGGACGTAAATACAGTATATTTAGACTGTTCATCGGTTGTGGCTTCATTTGCTTTCGAGTCGAATTGTAGAGTCTGTATCAAAACCTGGACGTACTAATCTTAATCCAACTCAAGGCCGTATCCGCGGGGGGGGGGGGGGGGGGGGGGGGGGTTAGGGGGTTGCCCCCCCCCCCCCCCCGGAAATATACAAAAAGAATCATTTTTATAGGCTTTTCCCTCTGATCTATGTGTTTTCTGTACTTTTTTGTCCGACCAGCAGGCAACCCCCCCCCCCCCCCCCCCCCGAAATAAATTCCTTAATACGGGCCTGAGAGCTTTTCAGCTTCTTCTTCTTCTGGCCGATACCCTGCCGTTTTCTGTGGGTCACGATCACTACCAACCAATATTTCAGGCCCGAACCATTCTTCTCCTACCTAGCAGCACATTTCGAGCAAAAATCGAAATAATGAAAGGAGACTTTCAAAATATTCGTAAAAATGAATATGCTGATACAAAAAAAAGCATAGAGGTTACGATGATAATTATTCATTGATCACGCGCATGGAAGGAATTTAAGGGTCCCGGTGTCGCTAAAACTGCAACCAGGTGGTGATCAAAAGGGTTAGATACTTGAAGATTACACCTGACTTAAGTGAATGTATTTATAGTTCATTACACTTTTCTGGAAGGAAAACATTACATGCATCATGAAATACAAGGTAGAATTGTATTTAAGCAGACAAAGGACATTTCCAGGTCCTCTTTGCTAGCATGTTCGTCTGATCCGTGAGAGTAAAACATGAGAATAGCAACCGTAAATGTTAGCTACCGGCTTGAAGAGGACTCCGGAAAGAAGGGCCAACATATCGCCAAATAAAACGGTCAATTGACTAACTCGTCAGGCGACACGGAACATGATTCTCAGTCAGCTTGGCTTGTATCCGTCACCTTTAACTTTAAATTTAATACAAAAAAATCATAAGAAAATTTATTTTTGTGAGTCGGCCGAGCCACATGGGCGAAAGGAACTGGAGAAGTATCGAGACGAATGTGGATGTTTTTAGTGTTTGTAATGTTTGTATATAATGTAACTTGTAACACCTCTCTGCTCAGTGTTCAAACAATGTTTACAACGGATACGTCAGCTACGATTCTTCATCAGCGATATGTCGGCCCTTCTTTGCAAGGCTCCTCGTCAGGCTGTTTTCTTTTTCTGTTTTTTTTCCTTCTTTTCTGTTTTATTTCTTTTTAGATGTATGGAAAAATTAAAGAATTTTAACTTGAACCTGAAGGACTACTGTATCTTCTTTTTTATAAGTAGTGAACTGATAGACATTTAACGCAGTCGCTCTACCAACTGAGCTACCGAGGGGCTTGTGAACAGAGTTCGCAAACCACTACAATAGTCTGGTAGAAGCCGGCCATAGGAACATTTAAATTCGAAAAATTGTTTATGGTTTATTGGTCACGGCACATGTCCCTTGTATAAAGTGCCTTCTTTATTACTGTATCTTCACTTACCAATTATGCTGTAAGTCACTTCTCCGTTGATTCCGCTATCGTTGTCCGTTGCAACTGCCGTGTGAATAACAGAGAACTCATTATTTTCGGGAATCGACAACGGATAACAGGAATCGCCAAAATCTGGTGTGTGGTCGTTCACATCAAGCACTTCTATAGTAACAGTCGCCGTGTCATACTGTACAGGAACTGAGCTGTCGTGAACGTAGACGGTGAGAACGTAAGAGGCAGCTGTTTCTCTGTCAAGACTTCCCGTTGTTGTGATGACGCCGCTGACCGAATCGATGTTGAACTTTCCGTCAGCTATCCCATTAGGAAGGCTGTATGTCAAGTTGGTTGGAACTTCTGTAACAAAGTAAGCTTAATATAGGGCTATTAGGAGTCAGCTGAGCAGAAAAGTGTTTCTCAAATTCCTCATCCTTAACCACAAGGGTTGACCCCCCCCCCCCCCCCCCAAACATAAAAAATAATCATTTGTATAGGCTTTTCGCTCTGATCTATGTGTTTTGTGTAGTTTTTTGTCTGACCAGCAAGCCCCCCCCCCCGAAATAAATTTCTGGATACGGGCCTGCTCAACCATATACGGAACGAACGAAGTTTCTGTACGGTACGGGTCATCGTTGACAATCCGGGAATTGGAATGGATGGGAAAGTTGGCCTAAACCGCGTAAACAAGCCTCGAATACCTGGCATATTACGCAGGGCTCAGCGACTGTACCCCCCTCCCCCCCCCGGTCGGTATGATTTTTATTTCCTCAGCTAGACATAGTTTGGCATCACATTGGCACATCGACGCAGTAACGGTTTTAATACGAGCTCCAAACAATTTCTATCTCTAATCTAATCTGGCTTATGTAGACCCATGTGTCGCAACATGTGCCTAAGTTAATCTCGATGGTTCAGTTAATCCTCCTTTCTACCAGTACACATATCTTACAAGATGTATCTGTAGTGATAAGTACAAATTACGGACAAAAAACAATACAGACTGACCGAGGTTTTCCCCAACGATCCCCCGTAAACAGCATCACAAGGCGACTGGGCAAAACTCGACTAACCTTGTTTACTTTTCAACATAATTAGCGGATAAATAAATTTCAAAACACTTGAACGAAGATCACAGGGCAACGAGCCAACCACCCGGGTCGACTTTGAGATATTAATTTCGGTTACTAACTGCCAAAGTAATTTAATTTAAGATCTGGATTGAAAATTATCATAAAAATTTTCAAATAGAAGAAAGCGCATGTCGTGTTCTACGAACTGCTTATATTATGCGAGCATAAAAGTCGGTAGTGAGCTGAAGGGCGAGCGAAGTGTTTTCAGATACTTGACTAGACGAGAGAGTATGCGGCGAACAGCATACTCGAATGGACAAGAGCGTGCGGGTATTCTAGAGTGCAGACATTGCAGGCGAGGCGGGATGATGCCCGATCGTGCTAAACGGTGAATGCTGCTGATATTCATTCAAGCGATGTGTCGGTCCTTTTAGGCAAGGGTCCGAGTTCAGGCTGTAGCTAGTTGAACGAGCCTACCAAGTAGAGCCGAAATAAGGCTGGAATAAGTCTCAGCTGGCTCTCCCTTAGCACCATCGAATACGATTCGCAATTACTTTAGGGTGAAACTGTTATTAGAAAAAAATGGTAAAAAAGAATAAATATTAACCTCTTTACAGATTTGTAAAAGCTGAAATTCAATCAAATAGACACGTAGTCATCCCGAGAAGTGAGGAAATCTTCATTCCTTAGCCACGACTGGGTAATAAATGCGAAGATCTGAGTATTTCCGACTTAATTCAATCCGACTTCTGTGATTGAATGAAACTTTCGAATATATCAGTGCTGTCAGTGGTAAAGTTTCGACAACCGCGAAAGAACTTCAGATCGAGACCGTTATTGGGATGGTAAAAATAGTAAGAAAAAAAGGAAAAATAAACGTCTTTACATATTAACAAAATAATAACGTTTTTTGGAGATGGGTCGCACTTGTGTTTTGATGACCAACTCGCTAACCTGTAAGGGCTGTAAAGCCCAATTCACAAACACCGCCGCCAGGCAAATA
The DNA here is from genome assembly GCA_023053575.1 of Branchinecta lynchi. NCBI lineage: Eukaryota > Metazoa > Arthropoda > Branchiopoda > Anostraca > Branchinectidae > Branchinecta > Branchinecta lynchi. The sequence goes on from JAKZAP010000001.1 coordinate 5,161,511, forward strand.
CTACGGAATACAAAAAAGATGAATGTAGAACAGCTAATCCGCTTAGTTCAGATTACCCAGTCATTTACAATATTGGTTTAAACGAGTACAAAGGCAATGGAATATGAGAAAATGTATTTATGGAAACATTCGGGCAATTCATCTTCCCATCTCTCATACCTTGCGATTTTGCCAAAAAGTAGCGAAGCGTATTTTTGTATATTTATACGCCCTCTGTGTGAATTACGCTTAAGGGACTAGGTAAATAAGAAGCTTTCATGGACTTATTTACATTCAACGATTTGAATTGCACTCTTCAGAACTAACGAAATTACCCGTGAATGTCACAAATTGCTCAAGTGAAACAAAATCTAAAACTTGTCAAGCGACGCGCAGGCGCAGCTCGACTCATGACTTGCAAACCGCTGTATTGCAATTATTTTGTATCAGGGATGGTACAAGCAACAAAAGGCTGCCTCCACGTCACGCAGAGTCGTTTTGTACACTGTGGCCACCTCTTGCGGTTGCATTAATTAGTAATACCTAGTTATTCTTAGGACGTAAGAATGGGTAATAAAATCAAGAATCAAGTCTACAATTTGTGCATTCTGTGGATGTTTAATGTCAGGAGTAGAAACACGGCGGAATATGCAAGCGGACTGATAGGCCTAGGACTGGACAAGATGTCAGGTATAATTGCTAACTTTGCAAAGCAGGGGTAGAGGAAAACATGGGCCACTTTCTCAATCGATGCGAGGAGCAGTGTTTTGCTTCTTCCGGATACCCTGATTAGCACTTCGGAAAGGGTTATAACAAACGTATGCGAATTTATCGACGGAGCGTTGAAAAGGAAGAGCAACCAAGCTTAGTAGTGAGGCTTCATAGCCGTAGGAAAATATTGTTGTTGTTTTCTTTTGTTAATGTGTACTATTGTTGTGTTATGTATACGGCCCCTGGGCTTTTATACACTTATTATTATGTAAGCGAAGCGCAGTACAGAAGGAAACACAAAAATAAGTTCATTCATTGTGCAAACTTCGAGTGGTTATCCACTCCCAGCAGTTGATGTACACCTTTCCCGGCACGGGCGCCACCGTTCGTGCACCGACCCGGGACCAGCGGTGCCGGCCATAAGTACGTAAGGAAGCAAGTAATTTATTTCTAACTCGCCATTTTCAGAAGCGGAGTAGGTGAATACAAGAAATAAGGAAATCAATTGAAAAGTAAATAAAAAATAAAAGAAATACATTAGGCGATTCATCTTCAATGCTTCTAAATATACCGATTTTAATATTGTAAAACATGGCAACCAGGGCCGGCACCGGCTGCGCACCACGGCACGAAAAACGGGAGTGGATAAAACCTCGGCAAAATTAAATAGCACAACAATCGCAGACATGGCAGGGCTGCAAGCGAACTGTTAATAATTCTAGGAGCGATCTTTTTAACTGAAGCTGAGCGCTTGAACTGTCTTCCTTCGTTAATACCCTAAACTTCGAACAACATACTTCCCCTTCACTCATCTACATGTTGTTTTAAGTCGTATACAAGCATGGAATCAAGGCCGTATCCAGGGGGGGGGGGGGTAGGGGGTTGACCCCCCCCCCAAAAAAAAAAAACATACAAAAATAATTATTCGTATAGTCTTTTCCCTCGGATCTAGGTGTTCTTTGTACTTTTTTGTCCGACCACCAAGCAACCCCCCCCCCCCCCCCCAAATAAATTCCTGGCTACGGGCCTGCATAGAAACCTTAACTTTTATCTTTTGTTACACTTAAAGGCACCCGGGAACAAGATTTTAGGTATCCGACATTAATTCAATCCATTTCGATGAAGAAACACAATAAAAAAAGAAAAAAATACATCCAAAACTTCTAGTAAGTTCTGACTGTTGCTTAGAATAACTGTTAAAATCTGTTACGTAGAGTAACTGTTAAAATCAGCAATATGCCATTGTTAATTATTCACAGATGATATTTTACTCTTTACGGTGGGAATTGCGGAATCCCGACAAAGTTAGGGGAGTAGACCTCCACCTAGGGAGTCAATTTGTCTACTACTAACTCCAGCCTACTCCCACCACAAGCTAATCCAGACAAAGTTCTCTAAGAAGTGGGTTAATGCCCGGCCCTTACCTGCTTCTTTCTCCGCTGCGGTCACCTTGACGACCATCGTGTTGGTAGCGGAGTTTTCTGGGACAGTAGCTTGATACACTGGCTGCGAGAATCGTGGTGGGTTGTCACTGACCCCTTCTATTTTCACTGTTATCACATTGTACGAAATTTTGGCAGGCTTGCCGTGATCCATGGCAGTCACGTTCAGCTTGTACAACTGCTGGGCTTGACGATCCAGTGGCCGAGTTAGCGACAGCATTCCCGTATTCGAGTCAATGGCGAAGAAGTTACCCTCGTTACCACTCACTAAGTTGTAGCTTACTCGCCCGTTATCGCGGGAGTCGCGATCGATCGCAATGACATGTAGAATGGGAAAGCCAACGGGTTCGTCCTCCATGATGTCCACACGCGTCCGGGAGACGAAGACGGGAGGGTTGTCGTTATAGTCTTCGACGAAGATCCGAACGGTAACGGACGTTGAGAGTCGATCGTCCTCCTTCTCTGCCTGGTCCGTCGCAGTGATCACTAAAGTGAAGTCTGGGTGTTGCTCATAGTCAAGTGGGGCAATGGTGGACAAGAGTCCGGAATTGGAATTTATCTTAAACGCACTGAACGGCCATTGTTGCGTGATTGCAAATTGCACTGCACTGTTCTGTGCTTCGTCTGGGTCGGAAACGGAGAAGTTCCAGACAGGAGATCCAACGGTCAAGCTTTCTGAAACCGAAAATATTATCGGATCTTCCTTGAAGACCGGCGCGTTATCGTTCACGTCTTCAATTTCAATTTTAACGTTAATAACGTTGCTTTGCGGGTTGGTAGCACTTGAGTCGATCGCCTTGATCTGAAGGTTGAACTGGGAAGCGAGCTCCCGATCAAGTTCGTGGATGGTGTACAACGTTCCCGTATTCTTGTTGATGTCAAAGCATCCGTAAACGTTGCCACTTACAAGGACGTACGAGATGCGTCCATTCTCGCCAACATCCCGGTCTTCGGCATAAACGGTGCCGATTTCTGTCCCGATTCCAACGTCCTCGGACACCTGAAACGAAAAGACCAAATGGGTATGGGGATATAAGCTGGTTAAAAAGTTGCTCAGATTAAGCTAACAGGGCTATACGATTCAGATAGGGTTATTAGCACACACAAACGTTTATCACCGGCTTATGTTCAGGAAACACCGTGGCATCAAATATGACTTCTTTAACGGATGAAATTGTAGTCAAACATCACTTATTTACTAGACAGCATATGGTCGAGATATGGCTGGAACTAGGCAGGCAGAAATGGGTCTAACAATGCAAGTCCTTGTAAGTAAGTAAGTAAGTAATTTATTTTTGACCCGTCATTTTGGAAAGGCGGAGTAAATGAAGAAAATAAACAAAACACATACAAACATAGAAAAAGACACTTAATTTTTAATCTTCGGTCGGGAACAGTGGACGACGTCGTGCGCTGGTTGGGCCCTGTCGTCCATTATTTTTGAAAGCGATGAGGAAACATCCAAAAGGGTAGCATTTGCATCTTGAACTTTGAACTTCTCCGTCAATGTATGGTTATGACATAATTTCGACAAGTGGAGCAGGTGCTTTGCATATTTAAAATAACATGATCTCATCTTTTTAATCTCCTTCTATATAATTCTTCTATATAATGTATATAATACAAAAGGAGTTTATGACAAATAAAGGCTCATGACGAAATAAGAACTTAAATAAAACAGATCACAAACAAGCACCAAGTTACCAGAGAGAGTAATCTGCTCCACAAACCTACTGACACTCAAGAAGGAACTTCATGAATATTATTCAAGTAACATTTTCTCCTTGTGCAAATTTACAAGAAGTGTACACTAAGAATTTTGCAGAGGCTTTACTGCCTGCCACCCAATTTGCCAATATATGTTATATTGTATTAATATTAAGTATAGAGGTGGTTGAGTTGAGGGTACCCAAGATTCGCCGAAAGAATGGGAGGTACTCTGATAAAACCACCCATGGCTTCCACAATGGTTACTACAATAGAGAACTTGGCCTAGTTTGCTAAACGATCACCAAGAAGCTAGGAGGCATAGTTAACACAGACATATTTGGTATCTGTGTGATGCCAGTGTCTGAATGCACCGATCTGGCACGTTGCTTCGAGCCACGTTTAAAAAGCTTGGGAACTGTCTATCGAACGTCTGCTGGCAGACACATTAACCCATTGTTGTGAAGTAGAATTCCTCAAGTATGATCTTCCTTCGCTAAACAGGCATGCGCGACTAGATAACCCACGTTTTTTTGCCAGTCTGTGCGCATGGCATGAACCACCCTTTGAACCCATAAACATTCAAATGGATTTTCCCTTGTCCTAGCAGACCAGTTAATGCTTCATCATAGCCAGATATGAGATTTTGGCTGGAAGCGATTTTTCAAAGATATAAGACTATCTTCTCGATCGTTTCACGTGAGGATGGACGGGACACAGCGCACTTAACTACAGCACAACTATTCTTCTGACTTGGCGAAATCAAACCGGCATATATGGCATGGTTAAATGTACAAACAGTGATATGTAACAAAGAACATGTGCGAAAATTATCTCAACGGACTGGGAAGTCCTGGAGGTTTTCCATGGTTAACTGGAAATGGAAACGATGTCTACCGAGAATACCGGGGATTCGAGATGATAAATATAGCCTAGCTAAAAGTCTAACATGAAAAAAGAGCCATGGCATGGTCCAGCAGATTGTAACTGCAATGTCGTAGCTGTAATGTCGATGTAGCCTATTTTCGTACGCTCCTTGAGTTCTCAACCCCGGAGACCCGAATTTCATGCGATACATTCTACCAATGCACCACACTTCGACATTTTTGATGGGTGTCATGCTCCCCACGATCGTTTGCGAAAAGTTCACTCCTCAGAAAAAACGGTGATCTAGATTCTTTCCTGCTTTTTGGGATCCCAAAACGTAAGTGGAGGGACCTATGACTTGTCCGTCTGTCAGCACGATAACTCACGAAGGGGCAGAGATATTTTCTTCAAACATGGCAGAAGGATCATTTGGTAAAATTCGTAGATGAACCCTGTATTCCCATATTTAGGGGTTGGGGAGAGGTTTCAAATTAAGGGAAGAAATTTTTTTTTTTTTAAAAGCCAATGAGATATTCGATTTAGGGGTAAGGAGACATTTTGAATCCACATCTGGAACTTGTATTCTCGCCGGACAATTATTTCGTCCGAAATCCGGCCACAACGGGAAGTTTTTTAAAAGTAAAATTTTATCTGAATCTGATTGAATGCTTGATTTGGAAGTAAGAGGACATGCTAAATCAGAATATGAAAATTGTTTTCCATCCGGGCAAGTGGTTCGCCCGGAATCCGGCCAAAACCGGAAATTTGTTAAAAGTATAAGTATTTGACGGTGCAAAACGGATAAGTCAGCTACATTTTATTAGATCTAGATCTCGGCCCTTCTTGGCAAGGGTCCTCTTCAGCCTCAAGCCGCTCAAGCTGAAAATCACCAAAGTATAAAAGTAAAATTTTATTTGAAGTTGATTAAATGTTCGATTTAGGGGTAAGAAGATACGCTGAGTTTGAGGTTAGAGGTTCGACATAGGGATGACAAGACCAAAGGTTTCTATGGGATCCCAAAAACTGAACATCTGATCTACACAATTGCATCTCTCTTGCGACGCCAGACTTAATAAACATTATTACTATTAAAATTTAAAAACAGATTAATACCAATGGCTGGTCATCTGAGGAAATAGAGTTTAGGTATGGATTAAGCATGTGTGTTTACTGTTTATTCTATCCGTTATATCTACTTTGATAAAAACTGATCGGAACTTCCTGCTTTACTTCTGCCAAATATCCGGTTTCGGCCGGATTCTGGGTGAACTGCATGTCCGACAAAAAACTAAAGCTCAAAACGAATTCAGCATCTCTTTATCCCTACATCGATCCTCTAATCAGCTTTAGATAAACTTTAACTTTTAACAAATTCTCCGGTTTTGGCCGGATTGCGGACAGTTTCAGCATGTCTTCTTACCCCTAAATCTAACATTTAATCAGCTTGAAATAAAACTTTTACTTGTGCTTGTATACACACCTTTTACTTGTATACACGCCGTTGACAAAAAACAAAATTACCTTAAAGAGCACCGTCGACGTAGAGAACGTCGGTCTGTTGTCGTTAAGGTCCAAGACCTCGATCTGCAATACTTTTTGAGTTTCCTTCGGAGGTCGTCCCTGGTCCTGGGCGGCTACTGTCAGGCGGTAGAGGGGCCTGTCCTCGTGGTCCAGGGTGACACGAGCCCGCACAATACCTGACGTTTCGTCGATCGTAAAAATGTTCGATGCGTCGCCTTCATCTAAGTGAACATCAAAAGTTACTTTGATTCTCAAGCTGACTTGTTTCTTAGTCGGTGACTCGGAATGGAACTACACGCTTGGACAGGGCAGGAATTGAAGGTATACCTTGGGCTATAGCCAAGGACGATTGGGTCTTGAGTGCGACAAGGAAGGAATAGTTTGGACAAAGAGACCTGCTCTACGACGAAGAAGTCGGAACTGCCGCAAAGGCGTATACATATGTTAAGTCGGATATAGCCTACGTAAGAACATATACACATAATATGAGGCAGAGGGTGTACTGGTGTTGGCATTTCGAGTACGTCTCCAAACACAAATGTCTCCCCTCATTACGTAACCAGTTGCACAAGTAACACAAATAGCATGCATAAGTACGCGTCAGTACTTCGGCTGATGAACAAGCACTATTTTGCTGCTGATGCTTGTGCGGGACAGCAGCATACATGAGATGAAGTGTTAACAGTATGTATGTAGCCTAGAACTGCTAACTATGTATGTAGTTAACAGTAAGTATGTAGTTTTTGTTGAGTAAAGATGGGTGACGAGAGAGGGTTACCTTGGGTACGAATCGGTTCTGGATTGCCACGAGGTTTAACTGTCTTCTAATTATCTATAATACTGAAAAAAAAAATATCTTTATATAGTTGTTTATGTATAGTATTGCATTTATTTTTCTCTTTTCTTTTTTTTTCCCGATATAATTATGCTAAGTGATTAAATTATTGAGTCCTGCCACAAACAAATTTGTATAGATTCTCACGTGGCAGGTATGATACTGATTTTTTGTTGTTGTAAAATTCCATTAGATATTAAATTTGACTCTCTCTTCAACTAAATCGAACAAACTTTTGCATCACTGTTTCAACTAACTAATTCAATGCTATTCCTCTACCAAACTGTAGTTTGTTCTTGTCATGACTTAATAGCCAACTTCAAATGCGATCGATCAGATTCAGACGTGAAACAAAAAGAAGCTCCAATACAGCCATCAGTGAAATCATTAAGCGCAGCTTCGCTAAAAACACGGCCGAGTTTCCGCAAATCCATCAACATCACGCGCCGTGTCCATTTTTGTGTCAGAACCGCGCCGAGCCAAGACCATGAAATAAAGGCAAATGAGGGAACAAAAGAACACCAGCAATACCATTACTACTGCCTTTATGTCGTGGAACTCCTTGAGGGCGGGGAAGAACCTGAAAGGATGTCCGTGAAAATAATGTATGGCGAAAGCAAAACAGAAGATCGACAGTGTCCCGAAACGTCCCTACCACTTAAAGGCACAGAAAACTTGACTACGTAACTTTCGGCCATCAAACCGCCCTGGCTGGCTTAGATAAAGATACAGGGACTTATTATCAACAGAACCCCCCCTTCTTTGTTATCTCGAACCCCTTCCTTAGTGTTCCCAAAGCTAGCTGGCAGGGCCCTTATGCACTGTAATTATGCACTTATACACTGTACAAGTTCGCCTTTGGCCGTGTTTCGGCCATAGTATCGAGAAGGTAGTCAAGAGGTCGTGCGTTCGATTACTCCCGGCATACAAACCTTTTGCTTTTTTCTACTAAATCAAAAGTCGAATTCTCGGAAAGTGCCCGGAAACTGCAATGGTCGTAACGAGAATTTTTCTTACTCTCAATATCGACTCAGGGTACATTCTTGATATGTCAGCTAGCTCCCCGAGTCAAGTTTGAGTCAAGTTTCCTGTTTCTTTAAGGGAGTTTAGTCGGAAGCATCATTGCATTTGTGAAGCCTAGATCACCCCACCCAAGCCGCTAGGACGAATCTGAACTCGGCACAACCGTGGGGTCATCTAGTGGTGCGATTCGGAAGCATCCGGCTCGGCATGAAAATCAGACAAGTATAAAAACATCTAGCTATTATATGAATAGAAAGTAAAAAAAAAATGCAAAATATTTGTCATAATTGTTATAATCTGCATTTACTTCAAGAGGAAAATCTTTCTTCCGGAGGAAAATTACTTCGAGTACCTGCAGTATTAATCGTGGAGATAGTTACGGCTCATGTAGCATTACACGGACAAAAAAATCCCGTCGAGTAGAAAGGAATTCCGGTTGTCTCGAAAGGATTCCGTTCGTGAAGACGACTAAGAAAAAAGTCTAACGGGACGAGAATCCTTTCATGATGACAGGAATTCCGGTCTACTTGAAACGAATCTCGTCAGCGGGGCTGGTTAAAAGACTAAAACAAGCCTAGCTAGCTTTTTAGAGTAGCAGTCATCAGTACTGATGTCATAAATGCTCTGAAAATATTTTTTTATTGGCTAGTGAATTTATTTTTGTCAGAGTTTCTGGTTTAAAGATTTTATTTTTTCCCTCTGCATGTAAACATAATTTTGTCACCAAGATCTGATTCTGTTCAAGTTTTTCTGTACTTGTAAACGCTGCATCAGTAATATGGCACCAATGATAAACTGAGTAAAAATATTATTTGCGGTTAAAGGAACTTACCAGAAATATAACTGTTAATACTTGGACTTCTGCCAAGTAGGTGATAGAATGACTCGCAACTGGCTAAGAAGGTAAACTTTATGTTGTCTTAAATATAGGCTACATACGATCTATCGTTCATGTACTAAGTTTAAGTATATAAACGAAGGTAATACAGTTTGTTGGGCGCTATTCTGAGAGTTCAAAGCAGTGTACTTTCCGATTGACGATACCAAATTATCCTATGGTCCTGATTCGAACAAGCGTCTTGAATGTGGGTGATCCAGACACGAAAATGGGAATTCTCATCATAGCCCAGTCCCCACAGGCTATACATTGAGAATTCTTCTTAGTCGCATGTCGCATCAAAACCAGCCTTGCCCGATCTACATGAGCGGATCTACAGCAGCCTTTCCATTCGGCGGGCACAGAGACAGACCCTTCGGAGCTGCTTGATACCCCTGGGTTGTTCAAAGCCAGACAAATTACACCCCTCAGGCCAATGGCAATTTCGAACCCGTCACTCAACAGAAAGGGCAAGGATGAAAAACCATTATCGAGGCTTTGCTAGGAACAAAAGAATCCACTTTGATGGTAAACAACGAAAGACATCCTCGCTCTATGTTGACAGTATAAGAGGAGAGACAACAGGGTGGACTAGCAGGTCTGAAAACATACACATTAACCCTGAAGGTCAGCACCCCACCTCTGGAAAGCTTGTGAGAAAGTAAACATTTGCAGCTTGAACAAGCAAAAATTTGAAACCTTAGGGCCGAACCTTGGTTGCATGGAGCATCATGAAACTTCCGTAAACTTGGACCGGTATTTCCCGAGGTATTTCCTAACCTTATCGGCTACTTACCACCCATGACAGATTTACGAAATGAAGTAATGGAAAGTTTGCTTGTCGCTTATTATGGAGAATAATAACCATCCAAAATTAAAAAAGGAGGAACAATTCAGGCAGGATCCACAACCAAAAGATGTTCATGCGTCACCTGGTTAAGGAATGGATCCCGTTATCATCTCCTTTGCCTCAATTCGATTTGACCTCCACATTCAACCCTTACATCCCATACCTCGGTATGGGATACCTCGGTATGGGATGTAATGGTTGAATGTGGAGGGCAAAGCGAATTGAGGCAATGCAGATGGTAACGGCGACGCGAAGAGGAACGAGCAAAGCCTGACAGTTAATTAACAGGCGGCAGGACGGTTGGCGCGAAGTCGCGCAACGTGAGAATCCGTACGCGCAGGTAAAAAAATTAAAATAATAAAAATAACAAAAAATGAAAAAAGAGAAAAAGAGAAAAAGGAAGGAAAAGTTAAAAGAGTGAGAAAAGTAGGATTTTTAAAGATACGCAAAAACTTGGAAGGTTAGAGCGTCGCCACAGTCCGTCTTACCAATGGTAACGGCGATGCATTCCTTAACCAGGTGACGCTCGTGACCTGAGTTAGACTGCATAATATACAATTCAAAAATCTATAAAAACGGATACACAGGAACGTCACTCCCTCCGTTTCAATTATCACCGGTATGCATCGTTCCTCCTTTTTACCCTTTGAAAAAAACTGACACCTGATTCCGCGTTTCAAGCTCCCGGATATATCTGCTAAAGAAATATCTACTGCATCCCATCTCAGCTTTCCCGCTCATCAAGGCCTGTATCAGCTTTGGTGTTTGTATTGTCTTGTTCCATTTTGTGTTTCTTTATTATTTCTCTTAGCGGGTTAGAAAAATAAATAAAGAATTGACTGCAAGAAACGGTCCTTTACCACCCGTTTCGGCTCCGTGAATTTATTCGTTCAGTTTCAAAATGATATCGAGATTTTCAACGAATTTTATTCCAAAGCATTAGATGGCTGCAAGGAACGAGGCAAGGAAGGTTGGGTGTTCTTTTTCGTTATCTGTCCTAAATGCCGAGAAGGATCGAAAGCAGGATACGGTACAGGCAAAGTTTGACCTCCCCTGAAGAGGAAAGGTGAACTACAACTCTCGGAAAGTTAGAAAGGTGAGGGAAACAGGCCCGTATCCAGGAATTTATTTCGGGGGGGTTTTGCCTTTCGGGGGGGGGGTTATTGCCTGCTGGTCGGACAAAAAATCACAAAAAAACACATAGATCAGAGGGAGAAGCCTATAAAAATGATTATTTTTGTCTGTTTCGGGGGGGTTTTCAACCCCCCTACCCCCCCCCCCCCCCCCCCCCCCCCTGGATACGGCCTTGGAGGGAAACATTCAATAACTGCCAAACACAAGGAGATGTGCAGTCGTTGGCGTTCCGCTACGAACTAAGCCAGATTTTGTTGGTAAATTCAAAACAAGGTTGAGTCGGATGACCCTTTTATATTCTGTCCCACAGACCACCTTCACAGTTATTTAATTATCCTTTTCTTATTCAGTGTCGACTTCAAAGTTCCGACCCCACGTGACGAACTCTTGACATTTTTATTGCATGTCGTCGGTCTTTGCCGGGCCTTTGACAAACAAAGCCGAAAACCTACACAGCTAACTACATCTACCACAGCAGACAGTCATTTAAATGCCAGACTACTTTATCTTATCCCCACTACATTCCGTTCCCAAGACCGACACACGGTCCAAACAGAGCCTGATCGACCTAACATGCTGAGACTTGTGCTTTTACCGGACACAACTCAAAGGACTGGGACATTTTGGAAAGTTGTGCAAGGGGGGGGGTTAAGCACCGCCCCCCCCCCCCCGAATATCCACGTGTTCGTAAAAGTTCAAGTTATACGTATAGTATGCTTATATTTATATGTATGCGTGTAGTAAGATGAAAGGTCTATTTATATAACTGCATTATGTATTATTTGCGTGAATGACTATGTAAGCTAGCATGTAGAATACAAACTGCTAAGGAAATACAAGTGCAGTTTTGAATTATTTAATATCTGGGGGACACAACTCTCTAGATGGGCCATACGGCGAGGCCAAACTATGAACAGAAGCAATTCTCCATATTTCAGTTGAGAGCCACCTTGCGGTTTTGTTGGTCATCACCAGCCTCCACGCTTACTTGCTGAGATTTTAATTATATTCATTCTACAGAAACACGACCAAGGGTTTCGACGGGATCCCACAAAAAAATAATATCTGATCCAGACAATAGGTTAAGGCCAATGGCTAATCATCTGAGAAAACCAAGTTCAGCATGTGTATTTACCCCTACACGTCATATCTACTTTGACAAAACTGACCGAAACTTCCTGACTTACTTCTGCCGAATTTCTGGTTTCTGTCGGATTACGAGCGAACTACTTGTCCGGCAAAAACTAAAGCTCAAAAACGAATTCAGCATATCTCCTTACACCTACAGCGAACCTCTAATCAATTTCATCTGAAACTTTTACTTTTAACAAATTTTCCGGTTTCAATCGGATCCCGAGCGAACTATATGTCCGATGAGAAGACGATTGTCATTGAACTACAATTTTCAGATTCGGATTCAGGACGTGTCCTTACCCCTAAATCGAACCTCTAATCAACTTCAGTTTAAACTTTTACCTTTCACTTTTCCGTTTTTTGCCGAATTCCGGGTGAGCTACTTGTCCTACGAGAATATAATTTTCATATTCGGATTCAGCATGTCACCTTACCCCGAAATCGACAATATCATTAGCTTAACCATTTTTTTTCCTTAATTTCGAAACCTCCCTCACCCTTAAATATGGAGCTAAAGAGCCCATCTTCGAACTTGACCTGTACTTTGACCCAAAGAGACCTCATGCCAAGTCTGATCAAAATATCTAAATCCCTTCGAGCGTTATCGTGCTTACGGACGGACAAACGGTCATCTTTTATGAAGTCATAGGTATCCCTCCATTACGTTTTGGGATCCCCCAAAAAGGTGGGAAACTCTCTGACAATGAGGGTTTTGCACTAACTTTGATTTAAACAGTTAAAGCTTATCTTTCTGATCATTAGCTTATGGATCTATTGTACAATATCCGTGTGATTGATACTAATAATGAGCCAGGGGGCTTCGTCACGTCGATGAAGAGAAATTACAAGTTCGCGGAACATAACTGAGTTGGTCCTATACTCCTAAACTACTTCAAAGACCTAGTCCTGGAAACGTCGACGAAGAGAAAGGAATAGCTCGTGGGACCTGAATAAGTATAATACCTGTTACACCAAGAAAGCGGTGAGACACTGTAATCTGAGAACCCGAGGTCTCACGACAATTAAGTAATCAGCACTTGCCTGTCAGTTGCTATGTCCAGACCATATTTGTCAACGACCATCATTCACACTCCCTAGACTTTTGTTCCGTAATTATAGGGCAAAACATGAACGTCAATTAGTAGATGGATTTCCGGATAATTAAAACACTGCTTGTAACAAGGATGAGGTAAAACCTCTGAAGGCCCATCACAACGGGTTTTAGCTAATAATCAGTACCAGCCAGTTCCGGAAATAGCTCTGAGACCGAGAATTAGCCGAGTTTCTGCCGTTCGCAATTGATATTGGTGCCAGTTACGGATACCAGCTAGTCTCGCACCAACTTTTCAGGCTACTAGCCAATCACATTATTTTGGGGAATATGCTGATTGGCTAGTTTCCAAACAAGCCCAATAAATAAAACCACATCCACTCCTTGCTGTCTTGAACCTCCGAAAGCGAGTTTAGGCCATTGTTATTCGGTCTGACTTGGCTCAGCAGTAGCCAATCGGAACACTACTGAGCATTCCTCTAAGTAATGTGAATTGCTAGTACCCTGACAAGTTGAACTGATTTCAACTTGGGTGCGAGACTAGCTGGTACCCGTAACTGGCACCAATATCGATTGCGAACGGCAGAAACCAGCTAATTCTCGGTCTCAGAGCGATTTCCGGAACTGGCTGGTACCGAATATAAGCTAAAACCCGTTGTGAATGACCCTGAGGGGTGTAGCTGTGGCTGGCCCTTGGCCAATCAAGGAGCTGAGAAGATACAGCGTACTGAACACAGATCTCACTGCAATAACCGTGCAGGAGCTTGGTCAACCATCACCGCAGCGGTAATCGCATATCACCGATTTGGTCGGTAGATTTCGTTTCACTCATTAAAAAAAATCCGCAAACTAACTTCAAAACTCCACTTACGTTTCACAATCCTGTATATGATTGTCGCATTCTCCCCTTCATCGGCGTCGACAGCTCGAACACGAGTGACCTCAGTTCCCGGCGGCATTTCTTCCCTTATTGTTACTATGCCCTCCTCCGGCTCGATAATAGATGGCGCATTGTCGTTCCTGTCAGTAACGATGACACGGATCTTTGTTCTCGAGGATCTTGGTGGAGTCCCCATATCTCGAACATCAGCGCTTAGCTCATAAGTGGACTTGCTCTCTCTGTCCAACGGCTGTCGGACAAATATTTCGCCTGTAAACAGAGAGGGGGATAAGTGTTCGGCTGGATTCGAATACCTCACACGGAGGTAGGCGGAACTCGGTAGCTCTGAGCCTGGTTATCCAGAGAGGTATCAACTAGACAGGGGCGTCACGACTGGAGGGGGGGGGACGCCCCCCCAAAGCTGTCGGCCAGTCGGTAAAAAATAACCGAGTCGGCGCGAAACGCCGCGATTTTTCGGCAAAACAGTTGATTTTTTTTTTCATGAAAACAGTGGGTTTTTCTGAAAATTGGTCAATTTTTCGTCAAAATAGTAGTTTTTTCTGAAAATCAGTCGATTTTTTTCAAAAATGTCAATTTTTTGTTGTTGAAAACAGTCGTTTTTTCTGCAGAAAAAGTCGGTAAAAGTTACCGTCCAGTCGGTAAATGCCACGTCCCCCCCCCCCAAACATTTTGGCTAGTAACGCCTCTGCAAGTAGATAGCCTAAAAAAGCCGCTGTAAGGTATTTATTTATCTCTATCCCTCAAAACTGAGGAGTAACAAAAAAAAAAAACACCTAAACAAGTTTATACATTTAAGAATATTCTAATATAACAGAAGAGAAAAGTACAAAAGATCGAAACAACGAGTTAAGATTCTCAGCGTCTTAAATTGCTTACTTATGTAAAATGGGTACATATTGAGCGTGTTCCATCCTACTTACCGTAGTTACTACGCATGACGTCACGATCTGACTTTTTGCCGTCAAGGCTGAAACGATTTTTCTATTTTCCAGTAGAATATCATGCCACGGCGAATCCGACCAATCGCGTTACAGAGAGCGTGTCCGAATTCAACTTTTGAACAGAAAATGCTACATTAACTCTGCAATTTTCGTAACGTTTTGGTTTCGGACTAGAATTTTCGTGAAATTTTACGTGCAATTAATACCGCGAAAAATGTCACGAGAAATGCTGCGACGATGCAGCATTTTATGCGAAATTTTCAGGAAGAAGCGGAAGGCGCGCTGAAGTGACGATATGTAAAAATGAATAGTAGGAGTTTTCTAAGGCAAAATGGCCTGAAAACACTAAAACAAATAGTTACTGATGGTTGTTTAAAGTTAAAAAAAAAAAAAAGATTAAATTCATTTGAATTAATATCAATAAAAATAAAACGGGACTTTTTTCACTGTGGGATGACAGGAAAATGTACTTAAATTATTCCTTTTCAAACGAAAAAAATATAAGGCAAAAATAGAGTTGGTTTAGAATGGTCTACCTTTTCTCACAATCCCAGAAAGCTTAATGTAAAAACCATGCTGTGTTCACTCGTCTGAAAGAATTTGAACTGAAACTCCTCAAGTTTGACCTAATTCCCAACAGCAGACTGCTTACTGTCCCCAGAGTCATCAAAAATCACATTCCAAAGGATTTATAAAGCCCCATCGGTGGTCGCGATGAAAGCACGCGCCGATTTTCAACCGCTAATTATGCGGAACATCGGCCGATTTTCACTACCGTATTGCTCAAAGTTTTGTTCTCTGCTGCTGAAACGCAAAGTCGCAACTTTTTACAGAAGAAATGAAACTATCTAATTCGGACACTTTCGCGACATTAATTGCAGAATTTTGTGCGAAATTTTCCTGGGCGACTGAATTCGGACACGCTCAGAGATTTGTAGTTACTACGCTTACTACGCTCCCGAGCGTGGTAAGCAAATAGTTACTATCGGTTAATATTTCGAGATTTTCGAGAAGGTTGGAACGGTAAGCGTAGTAACTTTTGGTGAGGTCGGAACGGAAATAGTAAGTAATAGTTACTATTTGTAGAAGGTTGGAACACGCTCATTGTGGTTAAAGGGATTCATATTGACATAATAACTGATTTACTGGATGCTCTGACGAGGAGTTCCATACGCCTGAATACAACGAACGGTTTGCATTCTAAGCAGAGATGGTGGACTCGGACTCTGGACTCGTCCCGGGTCTTGAGACCCCTTTTTCACGGACTCGGACTCATCTCGGCCTTGTCGTTTACGGAGCAGAATCCCTCTTTCCTATTTCTCGTTTTCTTAGCAAGATATTTTGCTGACAACACTGTCATTTTTGGTTGGCATATAGATTCGGTTCAGTTGTTCAATGTCCTTGCTTAAGCTCTTATGATTTGATTCTGACGGTTCTTTTATTTATTTTTCAAATCAAATTATCTAGCTTTAAATGCGGAAAAATGTTTATGCATGCTTTTCTCCTGGTATGGTCGGTTCCAGCTTCTGTTAAACCTCGTCTTTCTGATGGCGAACTTTTAAGACCTTTTATTTTCAAACATGTTAGTCTTATTCTTGATGAAAATATCTCCTTTAAACAGCACACCGATTCTTTGGCTCAGAAAGTGATCAAAACAATGGTTTTCTCTTCTACCTTAAACATTTTCTTCTATAAAACATCCTTCCGTTGATTTATTTCGCCTGGCTCTTTCGCATGTGAAGACTCTGTATGAAGAATATAGTTCATTATTTCATTATTTAAAGAATAAAATTATTGTTAGGACTCGGGCGTAACTCGGTCTCGAGATGCTTTTTTCACGGACTCGGTCTCGTCTCGTCTCGAACAATTTTTGTCCAGAACTCCAACTCTCACTTCGATCTCGGACTCGAGCATGCTGGACTCAGAAACGGCTCTGGTTCTTAGGGCCTGCCTTACTTATAACATGGATCCACACTACGGATTACTACGCTTTTTCGAAATGGCGGGTTACAAATAAATTACTTACTTACTACTTTTCCGAGCACAATCTGCAACTGCGAATGTCGAACGAAATCATGTCATTCTTATTTCAGCTGTATTCACCTTTTTTTCAAAACTATTATAGCCTACAATGGCTACAATAGCTTTGTTTTTGAATTCATCACGGTTTTTTACCAGGACGAATTTGATATCTACCTGAGCTCTTTTATGAGAAAGAACTTCGTTCTCAAAGAAGCCAAGACTCCTGAGACACTTTGACAATACGAAATCTCACTAGCAACTATCCTGTTTTTCTGGAAGTCTACCAGAGGTTCCATTTCAGTAAATCTTGGCGGGGGGGGGCAATTTAGGATCCCCCCATCCCAGGTTTACTACTCAGACCCAAAATTTAATGACTGTTTTGGGGGTAAATTTAAATTTCGAAAATACATTAAATTAGCGTCATTGCTTTGTATTTTGACGCCTATTACGGGCCCGTAAAATAGTACCAAGATTGAAGATTATGTGCCCCTCATAAATCTAGGGGGGGGCACGCCCCTCTGCCCTTCCCAAATGGCGCCTCTGGAGTCAGCCCTGTTAAACTCGGATCCAACTGTTCGCTGCACAGATCTTAACGGTAGATTTAAGTAGGCCGCCGCAATGTTCATGCATAAGATGTCTCCGCCCTTCCGTATGAGCCATCACATTTCCAGCTTGTTTTCTCGTTTTGTTGACAGCAAAACTATAAGGCGACGTAAGTAAGAAGTAGCGACAATCAGCAGCTCTGAATTTACAATCACCTACGCTTTCAACTCCTGACGCGTCCGCAGAGGGTTCCTGTTAGCCGTCTACTAAGCAGGTCGTTGAATTCTCTCCTGCGAACTTTACTACTGCTGATCAATCATCTTTAATAAGAAATCTGCATCCTTTACTATCAACAAGTGATGGATCTTCCGAGATGAACCTCTTGATATTTTCAGAAAAGACTCGAGGGGTTGGTTGTACTCCAGGCACCAAAAGTGTTGAGATTTAGGCTCTACACATATTATACACATGCACACACATATGTACATAATATTCATATACATGCATGTGTGCGTGTGGCTAAGCCAGAAGAGCATGACGACTGAGCGGAAGGGTGGCGGACTGGGAAAATGGGATCAGAAAATGAGTCTGGAACAGAGCAGAGTAAGACTAGAGAGTAGCGCCACTCGAATAGCAGCGACACTAGCACCACTAGCGATAGCGAACGTCCCTACTGAAACTCAACCGGTCGTGCACCTGCGCTGGCTCCAATAATATCATATTCTGCGCATGGCAAAAAATGATACGGCCTCAATTGTTTCTTTGGTGTGTGCAGACCGCACCTTTCTTTTACTAGAAATTTCTGAACCCGAAAATTTGTCTCGCTTTAAACGCCGCAAGCGTAGTGGGCGGCGCCATGAGTATGCCCCATTTGCAAAGCATGGAAAGCATAGGTGTTGCCGCTACTCCCTAGTGTGTTTTGCTCTGGTCTGGAATCTGGTAGCGAGGCTAGAACCCGGTTGCGAGGCCGGAATACGAAAACGAACGATTTCTCATTTCAGACAAGCGACGCTGTTGCGAGGCCGAAATAGGTGTAGTCAACACCAAGGTATAAAAATGACGTTTCACTTGAAAAAAAAATCAGTCACGAGTCGCGATTTCTTTGGAGAATCGCTAGAGGAAACGACAGCAGCTGATAAATTACTGACAGTAGGTTAGTGGGAGTGAAAATTTAACCGACAGTAGTGGTTGCAAACTGTAACCTTACTTGACCCTACCAAGCAGGTCAACCTTCAGGCTAGAAAAACCGAGAGACGGGGGCGTAGCCTAAAGACGTGTCGTGTATCATCTCAGGCTGGTCTGTCCACCCAAGAAAATCTGTAGATAAGCGAAGCAGGCTTAGCTGACTTTCACCAGAAGCGCTGTTTTGGAACATTACAGGTTTCAGAATGGTTAGACAAACAAATAAGGTAAAAGTACAATGAATGATCGTGTCTTTATGCCTTTGATGGTCACCGGGGAGGGGGGGGGGGGCGGGTCAAAAAATATGATGGGGGTTCGGGAGGGGTTTTACTCTCAAAGACATTTTTTATTTCTATCAAAGAAGAAGCTGAGGGTTTCTGTGAGTGTCTTTTCTTGGTTCATGGGTCACCTACCTATTCAGTATAATTGGAACGTCTTGGCGTGTTATTGAATTTATCAAGGGGTTTCTGCCTCCAAGACCAGCTGGAGTAAACAAAAACGGTGAGCAAAAAGAAAATTAGCGAGAGATTTAGTGCAGTTTCATCTGCAGATCGTATCTGAGTCGCGACAGCTATTTTGTATTAGAAGAATATCAACAAAAAGTTAAACCGGCTGGCGAAGAGTAAATTTACTTGTCACTCTGGAAAGGTCCAAGGTTTTTTGTTTTGTTTTTTTTCACGGAGATAAGGATAGCTATTAGAGGCTACAACAAGATTTTTCCCACGTTAGCTCTTGCAGGGAGAAACATCATTATATTCGACGTGTTGTCTGTCCGATACTTTTTGGGTACAAGTACTTATACAACTCATCTGCCAAGCTGAGCTTGTCTGGGAAAAGCGAGACGGCCGTGGACAGCCTTTGAATAGTTTGTCGGGCTTGGCTTATTCAACTGCCCAAGTTTCATAACACCTGAGGGGTATTCTCGCCGTTCCCCGAGGACTCCTCGGGGAATCAAAGGGAACGGCGAGAATAGAGGGAGTCACTCCACGCGGACTCCGCGGACAGAAACAGCGAGAACACGGGGAATGCTTCCAGCATGGATTTTGTTCCAGAAATAGATATGCATTTGACGAAATTAGTCTGGAGCCACTTTATTTTTGGTTTTGTTTATTGTGATTATTTTTAATTAATTTTACATTGCACCAACACCAGCAAAAATTGATTCCCCTCCGAATCTGAAAGGGAGTCCTTTTTGATGATGGGGATGATAATCAGAGCATTCCCCGTCCGTGGGGACTCGCGAGAATACGGGGAGTGAGTCCCCGGGACAAACAAAAACGCGGGGACTCATCAAGTGGAGTCCGAGAGGAACGGCGAGAGTACGCTCTGGTTTCAAGAACTGCAAGCTTTACACTACACGACGGGAAGCAACGGCATTAGCCGACCATTACAAGTCCTGAATCCTTCTTCAGCCTAAGCTGCGAATTATAGTAGAAATTAAGTAAAAAATTCTCCACAATGTCCCATCTCAGCTTCCGCGCACATCCAGGCTAGTCCCTTCTTCTATAGTGAACTTTAGTGTGTTTTAATGTTTTGAGTTCTTTTTCATTGTTTTTACTCCGCTGTTTTGTCTTTTCAGCGGGTTATAAAAATAAATAAATAAATAAAAAAAAAGATACAAAAAAAAATTGCGCTAACATGATGAATTGCTCCAGCGACATTTCGGTCTTTTGTGGCAAGGGTCCTCACCAGGCTATGTCTAGAAGCAACGAGCATTGGCTGATTTATCCGTCAAGTCTATTTTTCTTCAAAATTACAAATCCATATTCGATCCCCGTGACCATGCGTGACTGGAGATATACAAAGACAAACCTTACCATACGGTCAGAAGTGCCATAGCAACTAACACAAGTACGGTCAATTTAAACAGACAACAGGTGACACACTATCTGTTAATGGTACAGAAAAATTGTGTTTTAAGCCTCGAAGTATTACGTAGTTGTAAAACGCAACACTTGCAATGTTCCTTTTAACGAAAACATAACACTTAAAAGGTCGTAAGGGAATATTATGCAACCCCCGTAGAAAACATCCGAAGTTTTGTCTGTTGAAACTTGCGCATTCAACTTCTGACAGTGCAGAGAATTCTTAAAGCCAAAATAACATTCACCTTTTCAGGATCAAAACGTGATATTGCAATCTTAATGGTGCTGAAACAGTTTTGCAGATTTTGAAGGGGCTGAAAGGAGTAAACTGTGGTGAAACTTGTGCTACAGCGGACTTTCTCACGGGAAAAGACCCTATCGGTATTACAAATATCTCTAGAATAATCCTGAACAGCCAACCGTTGATTCATAAATAAGTCAGCTCCTTGGCGCAGACATAAAGATTACATTTCAACGCAAAATAGGCGGTAGAAGACCTCAACTCACCTGTTGTTGGATTGATCTGAAATGTGCCATTCGTCTGATCCAGGCTGTATCGAAGGGCGGCGTTCGTATCCGTATCTCTGTCAGTAGCCATTATCTGGCCGATGAGTACCCCTTTCTCCGAATTCTCTTCCACCTTGAACTCATAAATCCCCTTAGAGAACACAGGATCATTATCATTGGCGTCGAGAACATTCACATTCACACTCGTTGAGGCACTCCCTGGAGGGGAGCCGTTATCCATGGCTACCACTGTAAACGAATACCGATCCCGGGTTTCGCGATCCAGCACTTCCTTCAAGTACAAACTTCCACTATTTGGAAAGATGCCAAAAATATGCTCGATTTCCTCCTCTTTTATCCTATAGGTAATGCGAGCATTATTTCCAGTGTCCAAATCTGTCGCCTTGACTTGCAACACTTGTGTGTTCACTGGAAGGGTTTCAAGGATGTTCACTTGATATTCCTTCTTTTCAAAGACTGGGAGGTTGTCATTCACGTCCTGAGCTTCGATATTCAGCGTGACGTTTGAGCGGAGAGCAGGGTTCCCACCATCGATAGCAACAATTACTAATGAGTACTTATGGGTTGTCTCGAAGTCGAGGCTCTTTGCAAGAGACAGATAGCCTTGTTTGGAATCGATCAAGAAGGTCTGATCGGGGTTGTTAGGTAGCTCGTACCTAACGATACCATTATCTCCGCTATCGAGGTCGTCTGCGTGGGCGGCGTATATCGGCAAGCCAAGCTCAGTGTTTTCCGGTACGGAAAGTTTGACGACGGGCGTGTCGAACTCTGGAGCATTGTCGTTGATATCTCCGATAGTGATGTTGACCTGCAAGAATCCCAAAATGTACGCAAGGAAGTAGATAACAAGCTAACAGAGTAAAAGAAATGACACCAAACATGACTCATCTAAACTGCCAAAATCTAAGGTAAGAAAGGCGACTTGAAACTCTGATAAAGCTCTCAGACATAGAAGTTACGAAATATACATCATTAACCAAAAATATCAAAGACAGCTAGGAAAAGTACAAGAACATAAAAGTTTCTAGAAAAAAAAAGTCAGTGACATACAAAAAAGTTCTATATCTCTCTGCAGTAAAGTATAACAGGATAATTGGTTGGTCTGACTTGGTTTGAATGGGTTAGTGTATGTGGGTTAGACCTGTCAATATTTTACTGAACATATTCGGATTATATTGAAAGTGCGGCTCAGACACTACGTGTACCCTGCCACAACCTCAGCTAGTGAATCCACCTGCGCACAGCAGTGAATGTTATTTAAATTCATTCGTGCCTTATTTTATCCGTAGTTTTAATGTGACTTAACAGAATTTTAACCATGTATGACAAATCCCGTGCATTTTGTTAGATCAGAATTTTGGGAATAAATGATATTGAATTGAATTGAAAATTGAATCTAAAGTCCCCTCTCCCCCCCCCCCACAGCTGTCTATGGGTCACTGGAGAATTCGGCTGCTGACCCCGAATCCTCATTCCTCCCATCATGCAGACCATCTATGCAGACAGACCTTTAACCTTGTACACTTTAAAAAAACTGTGTTGTGCGAAAAAGAACGCGCAAAATCTTCAAGAGGGGTTTTGGATGGTCGCTTTGGCCGTCTATCTTGAACTTCGATGGTAGTTCTAAGGACAATTCGAATGACCACGTAAGGAGGTGAGATCGTGATCATCACAAATCTACTTGCTTTGGGGGATAAATACTCCTTCAGGACTGTGAACCATATTTGATAGTGCAAAACGGATATGTCAGCTGAATTTTATTAGAGATATATTTCGACCGTTCTTGGCAAGGGTCCTTTTCAGGCTCAAAGCCGCTCAAGTTGGAAAAGAAAATTTGTGGGAAAACAAATCAAACGAAATATAGCTCTAACAAATTCAGCTGACTTGTCCATTTTGCACTATTAAATACTTGCTTTCTTTGTATTTATTTATTGATAATATTTTATTTCTTTTTTAATTGAATATATATTATTTATTTTTAATTTTTGTAACGAAACCATGCGGCCCACTGTCCCAGAAGAAGTAACTACGTCCCACGATGTCGTAGATTACTTCTCCAGGAAGTCCTGGAACTTCCAGTTTCTCCCAAGACGTTCTTCGAACATCATTATTACAAATCACAACAGTGGCTTTTCATCCCGTTCTTCAGAGCGATGGTATCTCATTTGCTAGATTGTCGTACACGGATTCGCCGCAGGGGAGCTCCGCCCTGGGGCTCAGTAATTCACGAGAGCCACGCACCGAAGCCGACGACCGGCTCTTCGCCGGGGACGACGCTGGGAATGAACGCAAGAAGCGCACTTACATTTTCCACTCGACGAGCCTTGAAGATCTAGACTGTTGATAGTTCGAACTCGTTAAAAAGGTGACACCTGAGCTTCAGTCTGTAACGCGGTTTAATGGGACGTATGCAGAGAAATCTATTAAACGCACTGCAGGAAAGCGTCTCTCGTAGACATTTGCTATTTTACGCACTATCAACATCATAAGGTTTGGGTTATCTATTTTACATCATTCAGCTTCCTTGGTTTCGAAGGAATTTGGAGACATAAAAACCGTAAGCAATTATACACGTTTCTTCGTTACATGACGAACCTTTTGGCTACCCTCAGTCATTTAGCTGGAGCGATAAGAATCCTTCGAGACTAACTTTAGAGACGTATTTCATGAAATTTAATGACGTTTTTTATGTTGCATACGCGGATGATATTCTCCTTGTCAGTAGATGCAGAGCTTCCCTCGCTCGTACAGTTCGAAGGGCTAAAAAACACTTTACATTTGACTTACTTTGAATCTTGATAAATGCGAACATACTTTTTCCCTGCCAAATTCTCCTCTTAAAATAAAAAATACATCCATTGTCACTCTGTACTTTATCTTTCTGGCACCTTCATTCTATTGAAAAAGAGTGACATATGTAAACTACGTAGATGTTCCTGTAAATACTGTAAATACCTGCTTTATTTGCCTACATCAAATCGAAATTGGAGAATAATCCGAAAATACTAAGCTCCCGATATAACAACAAAACTCCCGTGAGCTTCATGATAACTTATCTGGATATTCATGTCGAGGGCGTACCCCATATGACGAGCTCATCCGTTTGTTCTGTTGATGTTTGTATATATAAGGTTTGAAGCCAAGCTGACCATTCATTACGAAAGAAATAGAAAACCGTGATTTTCGGGGTTTTTTCTTGATCAGCTAATTATCCCTCTAGGATGATGTGCGAGGGATAAATATAAATTCGGATATTTCGGTTGCACTTCTGGCAAACCGTCCTCAGCGAAAAACAAAACAAAACTAAATCATAAAATCCACCACAATCACAACAGGAGAACGATGCGGAACCAACAGACAATAAGACGAGATGTGACTAAAAACCCGAAGAAAACGGTGGGGATGCAGATAAAAATAAAATAACGAAAGATAAAATGTGCGTGTTAAAATGTATATGTACAAATCTGTGATTATTTACAATTCTGAGCTCTGTTTATATTTACAATTTACCATCCGTCTGGGAAAGCGCAGAAGCTTTTTGTGATTGTGGTGGATTTTATGATTTAGTTTTGTTTTCTTTTTCGCTGAGGACGGTTTGCCGGAAGTGCAACCGAAACATCCGAATTTATATTTATCCCTCGCACATCATCCCAGAGGGATAATTAGCTGATCAAAAAAAAAAACCCGAAAATCACGGTTTTCTATTTCTTTCGTTGATCTTTGTGTCTATTTTGTTGTACTAGTGTTTCTTCTGTTGCTTATTTGTTTTGTTGTTGTTTTTACTCCATTATCTTCACATTATTTTTGTGCAGGGGGTTACACATACATTATTATTATTATTTTGATCCTTTCGATTCGATGAAGGGAAGAGCCCTTTAAAGGACACCTAGCACTGCATAGTGTTTCTACTCAGATGTTCTGAAATAGTTGACCCCTTTAAGCTCTGCTTAAAGAAATTTACACCCGGCTTTGGTTGTTTTCAGCCTCTTTCCATGTCCCTTGCTTGAGATGACAATCTTGGCCACATTTACATAACCGGTCTCCGGGTGAATAAGGTCCTCGGAAACAGTGATCGGGCGCATGATACATCACGTAAAGGGAATAAACGTGATAATCAGTGACGACCAGTGCTAACAGAGGAGAGGGATACACTAACGTAGTGAAGAATCTCGGAGACGAGGATGGATAAAAATACTAATGAAGTAAAAATTACTGTAATAGATATAGATAGATAGTCCTTTAAGAGCTAAGGTAAAGCCAACAGGCCTCAGCCTAGGACAGTTGACTGAATTAACAATTTATTATGCATTTAGGAGAGCATTAGGCTAAAATAAAATAAAATAACAACAACCATGAAGGTCTTGAGAAGAGTAGAGAAGGACTTAAAGTTTAACAAAAAAGCAAACCTATTTTTGTGTCATTTAGCTGAATACACTGAGTTATTTAGATTCTGCTAGGAGATTTTTTTATTTTCCACTATCTGCTCTAGTAGTGAGGTTCAGAATATCTACGGCTGTCCCCACAGCGCAAATTTTACTATGACGCGGAATGTTTGAATCTGAACACAAACGCGGCTTTTCAGTGGTCAGTGATAAGTTTGGTGAAGACTGCTTAGTGCCTGAACAAAGAAATTTCACAAATCTTTTTAGTCAAGCATACGACACAGGAAATACCACAAATATGACAGCGAAATTCCACTATTTGAAAACTGATTATTCGTTAATAGCGAAGCAACGAAGTAACGCATTTTCATCGGGTCTTCAAGCCTCTTAAAAGTGAATAAGCAAGGGGTAACAAGACTGTCCCATCTCTACCCTTTTCAGTTAAACTTTAAAGAAGAAACAATTACCTGTGTATGACCAAATGACGGTGGCTCCCCTGACGTCGCAGCAACGTTAAGAAGAACGTAGGGGTGGGCCTCGTGGTCCAGCGGCGCATTCGTTCGTATGACTCCTGTTTCAGCACTAATGGTAAAGTAGCTTTCCGGATCGCCGGAATAGATCGAGTATCGGATGTTGTCATCTGGAATAGTTGTCTTAAGTAACTAAATGAACAACGTGGAACGTGTCGCTTCTGTTTTAAGCCGGAAAGCCAAGTTTCCAGAGGAAAGCAACGGCGTCCGATAACCACACAACAACTTTGCTAAGTGGAAGTCGTTCCAGCTCATAATTTTTTGATAGCTCATGCTTTAACAACTGAATAGTATAATATGTAAACAGTTGTAATTTAGTTGTCGAAATCATGTGTATTTTGTACACTATTATTATGTCATTGAAGGGATCCGATGGTTTATGCATAGTTCTGTTTTATACATTATATACTCCTCAGTTCTGAGGGAAATAAATAAATAAATAACTTAACATACGACGTGATAAGATCGTACTCACCACTGGGGCTTTAGAATGAATCTTAGAATTCATATTTCTTATACGAATTCTCAGTTCTAAAATAGGAAATTTACCTCGACAGAACTTTAACTTTGCATCTCAACAAATCTTTTAGGTTGCAGCATAAATATTTTGATCTTAGTTTTCCTGAATTTCCGCGATAGGAAAGGAAGGGTTACAGGCAGGCCCGTATCCAGGAATTTATTTCGGGGGGGGGCCTTTCGGAGGGGGGGGGGTTGCCTGCGGGTTGGACAAAAAAGTGCAAAAACCATATAAATCAGAGGGAAAAGCCTATGAAAATGATTACTTTTGTATGCTTCGGGGGGGGGGGGGGTCAACCCCCTAGCCCCCCCCCCCCCTCCCCCCTGGATACGGCCTTGGTTACAGGTATAGGCTTCAACACAACTTTAAACAACCAATTGCCAGTTCAGGCTCAAACCGTCTCCTGGCCGTCAGCTTTTATCACAGAGGGATTGTAAAATATATCCTTAAATCACCCCTCTTGCTTATTCTGCCTTTTGTAATATACCTAGCTCCCTCGTGGAATTAAAAGCTTCTAAAATCCCCACCCTTTTCCGTTGTTTCATTTTGTGCCTACGAATTTTTAGCGATTTTTTGACGAGTTTTGCCCGTCACACAACGCGAAGTTTGCCGGAATCTTCAATATCCGCTGACAACTCTTTCACACATAAGGATACGAGAATCTTCTGTTTTTTAACTTATTTTACTGCTTGAACTTTTTAACCATGTGGCGTTCAGTTTTCAAACGTTTTGCTCCCAGCCACCGCATCGGAGAGCAGGAAGGCTCGATAGTGTAGACAAGCGCTAACAAGAAAATCGCTAATTTCAGGTGGAAAGTTATGGTATTTTTGAAAAGATTTTTTCTGCTCCCTTTTATGTGGAAACGATCATTTCTAGTAAGATGTGCTTTAAAGGAGCGAGACTGGGTAGACTAGATGTTAGTTGTGAATAATGTTGGCTGGTATTAGGATTTTTCGGAACAAAAAAGGTACCGTTTTCTCCCCATTTACCGCCACATCAATTAACTTCTATAACACTGACCAGGAAAAAGCTTTCACCTTTCAAGGAAAGGGCAGTTTCGCTGCGGAGGTTCACACCATTTTCTGGTAGAGCAACAGCACTAACAATATTCTGATTCAAGTGCACATTAGACAATGATGATGATCAGCCCCGGAGGACTATAATCGGAAATAGTGAAAAAGTTTTCAACATTAAGACAACGTCACAGCTTTCACGAATTCCTGCCGTTCCCACCTAAAGCTGTACACAGCCGTGAAGACTAATTTCTCGCTCATACTTTGCATTTGATGCCGCGATGAAAAAAAAAGCTTAAAAGTTTAAACTGCTCACCTGTAACGCTGGAGGCCGTGACGGTTCCCACCACGGAGTTCCGCTCCACATCTTCTCTAACGGAGAAAGTATAGCGAGCCTTCTCAAATGTAGGGGGTTGATGACTTGAATCAATAACACTCACTAGCACCTCAGAATCAACAGCTGACTTCAGCCCCCCACCATCAGAAGCAGAAATATTTAACCGATGCATCGGCTTTGACTTGCTTAAAGGTCTCTGCACGTAAATCTCTCCGGTAGACGGCTCAACGCGGAAGAGGTTGTTTTCGTTTCCGGCCGTTATGACGTAACGAACAGTCCCAAACGTTCCAGAGTCTTTGTCCGTTGCAACGACGACAACGATGGGAGTAGAGAACACTTCACGCTCCCGCAAGCTGACGTTGTACTCACGAGGGTAAAAGACAGGTCGATTGTCGTTGACGTCGCTGATCTGGATCTTGACCATGGCAGTAGTGCTTAGACCACCTAGAAGCGAAGCGGGGTAAGTTAAAGAACTAAAGTTACATGTGTAAAGACAAGTGGATGAGGAAATTCCTAATCCGGCAACTAGATCTGATTGTGAGATTCCAACTCTACACGCAAGTTACGCTACCTTTACAAAGTATTTAACATTAATTTTATTTGTTAACTATCAAAATTCCCAAGGCATAGATGGAGTAAAAGAAAAAGAAGGAAAAGCAGAAGATGCATCCCAGCAACACGGATTGGGAAGTCCCTTGCGGTCAAGTTACACTTTGAGAACGCAGTTAAGGACGGCTTCAAATCATAGTATTATACAGAGTTGACACACTCAAATGCGAATTGTTCAATCCCTTCGCAGTACGTAGGTGGTTGCTATAACACCAACCGTTCTGGAACCGTATGGGGAAACCATGAATCGCCCAGAGACAATCCATATTCTTCCAAGTCAATCCCATCCGGTATAGCCTATAGTTGTATGTGCCTGAATGCAATGGAATCCAATAGCTTTAACTGAACGCTGGTTCATCTTTTTTCTCTTTTTCTCTCCTATCTTCCTTCTCGACAATTTTTGTTGAACAAAATCGTGTGGGTAACAAATAGACTAACTTACTTACTACTGTTATTTGCGCCCGAACCTAATGAGGAAGAAAACCTTCATCCCCTATCAGCAGCCCACGCAAACTAAAGCCCCTCCTTCGACGCTATATAATACAAAGCAAGAGAAAAGGCTTTCGCCTCTAAATAACTCTTAGGAAATTTTGAGTAGTCGAACTGATCAGAGTTAAAATCTCATCAACAATGCACTTAAAACTATTGATCGATTCAGCATTAACCGCATCTTCGGTAAGGCTGTTCCAAGGATCAACAATTCTGTTGCCAAAACCCCACTTAAAAACGTCCTTGTGGAATCTTGACTTTGTAAGCTTGTACGCGTGCCCCCGATGATGACGGTTAATACTGAATCTTACTAAATCAGTCACTACAAATTGTCATAACTTCCATTGATTAATTTGAATGTTTCAATCAAGTCTCCTCTAAAAAATCTGTATGCAACGGAGGGAAGGCACAACTTGGCTAATCTCACTTGGTAGGGGAGATCGCGCAGATCTGGTACGAACTTCGTAGGTACGAACTTCGTATATTATATTTCGCAGAAAAGGCTCGGCAGAAAATACTGAGAAAAGGCTTTTTATGTTTCATCTATTTTTATTTTTTTATTTATGCAAAGTCGAACATCTAAATGTTTCCTACTATATAAAACATTAAAGACTAGAATAAAAGAAAAGTGTTTATATGTCCCATATTTTGGAACGCTGACTCTTGAATGATATATTTAATGACAAGAAAAAAAGTTATATTTTAGACAAAAACACAACGGACGAAGCGGCAGGGGAAGGACAGATCAATCAAGATGTCAGAGACTACTACATTTAGCAAGAGTAACCTCAAAATAACAACTGACATATTTTACATTTAGCAGAACCGTTACATAGGGTCTGATAATCCGCTGTTTTGCTTAAACCCAACTCCTCTCTGTATATTAATATACCAGCGGCTTTTCATATTGCGAAATTGTCATAAGGACTGAACAATACACATACAGATTCACGTATTTCAGGATGCTACTCGCCAGTAGCTAACTCTTTGCTCACCCCCTGGACGCGGTTCGGCGACGTCAGGCTTCTCAATTTCCTTCTATGAGAATGGTGAATCATCGCTGAATAATTAAGTTTGAAACATCAGCGTGTAGGAAGTTCATTCTTGCAAATATTTTCAACATCTCCTTTCGTTTTTATTTTTGTTCCTGCTCAACATTGGTTGCTATGGGGGACATTTTTGGTCGCTATGGGGGACAGTTTCATGCCTAAATCTTGCCTGGTATTGAGGTGGCCCACAAGAGGGGGTGGATTTGT
Source organism: Branchinecta lynchi (assembly GCA_023053575.1). Lineage (NCBI taxonomy): Eukaryota > Metazoa > Arthropoda > Branchiopoda > Anostraca > Branchinectidae > Branchinecta > Branchinecta lynchi. The sequence goes on from JAKZAP010000001.1 coordinate 5,191,757, forward strand.
GTCAAGCAGATTGGACTAGTAGCCTATGCCCAGGTCGTGATACGGACTTAATCGCATAAGCTCAATCAAATCAGATGCAAGTCATCACAGCCCGGTTTAGCAGGCCCGCATTAAAAAAAAAATCCCACAAGAAGCAAGACTGTCGTGACACTGACAGGTTACTAATGCAGAATAAAAAAGTTCAAATTATAATTGGCGAAAGACTCTGCTTTGCATGCACGCGGCTGTTTTTACACACGACAGAAATTACTAGCCGCTATCGCATAAATGGCAGTTGCGCACTCAATGACAACCAGCTACACGAAAGGATGGCGAAAATCCGTTTTCCTCGTCATTATCGTCTGGATCTAAAACTTTCTCAAGTCCATGCACAGCTTCCTACATCTCGTCTCGGCTAGATTTAGGTGACAAAACCGGCTCGACCTTTTTGGTTGTACCGTTTGCTTGCGCTTCTGATTTGAGCTCTATTAGGAATTTTCCTGCCAAAGGAGGACAAAATACCGGACAAGAAAACAGAAATCTGATGTTTTATTTCGGCCCTTGTTAGCAATGGTCCTCTTTAGGCCGTAGGTAAAGCTATGAACTTGAGCTACAACTTTAAAGGACCCTTCTTACTATTTACTGTTCATTTTCCAGTATGGTTGAATACTTGGAAACAAGGCTTTGCTTTTAACAGATTTCCCACGGCTATGGCTGTTTTAAGGCTTTTCCCAGGCCCGTTGACTTCTAGCAAAAAGCAAGGAAAAAATTCACATGACAGTTTTTTCTGATGAATAAACTTCCCTTAAAGAACTGTCGACTGCATGAGATGCATCGAAGAAATCAAAACAAGGCAAATGCGCACAAGTGTCGTTAGGGACGTTAGAATGTGTCGTATGAATTTAGGGTCTCTGGACTGGATGGAGTGGAGGTAGGTTTCAGTAGTAATATAGATAAGACAGGTCCTTTAACTAAGGTCTCAAGAGTCAAGGGAAGCCTAAACATTGACAAGAAAGGCAGCTGACTGATCGGTAAAACACATCAAAAAATGATCAGTCAGGTTGGGATGTATATATATATATGTGTATTTAAAAGCCAGTGGCCATATACACAACTACAAACACAAAAAAATAAACGTAAAAGAAAAACACTAACACTCAACACCTTCAAGTCGCTGCCTTCCGCGCCTCTACGCCTTTCTCTATAAAGCAACATAACGCAATAATCGAATCTGTCGAAGTAGTCCCCAAAATACCAGGGAGCAGCGGTACACCCCCTCGAAAATATTTATCCCTCAAATTCACCAAACTTTGGCAACTATTCAGAAAATGGTCCAGCCCATCCCAACCTCCCCACAAAGGGATACTTATAGAATACTTGATAAATCTGAGGTAACATCACAAGAAAAGGTTGTTGAACAAGTTCAAGCTCAAGTTTTTTTAATTTTACACAAAAAATGCAAATACATGACACAAGCATTGTGGAGAACAAAATTTTTTAAAATTTTACGATAATAACAACACTAACCTCTATCGGTAGCGATGATCGGGAACTCGTAAAGCGGCCTCTTCTCGTGGTCCAACACTGATGATATGCAAACTTCTCCAGTAGTTGGTCGAACTTCAAATTCTCCATTCCTTAGGAAACCCTCTCCGACTGTATAGTTGACCAGTGCGTTGACTCCGCAGTCTGGATCTGTGGCCGACACCTGGAAGAACAGAAATCAATCAATCAACTTTATTCCAGTAAAAAATGACCGTATCACAAAGAAAACAGGGAAAAAAGAAGAAGACAAAAAAAGAACGAAAGCGGCAACAAGTGGTATTTCGTGACTCTATGCTTACTCTTTAAGTCAACCCAAGAGTTATAACTTTGTATCGAAAACCCATTCCAGTGTGACAAGTAGGCGCAAGTAGGGTTCTTACAGAAAACAAAACATGTTTGGTTCGATAAAAAAAAATGGCCGGGACAAAAGTTGTTTTAATGCTGCTGCAAACAAATTTTCTTGCTTCTAGGTTAACTGCAATAGGAATCGTGGCTCTAGCCTCGCCCATTTTTTTGTTTGCTTTTAGGTTAACCTTGTTTTCCAACTGTGATAGAAATTAAAAGGTATTTTCTTTTTTCATATCTCTATCGCTGCAGCGATTCAGCCCATCAAATGATCGTGGTCACCCTACATGACGCGGTTATTTTCGCCAAACAAATTTCGGACACAACCTACCAAGAAACAAAACCTATTTTCTACTCTACTACCATTGCCACGGACGTCTATTTATCTTCCAAATCTTATAATCTGAATAGGTCACCTTCAAGATGCTGTCTCGTAAAGCAATTATTCCTCGCGTTTTTCTACGCACACAAGCTATCGTGCGACGATTTTCGACCAGCAACCGAGGCCACGCTTTTCAAGACTAGCTTACATGTTTCAGACAATTTTACTACCCCACCACCAAGGCCGTATCCAGGGAAGGGGGTTGAAACCCTCCCCGAAACATACAAAAATAATAATTTGTATAGGCTTTTCCCTCTGATGTATGTCTTTATTGTACTTTTTTGTCCGACCGGCAGGCAACCCCCCCCCCCCCCCCCCCCAATAAATTCCTGGATACGGCCCTGCCCACTACTATTACCACGGATGTCTGTTTATCTTCCCACTTTGATGTTTTGAACGGATCCTCTTGAGATGCTTAGTCTTGACAAGCTTTCTTCTTCGCACACGAGCTCCGTTTTCTGCTCGACGCGCAACGGTATAACCCCCAGGCAATATCCTATTCGCATTCTTGTAAATAGCTACACCGCTCCTGGCTACATGTCAGTAACTGCTAATGCATAGCGCAGCAGGTGTCTATGAAATAGAACGGACTGAAAATGTTTTGGCGGGCGATCGGCAGATTGACGCTCAACAGGTATGAAAGCCCTGACGAAGGGCCCAATACAAACGATTATCTTACCATAGGTGGTGAACGACAAGTCAAACCCTTTTCAGGTGCAATCACCAGTTTTTTAAACAGTTCCACGTACTCAGTACCAACAGCATTCCTTCAACAAAATGTCCATCAGTCACCTTGGCGATGGCAACGCAAAAATCCCGAGTTATGACGACAGATATGGGCGAATGAATCGACCTTTTTCTACTGAAGAGCTTGACAAAGCTGCTTGAAGAAGCTTCAGGAAGGGCCTGAAGCCCAGTGTTTTAACTTCGACCGCCAAATAAATGTACCATGGACATGTAAAGTTGATTTCTTCGGGGTTGAACTTCCGACGTCACTTCCCTCACGGTAACTTGGTCTCTAGTAAATTTCGTAACCTACATTGGCCTGACATATCACAAAAAATCAACGAGAAACCAACGAAAATGAACGAAAGCATTCGCCTTTTATTCCAGTATACTCATTGGCCATTTGGCCGAAACACGAAAAGCAGTCAAGTCTACCCAGGGGCTTTGCAAACGAAGGAGTCCATACGACAGGCATCCGTAAGAAGACTGGACTTCTAAATCCAGACAATCGGGTCTTGTATATTTCCGGCCTTCGAGTAACCCCGTGGGCATGTTATTTACCCCTAAACAACCGCTGGAAAATGTACACTGTAAAAAGTTATCCGAATAAGGATGCAGTATTTGCTACTGGGACTAATCTTATCTCTATTGGGATAACATTAATCCGAATTAGGGATAATCTTATCTCAATAAAGATAAGAGTAATCCCAGTGGCAAATACTGCAAGATTTTTTTTTACAGTGTAAACAAAATAATACTGGTGTTACTGGCATATTAAGGCCAGACGTCCAACCCGCTGGGAAAACCAAGTTCAGATATGGATTAGTATTTTTCACCCATGTATCAAATCACGAATCGACTTCAGAAGAAAACTTTCCTTCTTCCAATTCCCGGTCTTGGCGGATTCGAGTAGAAATACGGTAAGAAAATAACTTTCAAAAAAGGATTCAGTATGTCTCCTTACCTATAAACCAACTATTTGTTTAATTTACAAAAGTACTTGTTCGTCCCTTAATTTAAATCCCTCTCCCCGCCCCTAAGGAATCCACACACCAAGTTTGAACAAAATATCTCAACCACTTCGAGAGTTATCGTGCTAATACACGGTTAGACGGACGGACAGACAAACTACTTTTACTAAGTCACAGATATCCTGTAACTGGCGTTTTGTGATAAAACAAACTGGTAAGCTTGCAAATAACAATAACGGAGTAACGATCATTTCGTGCGGGTGGCAGTGTTGCCACTTATACCGCATTTCGCGGCATAAAGCCACGATTCTGAGGGAAATGCCACATAAAATTTTGATTATACCACATACCGCAATTATGCCGCGAAATGGCTTTTTTTACTGTATTCATTCAAGTACGTAATTTGCCCAACTTGAAGTTACTTGTCTTTCGCGTATGTCTGGCAAGACATGTCTTTGATGCCCATAAAACGGGGATGTCAAAGCCGCATTCGTTTAGATTCGCGCAAGTCAAGGAAGTTTTGTCCCGCAGCTTGTCCCGTGGGAGACTATTCTGTTCCGACACTGGGTTGAGTTTGCAGGTTTGAGATTCTCATTTCATCTGATGGCATCTGTCAGCCAGTCCATTTCCGCTCAATAATTTGTGTTTTTTAGTTAAGAATAAGAACCTGGCTTGTCTTACGCGACAGGATTTCTTGATGGTAACTATATTTAAGAAATATATCATCAGTTCAGAGAGAGTTTATTCGACAATTATACATACTACATGTGGGCCACCCAAAAAGTACTGGCCTACTCTAGGGGGTTGGCGGTTTTTCTGCTTCTATAGTCTGTTCCTTTACCAAAACAACATGTTAACTTGAAACCAAGTTTTAACTCGTTGCCAGTACAGGGGAGCGCTATGCGAGGCTTCTAAATCCCTCAGTCCAATAAACTAGCGACACTCAAACCGTTTGTGGTGGTCAATACAATCTGACTACCCCTTGTGATGTAGTATTCTCGGAAAATATGTTTATAGGCCTATCCCTGTATACGGTTGTGTTAACTCGAAGGATGGGGAGGGGGGGGGGGGGCTCAGGGACTGTTAACTTCTGTGTTAAGCACTAGTTATAAAGTGAAAAAATTCTGCATATATCGGTGTAATGCAGAAACTACAATGCACAAGTGAAAATTAGAGATGGTACCTTACGAGGGGATATGATGGGATGGTACAAATGTGCGGAAGGGTGGTCAGTGTGAACTGTGAAAGTGCTGTATGTTATAATCTAAATAGTACTTCAGCCCAAGCTGACTGCGAATCATATTTGACGGTGCAAAACGGATAATTCAGCTACATTTTATTAGAGATATATTTCGGCCCTTCTGGGCAAAGATCTTCTTCAGACTCAAGCCGCTCAAGCTCGTTTTGCACCGTCAAATATGATTCAAAAATCTGATCAAAATTCAGATTTTTAAGGAAGAACCTTTGATTTTTTTTTTCCACAAGCTCATTTTCCAGCTTGAGCCTGAAGAGGACCCTTGCCAAGAAGGGCCGAAATATAGCTCTAATAAAATGTAGCTGACTTGTACGTTTTGCACCGTCAAATATGTTATAACCTAGCCTACTGAGGGGTGGGATACGAGAAATTTTCGGCAAATACAGGTATACTACTTGAATTCTAATTCGCAAGCGGAAATCAGAAAGAATAACATATTAGTGGGTCTGGTGTGTTGGTACACGATGTACGGTGGGGTAGTATGGCGCAGGTGGGGTCAGTGAATGGATACTTATACTTCAGAAAACTGAAATGGTCATGTTGAAAAATGGGATCATTAGGTGATAGCCACTCCTTAGGTATTGGTACTTATCGGGTGTACTGAGTGGCGGCGCCATCTCAAATTTCTTGGAGATCGGGATTATATATAGGAAGATAGATGTTAAGACCGGACAAAAGCCTAGAGCTTAGCCAGCCATACCATATCCGTAAGGATATAGCTGTTCTACTAAACATTATGCGATGAATGCTGAAATTCGAAGCTTAGACTTAATTCTCACCACATTTCACTGGACAATGAATCAACATTCATATTAAAATGAAATTTTCTTAAACTTTCTCTCCCCAGAATGGGACAAAAACGCGAATTTTTGGCATGCCGCAAATTTTACCGCATTTTGGTTGAAGGATACCGCGGAAATGCCGCGTTTTGACGAGGCCAGCACCGTGGTCGGTCGAGTGGCACCACCGGCGGGTGGTGAGGTAATCGAGAACTTTTCAACCAGGAACCCATTTCCCGGTAAGAGCCGATTTAAAACTGCACTGGTAAGGTAGTGCAACAATCAGCACTGCTCAGTGGGCAATTAACAATATAAGAGTAAAAGAAAAGCAATTCCTATGACGAGTCGAAATACACTGCCAGACAAATAATTTCGACCGAAAACTTCTTATACTACTTGGCAACTCCCGCGTAACCTGAGCAGAAATTGGAATAATCATCACAACTACTGCTAATTATAGTTGCGAGGGGACCAAAAACTGGTGAAGTGAGTGTACCAACCTTCACTACCGAGCGTACATACGTGGTTCATTCACTTCAATACTCCGCGAGAATGAAGAAAAAAAGCTTTGTAGTGCAAGAACAGAAAGATACCAACTAAGCAGGTGCCACTGAAGTCAAGACGTGGGTGAAACAACAAGTCTAAAATCTACAAGTGGGTCTTTGACTCAAAATATTTACTAAAAGGGTCTATTAGACTGAAATTAAAAGCCTTCATCGCTCTACTACGTCATGTCTGAGTAACCAGCGTAGTCAACAGCCCGCAAAGATTCGATTCCAATTGTTTCCGCGTGATAGCAGTTGTCAATGCGGTCAATCATTACGGAGCGTATTTTTTGTGTTACAGAATATTTGTTAGTGCAAGTTTATTTGTTTTGAATATTTCATCCTCGTTCAAGTGATGGTTTTCACTTTCAGAGTAGGAATGGGTGTTCTTTTCATAGTTTTTTTCGTTACTTCAACTTTTACATATCAAACAATGTCATTGACCAGTGACATTGTCGGAACAAGAAGAACAGAAGGTATGTTGTTGCGGAGTTTTGAAGGTTGTACGAGGGAGACGGAGTGAAATTACAGGCTGTTGGAAGGCACTTATTTATCCCCGCTTTGTTTTAACATGATGTATGACCATTGTTAAGTTTGTCCTGCATTTTCATCACGATGAATAAATCTAAATTGAACTAAATCCCTTCGGTTAAATTTTAACTAACTGGTCGCTAGCCCACCCATTGCCAACAAATGCTGCCACAAACTTTAGTCCTCAGTGGCGATAAACTGAGAAATATAAGAAGATTGAAAAGGCAGTGGAAGTCGGATAAGCAGGCTGAGAGAAAACGCTTGTTTATCCATCCAATTAACTTTTAACCAATGGACTGGTAGCTTACCCACCCATTTGTAATAAATGCATTCAAGGATCACGGGTCCGGCACTCAGCGACGTCAAACTGAGAAATACGAAAAGGTTGAAAGAATGTCCGAGGCGGTTGAAGTCGATTGGCGGGGAATTCAACAGAAACATTTATTTAGCCCTTGAGATTGCCTGCCTCACTTGCCCAGTAGTCAACAAAGCATCTAAACGACACTAAAAGGAGACATGGAATTGCTAGAGACATGCAGAGGCGTTATTAGCCAAAACAATTTTTTTTGGGGGGGAGGGGAGCATTTACCGACTGGCTAGTATTTTACCGACTGTTCTGCAGAAAAACGACTGATTTTCAGAAAAACCGACTGTTTTTTAGAAAAACCGACTGTTTTTAAGAAAAATCAGCGGTTCTTACGAAAAATTGCGGCGCGTCGCGCCGACTCGGTTATTTTTTTTACCGACTGGCCAGCAACTTTGGTGGGGCGTCCCCCCTCCCCCCCCCATATGTGACTCCCCTGGAGACAAGTAGGGAACACAAAACGATCCAGTAAATTCGCTTCTAGCAATGAATCCCAATACCGATGTGCTGACACTCTTCCCAATGAGAGCGACATGGACTCAACCCTACGCTTGTATACTCATGTCTGAACTAGACTATAATGATTGGCCTGGCAATTCTGCCGCAAATTACTGGCAGCTACTTTCAGCCAAGACGGAGTCACTGCACGTAGCATGATCCGGGTCTGTGTAGTAGGCGCATTTTATTGCCACGGTAACAATCCGTACCGTGTCATTATGAGCAATCGACAAACTAATCGCTACGAGTTTACTTCCACTGAGCTCCGTATAGCAGCCGGCAGACAAACATAAAGCTGCCGCTCGTCGAGACGAGACATGTACACCGTAAGGTTTAGACACATTTTCAATTCCTCACACCTCCCAATCACAAACTTATTCAGCTAGAAAATTGCGTGGTTTTCTCCAGTTGTATGAAAATCTACATTCCCAAAATCCAGCCAATCCGGGGCAAAATCAAACGGTCCCATGATGCTTATTTTGTCGTTTTGATCAAGAGACGGGGTACTTCCAGAAAGGGCAGGACGACGAAACTTGCGTGGCACATTGGGAACTGACCATATTCAGCTCGAAATTGTTTCTTCCGGGATTCTATTATCAGTAAGGGAGTGTAGGGCGAGGGAATACCGAACTGTGACATGTGTACCTCTCGAACAAGGGATCTGGTTGTCTTGTGGCAAATGTTCACAAGCTTCTGACAATGTACCGTCGCAAGTGCCATGCGAGCTTTCGGTTCTTGTTGGGTTTACATTTGATTTGTTCTTCTTCTTTTTTTTACCAAAGATATTGTACTTAACTAATGTGGACAAGATTTTTAGTATAGTGTTTGACGTCCGCAACGTATTTAGAGTATTAATAAAAGATGATCCTATTCCACCGGACAGGCTAGAGATTGAAGCCTAAATTGCTTTGTCATATCATTTTGCAGTAACCAGCGCGATAAACAGCCTGGTAAGTTTCGATAGGCTACTCATTACCAGCCAGTGCTTCGCGATCCATATCTTCGTTAATATGCTCAAATGATCGTAGGATATTCCACCATCAATCCAATTTTAGTTTAGGCAAACAGAAGGCCGCTAGTACGTTCTTCAACTTGCAGCCAATTGAACAGTTTGATCTCTAAAACTTACACCGTAAGCCCTCCACGTCAATGTCTAGATCGCCCACATCCCAGTCTCTAGTTAAAATCTCGGTGTACACCTTTTCATCCTAAATATATGACGGATTATTCTGTCAGAAATTACAAAACTCAAATAAAGTACATTCATCTTTCTGCTGGAGGCTATTTTGACAGTGTCCAGCCGCGTACTTCCGAATCGCCTCACTAGACAATCTCACGGTCTTCTCGGCTCCCGGTTCCAATTTGCGTTTTGAATGTGGGGGATCTAGACATTACAAATGGGAGAATGCTTCTGCATTAACTCCTTTAAAGAAAACAGAAAGAACAGCCAAACGAGTAGGGGCCTCATTGGTAAAACCAGTCGTAACATATACTTGGCCAGGAACCAATTCTACAAATACTGCCCTTGAATTAAGCAGAACAACCAGTCGGAGTGTAACGTAGCCAGCGTTCTAGCTTTGGGGTAGTCATTAGTCTATCATTCGACACCGCCCATTCTGCTAAAACAAGGCGAGTCTCAAGAACAATAAAGAATATTTCTTAGATTAAATTCCTCCCTAAAATAAAAGGGTCAACCATTCCGTGGCCGACCAGGCAAGTGATAGGAGTGATAGGAGCGCGAAAGGTTAAACATTCGGTTTAGTGCTCATCTGAACAGTAAAAGATAGCACAAGCACAAAATTAATCCTGGACTACAGAATGCGATAAGTCTTCAACCAAATAGGCTAAGGGAAAGTGCAACAGCGGGGGAAATTAAATAGGGAAGAATATTTGATGATGCAGGGAAACTTATTTCCTATGTATATATTCTGATACCTTCAGAAAGAGTTACAAACTACCTCGAGTCTGCTCCAGCCTTCGATGGTTTTGCTGCTACCATTGACGATATCGTTCTAACTTACCCTAGGCTACTCCGAAAATCTCGCAAATAGGGAGATTAAGATTACTGCTACCAATGACGATACCGTCACACCCACGGGCACCAATTTTTTAGGCATAGGGGGGGGGGGGGGCAGGGGGCTGTGCCCTTCCCCTAGACTTCAAAGTCTTCCTCCATAGTGCTATTTTTTGCCGATAAATAGTTTGAAAAGGTAAAATGCAAAGCAATTAAGCAATGAATATACTTTACAGAGTTAATAAATTTCGATTACGTGTAATATACCCGGAACTGGGGCCCAAAATTGACCCTTACCCCCTCTAAGGTTTACTCAAACGGTGCCACCGATTACACGATGCTCTAGGCCATTCCGAAAGCATAGAAATGGGACGGAACAAGATTGACAGCTAGAAACAATCCTCGATCGACTTCTCTGCACTATTGCTTGGTGCTTCGGGGCTGGGTCAGGCTATCGCAATGTCTGAAGCCAAACATGAGTTATTTCCTTTACCCTGTTCTAACGACGGTCAGACATAAAATGACAACAGAATGACAGCTGTTCCCTTTGAGTGTCGAACCATCGATTTCTAGATGTGACTGTGCTAACCGCAGCACACGGTGTGCTTATCCTCAACCTAATTACTAAAACAACCAGCTCTCTCCTTTGTTTAGACAAGCAAAACTTGAGAAAACCTTATTATAAACTAAGCTAAGTAGCTAGCTTCTTGCTCCTAGATGTCATCGGGCGTGGGACCCGGACACAGGACCAAGAATTTCTATCGTGTTCGGGTAATCCAGTCAGTTCAAAAACCGATCAGACAGTAATCGTCTGAAGCCCGTCATTACTGAGAGCGTACTTTCGTGCTCATGTGAATCCGCCTAAGGTGCCTCTGATTGCTGTGGCAATCATACATTTCATACGTCTTCGAACTCGCAAGTGACATGCAAAGCATCAATATTCAGGCGTCGCCGAAGAACTCTGACGACGTAAAATTAACCAATTACCGAGGATAAGGTGATTGGTCACGTTCCTTGATGTGTACTACTTTCCTGGCAGCAATTGACGTCAAGCCTTTGCGCAGAACACGACATAGTTCATGATCTGCCAGAGTAAATTTACCGCTTCACTGAACCCGACCTTTTAGGTAAGTCGAGCCCCAGCCGCCATCCAAAACGATACCGGGAATGGCGCTACTCCTGGCTTTTGCTTCAGATGGACGATCAAGGTGGGCGCGGTCCAGGATTGGAATTCCCTGCAGGTTTTTCAAGATTATCGTTAAGTCAGTACAGGGAAGCTGGGCTTTTTCAACTTCACGACAAAACTGTAGAAAATCCGACCGGGGACAGATGATGGCTTGTCTGCATCATGAGACAGGCAGATTTGTCACATGCGCTTTGACCCCCCCCCCCCCAGACGAAACCACCGCTCAAATTTAGCTGCAGCTCAGAAGGGCTTTGAGACAGAGGCTCTTGTACTTTGGACAACAACCAAATCGTTTTCTATAGACGACTTTTGGAAGACACTTCCAAACAGTAGCCTAAGTTGTAACAATGCTGGACTTCAAGCAAAAAAAGAACCAGAGACGCCTGCACCCACACCCAAAATCGTCTAAGCAAGTAAGAAGCTACACATATTCTCATGAGAAAAGTGAGGAGAAGTTATATCTTCGGAAACAATTACGCACTACTTGCAGCTTTCCTACTTCACAGCCAGGAATGATCTAGTGAGGACCTCCGAATGGTTTATCAGGAGGGCATGGATTTGCTCTTTCATCTTTATTGTCACTCGATCTGTAGACCGAACCAAACCCTACATTTGTTTTGAGCCCTCACAAGTTAAAGATTTTGCCGACTAGAAACTTCCGAAGGAGACAAGACTGACAATTGTTTAGCCTAAATATAACTGAAGGTTCTGGCACCATCTCTTTCGTCCTAGTCTTTCTAGAGCTCCAGTACTCGAACGCCAACTGCAGAGGTTCACACGCAAGGCAATTATATCCCAACCCGGAGGACTAGCGCCGTCAAGGAAAATCGCATCAGATTTTAAAACAACCCGGGCGTAGAAAAGCTTATCCACTCGTCAGTCGACTCGAAAGGAATGCGGCTCGTATACACTCCGCCTCGGGTCTCCCCTCTTCTAAATTAGTACGCGCAACATTCCGAGTCTCGATGGCTAAACACAGTTGCCCTCAGGGATGAGCGAAACTAAACAGCCAAACAAGTCGGCTTTCAACAGTTCAAAGCACCAAAGACTCTTCGTTGTTTCAAGAATGATGACACGTTTCAAGTACCTTGCAGAGCAACAGATCCAGATGTTTGTCTTTCTCGTCATAATATGCGACTGGAGAAGAATCTATTGTCCAACTACTGTCAAAGCAGAAATAACACACCGAGACGTTCATGAAACTTCCAGAAACAACTGGGACGAAGATGTCCAGCACGAAGATAAGATACCGATTTGTCACCATTCACTGTCAGCGCAAGTCGCTGACAAATAACCAAACCATAGTCGCTGTTGAAGGACCACCCACCAACCATGGCATTCAGTCCCCCCTCACTGAGGATCTAATCCGTCGCGGAACCTCGGGGTACAAGACAACAATTACAGACTTGGCTGATGACAGGGTGAAGCTTTTATAATGACCGGGTTCGGTGAATGCCCTGTTCGACTATATCTTATGTTCTGGGCTAAGAGAGGGGGACCAATTTTAATTCTGAATGATGGAGGTGAGTTGCGGCCTGCGGGAAGGTATTTCCTTCAGTCTGCTTCCACCAGCGAAAAAGTTACTCTGTGACGGGACGATCTTGGGATGACTGTATTTACTCCCACAGCGTCCCTTAGCAGAATGCCCCCAAAAAGTCATAGAGCAAAACGTACTGGCTCGTAAACGTCCCCGGTTAAACATGATTAGAGTCCAAGTCACAAAAATCAAAGTCTAAGCCTCTTTTCAGATTACAAGCTTTTTATCGGACCCCGCATTCTTGGCCTATTCTTGAAGAAAGCTCATAACTCTTCAATTGGCATAAATATCTCGTGATCTCCCTCTATTTCCGACATTTCGGTAAGTTTTCGAAATTTGCAACAAAAGGATTTAAAATCTAACCTTTTCTCGACGGTACAAGAACTCCCAAATTGCTTCAACTTTTTACCGGCGATCCTTGCGTGAAGATACCATCTAACTGCCCAGGACCTTTACCTCTCTCTTCTTGACTATTTTTCCACTAGCCATTTAGAGAGAAGATTTCTTAGGCCGTTTCTTCTTTTAGTCCTTTTTTTTGGGATCCCAAAACGTAAGTGGAGGGATACCTATGACATCGCAAAAATGTCCGTCTGTCTGTGAGCACGATAACTCTCGAAGGGAATGAGATATCTTAATGAATCTTGGTGTGAGGATTCACTGGGTCTGGTGAAGTTCGTAGATGGGCTCTGTATTTAGGGGTAGGGGAGGGGGCTCAAATTAAGAGACAAACAAAATATTTTTAAACAGCTAATGTGATGGTCGATTATGGGGTAAGAAGGCATGCTGAGCACGATACTGAAAACCATTTTCTCGCCGGACAAGTAGTTCGTCCAGAATCCGGCAAAAAACGGAAAGTTGGTTAAAAGTAAATGTTTTATTTGAAGTTGGTTAAATGTTCGAGTTAGGGGTAAAAGACATGCTGAACACGATGGTGAAAACCATTTTTTCGCCGAACAACTAGTTCACCCAGAATCCGGCAAAAACCGGAAAAATTTTTAAAGCAAAATTTGATTAGATGACAGATTAAGGGGTAAGAAGAGAGGCTGATTCTGTATATGACAACATCTTTTACCCGGACATACAATTAGTCCGGTATCCGGTTGTAACCGGATTTTTTTTAAGTCAAAGTCTTATTTAAAGTTGATTGGATGTTCTTTATAGGGATAATGAGAAACGCTAAATTCGTTTTTGAATTTTCTTTTTTTGCTGGACTAGTATTTCGCTCGGAAATCGGAATTCGGGCGAAACAGGAAACTTGGCAGAAGTAAAGCAGGAAGTCTCGACTGGATCTGGCGAAGACGAGACCCAATTTTCTGAATTAAATATTAGATTTTTGGGATCCCATCGACACCTTTGGTCTTGTTATCTTGCGCCTTCGGCTCCTTGTCGAGAGTTCAGTGTGATTCTCTTCTTCTTTCCTAATGCAAAATTACCTTTTTCTTTCTCAGTGCGTGACAAAACTCATTATCGTCATCAGAGGTCTTGAAATATTTATTTTGTAATTTTTGTGCTATGTTTAATTCACTGAGCTTTCAACTATAGGCGTATTCTCGCCGTTCCTCGAGGACTCCACTTGAGGAGTCCCCGCGTTTTTGCTTGTCCCGAGGACTCGCTCCCCTTATTCTCGTGAGTCCCCACGGATGGGGAATGCTCCGATTATCATCACCATCATCAAAAAGGATTCCCTTTCAGATTCAGAGGGGAATCAATTTTTTCCGGTGTTGGTGCAATGTAAAATTAATTAAAAACAACCAGTATAAACGAAACCAAAAATAAAGTGGATCCAGACTAATTTCGTCAACATCGCATTTATTTTAAGAAGAAAATTCATTTTGGAAGCATTCCCCGTGTTCTCGTTGTTTTCCCGACGCGGAGTCCGCGTGGAATGACTCCCTCTATTCTCACCGTTCCCTTCGAGTCCCCGAGGAGTCCTCGGGGAACGGCGAGAATACGCCTTATATCTAGCTGATCTCGCCAAACGACCGAAAGTTGCTAACGGTCAGTTAGGACGAGGCGATCAAGACTTGTGCTGAGCTGAGTCAAGATGGCTATGGATCGACGGGGTCATATCTCCTCCCCTCCATTTTGTTCTTGGGCAACTGGACCCAAATTTCCTAAAACCGCGGTGAGGACAAATTCGGATACTGAGGACAGAAGTTTATAAGGTCATCCTAATAAGCCTCACGTGTATTCTCGCATGTAATGACGGGGTTTCAATTTGTGGCGAGGGTTTGCTCTTCTATGACTTCACTCTTCTGGTCTGGTGTTAATATTAAGAAATAAGAGGATAAGCAAATGAACTAACAGTCAAGACACTGATGATCGAGTCAATTTGGAAATCGCTAAGCGATCTTATCTTAATTCTTTCAAACTCCGAGCGCTTGCGCACATTTTCTGACGCTAGCCTTCTAAGCAAGTTTGGTGCAAGCCGCCATAGTTTTCGTGAATAAAAAGATTTATCTATCAACAAAGATTTAACTGTCGCTATCGATCCTATAAATGCTAGCCCTGATTGTATTATATAAAACTATGAAACTCGTCTGGAAATTTATTCGTCGCTTCGCGTTTTGAATGATTAAACTTGTCACAGCTGGGGACCCCGAGTCGAACACGAGCTGAAGTGTGCCATGTCAACCTTAAGCCCTCCGTGATCATCATTAAACACTAGGACCAGCCACTCTGTGGCTGAAACTATCATATGCAAATGTACGCATCCCGACACATTCCAAGCCCTTGTCTTTCCCATGAGAATCGCCGACGACGAAGAACTTTCGGTAGAAAAGCGAGCAAGCGCAATCAGCGGGTCACATCAAGTAAACAACTCAGTGTCGATAATTTAACAAGACCCAGAGATCAAAAATTCAAAAAGGCGACAGCACTTCATCAGACCCGAAGACGTGTAGTTTCTAGCATACAACGATGAAGGGGAGGGCCTTGCTGATGTAAGCTACGTGCACGCGTTTCGAAACTACGCACGCGAAACTCGCGTCATTACGGGTAAGCATGCATGCGATGCGTCAAAATTCCGGAGCAAAGGAGGAAATTCAGCATCGAGCTGCTTGTGCATTTATCTTTAGTCTGCGTTGTAACCGTTTCAGTTGTAAGTTCCCACAGTAAAAGCCAGGCTTCACCTTCCAGATTTTCTTCCGGATTCCAGACATCCGTTTTCATCGAGTCGGGTCTGGAAGGTGAAGGATTTTTTTAGGATTCTTAGGATTCCTAAAAAAGCTAAAAAGAAGCCAGGCCAAAAACGTCTGGAAGTCCGCGGTATTGGACCTTCGAGATTCCGGATGTCTGGAAGGTGCCATAGAGGCAATATCCATTCAAGAGACTGACAAATATGCAAATGTCGGAAACAAAGGTAAAGTGATTCACAGTTGTGACTGGGATACAAGAGATATTTCGAATGCGAAGGTGGCATATCGGAAATGTTGAAGAATAACAAAATTAGCTGTCACCATTACCATGAAAATCTGGAAGGGTTGGCTTGACTATGCGGAAGCCTCGGACGTCTGGTAATCTGGAAGGGGAAGCCTGGCTTTAAGGCCCTCACGAGAATGCCACAAGTTTATAAGGGCTTACCTTCAAAATGCACTGGCCGACCGCAACGTCTTCAGCAATTGACACGTTGTAGAAGCTTTGGTCAAAGATCGGTTCGTTGTCGTTTACGTCTCTTATTGTCACGCGAACCGTCGTACTTCCAGTCAAAGATGGCTCTCCATTGTCCGAAGCCACTATGGTAAGCTGGGGGACAGGGTCCGTCTCACAATCGATATGTTTTCGAGTCGTTATGAGACCAGTCTTCGGGTCTATCTGGAACCAATCCGAGTGTGTATCAGGAGTATCAACAATCGAATAAGTGATCACTGAGTTGTTTCCCTCGTCCCGGTCCAAGGCAGATAGCTGGAAGACAGAGGTCCCAGGATCTGCGACCTCGAGGACATTTGCATAGTAGATCGTTCGATCGAACTCTGGAGGGTTATCATTTGTGTCGGTCACCACCATTTGAAATTCTCTACTTGCGTGGAGGGGTGGACTTCCTTGATCGGTCGCTGTGACCAAAAGCGTATAGTTGGGTCTCATCTCCCTATCAAGAGGTAGTGAGACAATCATTAAGTATATGATATTATCCCGGGTCGTCAGTCCAAAATGACCTTCGCCCCCCTCCAGTGTAACGTTGACGTTCGCATATTCCTCCTTGGAATCTGGGTCATTCACCGAAATTCGAGCAACAAACTCCCCAGGCTGCGCATCTTCAGAGATCTTCGGTGTTGCATCGTCACTCAAGAAAATCAGATTAATGGTCGGCTGGTTGTCATTGACGTCACTCACTCTGATGGAGACAAAGGCAGTGGTCTCCAAGGCCTGAAGACCGTTGTCGCTCGCCACTACCACCAGTTCATGGACTTCCTTGGTCTCAAAATCCAATGGCCTGTTGACAGATATCACACCTGTTTGAGTGTTAATGGTGAACATACTGTCTCGATCACTCTGCCTGCGATTTATTGAGTACGTGATCCGTCCGTTATCTCCACTGTCGGTGTCTGTAGCAAAAACTTGCATCACGCTCGTTCCAACAGTTGCATTCTCTGGCACAGTCGCAAAATACCGGCTTTGGTTAAATATTGGCTGATTATCGTTGACATCCTGGATTGTTATATTGACAGTCATTTGGCCTTTCATTGGAGGATTACCACCGTCAAGAGCCTCAATGACTAGACTATAAAATGACGAAAGTTCTCGGTCCAAGAAGCCATTAATCTGTAAGTCCAAGTACAGCACCCCGTCGCGTTCTCGGTGGCTGGAGAGTCGGAAAGCGTTGTTGGTGTTCCCTGAGGCGATGCTGTATCTTTGGGTGTTGTAGATCCCGAGGTCCAGGTCCCTTGCAGGTGGGAGTGTCCTCTTGACATCTCGGGGAGTATTTTCAGGGAATTCTATATGCAGATAGCTCTGCGGGAAAGTTGGTGCATTATCATTTTCATCTTTTACGCTGATTAGAATCCTGATATTCTCTCCAGCGAGGGGGATCGCGACAAGGGAGTATGATGACCTCACCTCACGATCAAGCACTACTCGAGTTCTTATCTCCCCGGTTGACTGCTCAATGTTCAGGTCCGAATCAACTGCACTCCCAGGTACTGGCACTATGAGATAAGGAGGAGGGGGTGGCTTAGGAGAGCCTGGATTAGGGTCCCCTATGAAACCCAAGCTAGTTCCAACCGGCACTCCTTCCGACACTTCAAATTCACGGACATATTCACACACACAACTTGGCACAAAGAAGCACAAAAGAAGCAACATCGACGACAACATGCGAGTCCTTCTTCTCCTGCGTTTGAAGCATTCTCTGGGATCGCGCGATACAGCTGATTGATCGTATCGGTTTGAGTTGCCGCTTCGGCAAGTGGACCTCCATGACAATCTGTCAATGGGTTGTAAGATATCCTCAGGCTGCTCTCTGTCCTGCCGCTTCATCTCAGATACTCCGTGACAGACACAAAGACTTCACGCTGACACTCAGCGACGAGCTCAAAGGCTGCTTTTCCATTACTTAGGACCAGCTGGAACAACCTGAAAAGTAAGTCTCAATTAAGGGACAAATATTCCTTGAGCCCAAGCTGACATTGAAACATATTTTCAAATTATGCATAAAACGGATACGCCATCAGGTTTGTGGTTTTGAGATTTCAGGTTTTGTTGATTGCCGGTTTGTTTCCTTCCCCAAAGTTGACCCTAAAGATTAACAGCCTGACGAGGACCCTTGCCCAGAAGGGCCGATATATCGCTGCCAAAAATCGTAGCTGACATATCCGTTTTATACATTATTCGAATAAGGGATAAGATCTGCAAAGATAAAATCCAAGTAACTGGAGTAAAATGAAATAGACCAGTTTCACCCCGAACACATTCAATTCAAATCCAGATCTTTTTTCTGTGGGTTCTGGTTCGAAGGTTGGTCATATTCGGGAGCGTAGTAACTACGGATCTCTTTAACGCGATTGGTCGGATTCGCCCGTGGCATGATATTCTGCTGGAAAATAGAAAAATCGTTCCAGCCTTGACGGCAAAAAGCCAGAATTCGTGACGTCATGCGTAGTAACTGCGATAAGTAGGATGGAACACGCTCTGTGTGAAAACGAATTTTAAAAAGAAAAGCGTCTACATTCTGTTGATTCTGAAGAAGAAAAGGTTTCCCCTTTGAAAGACAAGGACGTCATCCGATGTGCGGTGGATTCTGGCTGGTGTAGCAAAGTCTATAGAGATACAAAATATATACATAGAGCCTACTCTTGAACTAAGTTAGGTGGCAGCAAAAAAAAAATACAATCAGAAAGCTGCCGAAGCCTGTCGTGAAGAGTTAACGGACGCTCGCGTATTCCATGGTGCTCGGTTGAGTTAGCTTCGCTTTGCCTACCATTTTCTCATCTACCTACGGCGCCTACATCCTTCGCGCCTACATCCTACGGCGCCTACATCCTACGGCGCCTACTACCTTCGCGATTTACTTATACCACCCTAAGGGTATTACTTTAGAACGTTTATAACCAACCCAGCAGCTGCAGGTATAAAGGAGGGTTCAGAGAGGTATCGGCGCATATGCCCCGTTTTCTTCCGCTGTACCTGAGCCTTTAAATTATGATTCGACAGCGAAACAAAACGGCTGAATTGGAAGTATGGGCCGAATAGACATGACCACATTAATCTAACAAGAAAATCAATCCTCATGTCTGCGGTCAGTTTCTGTGTCGTAAAGAGCCTCCAGGGCAGGCAATCGAATAAAGGGCATTTTCAAACAGTAACCTACGTGACCAGTGAAGTAAATGTGTGTACCGAATAAACGGAATCCATCCATCTCCCATCGTTCCCAACTTCCTAACACCATACTACTGCACAGTTTTGAACCGATTTTGACCCGATCCCAGAAAGTCCCCAAATTAACACCAGTAATTTGCACTCAGGAAAGATACAGGAAAAGCTTCGTTCCATCTTTCGTGACACATTTTTAATTCTCACGACTAAAACTGAATTTGTTTTGTTCCCTTTGCATTTATATAATTTGGTTGTGTTTACATTTTATATGTATATATTGACATCTTCAAATCTGCTGTACATGTCCATTGACAACGTTTTCGTGTATGATATGTTGACGAGATGTGCATATTTGGCATGATTGCTGTGACAGTCATTTTTAAATTAAATTCTACTCTACTCTAGCCTACTCTGCGTTCAAAACAATACTCAATCTTCGCACTATTATACAAGTATATATTGATTTGTGCCCACTTACAAAAGGAAAAAAAGTAGAGTACAAGCAGTTGTTAGCGATCAAGTTCGGCAGGGTTGCCGTGACCCACAGGGATAGGTGCCTCTAGCAGGAATATTTGTTTTGAATTTTGCCTGTTTGTATTTATAGTTTGTGGATATGCCATGGCCGTTGGCTCTCGGAGAAAACCAAATCTTATAACGGCTTGCGCACCGTTTAGCGTTGAATTTATATATTTGTCCGGCAGCTAATTTATCAATTAAAAGATTTTTAATCCGCCAAAATGACCAGACAAATAAAAGAATATAATAACAAACTTTCTTGGTATAACGCAACAATTAAAGGACCCCTCTTGCTTATTCTGCATTTTATAATATACCAAGCTCCCTTGTAATTAAGCTTCTAAAATCCCGACCTTTCTCCATTGTTTCGTTTCATGCCTACGATTTTTGAAGAATCTTCTGTTTTTTACTTCTTTTGTTTGCTTAGTTTTCCTTCTTTTTAACCAAAGCACCTTCAGTTTTCAAATGTTTTACGCCCAGCTGGGAGAGCAGGAGGAGAGTGGGAGAGCAGGAGAGTCGACAAGCACTATCACGAAAATCGCTTATTTTTGGTGGAAAGTAATGGTGTTTTTGGAAAACATTTTTTCTGGCCCATTTCACAGTGAGAAGATCATTTCTAGTAAGACCTATGCTTTAAAGCAGACCACAAAAAATGGTATTTCTACCACACACACAATGCTAACTATCCCTACTGTCACTATGAATGTTCAAAACAAAACAAAAAACATCATCAGACAATGAGCAAATAAAAAAAACGCACCAAATTTCCTAGGTCTGCAATAATTCGGTCTGGACTAAATTTCAGACGATTATCCGGGACAGACCTTATGGCACGCAGGAAGCCAAGGATCAAAATAATAATTTCCATCTAATGATCCAACTGTTTATTACAAATATAAATAAATTAAAAGCCCAAGATCAGTGTGGTACTTCTGAAGACATAAAAAAAAAATAACCCATAAAGTCTTATAATTCTTTGCTAATCAAACGTGGAAACTTTCGTCATCTGTAAAAGAAGACGTCCTGCGTGGGTTTTTTCTCGAGCCAAAACAGCAACCCGGCAATCAAGTTCAAATCTAAATAAACTGGTGGCTTGCGATCAGTATGAGAAGGTAAACAGAATGTTTGGATTAGGTCTTTCAAGAGGACATTTCTCTGAGAAGAAGATCTCTACCAAGAACTCTAGAATATTTGTTAGTTCACACCCGCCGGATCTCTTCCGATGTAAGTGCTATTACATCATAGCATAGCAACTAGCGAAAGATATAGCTTTAGTCCATCTATCATGTCCAGACCATTAGACTGCACCGAACCGTCATTGTATAGAGGAAACTACTGACGTAACAACCGAATTCTTCAAAATGCATTAATAAGGGCAGAAGGCATATTGTCGCCTGAAAAGGAGACAAATTGTAAACCAGAAACCAGTGAATCGTGAAATTGGTCGCAGGCGAATCGGTCGGTGAAGTGAATTGTCCATGACATGATTGACAAAACGTCTTTCACATCTTCGTATATCTCTTTGTATATTGGCAGTGCCGAATCTGCAGAATAGAAATTTTTGCAAACCGTTTAAGCCAGTTACTGTGTTTCACAAGTAAAGGGTGCAGAAGGAGTAAGTAAAAGTGACTGCTGTAGAATTTTTGCTGAAGTACGCACGGTTTTTTTCTTTTTGTTTGACTTTCCTTATTCTTACTGCCCCACATAGGACTAGCTGCATGCAGTAGCATGTATGTATAACGGGGGGAGGGGGGGGGGGGTCATCAGGGACGGACGGACGAAGAGCTATTCGAGTGACTACCTTTATTTAACTATACCTTCAAAGGATTATTTGGGCAAGTTTCGTCGAAGAACTGTGAAAGATAAATCAAATCAGAGGTTTAGAATCACAACGATGACACAATATATATTTATGTTTATAAACATTGGGCCTTGCTTCTTGTACAACACATGCTTTTTCTATGTTTTATATTGCACAAGAACATGTACTCCATTAAAACTACTTTCGAGCTTGAAAAATCTTGGCAGCAAGAAGTTTGTTAATGAATTCAGACTTAATAGCTCTCTGTTTTTTTCTTGTAAGCTATGTTCATCAAATCCCTTCCAACCCGAGCTAAGTAATTAATCATACTCAGTTCATTGCAACAGCAAAAACCTTCCTCCCTGGAAAGATGTGTCACTTGTCCTAGCCGACACATCAGAGGTCAAGGTAACTTTAAGTTAGACTTGAGGTTCAAAACATTACAGCAATTACGAGTTATCAAACAGCAGGTTATACTAGGAAAGCGGAAATTGAAACAAAGGAATTGCTACTACTGTATGCACTTCAGGAAATGGAATAAAATAACCGATACTAATTTGTTAGGGAGCAAAACATGACCTCAAATGGATTATCCGACTATCCGGCAGTGCAAGATTACTTTTGTAAGTCAATGAACTATTGGGATATCGCCTGGAATCCTATTCAACCGACTTTTTATTGTAATAAGGGAATTCGAGTCTTTTTTTCTTTTTTTATCGCTTTGCCACCAAAGTAGGCTACAGGTACGACCCATACCGAAGTGCACCTGTGAGTCGAAGTTTTGCGTTTAGTTTTTATAGTTTTGTTTTGATATTTTTTTTACTCGTTTTTTATCTTACAATAATGTCACAATAGTTTTTTCAGTTTTCAGTTATCGAAAAGACGTACGGTAAAGAAAAAATCGAAGAAAAAGCTGACATCGGCTTCAGAGTAGTATAGAAGTAAAAAAAAAAAAAAAAAAATACTATATGCTACAACCCATTTAAGTGTAATGTTGCACGAAGAGCAAGACTTAGGAGAGATGGTAATACGAATATTCTCGGCATCTGCCATGACATTCAAAACAAGGATTAAATGAGTTAAATATGTGGCTCATGCATCTACTACACGATACCCAACTTCTGCATATAAAATTTCAATAAAAAACACCTTGTTCTTCTTCCTCCCCGAACCATAGGTCTAGGCTAGTGAGCCACATAATTTTGCTCTGTTGCGGTATCAACCTTGAGAAACTCCAATTTCATGGTGGCGGACAGGTGGTAAGATGGGGCGAGATTGCGGTAAAGGTTGCATGGCTAGCTGCGCATGGAAACAGGTATCACTTTAGCAACTTTGCTGAAGAAGATCTCTACAGGCCTTCCAGAAACGGAATTACGCCTAGCTCAGCCTACATGGCATGTATTCCTGAGCGCATGGTTTCTTACAACAACTTATTTGTTTGTATTATGGCCAAATAAAACATCAGAACATAGTATTCCGTTGTTCAGGGGCCCTAGAAAGGAGTTGGAACCATCCCGATGAAACATTTATCTCAGAATAGTACCATGAAGTAGTACGAAAAAGTAGCATGCAATACTAACGATGCCACTACATGCTTCTACTTCAAGGCTACCATGTTACTGCATACTACTATATGCTACTATTAGGAAGTGCGGATGCTACTATGGCAAGACAGGATGCTACTGGATACTACTACATAAGACTGGACCAGTCTGAGGCAAATTAAAATGATAGTATTATTTGCTATTACATAATATTACATGCAACGTTTTCGTACTACTACCATACTACTACGCAGGCTACAAATTTTTCATCGGGATAAGCTGATGTCTATTATAGAGGCAAAAGCCTTATTATTGCAATTATGTCATTATTATTATTATTATTATAAGTGGATGTCTAATTGTTAATTCGGCACCGTGTCCAACGCCGGAAGTGTAAAATTCTTGATACTAGTCCAGAAGGCCGTATCCAGGGGGGGGGGGGTTAGGGGGTTGCAACTCCCCCGAAACACACACAAATAGTCTTTTTTACAGGCTTTTCCCTCTGATCTATGTCTTTTTTGTCCGACCTGCAGGCAACCCCCCCCCCCCCCCCCCCGAAACAAATTCCTGGATACGGGCCTGCTAGTCCATTTGACAAATTTTATACTATGATTCTAAGATTGGCGCATGCCGTTGCAACGCCAACTGTAAACTATCTGCCTCATAACCAAACCTACTGCCGTGTCTCAAGAGTCATTTCGAGTCGTAAATTAACTAACTTTATCCCGTGATTCTTTCGGCTCCTGGATACCTGGCCACAAGTCCTGGTTCCTCAAACGGAATCTTGGCTAGGGAATTAAGTAGGCATAATCTCTCCCCTGTTGGTTCCCCCTGAAATAGCCAACGCGCCCAAGTAAGAGCTTAATTTCGCACCAGAAGCATCGGCGGTCCTAGTTCTGTCCTGGAGCACAGATTATGTCATGTCGCAAGCTTAAACCCCGTCAGGTCATCCATTTAATATACAATATTAACTATTTATTCATATTACTCATTAAATGATTGCAGTTTTCAAAGATAGGCTACCATTTTCAAAATTATTCATTTATTTGCATATACTGAGAAAGTGGGAAGCCGAATTGCCGAACATCACAGTCTTTCTATCGAATACACTACTAATTCCTTACCCTGTGGCTACAAGCAGGGTTGCACATCAAAGACATTTAGAGAGTGATTTTTGGCCCAAAACAGAGAGTGAATTGGGAGTAAAAATTTTTTTACGAAAAAATGTGAAATGCTAGCTTTTGGTCGGAATTGCCTCTGCAAAAGCGTCGCATTCTAATTTTATTTTCACGGCAAACGTGAAATAGTCACTTCTTTTCGGAATCCCTGCTGCAAAAACGACACATTTTGGCGTAATCTCAAATAGAGTGATTTGTATGTCCTACGTAGGACAAGAGCGACAAAAACAAAATAGAGTGACAATTAACACTATCGTGCGACATGTGGCAACCGTGGCTACAAGCATTGTGGTGCAGTATGATAAATAGGGGTGTGTTCCGACCTCGTTGCCTACTGGTACTCTCTAGGAGCTCGGAGCCAACGTCGTTCCTACCTGTACGAAGAGACATACAGATTGGAACGACCGTGGTAGCTTCTAGGTTTATATTCCTAAATCTTTTAGATAGTCCAGTCGTAGACAATCAGAAAGTACAAACCTTTCATCTGCATATCCAATTCATGGGGTATCCTTTCCCAAGTTTCCAGTGCTAAAGTATCCAAAACCACCTACAAAACACAAACACTAACTTAAAAGCAAACTCAGGTGCAAACCACACATAATATCTGCAAGGTGCTTCTCTGTCTCTACCGAATCCAAGGTATTCAGAATACCCTAAGGTAAAGGACGGCTCAAAGGTACGCAACGGGTAGGGTAGTGGCTGCCGCGGGAGCAACGAGGCGCCAAGAAACTTATAGCTCCGAGCTGAACATGCAGATCACAGACTTGTTTAGCATCTACTTCGTCCGCGCCATCTCTTAGCTCGATGCTGAAGCACTTCGTGTCTTCATGCGTAATTGTACCTATAGATGGCCGGATTCGTCAGAAAAGCGATGCTCTCGATGACTAACTCTCCTTGCCGATGCAAAATCGCCGGGTACCTAGCGGAAGAGCCGGAAGCGGTATCACACCAGCTCCCAAAGATCGCCGTGATTGGATGACACAGGATGTGAGTGTTGAGTTTGAGTCGTTAGGGAGACATTTTCTCGTTCTTCCTGAGGATCATTTTGGACTTTATCATACAGAGTATTCCCGCAGCTAGCCGGCGTGATGGCCAAAACAAGATTAAATAACTCCTAAGAGAAAGCAGACGTGACACGTGCAGCAGCAGGCTGGATGCAAAAAACTTCGACTTCCGTTTAGGTTCCATAACACTTCTTCGTTGTACGACAGGCAACGCTGGCGCAAGAGCAAACTGCGATTGTCTGTCAAGATGATTCTGCAAGGGACAAAGAAACCCTTGTGAGATGATCCCAGAATCCTGGGGACAATCTACTACTTCTGAATGTTAGTCAAACTTTATAAGTCATCTATTTCAAATCGGGCTGAAATCGGGTTGAATGGATGTTTACTCAAAAGATATTCGTGTTCAACTATCCAACGATTATAAAGTTTTCTATTAAAACAAGACCAAAGGTTTCGATGGGATCTCAAAAATCTAACATTTGAATCAAACAATTGGGTCATGTCTTTGCCATTCAGTCTTAGCCAGATTCCTTGAATACAGTGGATTCAGCAAGTCTCCTTGCCCCGATACCGAATCAGAAACAACTTTGAGCTTCAACCAAATTTCCAGTTTCAGACGAATTCATGATGAACCATTTGTCCAGCAAGAAAACTAAGTTTAGATATGGATTCAGCGGACCTCCTTACCCCCTCATCTTATTCGCTTATAAAACATACATATTTTTACCGTAAATTCGAAACCCCTCCTCTTCCTCTAAAGATAGGACTAAAGGACCCATTTACGAACTACCTGTACTTTACCAGTGTATCCTCATTGAACAACATCCTCGCTTGAACAACATATTTCCTCGTTTTAACATTATATATGAACCCCTTTGACCTTCGATTACATTAGATCTCTCCGACGTCCATAGAATAAGCAAATTAATGTGTGGGTCCATTACTTTTTATTATTTTTATTGACACGGTTAAATATTTCCTATCCAAAGCTGGTATTCTTTTATTTGCTGATGACACTCTTCTTTTTTTGTCTGCCCCTTCTGTACCTGATCTATACGAAAAGCTAAAAATAGCACTAGCTGAATTTACCAATTTCACTGATTCTCACCTACTAACCCTGATTTTTTTAAAAACAAACTATATGGTATTCTCGAGAACCTCATCCCTAACAAGCCCTGGTAAAGTTACGGTGGGTACTTCAGTCATCAAAAGAGTGCAATCCATCAAATACCTTGGTTTTCTACTAGAGAGTTTGTCATGAGAATTTCTCATGGAAAGAGCACGCCGATGTCCCGTCGTCTAAACTTTCTCGGTCTCTTGGAGTGATAAGGAGAGTTAAAAACATTGCATCATCTAAAATTCTACGAATGATATTTTATGCCATTTTTCATCCTTGCTTAATTTATGGATGCTCCGTGTGAGCTAGCAATTTTGTATCTTGTTACAAGAAAGTTCAAAATTTACAGAACAGTGCCATCCGGGCAATCACGTCGCATGACCCAAATAAGAATCAAAGTGAACGTTTTAGATCTAGTAAATAATGGATGTGTCCACAATTAAAGACTACCAAGTTGCATTTTTCACTTATAAGTATTTTAATGATCATTTAAATTCATCTTTTCAGAATTTTTTTTTCACAGAATCAAGATTTCCACGAGTATTCTACTCGGAATGCCCGGCAGTTGGCGAGTGCCCCCCGTAAAACAACTAGAGCTTCTTTCATAATAAAAAACTTTGCTCCGGGGGTGTGGAATTCAATACCTGAGGAGGTAAGGGTTGTGTCTACCCTTTCAGCTTTCGAGGCAAGTCTTTTTGGGATCCCAAAACGTGGAGGGATACCTATGACATCGCAAAAATGTCCGTCTGTCCGTCTGTCTGTAAGCACGATAACTCTCGAAGGGAATAAGATATTTTGATGAAACTTGGTGTGAGGATCTATTGGGTCAAGGATAAGATCAAGTTCGTAGATGGGCTCTGTAGGACAAACAAAATATTTTCAAACAGCTAATATGATAGTCGATAATGGAGTAAGAAGGCATTCTGAGCACGATGGTGAAAACCATTTTCTCGCAGGAAAAGTAGTTCGCCCGGAATCCGGCCAAAACCGGAAAATTTGTTAAAATCAAAAGTTTGATTAGATGACAGATTAATGGTTAAGAAGAGAGGCTGAGTCTGTATATGATAATCGTTTTTTACCCGGAGATATAATTAGTCCGGAATCCGGTTGTAACCGGAATTTTTGTTAAGTCAAAGTTTTATTTAAAGTTGATTAGATGTTCTTTATAGGGATAAGGAGATACGCTGGATTCGTTTCTGAATTTTCTTTTTTTGCTGGACTAGTAGTTCGCTCGGAATTCGGGCGAAATCGGAATCTTGGCAGAAGTAAAGCAGGAAGTCTTGGTCAGTATCATCAAAATAGATATGGCTTATAGAGGTATATCTGAACTTGGTTTCTCTGATGATTAGCCTGGGGAAGACTGGATCTGGCGATGACAAGACTCAATCGTCTGAATCAAATATTAGATTTTTGGGTTCCCATCGACACCTTTGGTGTTGTTTCTTATCGAAAACATAATGTTCCAAAACAGAATTTCCTTTCTTCTTTTTGGGATCCCAAAACGTAAGTGGAGGGATACCTATGACATCGAAAAGTTGTCCGTCTGTCCGTCCGTCCGTCTGTCCGTCCGTCTGTAAGCACGATAACTCTCGAAGGGAATGAGATATTTTGATGAAACTTGGTGTGAGGATTCGTTGGGTCGTCGGACCAGTCAAGTTCGTAGATGGGCTTTGTAGCCCTACATTTAGGGGTGGGGGAGGGGTTTCAAATTAAGGGGCAAACAAAATATTTTGAAACAGCTAATGTGATAGTCGATTATGGGGTAAGAAGACATGCTGAACACGATGGTGAAAACCATTTTGTCATCGAACATGTAGTTCGCCCGGAATCTGGCCAAAACCGGAAAGTTTGTAAAAAGTAAAAGTTTTATTTTAAGTTGATTAGATGTTCGATTTAGGGGTAGGAAGACATGCTGAAGACGATGGTGAAAACCATTTTCTCGACAGACAAGTAGTTCGCCCAGAATCCGGCCTAAACCGGAAAGTTTGTTGAAAGTAAAAGTTTTATCTGAAGCTGACTGACACCTGGTGTACGAGAGTTTCATAGGTAAGAAACCCCTATGTTTAGGCCAAGCACTATCATTTCTGCTAAGCTTATTGTAAATGTGGTTAACTGTGTACTCTTACTGTGACAAATAAACCATAAGTAGAATTTGTATTAAATTGATTGATCATTGATAAACCAAGGCAGGGCCTTTATACAATCCAGCATTAACTTCTGGTTTACTTGTCGCAGTAATACTCTCTTGTATCAAATCTGACCGTTGCGTAAAGTTTATAAACAACTATAAACAACAGTTTATAAACTCCGAATGCTTATGGTCATATACCTATGACAAATATTATATATAGTATATTACAAACCTGTAATATAGATTACAGGTTTGTTTCCTTCCCCGAAGTTGAACCAGAGGATTGACAGCCTGACGAGGACCCTTGACAAGAAAGGCTGAAATATCGCTGATGAAGAATCGTAGCTGACGTATCCGTTGTAAACATTGTTTGAATAAATATGCCTACGACTTCGCAAAAGTTATCCTTCTGTCCGTCCGTCCGTCTGTTAGTACGATAAATCTCGAAAGGGTAGAGATATTTTCTTGAAAACTGGTATGAGGATCTATTGGGTCAACGTACAGGTCAAGTTCGTACATGAGCTCTGTAGCCCCATACCTAGGGGTGAGGGAGGGGTTTCAAATTAAGAGACGAAAAAATGTTTTAAAAAGCAAATAAGATAGTCGATATAGGGGAAAGGAGACATGCTGAATCCATATCTGAAACTGATTTTCTCGCCGAACAATTAGGTCGTCCGGAACCCGGCCGAAGCCAGAAAATTTATTAAAGGTAAAAGTTTTATTTGAAGTTGATTAAACGCTTGGTTTAGGGGCAACAAAACATGCTGAATCCGTATATGATAAGTCTTTTCTACCCGGCCGAGTATTTCGCCCGAAATCCGGCCAAAACCGGAAAAAAATTGGTAAAAGTGTAAGTTTTATTTGAAGTTGATTAGATAGATACAAATCATATACGACTAGAACAGGTTTTGAAACAAGGGTGCAATGGTACCCGTCGTTCGAGAAATAATCATGTCACCGCCCTGACGGGGTATTGAAACCTGATTTAAACGACTCGGCTTGCCTTTGACTGGGACGGATTTACGATGATATTAAAAAAAAAATTCAAACGACTCGGAGATTGTGTTTGACAGATGTCACCCCCACTCACCCCCCCCCCCTTTCGGGCCACCCCTGGCCCCAAACTGGCAGTAGATATTGCAGTAAGCAACCCTGGGTGTGTCTTGGTTAACAGCACAAGGGACTCAAGGTTGGAAAAGCTGTTCTGTACGATCTAGACCATATTTTGGAAAAGCTTTTGAATATTCGGGTTTGCTGGGTTGAAAGCCGTCGGCGAAAGAAATTTATAATTCTCACATACCTTGAATCACATAACGTTGATGAGCAGTTTAAATTTAGTTTGTGGGCTACGTAAATTTAGGAAAAAAAGTTTTCCCAGTGACAAGAGGACACTTTCCGTACAGAGTAGAGACTCAGACATTGCAGATAGCTTGCGAATATACTCGGAGATAGTACACGGAAGCTCGGTAGTAAAGTCCTGCATTATATTATTTCTATTATGCTTTTACTTTCCATTTCCGTGTGAACGACTCTAAATCGTATTGCCAATCAGTTTAATCGCCGGACGGGGAAAGGTAAATAGGTAGCGCGAGCAAGGCCCCGGACGACAAAACCCTCCCGGAAGGCCGCCCCTCCGCCCAGGAATTATAGCAGAACCATACAAGAAGAAAAGATACCGGCAATTGGTTTTATTTACAAAACGAAGCTACGAAATAAAAAGATGAAAAGATACGAAAGAGTTATCACGGTAAGCCACTGAATGTATGTCCCAATGAATTTACACCTACTGGCCGTCCTTCCCGAAGAACTGACTTCCAAAACGCCCCGCATGAACGGATGTCCCTACGTCCGACAGAGCCACGGAATGCCCAGATGACCTGATGCCTTTCGGACACCAGAGCACGTAGGCACCGGTAACCCCCAGAACGCTGAGACACGCACGCACGGAGGGAGTTGAGAAGCCTATCCCTCTAAAAGGGACCACCCTATCTGATGATTCTTGATGTTCCTAAAGGAACCCACTTATCTAACAATCCCCAACACTCCCAAACTACACTGAAATAACAAAAGGTTGCCGAAGAACACTATCGTCTTATTCTGAGAGACAGGAAAATGAACTAGAAATAATAATTTAAATGATTTTACTGACTTAAAAGTTACTGCTTATTTTTACTGTGTACAAGCACTTCATATGTGAAAAGATGGTTACTTTATCTACAAACTACATTCTTACAAGAGAACTGAACTCTTTGAAAGCCAAGACAAGTCTGCCGAAGGATTCTCAACACGAAACATACGAAAGCTGTTGTTATTGTTGGTCTGAGGCAACGTTGTTTACAGCTATATTTTCAAGAAGGCCTTGGTTATACCTAGCCTATGTGTTTACACTTTGTACTTTCGAGAACCTTCGCCATTATGGTCTAGACCGATGTTTATGCACTGTATGGGAAATATTATTTTGTTGACAAAATACTGCAAGAAACGTATAGCTACTATTTCTGTCACTGAGCTTAAATAATTAATAGACGTAGTTGACTGATATTTAGAATAAGTCTTTAATCGAAGATTACATCAGAACCCTTTACTGCTCGTTACTCTATTTTTCCTTTTTTTTTTCATCTTTTAGATTTTCCAACTGAATTTGCCGCAGAATCTCGCAAAGCTCCCCACGTTTCTGACTAAATGTCTACGTAATTGTCGGCTCCTTCTGATTATTCCCCTGGGGTCTCGGTATTTTCTCATATAATACCTTTTTTAAACCCATCTTCATATCCTTCTTTACGTAAACATAAAAGTTGCACCCATAGGCATCTCGTGTTGACCTAATTAAACGAGGAAGGTCGCCTCTGTTTCAGTAATCTTCTGGGATTGCGTCCCTTTTTTTACTGACAGGGCCGAGTTGAGCTAATTATTCCCCTGGGGTCGCGGCACTTTTTCGTGGATTTAATGATCCTGCAAAATTGGGTCAACTGTCGGATTTTTAAATTGGGCGAAGTGACGGATGTCGGGAGTGGGTCAACTGACGGATTTCAAGGAGTGGGCCAACTGACGGATTTTTGGGCCAAATGACGGGTGGGCGAACTGTCGGAAAAATTGGGCGAACTGACGGGGAGTGGGCCAAATGACGGATTTCAAGAGTGGGTCAACTGACGGATTTCAAGAGTGGGCGAACTGACGGATTTCAGAAGTGGGCCAACTGACGTATTTTTGGGACAAATGACGGGTGGGCGAACTGTCGGAAAAGTTGGCCGAACTGACGGATTTTTGGGCGAAATGACGGGTGTGCGAACTGACGGTAGGAGAACTGACGGTGGGCGTAGTGACGGGTGTGCGTAGTGACGGGTAGGCGTAGTGACGGGTAGGCGTAGTGACGGGTGGACGTAGTGACGGGTGGGCGTTGTGACGGGTGGGCGTTGTGACGGGTGGGCGTAGTGACGGGTGGGCGAAGTGACGGGTGGGTGTAGTGACGGGTGGGTGAACTGTCGGAAAAAGTGGGCGAACTAACGTTTAGGCGAACTGTCGGAAAAAGTGGGCGAACTGACGGATTTTTTAGGCGAAGTGACGGGTGGGCGAAATGACGGGTGGGCGTAGTGACGGGTTCCCCTAATCAACTTAAAATAAAACTTTTACTGGGAACCCGTTCGATGGTTCGACGTTCGATGGTTCGATATCCGTAATGTTCGATATCCGTAATTGGAGACACCGGGACTCGAAACTCACTCGTTTAGTGCATATGGCAACGTCAAATTACATGTAAAAAAAAATCGAGCTTTAAATGTAACAAGACTGGACCACTTGTTGGACATGATTCTGGTCAGTGATACACGGTGAGTGAGGGAATTGAGTGAGTTCCTCAGTTGTTGTCTGACACATGACAACTTGTAAAAAACAACCCATTTTAGCTCAACGTCTTATTTTTCAACTTTATCTCTAATTTTTTGTAATTTTTCACAGTTTTTCAAGGAATATTCACAATTTTCGC
Organism: Branchinecta lynchi; assembly: GCA_023053575.1. Taxonomy (NCBI): domain Eukaryota; kingdom Metazoa; phylum Arthropoda; class Branchiopoda; order Anostraca; family Branchinectidae; genus Branchinecta; species Branchinecta lynchi. Next base: position 5,224,497 of record JAKZAP010000001.1, read on the forward strand.
AAGATTAATTGGAGGTACTGAAATTTTAATACGACCTGTCTAAATTTCTTTTTATGGCACTTGTAGCCTCTGTCTCAAATGCAATACACCTATCGTAATTCCGTCTGTCGGTCTGTCCGGTTTTTTTTTTCACACTTTTTCGAGCTAGGGTACTTCCAGATGTACTAGGACGATGAAACTTGGCAGACTTATCAGGGACCAACCAAACTAACCTGGATATAACCAGTTTCTCGATCCGACCATCTGCGGGGGAGTAAGGGGCGGAGGAATCTGGAAAATTAGGGCAGTTTCACACGTTTCCGAGTTAGGATACTTCCAGATGTGCTAGGACGTGAGGGACTGGAGGGAGGGGGAATCTGGAATATCGAGTTATGCGTAGCTTTGGAACGGGTGATGGATTTGAGTGAAATTTCATAATTGAACAAAGGACATGTCTGTGGGGATCTTTTTCATGTCAGGAAGATGGGGGGGGGGGGGATACGTGAAAGGCTGATACTGGAGAGATTGGGATGGAACTTTCTGGGAGTAAGAAAAAGATGCTCTGGATAAATCTTTTTCAGAACTGGATTGACTTCGGCGATTGTGGGGGGAGTTTGAGGGGAGGGTGGGGGTGTCGGAATTCCGGTGATCACGATTGAAGGCACTTAGATGTGCTAGGACGATCTTGGCTGGAATATTAGACATTCGAGAAGATTGGCTTAGAAATCGCCACTTTTCAAATCCGACTATTCCTTAAAGTACCAATCTTGATTGCAAAGTAAGAAAAATACTTTTAAGCGAAATATACATTTTCATGGGTTTTGCTTACAAATGAAGTTCCAGCTCCCTTAAAGTGTGCATGTTAACTGCAAAGTCGGAAAGCACTTTTTATCAAATGGTTCATCTCAACTTATGATAGCGGATTCAACAGCTATGGGGGAGTTGATGGAGGGGTGGTCGGAATTTTCAAGAAACGGATAGAATGGAGGGATCGGAGTTAAACTTGCTGTGAAGAACAAGCATTTATTCTAGATAAATCGTTTGCACAATTGGACTGGAGCAGGACACTTGGGGGTAGGAGGTGGAGGGGGGCCTTCCAGAATTCCTGCGATGGCGTTTTTTGACGAAAGTTGGCAGGCATATCGGGACTTGAACATCTGACAGACCCCTTACCTACTACATACAGCTGCAAGTGTAATTTTTTTGCACCCATCTTCATACTCTTTACGAAAACATAAAAGCTGCACTAATAATCAACTCGTGTTGATCCTAATTAAACGAGAAAGGGTGTCTCCAATGGAGTAATCTTCCGTCCGTCTGTCCGTCTGTCAGCACGATAAATCTCGAAAGGAATGGGCTATTTTGATGAAACTTGGTGTGAGGATTCTTTCTGTCAACGGTAAGATCAAGTTCGTACATGGGCTCTGTAGTCCTACATTTAGAGGGGGGGGGTCAAATTAAGGGGCAACACACAAATTTTGTAACAGCTAATGTGATAGTCGATTATGGGGTAAAAAGACATGCTGAACACGATGGTGAAAACCATTTTCTTGCCGGATAAGGCAAGGTTGGTTGGTTAGAATTAAAAGTTTTCTTTGAAGTTGATTAGATGTTCTATTATGGAATAAGAAGACATACTGAACGCGATGATGAAAACCATTTTCTTGTCGAACAACTAGTTCGCCCGGAATTCGGCCAAACCGGAAAATTTGTTAAAAGCGAAAGTTTCGTTTGAAGTTGATTAGATGAAAGATTTAGGGCTAAGAAAAGACGCTGAGTCTGTATATGACACTCATTTTTACCCGGACATATAATTAGTCTGGAATCCGGTTGAAACCGGAAATTGTATAATTTAAAGTTTTATTTGAATTTATTAGATGTTCTTTATAGGGATAAGGAGATACGCTGACTTCGTTTCTGGATTGTTCTTTTTTTGCTGGACAAGTAGTTCACTCGGAATTTGGCCGAAACCGGAAATTTGGCAGGAAGTTTCAGTCAGTATCGTCAAAATAGAAATGGCTTATAAAGGTATATCTGAACTTGGTTTTCTCAGATGGTTAGCGTGGCGAAGACTAGATCTAGCGAAGACAAGACCCAATTCCCGGGATCAAACATTAGATTTTTGGGATCCCATCGAAACCTTAGGTCTTGTTTCTCAAGAGATATCCTCTTGTTACATGGAATCCCAAAACTTGCAATGGATATTGCAATCTGTAACCCTGGTCTGTCGTGGTTAATCCGCGAAATTTCTCGAAAAAGTTAAGTAGCTTTTGGACATTCGGGTCCCTGGTTTGAAAGCCTTCGGTTCTTACACATATAAACACATATCTTTGATGTCCTATTTATATTCAGTTGGTAGGCTACGTAGAATTAGAAAAACCATCTTCCCACTAACAAGAGGAAAATTTCCGTAAAGAGTTGAGTGTCGTACATTGCAATTACTTTTGATAGTAGGGCTAATATTCTCTCCAAGAAATACTAGGAGGCGACACGAGAAAGTTTGGCATTAAAATCTACGACCTAACCCTCAACTTAGGTCCGAGTCTCGATACGCGACGGGCGATGCTCTACACGGCAATTGAAGAACGAAAAGTTCGCTTACAGTCCGAATAACGTACAATAAAAAAGGATTGTTTTCGAGTTATAGGTGTTTCCTGATTTCCACCTGAGGGACTGGAATTCACGAATGCTTTGCAGATGTTCTTTAGCAGTACCATTGTAGCACAAAAAATCATATCATACCACCGACCTAACTAGGTTATGAAACCTGGTTAAACGACTCGGCTTGCCTTTGACAGGGACGGATTTACGACTGAAGCTGGCCAGAAGTGCCAAAATTAACAATTAAAAAAAAAAAAATTCGGATTGTCTTAAAATTAAACGAGCGTCCGGGACCTCGATGAGGCCAAAATAAAAGAGTGATAGGACTTAGCAAAAGGCAGGAGAGGGGTGAATCTCTGCTCTTTCGGGCCACCCCTTATTCCTACTATGCTTTTACTTTTTATTTCCTTGTGAACTACTCCCAATCGTGTTGCCTGTCGAAAACTTTTAATCCTCTATATTTTCCTTTCGTATTCTATGCAGAATCTAAAAACAAGCTTCTGATATTTCTGACTAAATGTTTACGTAATTATTATAGTGAAAAAGTAACATAAAAAACGACGAAATACAGTTCCGAAACCTACCTAGGATGTTGAGCTTTGGATAGGTTTGTTTGCGCGTATCGTTGCAAAAACCTTTCAATTTCCGTAAAAATTCGCAGGTTCAGGTTCAGGTTCTTTTATTTCAAAAATACTTTGTGACAATATATTTTGATCACTGGGGGCCGGCAGGGATACGAGCTCGTTAGCTCGGCCGGCGTTAGCAACAACCTCTTTATCAAGCAACAAAGTTTGTTACAAACTATTTGAACAGCTTTTCTTTTCACCCATCTTCACGTGAACGAGATTTTTTTTTTAAGTAAACAGAACAGTCGCACCCAAAGAAATTTTGTATCGACCCTAATTAAACGAAAAAAGGTTCGCTCCTTCTGATTATTCCCCTGGGTTCGCGCCCCTTCTTCATAGATGTTACTGATCTAGCAAAGTTGGGCCAACTGTCGGATTTTTGGGCCAAATGACGGGTAGGCGAAATGTCGGAAAAGTTGGGGTAACTGACGGATTCTTAGGCGAAATGACGGGTGGGTGACTGTCATAAAAATTGGGCGAACTGACGGATTTTTAGGCGAAATGACGGATAGGTCAACTGACGGATTTTTGGGACAACTGACGGGTGGGCAAACTGTCGAAAAATTGGGCGAACTGGCGGATTCTTAGGCGAAATGACGGGTGGGTCAACTGACGGATTTTTGGGCCAAATGACGGGTGGGTGAACTGACGGTGGGTCAACTGACGGGTGGGTCAACTGACGGTGGGCGAACTGACGGGTGGGAGTAGTGACGGGTGGGTGAACTGACGGGTGGACGTAGTAACGGGTGGGCGTAGTGACGGGTGGGCGTAGTGACGGGTGGGCGTAGTGACGGGTGGGAGTAGTGACGGGTGGGCGTAGTGACGGGTGGGCGTACTGACGTTGGGCGAACTGACGGGTGGGCGAACTGTCGGATTTTGGAAGTGGGCGAACTGACGGGTAGTGACAGCGACCCAATTAAAAGTTTAAGTTGAAGTTGATTAGATGTTCGATTTAGGGCAAGAAGACATGCTGAACACTTATGTGAAAACAATTTTCTATCCGGACATGTAGTTCGCCCGGAATCCGCCCAAAACCGGAAAATAAAGTTTTATTTCTAGTTGATTAGACAACCGATTTAGGGGTAAGAAGAGATGCTGAATCCGTGTGTGACAATCATATTTTACCCAGACATATAGTTCGACCGGAATCCGGCTGGAGTCGGAAAATTTTTTATAAGTTAAATTTTTCTTTGAAGTAGATTAAATGTTCATTATTGGGGAAAGAAGATACCCTGAGGTCATTTTTGAGCTTTCTTTTTTTCGCCGGACAATTAGTTCTGGAGTTTGGCCGAAATCGGGAAATTGGCGGTAGTGGCAGGAAGTTTTTATCAGATGATTAGCTATTTGGCCTTAATCTGTTTCTGAATTTTAATTGTAAAAATGTTCAAGGAGTCTGGCGATGACTGGATCTGGCTAAGACAAGACCCAGTTGTCTGGATCAGATATTGAATTTTTGGGATCCCATCGAAACCTTTGGTCTTGTTTTCCTTCCTTTTTTTTAGGGGGGGGGAAAGGGCGCTTGTTGATGGAAGATCGTTCGTTAGTGGATATTTCTTGTCAGTTTGTTATGTCTTTATTCTTCTTTTCTTCTTCTTTTTTTTCTCTCCTTCTTTTTCTTTCTTTTTTTCAAACTTTGGTTATTTTCCCTTAAGTCTATATGAATAAAAAGTAAGCCCCGTCCATTGACAGGCCATATGTTAGGCCTTATGGTGGGGCCATAAACAGTTAATGGTGTTTTTTATTTTTATGAATAAACTGATCTAAACTGAACTGAATCTCATCCACGCGCAGAGCTACACTGGTTTGAGAATAAAGGTCCGGGGAATTCCGGGTGGACTACTAGTCCGGCAAGAAAATAACTTTCATATTCGGATTCAGCATGTCTCCTTAGCCCTAAATCAACTATCTCAATAGCTTTTTAAAAAAAATTGTTAGCCCCTTTATTTCAAACTCCTTCCCCCACCCCTAAATCTAGGGCTACAGAGATCATCTAAGAACTTGACCTTACCCTGGACACAAAGAATCCTCACACCAAGATTCATCAAAATATCTCGTTCCCTTCTTGAGTTAACGTGCTAACAGACTGACACAACTTTTGCGATGTTATAGGTATCCCTTCACTTACGTTTTGGGATCCCAAAAAGGTACAGCAACTTTTGGTCTTGAAAAACATGAATCTTTATTTGTCCCAAAATTTCTCATGCATTTTGTCGAACTCCCTTCCCGTATTCCCGGGTGTCCCCATCAGGGCCGTATCCAGGGGGGGGGTTAGGGCACAAATAATCATTTTTTATAGGCTTTTCTCTCTAATCTATGTCTTTTTTGTACTTTTTTGTCCGACCCGCGGGCAACCCCCCCCCCCCACAAATAAATTCCCGGATACGGGCCTGGTCCCCATGAACGGAGGATGCTCACACGAGGGGCGTCACTAAGGGGATGGGGTGGGGGTGGGGGTGGTACCACTCCCCTCGAAGAAAGAAAAAAGCTAAAACGGGCTACTCACCTCCCACGCCCGAGCCCTTCAAACCGCTTCTGAGCTCGGAGATACAACTAGACTTCTAATCTTCAGTCTTCAACGCTAGTAGTTATCACGATTTTTATTATCACATGTGAGACGAAAAGTTTGAACTTGTGGCAGGGCGCCGGCGCCACCCCCCCCCCCCCCCCTCGAGTTTTGGCTAGTGACGAGCCCCTGGCTCACACTACCATCAACATCATCAAAAAGGAACTCCTTTCCCAATTAGATAGGGAGTCAATTTAGGGAGTTGCTGGTGTAGTCGGTTCTTTGAAAAACGACCTCAGGGTTCGTTACATGACTCATGTCATTCACTATGCCCATTTATTCTTCGCCTCTACTCCGGTTGGTTGTATTCAGTCACTAAATTTACATTATTGTTTCCTATCCGGGAAACCACGAGTCTTTGCCGTATATAATTTATAGCAAACTGTTTTCTCTTCATCAGGATTGAACGGCATGCTAATCTGGAAGCCCATGACGTCAAAAGTGACGTCAGGAGGCTTTTTTTTATAAAAAAAAACATGCTGACTATATTGCTTTTCAATCACCAAAAGGAAGAACAGACGAGTGCAATACAATTCCGACAGTCTCGAATTTTATAACACTGACTTTACAAAAAAAAAACTTGTGCCGGGTAGACAGAAACAAATAATTTTTGGACACCACTCATTATGCAATACAAGTAGCGCCCAAAATAACCGCCTTTATCACACATTTTTGAATTTTCCACAAAAAGAGTTGGACGATATTCGGATTTTTCGACGTATTTGATATTCGACAATCGATCAATATGCCGATTTCGTGGTGCTGGGCGATATTGGGCCCTTTCAAATTTCGATATTTCGGGAGCACATTGCGCTCTTACTTATATTCGTCTCGCTAAAATTTAAGAACGAATATCGTGATCAAATAGCATTTTGCAACATTTTTTGTTAAAAACTTCGAATAGTCTAAAAACTAAATTCCGAAAAACATACTGCTCCAACTTCGGAAATGTAGGAGCTAGTTATGTTGATCTATCTACAATAATTGGAAATGAACAAATATCGTTTTCGATATCGTTATATCGAGATCGATATCGCAGATGACCCAAAATAGGTTTCGGTATTTCGGGACTATATTTTGCTCTCGTATAGACTACGTCGGTTGTCAAATAATTTGATCAGTGGTGAATTTAGTGATAAAGCCGGTTTTGTGAAAAATGGCGTCTGTTTCGTTAATCGTGATAATTTCATAAGCCATCTAAAACAAGACCAAAGGTTTTGATGGGATCCAAAAAGGGTAATATTTTATCGAGACTTCAACACATTAAAGCCAATGGTAATCATCTGAGAAGACCAAGTTCAGATATGGATTCAGCATGACCGTTTACCCCTATATCCTACGTCGTATCTACTTTGTCGAAACTGATCAGAACTTCCTGCCTTACTTCTTCCTAATGTCCGGTTCCGGCCGGATTCCCGTCAAACTACTTATCTGGCAAAAACCAAAGCTAAAAAAACAAATAAAAAAACGAAAAACATGACTTCTCACCCCTAAATTGAACATAATCAAATTCAAATAAAACTTTTACATTTTACAATTTTTCTTCAGTCAAACTTCAGTTCTTTTACTTTCAAAAATTTTTCGGTTTTGACCGGATTCCGGGTGAACTAGTTGTCCAGCGAGAACATAACTTCCATATACGGATCCAGCATGTCTCCTTATCCCTAAATCGAACCTCTAATCAACTTCAGATTCAACTTTTACTTTTCAAAATTTCTGCTTTTGACCGGATTCCGAGCGAACTACTTGTCCGGTGAGAAAATAATTTGCATATTCGGATTCATCTTGTCTTCTTGTCCCTACACCGAACATATGATCAACTTCAGATAAAAATAACTCTTAACAAATTTTCCGGCTTCACCCGGATTCTAAACGAACTGCACGTCTGGGGAGAAAATGATTAACATATACAGATTCAGCACGACTTCTCACCCCTAAATCGAAAATAATCAAATTCAAATAGAACTTTTACATTTTACAATTTGTCTTCAGTCAAACTTCAGATTAAACTTTTACTTTTATAAATTTTTCGGTTTTGTCCGGATTCCGGGTGAACTAGTTGTCCGGCGAGAATATAACTTTCATATTCGGATCCAGCATGTCTCCTTATACCTAAATCGATTCTCTAATCAACTTCAGATTCAACTTTTACTTTTCAAATTCTCTGGTTTTGACCGAATCCCGGGCGAACTATTTCTCCGGTGAGAAAATAATTTGCATATTCGGATTCCAGCATGTCTTCTTACTCCTAATCGACTGTCGCAATTGCTTTTAAAATATATTTTTTCTCCCCTTAATTCGAAACCCCTCCCCTAACCCCAAATGTACGGCTACAGAGCCCATCTTGGAACTTGACCTGTACTTTGGCCCAAAGAATCCTCATTCCAAGTTTGAATCAAATATCTCAACCGTCACTTCCGTTTTGGGATCCCAAACTGGGCTGTGAAGCCAATTACCCAATTTTCGCGCTATATTACTATTATTAACAAGACCAAAGATTCCGATGGGATCCCACAAATTCAATATTCAAAACAGACAATTTAGTTTTGTCTTCCCCAGATGCATTCTTCACCAGCCTCCTTGAATATTTTTATTATTAAATTTAGAAACAGATCAAGGCCAAATAGCTAATTATCTGAGAAAAATCAAGTTCAGATGATTCAGCATGTGTGCATAAGTAAGACATATTTATTTTGACGAAACCGATCGAAACTTCCCGACTTACCTCTCCCAAATTTCCGGTTTCTTCCAAACTCCGAGCAAACTGCTTGTCCGGCTAAAAAATAAAGCTCAAAAACGAATTCAGCGTATCTCCTTACCCGTATGTCGAGCATCTAATCAACTTCAAATAAAACTTTAGCTTATAACAAATTTTCCGGTTTCAGCTGGATTCCGGGCCAACTACATGTTCGGGAAGAAAATGATTTTCACCTAGTTGTTCAGCATGTTTTTTTATCCCTAAATCGAACCAGTGCTGTGCCAAGTACTTCTAATTTTTACTTAAGTACAAGTACCAAGTACTCAAGGAAATTTTTACTTAAGCATAGCATTGTCCAAATAGGTGTAATAAGCTACGTACGCCTGTTCAAATAGGAACCTCTTATCAATGCAGCGTTCGGTGTTGCCACGCTGATGCAATTTTTCGAGTTTTTAAAGATCAGAAAAAGTGTTCTTGGTACTACTTGAAGTACAGGAGTACAATTTGACGTCCATTATACTGTAAAAAGCTTTTAAATCTACGGACGGACAACATTGGTCCTTGAACTAACTATAAGTAGTCATAACAGAACAAAACGTGTTCTTTTGAAGAAAAGTTGTTTCTTCAGCTTCCAACTAAGTAGAACGTTAGTGCTTCCCCTGGCAATCCTGACGACGCTGCTCCTTTCCTCGGCCCGCTGGCGGAACTAACCAAGGGATCTGATTGGCCCTGCATAAGCCAAAATAGAACGCGAGTGTGTTCTCCTTATTCACCTTATTACAGGGCGCTCCGAGGAAAAGAGGAATATTTAATAAACCTTATACGCCGTAATACACCTTACAACACCTATTTGAACAATAAATATGAGTATTAAGTACTTTTCAAAAAATCTACTTAATCAATCAATCAATAATTTTGTTAACCCGTACAAAAACGGCACATAACATGTCCATACGGAGTATATGAACAAGTGCGCAAACGCTCAGAGTGTGAAAGTAAAATGATTATCACATTTTATATACAAACAGCTTTAGAGCTAAGACTTTTCACATCCCTAATAATCAAACAAGTATTCTTGCCACTCATGCCACTTTAAAAGCTTTAAATGTAAACAAACCGCAAGTATAATCCAAAGACATGTTGAAGATCTTGCACGATGCTTGAGTTCGAACAATGGTCTGCCAGCCAGTCTGACCCTTTAAACCTCTTTTCTATTAGAAAGGTAATAACAAGTGCAATAAGCCAAATCGTAGTAGCCTAATACCCCCTTGTCACAATTCATTAAGAACGGCATATCATCGATCATATGACAAAAGAGTCCAGTTTCCAGCGTCATCTTATTTCTTGCTGTTGCATCAAAATCCTCATCCATCGATATATCTCCCAAATATACAAGACTTGGAGTTGAGAGTTGAGACCTGTCATAGACGAACTTAACTCATGGGAAATCTGTTCCCAGCTGCCTATGAACGGGAGGGGCGAGGGAGGTGCAACTTTAAAAGCAACTTCCCGGTCCCAGGATCTACATGTACAAGGAATTTCATCGTCCTATGTTCAGTTCTGGTCAAGTTATGAACATTATTCACTGGGCAATCTCGGCCCATTTGCCCCTGAACCGGGTTGGGGTGGGAGGCGGAACCCCCAAAATGCACAACTAGACCCCAATACCCACTAGTGTTTGAACTTGATACTTACACTGGTTCACGAGTTATGAGCTCCACAAAATACGGTGAAAACCGAAAGCCGAAAGGGTTGTTCCAAGGAACACTCCACTAAAAGGAAAGAAAAAGATCAGACTGAACTAAACGAAATGACTATACAAACGCAGTATAATCGAGTATAATACGGATGGCAACTATCTAGAGAAGAATCAAACTCGGCACGGCTTTGGGCCACAGCCACAAAGGGATCAGTAACGCGGTAAAGCTGCGTAACTTTGCGATTACGAGCACATGGGGGAGGTCGAGTAGGTACAGGAGTGTTGCATGAAGCTGCCCTTACTATGGCACCGCCCCCCCCCCCCCCCCCAATTGGCCATGGTACATGATCCTGCCACCTTGGGTCATGAAGCTGCCACCCCAGAAAAATCATGCAAATTCCAAGAAAACAGCAAATTTTGTTATTTGCAAAAGGTCAAGGAACCTCTCTGACCAAACAGCTGGCCTCTAACTTCACCATGTAGCAAAATACTATTTTTAGCAAAGTGGGCGACTTCATGATCACTTGGGTGCCTACATTCTTTCGTGTTCTCTAGCTTAGCCTTGAACAGTTACAAGTAAACTATGGTACCAGCAGAAGTGAAGGTTCTTATGCTTCCTTTCAGGATACTCCACTGAATTTTATCTCAACCTTTACTCTTTTTCCCAAAGTCATTTCCCAAAAATAGGAGTTTAGGGTGGCGGCTTCACGCAGCACTCCTGTACTTAGCATAACTATAGAACAATTTACGAATTGTCCTTAAATCAGTTAACTTCCAAAAAGGAGATCGGGCTAGAATGTGGGGGATTGTGTAAGCGTTGTACTGTCTAGCCAAAATATGTCTACTATAACGGGTTTTAGCACTAATAATAGACCGTAGGCTGCTCTAGCCTTCGCGCCAAAATGTCCGAGTGGTCCAGCACGGGTACTTGTCAGGTCGTTACCAACTGGTAGACCCCAAAATCTAGCGACAAGGAAAGCTGGATACTGGAATCACCCAAAGAAACTGTAGCACTATCGGAACCTGGTCGATTACGAGTAAACTTGATGCATTCACTCTTACTCGGAATGACTTTTAAACCGATATCCTTATACTCTTCACTTAAACTGGCAAAAATTCTTCTCTGTCGAATCCAGGGTTTTACTCAGATTAAAAATATTATCAGCATAATTTAGTAGCGACAGGTACAGATCTCGAAAAATAAAACTCATTGTGTTGCGAGAGCAACACTTTGGTTTTGTCCTCGTTTTTTTTTTTTTTTTTTTTTTTTCCTATGACTCCGATTTCGTTTTATTCCTGGTAACTGGGAAGGGTCTAACCTGTGCGGTTTTTACGGAAAGTGTGGACCTTAGGCCGGATTGATGAATATGACATTACATTTTGGAAAGCTCCGTATAACTCTTGCCTGGGGCCAATAAGGATGGTTTTTGCTTGTCCTCGAGCCAGAGCCTACGGTTTGCGAAGTGAAGTGGAGTTGTATAGCCTATGTCGGAGAGGACCATCTCAAGTTGTGTAGCGAACCTTTCGTTTCATCAAACCATGTTTCTGCTTTCGAGTGGAAAGCTCCGTTCTAGCACGTTAGCAGGCAGGCACCAGTTTCAAATTGAAGATGGACTAAAATCTATAAGTGTTAAATATATGCGGCAGTTACCCGGCCCCACAGCCAACATATCTTCTTTGAGTGATAAATAGAAAAATCTACAGAGACAAAAAAGTGGCTTTTTCCCACGGGTCCGAAAGTGCTGCCATCTATTGTTTCTATCCGTGTCTGCGACGATTTCAGCAGACATTATCATATTTTTTTTTTGCACTTGGGTTTGCGGTAGAGTAACGGTATCAGATGTACCTCTTAAACTTTAAAAGTTCTCTCTTTGCTAAAGAAACTAGAGCTTATCCTTTGCTCCTTTCTAAGTCGTGACGTTAGAAAGTTGGCCTGCGGCAAAAAAGTCAACTTTTGAACTAAGACAGGTAGAATTTTTTTTTCGACGGCAATCGATAGCCATTGATGAGCTGATCAAAGTATATGCCATCCATTTTTTGGTACAAAAATTCCTTCATGAGATACACCAGTTTGAAAATTTCAAAGGGGTTGACAACTTCAGTAGTAAGGTACAGTGAAATCAAAAATAGGCGATATCAGTGATGAGACATGTAGGGGACTTTTAAGCAACAGTCGACTGTTAGCTAATAATCATGTTCGGCAATGAGGGGTTTGGAGCTTTTGCTAGTTGGTGTACCAGTTATTTGTTTCAAGTTTTCATCCGTCGACGGCAATCGATAGCCATTGATGAGCTGATCAAAGTATATGCCATCCATTTTTTTGTACAAAAATTCCTTCATGAGATACACCAGTTTGAAAATTTCAAAGGGGTTGACAACTTCAGTAGTAAGGTACAGTGAAATCAAAAATGACATGTAGGGGACTTTTAAGCAACAGTCGACTGTTAGCTAATAATCATGTTCGGCAATGAGGGGTTTGGAGCTTTTGCTAGTTGGTGTACCAGTTATTTGTTTCAAGTTTTCATCCGTCGACGGCAATCGATAGCCATTGATGAGCTGATCAAAGTATATGCCATCCATTTTTTGGTACAAAAATTCCTTCATGAGATACACCAGTTTGAAAATTTCAAAGGGGTTGACAACTTCAGTAGTAAGGTACAGTGAAATCAAAAATAGGCGATATCAGTGATGAGACATGTAGGGGACTTTTAAGCAACAGTCGACTGTTAGCTAATAATCATGTTCGGCAATGAGGGGTTTGGAGCTTTTGCTAGTTGGTGTACCAGTTATTTGTTTCAAGTTTTCATCCGTCACGATGTCTACGATTGAAAAGGATAAAGTTCAACTGACTGCAAAGTCAATTTAGTCCTTCTTCCGATATTATTTTGTTGTTGTTTTTACAACGCTGAAGAATAGCTTTTGATCATTTGATTATTTTTTTAGAAAATCCCCTTTTAAAAGCTTCGATAAGTTGACAACTTCAGCATTAACCGACAGCGAAGAAACAAAACCATGTAGGGGACTTTCAAGCAACAGTCGACTGTTAGCTCATAATCATCTTCGGTAATGAGGGGTTTGCAGCTTTTGCTAGTTGGTGTACCGGTTATTTGTTTCCGGTGTATTCGATGGTAAGAACAATTTGGTTCCCAATGGTTAGATATGCAAGGGACTTGTAAGTAATAATCGGCTGTTATGCTACAATCATCTTCTGCGATGATGGGTTTGCAACTTTTGCTAGCTGGTGTACCCATTATTTGTTTTCGGTTAACTTAATGTATATCACTGGAGAGGGACTTGTAAGTAGGAATGGTTCACGAGGGGCTAGCAATTTTTGCAAATGGGTGCACACTGTATTCGATTTCTATAAATCTGACGGTAAGAAAGTTTGTGTCGGGTCTATCAATGTAACCTAGGATTAACTTTTTACACAACGGATACAAACGAAAATGTAAAGCAATGAGGTAGTTTCATAATAATTAATAGTGTCATCTATAATATTTTAATCCTGAAAAGTTACGGATAGCTTTCTAATACCAACTAGATTATATAAGATATTGTTCCAAGTTTTCATCCGTCACGATGTCTACGATTGAAAAGGATGAAGTTCAACTAACTGCAAAGTTAATTTAGTCCCTTCTTCCTATATTATTTTGTTGTTGTTTTTACAACGCTGAAGAATACCTTTTGACCATATGATTAAATTTTTAGAACATCCCGTTTAAAAAGCTTATGCTATAATCATCTTCAGCGATGAGGGGTTTGCAACTTTTGCTAGCTGGTGTTTCCATTATTTGTTTCCGGTGAATTTGTTATCAATCACGGGGAAAGAAAATTGGTGCACATTGTATTCGATTGCTGTAAATATGACGGTAAGAAAGTTTGTATCGATGGTCTATCGCTACAACCTAGGATTAACTGTTAACGCAACGGGTACAAACGATACGGTAATGTAAAACAATAAGGTAGTTTTGTAATAATTAATAGTGTCATCTATGGTATTTTAACCCTGAAAAGTTACGGATAGCTTTATAATATCAACTAGATTATATAAGATATTGTTCCAAGTTTTCATCGGTCGCGATATCTACGATTGAAAAGGATAAAGTTCAAATGACCGCAAAGTCAATTTGGTCACTTCTTCCGATATTGTTTTGTTGTTGGTTTTACAACACTAAAGAACAGCTTTTGATCGTGTGATTATTCTTTTTAGAACATACCATTTTAAAAGCTTCGATAAGTTGATAATTTCAGCACTTAACCGACAGCGAAGAAACAAAACCAAAGTGTTGCTCTCGCAACACTTTAGTCGGCGAAGCCGGACAAAGGTTGCCGCAACACTTCACGTTGCCCGGGCAACGTAGGTCTAGTTTTAACTTTCTTCTGGCATCGACCACACTATTGTTAAATAGGGGGGGTGAAGTTATAGCACCTTGCCGAATACCTTTATGTACTGGGATGGGCCTGTCGATTAAACCAGAGTAACAAGTACTAACTACTTAAGTAATAAGTTCTTTTAAAAAAAAATACTTCAGTACTTAAGTACTCAAGTATTTATGTAGGCTTATCATGGTACGTTTGCAAAAAATCCCTGACCAAAAGATCAACGACCAAACAACACATATTCCTAAGTGAGGGGATACATCAAATCAAGATTTTGGGGTCCCAAAAGTAGTGACCTATATAACTTGGTAAAGCGTGTCTGTCTGTTAGCATGATCGTTATCGAATGAGTTAGGTAGGCTATCTTGTTCAAACCTGGTGTGCGAGTCCTTTGCGTACAAAGTACAGGTCGTTCGTAGATGGTATTGTAGCTTGTAGCCCTACATTTTGGGGTAGGGGAGGGGTTTCAAGTTCAAGCAAAGATTTGATCCACGAGTGAGAGTCAAAACTGAATCCCCGGCAAGCAAAAAAAAAAAATTTCCGTGGTGCTTATGAAGTATATAGAATTCTTGAATCAAGATCAGGGCCGTATCCAGGGGGGGGGGGGTGCCCCCCCACCGAAACATGGAAAAATTATCATTTTTATAAGATTTTCCCTCTGATCTATATCTTTTTTGTACTTTTTTGTCCGACCCGCAGGCAACCCCCCCCCCCCCCCCCTCCGAAATAAATTCCTGGATACGGGCCTGATCAAGAATACTGAGGCAGGCTGACATGCTGACTCGGTAAAGAGGCGTCGCTAGCCAAAACTCGAAGTGATACCTGCAAGCGCTGAAGACTGAAGAAGCCTAGTCGTATCTCCAAGCTCAGGGGCGGTTTGAAGGGCTTGGGCGTGGGAGGTGACTACCTCAGAATACACGACTGGTAGATGTGCGGCAATTCTCAAGATTCGTACCAGTTATAAAAATAGCTAAGACACAGCACCACATGCGGGAAACTGTACGAATTTAAAGAAATATTAAAGCTAGTATTTGTAAGGTTAACATGAACGTCATTTGTAATACGAGGAATTCACTTCCGCGATAACACAACAAGCAGCAGTTTCTGATGACTGTATATCAAACAGGATGAAACCAAGAACAAATAATTCTTGATGAAACCGAATGCGGCAGGCGAAAATTCTTTTGAGTTTGTTTTCCCCAAGTTTTTTTGTCAACTTGAGCTGCTGGGAGCCTGAAGAGGACCCTTGCCAACAAGGTCCGACATATAGCTCTAATAAAACTCATTTGAGATATCCGTTTTGCACTATCAAATATGATTCACAGTCAACTTTGGGCTAAAGGAATACTTACCGCCCCTGAAGGTCAAGACTTGGTACTAAGAACTGGTATTGCTGGTACTGATAGGACAGAGTACTTGAAATTCGGGACGGTAGTTTGAGAAGGTCCTATAGGTCCAGACTGGGTGTTGGCAAGTAATAAATAATAGGACAGGGTACCGATAATTAGAATAAATGGAGAGATTTTTTTGGGAAGGGTAATTTATGCCAAGGTCTGGCTGACATCCAACTATTACTAGGCAGATCAGTGATCTAACCTAGAGATTTACTTTGTTGCTTACCCTTTCGATTTACCATATGACGAATCTTGCAATTTGCTATATTTTTTCGGGAACCCTTATTTTACCTCATTTACCTCATTTTACCAGTTTTAAAATGTTTTCCTTAATTTAATGTACCAAGTTTTTATGTTATGGTAATTTTACAATCGGGTTTACGTGAAAGTTCACTACAAAGGTTAACTGGTTATTTTAGCAGGATGATCTATTTATGTATTGTGTGTGTGCTTACTTGCCTGTTGCCTAAAAGCTGGATTTACAGGCTTCAGAAACCTTTCATGAACCGGAAAACATGGGCTAGTACTTGGATTTGGTTTTTGCTTTTCAGAAATGAATCCTGGATTTTAAATTAGTGCAACAAGGTCAAGGTCTATGATTTACGAACTGCGCACTGGAAAATTACTGTACAGCCATTTTGGGTTGTTTTGGGAGTGAGTAACTCCTTAGGGAAGACAAAATAGGATAACAATCAGCCTAACACTCAGAAACTCAATAGTGAATATAAAGACCCAAAAAATAAAAACTTTAACCCAAAAAACGCTCACCATTGCTGTCGTCTGCTAATGGAACCTCCCAAGCCACTAAAATTCATCAAAATTTGCCTTGCCCATAATACTGACGAAACCATCGGAGAAGTGTAGGCTAAAGACAGACTTATGTTGAAACCCAAAGCAGTTGGAACCGAAGAGGAAACAGTCAAATAGATTAAGGAGATCCTTAGGGGCAGTACTCTGCGAGTCTGCATTTGGGGTAGTAATGGATATCAAGCATTATCTGACGAAACTACCGTCACCAGTAAAGTCCTGCAAGGAACAATCCTTGGCTCGACCCTTTACAATATATACGTCAATGACATATGTAACCCTCTGAAAAACAACAAGAGCTGAAAGCTCATATGGCACTTGTAAGAACAGTTAGCATGTTTGTCAGATACGGTTTGCAGTTTTCAAGGCTGGATCTCTCTCCCGATATTCATTTCATCAGAAAATGGGCTTGATCTAGTAGATCTGAAATGGTTATACCACTCATTGACAACTGTATCTTCCTCCAACGATGATCGGATCGGGGGAGGGACTATATTTTCAAGCCTATCTAACATGCCTGCAAAGTTTCACGGTCATAGCACATCTGGAAGTACCCTAACTCGTGATCATCGGAATTAGGGAAAACCCCCTCCAACTCCCCCCACTGTGACACGATCGGTCCTGTTTTGTCAATAATAATAATAATAATAATAATATATTTGCAAATTGGCCTTTAAGCCTCGACAATGTATCTATGGCGTATGCTTGTTCTTGCCTCCAAGTCCCATCCCGATCTCTCGACTCTAAGTGCTTCAAGAGAGCCTTCAGCTCCTCCCGATGTTATCAGATCCGTTCCAGACTTGAAATTGATCATCTGAGTCACTTGTTCTTGACACTTGACAAGTTTCATGCACGTCTGATCACCTGTTCCAAAGTTATGCATGTCAATAGAATCTCCCCCATGATCATCGGATCGGGAAAATAACTATTTTCAAGTTGACCTGGAAGAGTGCCTAATATGTCTGCCAAGTTTCATGGTCCTAGTACATGTGGAAGTACCCCTCGAAGTACCCTAACTCGTGATCACCGGAAATCCGGGAAAACCCCTTCCAACCCCTCTACTGTGACATCCCGATCCATCGACCCTAAACATTTCACGACATTTCCGGTCCCCCCTCTAATCCCCCTCTCTTCGGATTTGGTCCAGATTTGAAACTGAAAATCTGAGACACTTGTTCTTCACAATTGTCAAGTTTTATGCATGTCCGATTATCCATTCCAGAGTTATGCATGTTTCTAGTTTCCGGATTCCCCTTCCCTCCACCACGCCCCGCGATAGCAGGATCGGGGAAGCGATTATTTCCATGTTAATCTGGTTGGTTCCCTCATATGCCTGTCAAGTTTTATTGTGCTAGCTTATTTGGAAGCGTTTCACCCGATTTCCGGTTGCCCCTCCAGCTCCCCCCCCCCCCAGTGATCGGATCTGGTCCAGATTTGAAACTGAGCATCTGAAGCACTTGTTCTTGACGTATGTCAAGTTTCTTGCATGTTTGATTACCCGTTCCAAAGTTATGCATGTTACTAGTTTCCGGATTTCCCATCCCTCCACTCCTCCCACAATGACCGGATGGGGAAAGTGATTATTTCCAAGTTCTTCTGGTCGGTTCCCTGATATGCCTGCCAAATTTCATTGTCCTAGCTTATGTGGAAATGTTTCATGAGATTTCCGGTGCCCCCTCCAGCCCCCCCCCCCAGTTATCGGATCTGGTCCGGATTTGAAATTGAGCTTCAGAAGCACTTGTTCTTGACATATGTCAAGTTTCAGGCCTATCTGATTACCCGTTCAAAAGTTAGGCATGCTACTACTTTCCGGATTTCCCATCCCTCCACTGCCCCCAAGATGGCCGGATCGGGGAAATGATTATTTCCAAGTTAATCTGGTCGGTTTCCCAACACGCCTGCCAAGTTTCATCGTTCTAGCTTATGTGGAAGCGTTTCACGAGGTTTTGGGTGCCACCCTCCAGCTCCCCCCCCCCCCAGTTATCGGCAATAGTTCTTGATATATGTCAAGTTTCACGCAAGTCCGATTACCCGTTCTAAAGTTATGCATGTTACTAGTTTCCGGATTTCTTGTTGCTCCACCCCCCCCCCACGATGGCCGGATCGGGGAAGTGACTGTTTCCATGTTAATCTGGTTCGGTCCCTTATACGCCTGCCAAGTTTCATCGTCCTAGCTTATGTGGAAGTGCCCAAACTAGCAAAACCGGGACAGACCGACAGACCGTCGTTTCCGGATTTCTCATCCCTCCACCCCCCCCCCCCCCCCACTAAGATCGTATCAGGAATATGATTATATCCAAGTTAATCTGGTCGGTTCCCTGATATTCCTGCTAAGCGTTTCACTAGATTTGTTTGACTTGGGCTGACCATCTTTAAACCGTATCTATTCTCGCATTCGCTTTGTATACATCATAGCATGGCTCAGTGGTAGAAAACGGGACTGGCAACACAAAGGTCAAGTTTCACGTATGTCTGATTACCCTTTCCAAAGTTATGCATGTTAATAGTTTTCGGATTTCCCATCCCTCCACTCCCCCCACTATGATCGCATCCGGAATATGATTATATCCAAGTTTAATCTGGTCGGTTCGCTGATATTCCTGCCAAACGTTTCACTAGATTTGTTTGACTTGGACTAACCATCTTTAACCCGTAATTATTCCCGCATTCGCTTTTTGATACATAGTCGCATAGCTCAGTGGTAGAATACTGGACTATCAACCCAAAGGTTCTTGGTTCGATCCCGCCTTCGGCCAGCGCTTTCTTTTGCTCCCGTTTTACTTTTTGGTCCCGTTTTACTTTATAGTTTCCGGACTCCCGGATCCGGGGAAAGTTGGATTGGGGAAGTGATTATTTGTAAGTTGATCTGGTCGGGTCCTGATATGCCTGTGAAGTTTCATCGTCCTAGCTTGTGTGGAAGTGCCCAAACTAGCAAAACCTGGACAGACCGACAGAACGACAGAGCGACAGAACGACAGAACGACAGAACGACAGAACGACAGACAGACAGACCGACAGACCGACAGAAATTACGATCGCTATATGGCACTTGAGTATGCTCAAGTGCCATAAAAACACCCTGTACACAGACGACACTAGGCTCTTCGGACCAGCCGACCATGGGAGTATCCAAGGCGACCTAAACCTACTCACAGTCTGGGCAGACACTTGGTTAACTAAGTTTAATGTAAAGAAGACCAAAGTCATTCACATTAGACATAACAATCCCTGCAACCAATACACCACGGATGGATACCACCAGTCTAGTACACTAGCCCTTTTCAGGCACGGTGCCCAAACGTCTAGCACCATGCCTGGGTGCTAGACGTTCAAGCACTGTACCTTGGATTTCCTGTATGGTGCATGGATTTCAGTATACAGTGCATACATCAAAAACACAGTTTCTGTCATAACAACTGAGCACCAGCTCGGACAGGGCTGAAATTACTACCATGAATTAGAGAAATCAAAGACAATCCTTTATATATTTTTCACAACAAAAACAAAAGGGCTCGGCTGATGGCAGATGTGAAAACCTCATTTCCTTTTCTACATAGTCAAGGGTTTTGCATGCAAAGTGTCCTGTGCCTCAGCTTTTTCTACCTAGCAGCCAACCAGAATATTGGCTCTTGGGGAATAGATAGGGAAAATACATGGAAAATAGATAGGGTGCTGTTAGGTTTTTCATCTCCATCATCATTAGGGCCCTTTTGTTTTTGTTGTGAAAAATATATAAAGGATTGTCTTTGATTTCTCTAATTCATAGTAGTAATTTCAGCCCTGTCCGAGCCGGTGCTCAGTTGTGATGACAGAAACTGTGTTTTTTCTGTATGCACTGTATACTGAAATCCATGCACCATACATTAAATCCAAGGTACAGTGCTTGAACGTCTAGCACCCAGGCATGGTGCTAGACGTTTGAGCACCGTGCCTGAAATAGGGCTAGTGTACTAGACTGGATACCACCCAGGGAAGAGAAGTAATATAAAGCCGAAACTGCAAAAACAACAAATAATTTCAAACAACATTTGGACAAGGAGTGGTCAGGCAAATAGTGGAGATTCAACTGGAATCCTGAACAAGACAGCACCCATGAACAGGGGCATCACAATTGGGGGGGGAGGATGCCCCCCCCCCCCAATGCTGTCTGCCAGTCTGTAAGAAATAATCAAGTCGGTGTGCCACGATTTTTTCGTAAAAACAGTTGTTTTTCTAAAAATTGGTTGAATTTTCGTCAAAATAGTATTTTTTTCTGAAAATCAATCGATTTTTTTCAAAAATGTCATTTTTTTGTTGTTGAAGATGGGCGTATACTAGGAGAAATCTAGGCGCCTGCAATTGCAAATTTGCAGGTAAACAGTAACAAATTCAGAATCCATCTCTTTCCTCTCACTGTCAATGTCATCATTTGAAGTTGCCTCCTCTTGGCAAGAACCTAGCGACCTTTGAACTACTTGTTTTAGTCCTATAAAAAATGAAAAGTCCTTTCAAACTGTTTCACACTACAGCTTCCTTGGAAGTTGGAAGCATTTTCAAATTAATTTGCATTTTATGTAGGAACGATAGAGTTGACACGTGCTAACAAGAAAATGAGGTGGTAAAAACAAGACCCAAGGTTTCGATTGGATCCCAAAAGTTCAAACAATGTTTACAACGGAGACGTCAGTTACGATTCTTCATCAGCGATATTTCGGCCCTTCTTGGGCTGTAATCTTTAGAATGCAGGTTTTTTCCGTTCCCAACGTTGACCCAGAAGATTGACAGCCTGACGAGGACCCTTGCCAAGAAGGGCCGGAATATCGCTGAAGAAGAATCGTAGCTGACGTATCCGTTGTAAACATAGTTTGAATATATGTCTCAAACTCAGCTTGGGCTCAAAGAATATTGATCCCAAAAGTCCAAATTCGATCCAGACAGTTGGGTCTTGTCTTCGCCAGATCCAGTCTTCGCCAGACTCCTTGAACACTTTTACTATTAGTTAAGACCAAATAGCTAATCATACGAGAAAACCAAGTTCAGATATGGATGGAGTTTTTACCCCTACATCCAACCTCTAATCAACTTCAGCTTAAACTTTTACTTTTAACAAATTTCCCGGTTTGAGCCGGATTCCGAGCGATCTATATGTCCGGTGAGAAAATGATGGTCATATGCGAATTCAGCATGTCTTCTTACCCGCCAATCGAACATCTTATCAAATCTAAATAAAACTTTTACTTTAAACGACCGAACTAATTGTCCGGCGACAAAATAATTTTCATGTTCGGACTCAGCACGTTTCCTTGCCCCTAAATCGAACCTTCAATGAACTTCATATTAAACTTTTACTTTTCACAAGTTTTCTGGTTTTCACCGGATTCCGGGTGAACTATTTGTCCGGCGAGAAAATAAGTTTCCTATTCGGATTCAGCATGTCTCCTTACCTCTGATTCGAGTATTTCAATAGCTTTTAAAAAATATTGTTGTTCTCCTTAATTCCAAACCCCTCCCTCACCCCGAAATAAAGAGCTACATAGCCCATCTTCGAAATTGACCTGTACTTTAAGCTAAAGAGTCATCATGCCAAGTTTGATCAAATATCTCAACCCATTCGAGAGTTATCGTGCTAACAGACGGACGGACAGACGGACGGACGGACAGACGGACAACTTTGGCGTTGCCATACGTATCCCTCCACTTGCGTTTTGGGATCCCAAAACAGTTAAAAACTAGTATTCTGAACAGATTCTGAAACGCCATTCCATCTTGAAAATATCGTTTCTTAACTTTTACTAGGTAAGGTTTTGTGCGGAAAATATTACGCACGCAGTTTTAAATCGGACTTGCCTCATCTCAACGAACAGAGCAATTGTACAAATAAAATGTGGAACCAAGAGAAAAGTTTTATTTGAATACGGGTTCAATGTAGTACTACATCCGACGTACTACATCAAACCACGTGGTATGGAGACATGCTGAATCCGTATATGAAAATCATTTTCTCGCCGGACAAATAGGCCCGGAATCCGGCCAAACCTGATAAAAAGTTTATTTGAAGTTAGATAAGTTAGATTAGAGGTAGGCTAAATCAGCCCTTCTAAGGCATTGCTATTTGCAGTTTGTGGATGATTACCTTAAATTACCTTAAATCGCTTTGCCAAGCGTCAAAGGTGGAGGGTCTTCCTGTGGTTGTGGCTGGTTTTAGTCATTTTGGTCAAACATGACGTTGGGACTGGTTTTTTGGTTAGTCTCTGGTAGAGGATTCCTGGGCATCCGACTCGTATTTCCAGGGTTTGGCTGCCCACTCCTTGTTAAGCTTGGATTTGAATGAGTCCATTGTCTGAGCAGTGAATGTAGCTTCTGACAGGGTGTTCCAGTTTTGCACCACTCACCACTCTGGTTGAGAAGAAGTGGTTATTTCGGGTCCTGGTGTGAGCAAATTGCTTTGGAATCTTCTTGCTGTGACCGCGAAGAGTTTTAGTTAGTTTTAGGCTAGATTTAATACCTTGGTAGTGTAAGTATGCCCTATGTGCTCTAAGGCGTTTCTAAACATTGCTCCATGGTACCTACAACCCGGCATCTATCAGTATACGCGACAGTGGGATCGAGGTAAGGATACTACGCTAGGTGGCTGTCAAAGCATAGAGACGAATCCCACTTTGCTGTCTTCGCAACCATCTATCGTGAAGCATGTGAATAAGCGAAGAGACTTGGAGCTCGCTAGATGGCATGGCTATGTCTATTTGAGTTTAAATGGAGTGTCTTTTTGGAACGGTTAAGTAGCTCAATGTCGATGCAATGTCTGTAACATCGACATTGTATTATATCGAATAATATCTATTCTGACAGAAATTACTGTCTGTTCTAATAGACACTGTTATTATATTAAATGCCTGTTTTGACAGACATTATTATTATATTAAATGACTTTTCTGACACATAATTTTTCTTCACACATAATTTTTATTTCGTAAATTAAGTCCGCAAAATGATGTCTTCAAACAACCATATTCCATTTTATTGCATCATTGAGCGTGTTCCACCCTTCTAACAATAGTTACTATTTCCGTTCCATCCTCACGAAAAGTTACTACGCTGACCGTTCCAACCTTGTCGGTTGGAACGGCCTACAACGCAGGCTACAAATTTTTCATCGGGAAGGAAGGCACCGCAGGCAAAACTTCATGCAAAATTTATGATCAGAGCATTTTTTGGAGTTCCATATGAAATCAAGCGTTTCTGTCTGTGCCAACTGTAACTCCCTAACGCAGTGAGAAATATTACCAGAAGCTGGTACCTGACAGAGTGGCATTGCTTCCACTCATCCCTTTCCGGAACAAGACCAAATATTTCAATGGGATCCCACAAATTTTATATTTGATCCAGACAATTTGGTCTTGTGGATATCCTATCTTCGCCATAGACTCCTTGAACATTTTTACTATTAAAATTTAGAAAGAGATTAAGGCCAATGACTAATCGTCTAAGAGAAACAAGACCAAAGGGTTCCGATGGGATCCCAAAAATTGAATATTTGATGCAGATAGTTACGATGTTTGTGCCGACCGGTTTTGTATAAAACTCAACTTCAGGTATACCTCTATAAGCCATATCTATTTTGACGATACTGATCGAAACTTCCTGCTTTATTTCCGGTTTCAGCCGAATTGCGAACGAACTAAAAAAAAAAAGTACAGAAATGAATCCGGTTTCTACCGAATTCCGAACGAACTACATGTCCCGGTAAAAAAAAAGGTTGTCATACACAGATTCAGAGTATCTTCTTACCCCTAAATCTGTCATCTAATCAAGTTCAAATAAAACTTTGCTTTTAGCAAATTTTCCGGTTTTGGCCTGATTCCGGGCGAACAAGTTGTCCGGGTAGAAAATAATTTTCATATAAGTGTTCAGCATGTCTTCTTATCCCTAAATCGAACACCTAATCATCTTCGAATAAAACTTTTACTTTTAATAAACTTTCCGGTTCTGGCCTGATTCTGGGCTAATTACTTGTCCGGCGAGAACAAACTTTCCGGCTTGGACCGGATTCTGGGCGAACTACTTTTCCGATGACAAAATGGTTGCACCATCGTGTTCAACACGTCTTCTTACTCGATAATCAACTATCACATTATCTGTTTCAAAATATTTCATTTTCCCCTTAATTTAAACCCCCTCCCCCACCCCTAAATGTAGGGCTACAGAGCCCATCTACGAACTCGACCTTACTTTTGACCCAAAGAATCCTCACACCAAGTTTCATCAAAATTTCTCATTCCCTTCGAGAGTTATAGTGCGCACAGACGGACGGACGGACAATTTTTGCGATGTCATAGGTATCCCTCCACTAAAGTTTTGGGGTCTCAAAAAAGTTCCGATATGGATTCAGCATGTGTGTTTACAACATACGTCATTTCGGACAAAACTGATCAAAACTTCCTGCCCTTTGTAAGGCAGGAAGGAAGAAGGAACCAGCTCTAGACAAAACTTTTACTAATAATATATTTTCCGGTTTCAGCCGGATTCCGGGCGGACTATATGTCCGGGTAAAGAAGGAACTTCATTTCATTCTACGCCTAACACGAATCAACTTCAAATAAAACTTTTACTTTTAATAAAGTTTCCTGTCTTGGCTGGATTCCAGGCGAACTACCCCTAGATCGACTATCTTATTAGCTCTTATAAAATATTGTGTTCGTTCCTTAATTTTGAACCCCCCCCACCTTTAGTTGTAGAGCTACAGAACCCATCTACGAACTCGGCCTGCCCGTTGACCCAATGAATCCTCACACCAAGTTTCATCAAAATACCTCATTCCTTCGAGAGTTGTCGTGCTGACAGACGGGCGGACTGACGGACGGACAACTTTTACGAAGTCATAGGTATCCCTCCTCCACTTACGTTTTGGGATCCCAAAATGCAGTGGTCATCCAGGATAAAGTAGATACAAAGAATATTTGTTCTGAAGTTACATAAAAAGACGTGGTTCCTTCAACAACTATATTGTTGAAAACTTGCCCTGCGGGACGAAATGTTTGAAAAAAAAACTCTCCTCTGCTAAAATACAGAGATTTGCTCAAAACCAAATTGTATTGAAACTTTGCGCCGCAGTAAAAATTCCAAAAATAAGTCTGTTTTCTGCAAAAATACAAAGATTTGGGTACAAAACCGGATTACAGCATTTTCAAACTGTACGCCACAGGGTGGAATTCGCGATTTGACAACCGCCTTTGAGCGTGTTCCGCCCTTGTAACAGCATTAACTATTAGTTACTATTTTTGTTCCAACCTGGAAAAAAAGCTACTACGCTGACCGTTCCAACCTTCTCGAAATAGTAAATAACAGTAACTATTTGCTTACCATGCTCGGGAGCATAGTAACTACACATCTCTGTAACGCGATTGGTCGGATTAGCCCGTGACACGATATTCTGCTAGAAAATAGAAAAATCGTTCCAGCGTTGATGTCAAAAAGCCAGAACCATTGACGTCATGCGTAATAACTACGGTATGTAGGGTGAAACACGCTCTTTATGTCAGTATGTCAGACAACAAGGAATATAAACAAAAAAGGTTCGTAATTTTTTGGGCCACTCTGATTGTGTTCCATCCTACTTACTGTAGTTACTACGCATGACGTCACAAATTCTGGCTTTTTGCCGTCAAGGCTGGAACAATTTTTCTATTTTCCAGCAGAATATCATGGCACGGGGGAATCCAACCAATCACGTTACAGAGATCCGTAGTTACTACGCTTACGACGCTCCCGAGCGTGGTAAGCAAATAGTTATTATTTCGAGAAGGTTGGAACGGTCAGCGTAGTAACTATTGGCGAGGTTGGAACGGAAATAGTAACTAATAGTTACTATTTGTAGAAGAGCGGAATACGCTCTCTAAGATCTAGGGTGATGTCCCCCCCCACCAAATTGGCGCCACTGTGGAAGTTAGCTCGTGGCTGTTCTGTTGTAGCCTACGTGTTTGCATGGTATTTACGGCATACCATACCGAAACCGTCTTGATGGGGGGGGGGGGGGCCCATTAATTAGAAGAGGGTTTAAACCACACTGAACAACACACGGACTTTATTATCCACGAACTGGAAAGGCTAAGTGCATAACCGAACAGCCATGATTCCGTAGTCCTTGTCGAGCTGCCTGTAGGCTAATGTAAAAAAAATAACAAGTATGAATGGGTCTTTTTAAAATGATAAAAGCCAGGGTTCGCCTTCCGGATTTCCAGATATTTGGGCCTTACGCTCAGTAGGCCAACCAGGGCCGTATCGGGGGGTTATGGGGTTGACCCCCCCCCCCCCCCCCGAAACATACAAAAATAATCATTTTTATAGGGTTTTCCCTCTGATCTGTGTTTTATTTGTTCTTTTGTGTCCGACCAGCAGGTAACCACCCCCACCCCCGGAAAGGCGCCCCCCCCCCCTCCGAAATAAATTCCTAGATACGGGCATTTGCATGATAAGATGATGGCTAATTTTGCTATTCTTCAACATTTCGTGGGTGTCACTGTTACGTTTCTTTTTCCTCACAATCACAATTATTGACGTGGTTGCCTCTATGACACCCTTCCAGTTATCTGGTGGTCCAAGGACGAACTTCTAGCCGTTTTTTCGCTTTGCTTCACCTATAAGATACAACTCGCCGAAACTGATAACTAGAATCCGGAAGAAACATTTTCAAGCTGGAGCCTGGCTTTTGCGTGCCAATCGCCACAGGTACTCAGGCTATTAAGTTGGCACAGACGAACAGACCCGAAACATCTGCTTTCTCTGAAGACCTTTCCATTGTTCTTTCTTGATTCCTTTTTGAAGATTGTTTTCTTCCACCTTTCTACTTTTTACTACGGCCAAAACAGATCATCTCCGGGTCGGAATAGATTTTTTTTCATTTCCTCAAAACACAAGCCGCCCTGCCCATGTCTCGGCCCATGTTAGGATTTCCGAGCCAATCGAACTGACAAAACATAGTGATCTAGTCGGATTGCCGCCAAAAGGCGGCTTCTTTCTTAGTCTTAGTTCTATTATATGCCAATGATTGGTTCGGTTTCAGGGAGAAACGGTTGCAATTTTTCACATCTGACGCGACCGACGACTATCATTGTTTTCATATCGCTAAGCATGGCTCGGACAAAGCGTCACTAATGCATTCATCTAAACCAGTGTCAGCTTCGAGCGATAATTTTAATTTACATTGAACGTGACAAAATTCAATATCTCACTTTTTGGTTTTTCGATGCCGCAGTTGTAGCCGCCATTCTTTCCATCAAAGTCCTAAAGAGCCGCCTCAAAAACTGTCAAATTAAATTCGTTTTTCACACCAGATGTGCTGATCCGAAGCAAACGATGGACAAAGGACAGTTTTTAATTTCAAATTAACGTGATTCTTTCTGGGTATCCTACTTCTTCCAGCATTCCATTTTTGGTCAGTCAGAATATTCACTACTCATTCACGAATCAGCCTTTTGCGTTTCGAAGAGAAGCCTTTTCTTTAGTGATAAATGAGAATTAGATTTACCTATAGTACACACCTTTAGGTTTTCACAATGAAAAATTTTCTGAATACTAGTCGGAAAAGAAAAGAAAGTGAACAACGAACATTAGCCTGAAGCGGACGCGTTACCTTCAAAACCTAGAAATACTAGTCCCATTATAACCTTTCGATTCTGCTTGACGCACACCTAAGGTGCGTTTTCTTATGTAGTTTCGTTGTAGTTTCACGGTAGTTTAACGTACTTTTGTTTCAGTTATGAAAGTACACTATGTGTATTGGACAAATAAAACGGTACACATGCTGTACTTTCATAACCGAAACAAAAGTACGTCAAACTACAGTGAAACTACACCGAAACTACATAAAAAAACGGACCTTTATGCGTTACCTTCAAACCTCTTACCTCTTTGTGCTTTTGTGTGTCTTTTTTCTTTCTTTTTTTTCTTCCACAAAGAGCCTGAAGATTGACAGCCTGACGAGGGCCCTTGCTAAGAAGGGCCGAAATATCGCTGCCAAAGTGTCGTAGCTAACATATCCGTCTTATGCATTATTTGAATATACTTTTCTTTGTTGCGCCGCTATTCACGAATAATCAATTTTCTTATTAGGCGTATTCTCGCCTTTCCGCGGGGACTCCTCAAGAATCGAGGAGAACGGCGAGAACGGATGGAGTCACTCCGCGCGGACTCCGCAGACGGAAAACAGCGAGAATACGCGGAAAGTTGTTTAAAAAAAAAAAAAATACAGGTGTCGGAATTAGTCTGTAAAGCCACGAACCATTTCTGCTTATTTCTATTGCTTTTACTTAATTTTACATTTGTATTATTTACAATATAAAAGAATCATAGGCACAATGAAATAGATACAGTTTTCTTAAAAATCAGTTTTATCCCATAACTACACTCAATATTGATCTCAGAAATTCTTAGTTTTTCAAAAATCAACAACACCAGCAACTCCCATAATCGATTACCGACCGAATCGGAAAGGGAGTCCTTTTTTGATAATGGTGATGATAATCGGAGCATTCCCCGTCCGTGGGGACTCGCGAGAATACGGGGAGTCAGTCCCTGCGACAAACAAAAACGCGATGGACTCCTCAAGAGGAGTCCTCGGGGAACGGCGAGAATACGATTATAGTGGACTTTCTGTGTCTGATTTGTGGTGCCTCTATGCGCCTGTACCTGTGTTGTATGCTTGAAAAAAACGATACGGAGCTTCCGCATAGTCAAGCCAACCCTTCCAGATTTTCATAATAATGATGACAGCTAAATTTGCTGTTTTTCAACATTTCCTAGATGTCCCCTTTACATTTCCAATATCTCTAGCATCCCAGTCACAACTGCCAACCAC
This sequence comes from Branchinecta lynchi, assembly GCA_023053575.1. Lineage (NCBI taxonomy): Eukaryota > Metazoa > Arthropoda > Branchiopoda > Anostraca > Branchinectidae > Branchinecta > Branchinecta lynchi. The sequence goes on from JAKZAP010000001.1 coordinate 5,254,075, forward strand.
TTTCCTTTTCTTCCTCCATTTGCATATTTGTAGTGTCTCTCGAACGGGTTGCCTCTATGGCACCTTCCAGACATCGGGAATGTGGGGTGTCCAACACCCCGGACTTCCAGACGTTTTTTGGCCTGGCTTCACCTTCAAGATCCGTCTCGACGAAAACGGCTGTCTGGAATCTGGAAGGTGAAGCCTCACTTTAAAGGACACCTGAACAATGAAACCATACTTGAACACACCATGGAGAATACATTTACAGACATGGCCACGGAGAGCATTCTTCTCCTGAGCGTGACGTTTTCAAAATAGGGATGTTCGTTTCTGAAGGTTTGCACATCCAGACTCCAAGACAAAAAGCGCAATTCATTCAAATCTTGCACAGCGCTGGACGGATCGTATTGGAATTTCTTCTCGATATACGTTTGGGTTTAACTGGTTAAAAAGTATTCCAGAAGAAGGGTTGATTGGACACATTTGTTCATTTATAAAACAGTTCGGTACTGAAATAAGGACAGATGCAAAATGGAGCAAAAATCATAGCTTAATTAGAAACACTATTTCGTATTTGGATTGGGTTTTCTGCAGGGAATGTTAACGGAAGTCATACAGATATGGATGATACTTGGTACTCTTCATTCAGGTGTACTTTAAAGCGTATTGGTCAGAAGACCGGCTACGCAAATTTTGTCAGATTTGTGTAATTTGCTTGAAGTATAGTAATGCGAGTGTCATTTAAAGAATCGCTATTTAGCGTTAATAAAATAATATATCCGAATCATTATGTGGTATATCCCAGTGCTGACCTTTAAATTCTGTAGAAGGATAAGATAACAGACGAAAAGGACTGGCAAGCTAATGGGAGAGGTACAATGAACAGATGCAGGATCAGTCTGGTTCGATCAATCAACAATCGGTAGTTTATATTCCGAAGTAAAGTGGGGTCTTATCAATAGGTGGTTCAAGGGCAAAGAGTATGCATAATGCCGAAAAACTAACAGATCGAAAGGACTTTGCGAATTAACTGCTCGTAGTAAAATTAAGGGGTCATAAACATAAAGAAGTCCGAAAAAAATCGTCGTATCCTGTAGGACGTAAGACTGTGTTTTCAACATTTTCCCGAAGTTTTGACTCTGCCAACGGCTATTTTTGCGATGACTCAGCGAGGACAGAAAAAGGTTGACATCGGTAGCCAAAAAAACAACAAACAGAAGCCGTGGTAAGGAAAGGATTTTGGATATCGACGTGGTCTGGAGCCCGGGCTTATACAATTTCTGCTTTTGAAATCACCGGTCCGTGTATTTGCATAGTTTCGCTTATTCTCTCTTTTACCGGGAAATATCCTAAAGTTCTAGCCACATAAGCTCAACAGTAGCGTTAGCATGTACACATGCAAACAGCACAGCAGGGGCGGATCCAGAGGGGGGGGGGCGAGGGGGGCGATCGCCCCCCCTAGACTGGCTGTAATTTTTTGTTTTGTTTTACTGCACTTACGGAAGTCTGCATTAACGCATGTTCTAACTACTGTAACTAGACTCTAAAATCTTTTTACAAGTGGAGCCAGGACCTTGAATTTTTCTTGTAAACAGTTGTCAGTTGATCAAGTACAGTTTTTACCATTATTGTAATATGTGAAAACCACATTTTCGTTAAATAAGCGACCGACAGGGACACTTAAAACGCGAAAAAAATTAGCCTTGTGGCCGACAAAAAGGACACTACCCCCACTCTTTTCGGTAAGAATCGCCCCCCCTAGAACGGAAGGCTGGATCCGCCCCTGCAGCACAGTAACGTGGGAAATAAGGGGGGGGGGGCTACTGATGGCGAAGGAACGCTAATCATCGCCAATAATCCTGACACTTTTCGTTTCGACATGGAAGCTAAATGTAATCTTCACCTGATGAGGGAAAGGAGGACGGAATATCTGTTTCGTGGCCATCGGAAGTTCATCTGTGACTCTTCAGAGTGTGTCCTTTCACTTGTCATTCGATTAGCCAAGAAACAGGACTCCAGCAATCATCTTTCTTCAAACGACATGTCATTCTCGTCAAATTCCATGCGGTCGGAAGTATGTTTTCCATCGTTGTTTCAGCTGGAACTTTTTCTCTTTTCCACTGCTCTAAAGTTGCGCCTGAAATCTTATCTCTCTGTGTCATTTGACTTTGGAAAAGTGTAGGGGGGAGAGGGAAAGAACCATTTGTCATACCTATGACAGTTTCCTCATCTTTCGTCAGCCTGTAAAATATGCAGCGGCGAGATGATATCTCGCCAGGCAGGGGCCTAATGAATCTCGCACAGTCTTTTCCAATCGACAGAAATGATTTGATGTGCCTCCCCAATGAGCGGAGTGAATAAATGTTTTTTATCTATCAATTTACAAGGGAGAGTCTAGCTGTGAAGTTAAACGGCTGCATGAGCCGGCTTTTTGGGGCCTAGTGTATTTTGCAACAGAGATGAGTATTTCTCATGAACTACCTGATGTACTAGTCACGGCGATCAGGAGTCTCCTTTCGAAGTGATGCAGCATCTCGAACTTGGGTAGTAGAAGCGGCAGTACCTTATTTCGCACTTGAGTTCGAGTGTCTCTAACAACTGAAATGAGTATTTTGCATGAACTAGCTGCTGTATTACACTGTCAGAAGTTTCATAATAGATAGCGTATAACACTTTCAAGAATAACACCTTTTCACTTAGAAATAAAGTATTATGACCAGTTAAGTTTACACTAGTTCGTGCCTAGATCTCCAACAACACCTTCAATTGGTAAAAATACTAATACTAACAGGAACGAAAGAAACATAACAGATAACATCCCAAAGTGTTATCTGTTGAAACCGCGCATAACTTCTGACAGTGTAGTATTTTTACCTATTGAAGGTGTTGTTGGAGATCTAGGCACGAAATAGTAAAAACTTAATCGGTCATACCACTTTAGTTCCAAGTGAAAAGGTGTTATTCTTGAAAGTGTTATGCACAATCTGTTATGAAACTTCTTATAGTGTAGTCACGGTAGAGTCGACTTTCGGTGCGGTGAAGCAGCATCTCGAATTGTTGTAGCTAGAAGCAGCAGTAACCTTTGTTGCGCGTGAGGCCTAGCGTATTTAGCAACTACACTGTAAAAAAAAATCTTGCAGTATTTGCTACTGGGATTAATCTTGTCTTTAGTGAGATAAGATTACACCTAATTCGGATAAATTTTATCCCAATAGAGATAAGATTAATCCCAGTAGCAAATACTGCATCCTTATCCGGAGAAACTGTTTACAGTGTAGGTGAGTATATCCCATGAACCTACTGTAGTGTCTGTAGTTCTCACGGCGAGATGAGGTGCGGGATTTTCAAGGCGATAAAGTTTTGCTGAAGCCTTGTCCAGGGCCGTGCAAATAGTTGTGTGACGATCTGGTGATGAAAACGGGGAACGGATATGGTTCGAAGACTTGTACAAAAGTGACTGGCTACTGGAATGGTTTGAACGGAATGCATTCCCAGCGTACTGACATGATCGTAGGTTGAGGGAACAGGGGACATCGAGTAAATTTACGTTTTGCCTTACAGTAAGGAAATAGTAAAAAAAATTGAGAGATATTTGACTGTCTAGAGGAAGGGTGATAGAAATTTACCTCTGGATTATCCTGAGCTTCTTCTTTTCGTAGTAATTGTGTAGTTTAGTGGTATATTTTAGTTATTAGATTGTAGTTATGAAGTGCCGCGGCTTATTCTCGAATAAATACCTACTTACGGGCTATGCTGTCTGAATAGCCTCGCATGAACCGGACTTTCAATGGAAGTTGGATGCGGAAAGCTGACAACAGTTCAGCCGGTAAGCTCACATGTGACGAAATAAGACGAGACGGGAAAGGCTTACTGTATGAGTTGATCCAAGGGAAAGCAAGACAAAAACGATTTCTAAAGAGTATGGAAACTGACACTCTTCTTCAAACTGGTGTAGATAGACGGGCATTTGCACTATTTCAATCCTCGGTACGATTAATCCTGGTCGACACTGCTGCGATTTCGTGCAAAATTATGCGTTGTGCAGCTTACGACAGAAATTGTTGAGTAACCAACAAAAAAGACACGTTAAAAGATGTTAGGTGATCCGACAAAACGCATACCTTTTTCGGTGGAAACAATACTATTCAGCAAAAATCAGTTCATTCCCTAGTAGTGGATTGGGGTCTAGGTGAGCTGAACCTCCCTTGCGAAAAACAAAAATCCGGACATACCCCCCACCCCCGGGAGGGATTGTTTACTGGGGGTTGGGGTCCGAGAGTGTTTTAGTGGAACCCAGTGGATTGTGCCCGAGGCCTTCAGAGGTCATCTCTTTGAGAGTTTCGTTGTCCTTCTGCCGAAGATCGTGTGCCGTTGCGTCTGCGGTGCAATCTGAACATTTGCGATCCGAGTCGAGCCTCGAAAGAAATAGAAAACCATGATTTTCGGGTTTTTTTCTTGATCAGCTAATTATCCCTCTAGGATGATGTGCGAGGGATAAATATAAATTCGGATATTTCGGTTGCACTTCCGACAAACCGTCCTCAGCGAAAAACAAAACAAAACTAAATCATAAAATCCACCACAATCACAACAGGAGAACCATGCGGAACCAACAGACAATAAAACGAGATGTAACTAAAAAACCAGAAGAGTTTTGTGGAAGATTTATCCAAAGTGGTCAAACGTATAATGGATTTTTCGAGTGGGCCGTTTTCTGGGTGAAAGCTTCTGCGCTTTCCCAGACGGATGGTAAATTGTAAATATACAGATCTCAGAATTGTAAATAATCACAGATTTGTACATATACACTTTTAACACGCACATTTTATCTTCCGTTATTTTGTTTTTATCTGCATCCGCACCGTTTTCTTCTGGTTTTTTAGTTACATCTCGTCTTATTGTCTGTTGGTTCCGCATCGTTCTCCTGTTGTGATTGTGGTGGATTTTATGATTTAGTTTTGTTTTGTTTTTCGCTGAGGACGGTTTGCCGGAAGTGCAACCGAAATATCCGAATTTATATTTATCCCTCGCACATCATCCTAGAGGGATAATTAGCTGATCAAGAAAAAAACCCGGAAATCACGGTTTTCTATTTCTTTCGTAATGAATGGTCAGCTTGGCTTCAAACCTTATGTTAGTCGAGCCTCGGAAAATTTGACAATATATAGTTTTGCCTACAGTTCAGCAGTGTGACCCAGGGGCAGGCCCGTATCCAGAAATTTTGTTCGGGGGGGGGGGGTGCCTTTCGGGGGGGGAAGGGGGGGGGGGTTCGCCTGCTGCTCGTACAAAAAAGTACAAAAAATACATAGATCAGAGCGAAAAGCCTATACAAATCATACTTTTATGTTTCGGGGGGGGGGGGCTAGCCCCCACCTGGATACGGCCTTGCCCAGGGGTAAGGTACTAGTCATGGACGAAAAACACGGCGAGAAGTTGACTCATCTTTAGAGGCGATGCAGTGCTCAAACTGGTGTAGATGTCTCTGCAGTTATTTGTGTTCGCACTTTGAAATGACTAAGGTCCATGTAGATCTGCAGATGGTTCGTTTCCACTTAAGTGTTTTCAGTTCATTCACAGTTTAAATCTCCACACTGCACACTAAGTTTGTGTTATCGGTTAATTTGTTGGTTAACGTTGTGTATGGGTTGTGTTGATCTCCAACCCGGCAGAAGGCCAGGAGTCCTATCGTAATGTAGGTTTGGTTGTAGGTGACGTGTTACGTGAATGGTCCGTATTTAATATTTTCAATGCTTTGACCCGTCGCTTGGTCATTAACTGCCTACCCCTACCTGCTGTTTACCCCAGTAGGCAGTACTTTCCATTATATTTCTTCATCGAGGAAATCAGGGAAATTGAGGTCTACCTTGTCTGTTCACCTAAGCTACTTGGTTGCTTAAAGAGGAACTTAAATTGGCGGACACAACACTTAGTGAAGTAAGTTCTCAGAATTCCCTCTGTAGCTCAGTGGTAGAGCAGTGGCATAGAAAGCCGAAGGTCGTGGGTTCAAATCACGCCTGAGGAGCACTTTGCCTTTCTGTTTACTATTTAAAAATGGGAATTCAATTGTTTTTATTACTTTAAATCACACTAGGTAGTGGTAAGGCTTTCTTAGTAGTAGTCATCATAGTAGAATAGTTCTATCAGCAAGTGCAATCTAGAATCTATGAATAGCACAGCAAAAGCACTGCTTGCGTGGATGTGGCTACTATACCTCACATCAGCGACATTTCGGCCCTTCTTGGCAAGGGTCCTCGTCAGGCTGTCAAACTTCTGGGTCAACGTCGGGGAAGGAAACAAACCTACAGGTTTACAGGTTTGTTTCCTTCCCCAACGTTAACCCAGAAGATTCACAGCCTGACGAGGACCCTTGCCAAGAAGGGCCGAAATGTCGCTGATGAAGAATCGTAGCTGACGTATCCGTTATATACGTTATTTGAATATATGTTTCAAAGTCAGCTTGGGCTCAAAGAATATTTATATACCTCACAGCAAAATAAACTGAAAAGGAATTGGAGTGTGATGACATGTACGAAGACAAAAATACAGAATTAATTACACTAAAAAACATGATGTGTCGTGATCCTGAAAAAAACAGAAACGCAACAACTGGACAAATAAGCCTATCACCTGTCACAAGTGCTCACGGTCTACGTAGAATGAACTAAAAATCAGCTAAGAATCAAAATCTATGAACTGAACGAGCTAGTATCTAGCGAAAGAATCGAAAATAGCAAAATAGTTAAAAAGGTCGTAGATGCAACAGAAAAGTACATTTTGGCTCGTGTTCCAAGTAGGCTGTAGCTAAAGTTCCAGGTCACGTCTCCAGTATCCTTTGGCTCCTATCTCGAAAGTAGGTGTATTTTTTTTTTTTTTTTTCACCAAACAGTTCCGCAACGGGAGAGCCCGGCTTGAGAATAAATTGTACCGCTCCTGCTTCTTGCTGAAAGGCTTCGCTTCTTCCGTAAGAGCGAGCTTAGTCGTATCCATATGTTTTCTCATACTTTATCATACCTTACGTCGCCTAGGTAATGGTCCCCCACAATAGCGAATGTAGTAAAGCAAGAATGAAACAGAAGTCGGCTTTTCATGCAGACCAAAAAAATGTCACATGGAACCTTTTCCTATCATTCTGGCTGACTCGGCCGAAATACCCCTCCCTAAAACTGCCCGGTCATTCCTGACTGCTTCTAATTTTCCACCGACTGAATCCAGTCACCCATCTCAGCTCCCATCGGATAACCCATTACACCGGGTCATTTTTCAGCTTTTTGCAATCAACCAGTCTCCCCGTCATCGACAGTTTTCCAGAAAAATTCTACTCCAAGAAACGACCACTGAAAGCCATTCATAAAATATTTATCTTCCACAGTTTCCATCTGGAAACGATTGATAACGAATGAAAAATTGTTTTTTCCTCGGGAAAACTCGATCGTTGACCAATTTCCATAGAATTCAAGCTGAGCCTTGAAACGAGTCACGAGAGGCTTCTGGTAGTGCGGTTGGCCCCTTGAGTGGAACATTTGGGACCTCTTATCTGAGCGTTTCCACGACTAGTGTTTTTTCCGCCTTACCCCATTGTCACGCGGCTCGAATAAATGGTGATGGGAGAGATTCTTCGGGAATTTATGGTCGCCATATGTAAATGCGAAAGCCGTACGAATTTTAGGTGCTCAGATTTTGCAACAAGGATTTGTTTGACTGAGCATAAGGCTTCTAAGGATTCTTTCTATTCGCAACGACTAACGTAATGGAATACGAAGAAAGGATCGATGATAGGAGAGAGGTATTTTTAAAAGGTTCGTCGCAGTAGGTATATTTTCTGTTCCAAGATTCTAAAATACGTGACTCTTTTAAAGTAAACAAGTACATATTATTAACCATCAAGGCGAGGCTCAAGGTCCAAAAGAACATACGATGGATTACAAAGAAAGAAAAGAATAAACAGAAAGAAAACTTAAAGGACCCATCGTACAAATAATGCTAATGTAACCTACTTCTGTAATTGCTCCATTAGTCCTTAGCGGACCGCACGCACTGTTTACTCTTTTAACTTACAGTATGTTAAAATATTTGAATAGTTTAAAACTAGACTGTGCTTTCAACAAATAACGTTTTGGCTGTTTTAAGCCTTTTTCGAGACCCGTTAACTCGTAGCGAAAACAGGGAAAAAATTTACATAACCCGTTTTTCTGATGGAAAAACTTCTAGCAGACAGCCGTCGAGAGCGTGATACACATCGAAGGTAGCAACACACGGCAAGTGAGAAAACCAGCGTGGTTTTGTTAGAGGGGTTAGAATGTACCGTATGAAATATGTGGAGTAGTATTATGGTAAAGTAGATCCTTTAAACCCGGACACCCTAATTTCACGTTACATTCTAAACCCGATGACGATAGCTCAGTGATTTTCACACTTGCCGCGTTTTACTATTTTCTATGCGTATCATGCTCCCGACAAGCGTACGCCTGTGCTGGTGGTTCGTACAACTGGTTATCTGAATTTTCCATATTTTTGCTATAAATCAATGGGTCTCGAAAAAGGCTCAACACATCCAAAAAGTGGATAATTTGTTAAAAGCGGAGCCAGGCCCGCATCCAGGAATTTATTTCGCGGGGGGGGGGGGGCTTTCGAGGGGGGGGGGGTTGCCTGCTGGTCGGACAAAAAAGTACAAAAACACATAGATCAGAGGGAAAAGCCTATACAAATGATTATTTTTGAATGTTTCGGGGGGGGGGGGGGATTCAACCCCCTGCTCAAGGCCGTATCCAGGGGGGGGGGAGCCTGGATACGGCCTTGAGCAGAGCCTAGTTGTATGCTTTTCAGCTATTTTGAATATTGGAACACGAACAGCAACTAGTGCGAGACGTGTTTCAAAGAGACATTAGCGTCGCTAAGCTTAACGCAAAGTGCATAAATATATGAGTAAATAAAGATTGTAAACCAACATTACAAATAAACATAACATTCATTGAAAAAGAAAGACTTCCAAGGATGAATATTGACCTGAGCTGACATCTTCAGCAGCTGAAACACTCAAATAACGTTACTGTGTTTCTCAAACATTACAAACCCGCCCTGTCTCCCGACCCCTTGGTTTTGATTATTACCACGGACACAACTGCGTAACCGGTATTTCCGACCAATGAGCTCTTTGGGAACAATAAGCGACCTTGTCTGCTTTGAAAAGTGTCAAACACAGCAAATGCGATAAAAGACGCAGTGCCGTTAGGGTGCATACAAATGACTTAAGAAGTTCAAAATCTCGGAAATGAGAATATATGGAACGATTCGGGACGTATTGTGAGTCGTTATCATAGGCAAGGATTCCTTTAAGGTTACAGTAAACCATTGCAACACTTTTCTTAAAATCCAGGAAAAGACAAAAAGGAATACAATAACAAATGTAGATATTGATTGTATTCTTGAATATTGCTTGGAATATTGTGTGTACAAGCTTGACTGATTTTAACATGTTTCCGCCAGTCAGGAAACTAGTCCTCAAGAAATATTTTCGTACAGGAGTCTACTTCGTTTTCGTAGCCGTTCATGTTCGCATATAATAGTATAAAATGTATCGCATATAATAGTATAAAATGTAAAATGTATATTAAGAGAAAATTAAAAGAATATTTACTAAAAGATTGTTGAGAAATGGATTTATTTGTTAGGGGGTAGGGGGTGGTAGGGAGATCTGGTTGATAGAGAGGAACGGTTGGTTGAGGGTGGTAGGGGAGAAATTGGTGGATGGGTGGTCGTGGTGGTAGGGAGGGAGTACGGTTGTTGGGAGGGATATGTTTATTTTGGTCTGTATTTTTTTTGTTTGGTCTGTTCTTTTCTTTCTTTTCTTTTTTATTTACTATGTTGTTTGTTGGTGCGTTTAGAGATGGTTAACCTTTACTACTGCACGCCAGCAAAAACGTAGGTTTTTCCATTAGTACAGTAGATGTAAATAGTAAAGAGTTAAATTGTGTGTATTAATAAAATAAGTATCTTGTAATTGTTTTTATCAGACATCTGATTATTTTCTAAGGAAAGATTTAGGCATTCGGGCATCCCGAAGATGATAGAATCTTTCTATTAATCTTTCTATATGATATAATTTTTAAACTTGTTTTCTTCAACCTCAAGGTATCGGGAAACTGAAAGGACCCAGACCTCTTAAGTAAATCTTAGTTTCCTCCCGCAAGCTCCACTCTCCCAGGAAGCGATCGTTGGAAGGAAAGAATTCAGGAATCCTGAAATCAGAAACCCTTTTTATTTTCTATGCGATTACAAAGCTTATCATAAGACCTGAAAAGTGTGGCATAGAACATTGCACCACTCTTTATCATTTTTCTCGCTTTCAAAAAAAAACAATGCATTTATCCTATTGTCGCAAGGGGTTTTCACTTTCCAAGTGTCGAAGAAATGCCTTACATCGGAATGTCAAGGAATCAGTTCTCATTCCGGTCGTCTTTTATGGCGAAAAGACGTGTTACACATTATGTGACTTGGTATTGGATTACCAAATAGGCAAATTAAACACCAATCGATAAGCCCCAATCCGTTTTGGGGCCCCGAATGTTATTGTTTAAAGGGTCGTTGGTTTTATATTGTTTGTAACAACATTAATTATTCTTTCAGCCTATGCTGACTGCGAATCATACCCGACCGCGGTAAACAATTTTTTTTCTGGAAATATGGCGATTTGTGTGGAATTTTTTGATGTGATAATCACCAAAATTAAGTACTTTGGTGAAACAAAAGAAATGATCACCAATTTGATGGTAAATAACCACCCATGGCAACTTTCACGAGAATGGGCGGGGGGGGGGGCGCAGGGCTCACACAAAGATGAAGTAGACTGAATGAAACACGAACAGGTAAGCTGAGTACCGAAATTTTAGATGAAAAAGGACTGCATAAAAAAGGGATTTTACTTCTACAAAATGTGCTTGGTCGGCATTTCCTGAATCTAAAGACGAATAATGGTGATTGTTAATTGGATGATGCATTGCAACAAGGAAATCAAATCCCATCAAATGAAAAAAAGAAAGATAAAACAGGCGAGTACGCAGGAATCCAAGAAAAGGAGAAAAAGGACTAATCGCCACTAGGACATCTTCTCCCTAAATGGCAAGGGAAAAAATGGCCAAAAGTAGTGACATGAAGATCCTAGGCAATAGATGGCCACAAAGGATGAACCGGTAAAGAAGAAATCAAAGCGTGAGTTCCTACAACTTCAAAACTGGTGATGTACTCAGGGATAGAAGTTTCATGCACAACTACGTGCATGAAATTTCACGCAGTTTCACATTTTGTTTTTTGAATTTGTTCCTTGTTTATCTTGAAATCCACAACACAAAACTTCTTGCGGGATTTTGTAAATATACATAGGAACCTAGGAACCTGGAAATTTATTAGTAACTAGGCTGATTTTGATTGTTTAGTTGTGAGGTAAAACCTTTACTTATTGTTTTTTCTGTGCGTCTTTATGCCATGTGTCCTGTCGACTTTAACTGCAACATGACTATGAGTGAATCAATGAATCTGTCTCGGAATCTATTTCGTCGAAAAGCCAGAGGGACCATGTCAAATTAAGTTTTTTTTTAATCGCAACTTTATAAACACTAAAAACGATCACTATATCTTCACTTTTCACCCCCCAAAACCCTCTTGATGCTGCATATCCTTCTTGAGAAACAGAGGAAGGTCACCGAATGTTTTCTCTCACATATTACTTACCAGTCCTCCTCTTCCGTCGTTGTCCCCCCAAAGATCTCTCTTCTCAAATCTTGTAACTGCATGCAAGCACCCAACCGCATATAGGGCAAAATTAAGTTGTTATTATAATTATTCTGCAACTTCGTCTTTCTATAAAGGCAAGTGACGTACGTTTTGTGTTGTCATATTATTTCAAGTTGTCATTAGTTGCGTTTTTGCAGATACCACGGTCTAAAGTCGTTTTTGCAGTTATCGTGGCATCTGATACCACGGTCAAAAGGTGCGTTTGCAGTTATCGTGGTATCCGGCCAGTTATCGTGGTAACAGATATCCAGATACCACGGTCCGGCTGTGGTAACTAGTCGTGGTATCTGAAAAGTCATCTCACTTTCATCAATTTTTGTCAAATTGGTGGGGAAGAAATTTGGCACTTAGTGATGTGACTGAATATCTGTTTTTCTTTCGGGATGACTTCGAACAGCGCAGTTTCGGCAATTGTCGTTTTTGCAGAGCAACCGTATATCAGATACCACTGTAACTGCAAAAACGACTTATTGCAGATCCAGTTACCGTGTTAACAGATACCATGGTATCTGCAAAAACGCAATTATTATATTCAAGAGCGATGTTACCTTAATGGTGCAAATCACGTGACTTCCCCGACATACGCTATGTCCCTCGGAAGAAAGGGAAATTGCATAAATGACTCACTTTTAGCAAGTGTTTAGAGTTTTGCAAGCCCCAAGAGATGCGAAAAAATTTCGTGTGGGTCCTTTTCCTAATATTACAACATTTTCAATCTAGCTTCAGCGCAAAAAAATATTACGACGGGTTCGTCTGTAGCGCGTTACGGTCTCCATGTTTACACTTATCATTTAGAATATTGCGTACGATCCCCGTTATTCTTGTAACAAGTTTTGATCCCTTCGAAACCCATCAGAAGAACCCGACAATTAATCACCAGCAGGCCCGTATCCAGGAATTTTTTTTTGGGGGGGGGGGGGGTTGCCTGTGGGTCGGTCAAAAAAGTACGAAAAAGACACTAGTCACAGGGAAAAGCCCATACAAATGATTAATTTGTAGGTTTAGGGGGGGGAGGGTCAACTCCCTAACCCCCCCTGGATACGGCCTTGATCACCGAAATATAGATCGAATAAAATGTAGCTGACATATCCGTTTTGCACCCTCAAACTTGATCAGCAGTTAGTGAATCCAGAAAAAAAGATGGTGTCGAAGAAAGTATAAGTAGTAAGTAACTTTTTTTTGTTAAGCCATGGATGGACGTACCGAAATGGTTTTTGTTTGTCAATACTAACACTTATAAAGTAAGATTTCAAATCACATCAGTAAATAACAGTTAAATAGATAATCTTAAAATCGAGATTAAAATCTGTCTTATAATTGAATTGGTATTCTCATTCTAAGGTAGGAGTAATGTTCAAGTGGGTCAGTAAATACTAGCTATATAATAGCCCCCATAACTTATTTATAACTATCTAGTAGGCTAGTTCGAATTTCACAGGCTGACAACGAAGGGACGAAGCCTTTTCTGCTTTTGAAGCTGCCTTTACAGCGGTGCGTTAGTAGATTTTCGGAACCTGTTTCGTTTGGGAAAGTAATGTTCCGGCCAGACGATCAGGTTTTTACCGGCCAGATGTTTTTGCACTTTATACTTAGTGAACTGGAAGAGAAAATGCTCGTCCGTGGGTCAACTAATTTGAGGATCACTGGTCAATTTTTTTTTCTTTTACTTTGTTCTACCAGCGTGCATATTTACAACATGGAGTGCAGGACTAAATCGCGTGTAGGCACCTAGCCTAGGCCATCGTAATTTGTGGGCTCCCCTTGCAAATGATCTCCTAATATATTTTCAGTTTTACCAATCAACAGTTTTAATAAAAACAGTTGAATTGCTATAATATTATAACTATATAATGCAACCAAGTAATAGCCACAAGCTAAGGTAGTTTCATTAGATTACAGACGTAATGTTACACAAAAATAAACCGACAGAATTATTTTATCCATTGTCGTTGGACCCCTCAAAGGAATGGGCCCAGTTCCTACTATGCCTATTAAAGAATGCGATACTGACAACATAACAAGCAGTCTGTTTGTACTCTAAGAACTTTTGTTCCTTGCTCTTTGTTCGAGATAATACATTCAACTATCCGTGACGTAGCTATAAGTAAACCCTCTCTGAATCACCCATAAAGGCTACAAACCCATCCCATGTTCAGTAAGCTTGTATGCTGAGAACCGTAGCTACTAATTATTGGTTTTCAACATAAATTTCAATGCCTGGCTTATAACTCCCTAATGGTTTCCCATGGCTCCTTGGTCGTAAATAAGTTATCCACCGCATATCTCGTATATTGCTCTCTCACTACTTCACCACTATCATTATAAAATGCCATGCTTAGAGGTGTTCTTTACATGCATCTTGGTTCGTTGTTGCGGCTAGGTTCATCACACCCCGATTGTCCACCTAAGATACCATCTTTGTATAATCTAGCTCTTGTACACGACATGGGCGGACCACTGCATTTTTCCTGAGGGAATCCGAATCGAAAAAGACTCGGAAGAAAAACAGACGTGAGCGGAAAAGCGATGCGCAGTGCTCTGTTTCATCTGCGTTTTCATTGGGCGCCGTGCCTTTTCGTCAATTATCTGTGCACATTGCGGACCAATGGGGAGTGCTCACCTACGGTTCCATTTGTTCTGTAGATCCAATCCTATTTCAGATGACTCTGTCTCTGAGAAAATGGATTGTTCTTGCTCTTTGATATTTCGAATCCAACTGAGCTTACCATTTGACGGTCAGACGCTTTTCGAGGAGCGTTGACTTTGCTTGTGAGATCTGTGAGTGATTTGATTTGAAGGACTGTTAGTGAAGCCAAGGTAGGCCCAGAACTATTTAAATTGTAAACTGGCATCACTGCTTGCATATCCTGGCGCGCTAGGCGTAGCCATGATGACTTCCCTTAGCCACAAAGAGAGTGAAATCAGGGAAGGCCAGTCGCCTGCCCAACAAAGCATTCAGCGTAACAGCAACGTGTCACCCACCAACTATAGCATGACATCGTCTCCCGGCGGTCAAGGATCAGGCAGTTCTGGCTATTCGGGCAATGACCGACGGTCATCCAGTCCAAACAGACGTGCAAGCTCCGCCACGCCGCCACCTCGTGAAATGGAATCTCAAGTTCCTCTTGGTTATCCGCACGTTCCGCACTCAGTTGCCGCACTCCACGCTGCCGCTGCTGGTGCATTTTTCAACAGCAAAGCAGGCTTTCTGAACCCCATGGTTCCTCCTGGGACTCTGGCTGGACTTGCCGGTCTTTCTGGCCTTCCTGAGGCTTACCACGGTCTGTATATGAGTCATCCTGCCGCCGCCGCTGCTGCAGCCGCCATGCAGCAAGAAAGAGCGCTTCACCAGCAGCACGTGATGCAGCCATCTCTTCACAGCCAAATGATGGCACACCGCGAGCGCCAGTATGCCAGCAGCCCCCCGCCAATTTCTTCATCCGACCCGAGTGCAAATGAGTGCAAGCTAGTTGATTACCGAGGTCACAAGGTTGCGGCCTTCGTCATTCATGGAGAGACCATGCTCTGCCTCCCTCAGGCATTTGAACTCTTTTTGAAGCACTTAGTTGGTGGGCTTCACACAGTTTATACCAAGCTCAAACGCCTGGACATTGTTCCGCTCGTCTGCAATGTCGAGCAAGTTCGGATTCTTCGCGGCCTCGGGGCGATTCAACCCGGTGTGAACAGATGCAAGCTTCTATCTTGCAAGGACTTCGACGCGCTTTACAGAGACTGCACAACTGCTAGGTAAGAGCATTTTCTTTGCATTCGGTAACGTTCCAAAGTCGGTCACAACCGAATCCGCCCGATCACCCCCTTGTCTTTGAAATGGCAAGCGTGTCTAATGTCCCACAGACCAAATCTCAGTCAGAGGTCAAAGTCTTGTTCTTCGATGAGATTTACATTGCTAAAACCGAGACTTTCGACCACTAAGAAACAGTACTCAGAGTTTCAAAAGAAGAGGACCCAGACCCGGACCCCCCCCCCCCGTAAAAACTCGCGGGCTTCCTTCAGTCTTGAGACCACAAGCTGATTATTTGAGAATGAACAGTTTGGAAGGTTTAGTTCTTAAAAAGGGTTTGGTCGCTGACATGTTTCCACGTTAGAGAAAATTCTGGTCCCTGTTTAGGTTGTAAGAAAAATGCAACACTCGAGGCAATACTCAAGACTATATCTACCTCGATGGTAATGCGAAAAAAATGAATGCTCCGTCGGCATGGGAATTAACTTATTTCCCGGCCACAAGCCATTGCGATTTTAATTTAAAAGCGATTTTTCATCAACCTTCCCAAAGTTGCCCACCTTACTCTATAATATTGTAAAAAAATACTGGCTACTGTGAAATATTTGCATAGTATTTCTCATGGTATTCTTACTTATCCTTGCTTTCTTATAATCACCGATAGATTCTTTCCTAGTTGACGGTAAAGGTCTTCTTCGGGGACTTCAGCACCATTTGGTGTTTTTTGATTGGTGCTTTTTGATTTAAGATTGGTCTTTCCTGTCCCTCTTTGCATCATCTTACTGGTCTTACCTTTCTGCACTTCAAGTTGGCTGCTTTAACGATTTGAATCTATAATTTATTTATTCCTATTCTCATTCACCGTAACATTCGAATTGTCTGGTGTTGACAACGTAGTTCGATTTGTTTAAGTTGCGGAACCACGTTTCTATCGTTTAGCCATTAAAATACAATCCAGATTTGTAATTTTTCGACGGAAGACGTCAAAAGGAATCTGAATGCAGCAGCACGACTCGAATATGGAATTAAAAAATGATTGGACTCGAGTATTGGAATCATGTGATGCGAACTTTGGTGTTCTCCACCACCGAAAGAGTTGCATTTCTTTTTGCATTTTTGTTTCTTTGTTATCGTGAGAGCCCAAAAACCAACCTGCAAAATAAGCGAGTGAATGACAACGAGCCCAATACGAGTTAGTATTACTGGGAGGAGTAGTTTTTATTTGATTTTATGTAGCCTATAGACGTTGCAGGCGAAGATTCTGAAAATTAATCCATTTTCGTTCTAACATTTAACTACCTTCCAGAGTTGTTTTAAAACTATTTTTTATGTGGCCAAAAACTTGTAACTTTGTCGAGCCATAACCTGTAAAATAAACTAATCAACCGTTTATTCTGGGTGGGGTGGTTTCGACAAAAGAAACAGCGTCATGCAGTACGAGCATCTCAGCCAGTTCTTTGCTAGTACTGGTAGCATCGCCATCTAATGACAAATCCGTTATCCAAGTCCGAATCTCCTTGATACAACAATCGTATCTCGAATATTCTGACGAGATCTTGACAGACAAATTATTCATTCTTTAGTTTAACACTGTGCATTATATTCGACGTATAATCAAGCTTGTCACTGATGAAAAACAGAGATAAGAGCCACAATGCTAAACAATTCAATGACATAGAGGTCTGTCTAAATATTCTCTGACAGCTGTTTATTTCTCATCAGCGGAGGGCGATTCACGCCTTGTCCATTGTGATTTGCGGGGTTGCATCAGATAAAGAATTGCAGTAGTCCAGATAAAAGGATTCTCACATGGTTCGGATCTGGATGGGACTTCTAATGGGAGGGTAATAACCATCAACGTAAATCATTGCTCCAATGCCATTTTCTTAAAGAAGTTGTACAGTAAGATTCAGAATTGTTGCCATTTGGCCTCAATCCCACTCTCTACCAAGTTGGCTCCATTTAGATTTGTATTAAACAGAATTTAAACTTGAAGTATAATTGCATAGAAATGCATGTGATCACACAAAAAACAACTTATCAATTAATATTGTTTTTACACACATCTCAAACACACTCAGCTCGATTCTTTTGTTCGGTAAGAAGTAGTGAAGCAAGGTTTCTCTTATAGACATACAATAAATTATGATCATACACATAAGACAACTTACTATTCAGTTTTTGTTTTTATATTTATTCAATCAGAGAGTTTTAGCTTCTTCCACCGCATAAAGCTTCCCGTCGGCTTCTTTCACAATTGAAATCATTTTTCCTGGAGCAAATTTCTTGAGTTCCAGAGGGCATCAAAATACGCGGTTTCTTCCTAAAATCGACTTCTCTCTATATACCGTTATTGCAGCTAACTTTTCCTTATACGAAAGTCCCATAAAGACAAACAAAAACGCAGACACATTCGCTTCCTTCAGATTACTACACACAAGACTTTGCTCGCCACCTGGACGTGGCTCGGCGACGCTGCGGTTCTTAATTTCCTTCCATGAGCGTAATTAGTCTTCTTTCCATAATGAGCATCTATGATTTAAACATCAAGGGTACCAAGTTCATCCTTGCGAGTGTTTTAGTGTATCCTTTCATTTTTTATTTCTGCTCTTGCTTAATGCCTAAGACCTTGGCTGGTATTAATGGAGACCCACAGGAGAGGGTAGGTTTGTGTTAATCATCCTGCAGATTGGATTAGGCCTATCATGTCCAGGTGCAAAGTCATACTCGATAATTCTTTCGGGGGCAACCGTCGCAAAGTGTATCTGTGATCACTAGTGCTATTCCTATAATAGATAGTCCTTCAGCCCAAGCTGACTGCGAATCAAATTTGACGGTTGAAAACGGATAACTCAGCTACATTTTATTATAGCTATATTTCGGCCCTTCTTGGCAAGGGCCCCTCTTCAGGCTCAAGCCGCCTATACTCCTATATATTACTATAATCTTGGTGTGATCTGTCTGCTAGGACTCCTACTGGGGTCTACGTCTTCTCTTTCTTCTCTAACAATTAATGGAGATTTGATAATATTTCCTCTGTGAGTAGTCCTGAGGAGTGTTCAAAAGATGTTCTCCTATAAGTCTGATATGGACAAATTAGGTCAATGGAGAAAAATGTACTTCTGAACGTTCGTGACAGAGTAGCGTAGAAGTTTTTTCAGTTTTTACAGCTTGAGCGGCTTCAGCCTGAAGACCCGAGGACCCTTGCCAAGAAGGACCGAAAGATAGCTTTAATAAAAGTCAGCTGCCGTATCCGTTTTGCACTGTCAAATATGATTCGCAGTCAGCTTGGACTCGAGGAATTATAATGCGGAAAGCAAATAGTATTGCAAAGTTTGATTTGAACAAAAATAATATAAAAAATATTCAACAGATACTCAGTGTTTTCTCACGGAAGTCAATTCAGTCAAGGTCTTTTGAAATAGATTATCAGCAATGCGGGTGAAAACACCCAGTGACGTCAGCCGTCTCAACCTCGGTCTTAACACAGTTTGGCTAGAAGTGGGTAAATAAAAAGATTTATTCATTCATTAATAAGAACAAAAACAATAGAAGACAACTGGTATTTTTTTTTTAATGACCCATTTTATACATAGGATTCATAACACAGTTGTTGTTTTTATAATAAAAACGACTAAAATAGTGGCTATAATTTATCTTGATGGAAACCAAACCTTAGTTTATTAGCTTATCTTCGACCCGTGACGTCATGAAAGAAATAGGGAAATTCGATTAAATTGATATTGCAGAATATATGTTTGTATCTATCTATACATATGAGCCAAGCGGCCAGCGAGGCGCCGGACGCGGTTATACTTATAAACCGTTCTAGGGCCAATCAGTTCCGCTAGTAAATGGAAAATATAGACTTTGCGCGTGACCTCACCAGCCATAGATAATTCGGCTAAAATTTGGTCAACACCTATATAGCCAAGATGGCTCAGTCGAAGTCCCTCAAAGATCAGTTACGGGCAAAGCGAGTGGGATTACGGGGTGACATCAGTAAACCGACTATCTTTCCCCTCTGTTAATCATGTCCTGGATGGTGTCTATGAAGGATTGACCAGTCACCCTGTTTGATGGGCAACGCCATCGCGATTCACATCTTCCGTCCACGCAAATTATAACTTGGTACGATTACTGCTTTCATGATGAATCGAAATATTCATTCAACTCAAAGTATGTAATTTACTCGGTGGATCCACGTAAATTGCTGTTTTCTGGTGAGTGATTGAACAACTTTGAATGCTTCAAATTTCATTCCGTCTCTTGGGACAAGCTGAAATTGCGGAGATGTGGCAAACCTTAATATGTAAATTGCTATTTGCCACTGTCCTCTCATGTTATCCACAAAAGCCTGTCATTACGGGGTTCGTTGCGTCTTAGTCTCGACAGACCATAATGCTCCAAAAGCATGCAATGGGTACGAGGGGAACACATTAGGATAGAGTGTGTGGAAAAGATGCTATGCTGAGTATTACTTGCGTCACAGCGCAAGTAATATTCTCGATGCATGGAGGTGCGATAGGTTTTTTTGTTCACATTAAAGTTCAATATGGGTTTCTGCTTGGAAAGCAGTTCAATGGTTTTTTTTCCCATGGCAAATAACAACCCGTCTACAATAAGTATTGCCATGAGTATTCTGAACAGTTTTTTCTTTACCGACCTGCGGGTATTTGGACCTAAGAAAATAGCACATAACACAAAAATAACACCCTGGTATCTTAAAGTCGACAAATAAAATGTAAATCGTGAGGTCGTTTTTTCGTTTTGAATGCAAAGAAAAGAAGAAAATAGTTTGTGTTTCATTTTTAGTGGTATAAATTGTTGTTGGCGCGTCAGGCGTCTGTTGTATGGCCGTATTGGGCTTTTTCCAATAAAACTATTATTATTATTATAACCGATCCATATAACCATATAATCCGTGTAACCGTGTTCTGAACCGAGAAATCGTTTTCCCCAGCATAGAAGCTATGAACACGTGCTGCAAGAGTAACAAGATTTTGAAAAGAGTTGGTAAGAATTGGTAAAATGGCGCTTGGACTGATAAGATTTATCGTATATACGGAATTCCGAGCTTAGGGAAGCTTCAGGAAGATTCAAAGCTTCGTAGTCGAGCAGGAAGGGAAGAAGAGTGGATCAGTAGGCTATTGCGACTTACACGTACTATATTTCCATTAAGTATCCAACTGGCCAGACATTAATTCATGTGTAACAAGCGTATTTAGACCTATAAAGTCCGTCTTAGAGTTTGGACATATTTTTCCATACTTTTAATACTTATCCGTAAAATGACGTGCGCATTTATCTATGATGTGCCACAAATTTCTCTACTTTTTATTTTTCAATTTATTTTCCTCTCTTCCTTCTTTACTCCGTTATACGGGCTATACATACTTTACTTACTTACTTACCAGAGCAAGCAAAATGGTTCTGTTGTTTATTCGCTCCATGTGTTAAGGTTTGCAGTGATTTCTTTGTTTATTTCATTGTTGTGAGACTCACAGTATTTACTACCGTGTGGTTGTGTTGTCTTATGACCCGGCTGAACTGAATGTGTCTGATCTCTTACCGCCTAACTATTTTTCCCGTGACTTGCATGCGAAACTATTCGTTTTCTGCTTAGGACACAATACAAAGAATCCTGAATCTGGGTTCTAGATCTGTGAGAGTGTTTCATTTGAACACAAAAAAAAGTAGTTCTTTATCTGGGGTCCGATTGGTATCGGTTTTTGTTGCCATCTGTAAAAAACGGAAAAAATCTTGCATTCATTTCCGCTCACCCTCATATTCAGATCAGATCAAGGCAATGACAATTGCAGTGGGAGAAATGTTCCCGTGGGAAGCGGAATGCATTTTGTGATTTTTAGGAAAAAAGTAAAGCAAATGTCTAAAGGGCATTTTAGTATTCATCGATGTGGTTGCGAATAAAAATTTTCCTGAGCAGGTTACCCAGAACATTTTTGCACTGCTTTTTGGAAATAATGGTAAATTCAGCAGTTATCCATTTGTATCTCGAAAATGTTACATTTTACTTTCAACAGTTTTACTTTTATTCGCTCGTTGGTATAGACTTGAGTCCTTATAAATAATATTGCACTGCGATAATGTTACAAAGCCTGTGTGTCGGCGGGGGGGGGGGGGGGGATAAACTTCCTGCGTGTCAGCTAGGGTATACTCCAGCGAAATTTCGGCCGTCCTTGGCAAGGATCCTCTCCAGGCTGTATCTGGAGTAAATGAACCTTATCCCTGAAGGAAAAAGGTGGGACCTTAGGTAGATCGTGCAAACTGCGTGAAATTGGTATGCACTTAATTAATTCTTTCATTTGCTACAATGAAGAACTTGCGGTTTTATTGCATCCGTGAGTACTTTCGCAAAATAAATTAAATTGATATATTCAGTGAATATAGATACATCAAAGCTTTAGCTTCAGAGGGAGATTTAGTTTTTAAGTTTGGGAATTTTATAACTTTTTGATGGATTGTATAAGAAAAACTCAATGCTGAGATTTTGATCTCGAGTTTTTGCCCTGAAGTGGGCAGTTGACTGTATGATTTTTGACAGACGGAATTAGTTTTATTATTGTTAGGAATGTTTTACCATTTGGATTCTGTGTAAAATGTGACCTGTAGTTTAATGTCAGTGTTCTAGTTATGCTAGTTTGTGGATTGTGAAATGCCGCGAGGTTTGATCACCAACCAAATTTATTCGTCGGGGAATAGGCTATATCCATACTGCTTCTTTTCACCTCTCTCGAGTCGAATAAAGTATTCAGACTTTATTGATCTTTTTAGTGTCAACAGTTCCTGTCCGGACGCGGTGCAATAAAACCCACAGAATGCTAGATACCGCCTTTGGTAAACAAAGGGAAATTACGCAGAACTGTTCTTCAGAAAAAGTCAAATCATACATTGTAGTTGAAAGCCCTCTGAATCGGAGCCGGCGGTCCGATTCATAAAACAGAACTCAAAGTTACACTTTGAAGTCGAAAAAACCTTTCATGTCCATGTTTATACAAAGCATCCGGAGTACTGGCAATAATCTTGGAAATTCTCCGACTCATAAGAGTGCCTTATTGGAAATTTTGCATTCAGATTCTCTAATAGCAGAGGGACTAAAAAGAATTGCTTTCTAAGCTAAGAGGTATAATGGGACAATAAGCTTAGCCCCGGGGAGGAATCTGCTAGTGTCGTGCAGAAAGAACAGATAAAAGGAATGGAAATAGATCATAGCCCTTTTGAGTTCCGTTTTTTATTGCATTTGGCATCACGAGGCTTGAGAGTAGAGTAACAAGACCAACGGTTTTGGTAGGATCCAAAACTGGAATCCTTGAGCAGACCAGTATCGGTTTTGTCCTGCGAGAAGTTTCATAATATTTACACAAGGATGTGCAGTTTCAACAGAAATGAGATAACAAAAAATCTGTGGACGTTACAGAATATTTCCGTTAGGACCTTTTATTTTAAAGCACAATGGACACTTCTAATGCTTTACTTTGTATTAAATGCTTCACAAATAAACATTAACGTCTTCCTTTAGAAGGCGCTACGAAAATCGACCGTTTTCTTGTTATGCCTTGTCTTTACCTCTCTCGCATTTCGACGATCCAAATCTTAGGAGCTGAGATATCGTGGCAGGAAATTCAAAAACTCTCGGCAATGCTTGATAGAAAAGGATATATTTGAGACATCACCAAAGTCAAGCCGCAGATGCAGTTTACCTGATTGTTCTAGTGTTTCATCAGAAGTCCCATGGCTTAAAGTGAATATTCAAAGTTTTTCTTTGTGGAATGGTGTTGTGATGTAAAGTTTCATTATCTTACTTTATAAAATGTACCAGAATATGCAATAAGCTTATAAAAAATAACATAGGTACAAAAATCATTCAAAAACAAATAATCTATTCAAATCTGAATTATACAAGCTGATTTATGCATAAAATAAAGACCTACTAAGTATTATAAGAAACATCACTTTTATCTTTGTCCAAGCTAGTAAATTGAGCATGTGCTGGCCTAAAACATTACGCTTTGAAATATCACAGAGAGGAAAATGTTGAAAAAGCTGCTGATCTAGGGGGTAAGCATTGTTCCTAGGTTGTTACAGAGTGGGATTGGGGTAGTTGATGTGCCCATTGAACTTTAAGTAATATTTTTGTCGCTAAAAGTTACGTTGCAAACAACCATGTTTAGTGGGCTGTGTTGTGTAGAAATGTAACACTTGGCTCACAACCCAATGTTTCTCTAACATCAACACATAGTGTGTCTTCTCATATCTGTTGAAATCCTTTCCCATTCTAGTATACAGAAAATAATGAATCGTGAACAGTGTTAGGAAAACAAAAATGGACCAAGTTGTGCCAATCGTTGATGCAAAACTCTAGCAGTTTTCCCGGATCTGGGTTTCGAAAGACAAGATTGAGCATTTCTTATCTCCCAGATATCTTCAAATCCAACCACTTGATTAAGAATGGTACAGTTTTCGACGGATTCCGGTCGAATTTATTGGTCTGGTGAGGAGACGAAATAAGATAAGATATCAGCATGTCTTCTTACTCTCCCATCAGAATAAGAACCCTCGAAGAAAACGTCTTGGAGATTTTTTCTTTGCAACAGGCGAAGCCGTGACCGATCGATTTCTGAAGCAGCGGAAGTTCCGGCTAAGGTCCGACGATAGGGGTCGATCGACCATTAAGAAGTAGGCGGAGGTTGTGCTTTTTCGTGTGGAAGAACTCCTGATTGTTATTTTTGATTATCTATGACTACTTCGCGTTTTTTGATGAATAGGAGCAAGTTTTCCGCATCTTTTCACAATCGGATCTCTTACTGTCATCGGGTTTCGTCTTTGGGTTTCTCGTTTCTTTGCAGGGAAATAGCCATTATGGTCTTTGCCATTTTCAATTGTTCACCGTTGCGTAAAACGGACAGTTTGAAGCAGATGGTGAACGTTTCGTATCTGAAGAGGCATTTTATGAGTTTTAATGCGTGCGATTGATACAGAAGGGCCTCTCCTGATTAACCCTTTCTGACGTAAAGGGCTGGGATTTTTTCGAGATCCCTAAGTTCATTATTTGGTGATTGGGAATGCTTTACTTTGAGTGTTTTTTGGTGCTTTCCGAGTCGGTGGATCTAATTACATTAATAATCTCGGAAGCGGTGAGAACTTCCGAGGGTCCTCAAATATCCTTACCGTATATTACACGATGGGGTTGGGAGGAAAGGTGAAGTTATTTAATTATCGACTCTTTTACGATCAGGTAAAGATGGTTTAGGCGGTGAATTTGTAGCAATGGTCGTAAGGTTGAACAAGCAGGATGAGCAAGTAAAAGAAATAAATGGTTAACATGAAGTGGCAGTAGCAATAGTGCATGAAAGTATACTTAGTCTTTTGACAGTTAAGTTTTTGCCGAAGCTAATTTCTACGAAAAATATAAAAAAGCTCTTTCCTGGTCAGGTGAAGATAATCGGGCGGAAAATCTACAGCAATGATTTGAGATTGAACAAGTCAAAACAACGAATGTTTACCGTGATGGTACTTTCTGAAATTATTTAAAGAAAAAAATTATTTTCATTTTATAGAAAAATGTATACTCGGCTCAGCCCAAGAAACTATATTTTTCCATGGATGGTAAACGCGTTTGCCCAAGCAAGCTTCTAGAAAGGCATAGAAAAAAGTATTTCCGGTTAGGTAGCCTAAAGAAGAAAGAGCGGAAAATCTGCAACAGTAGTGTTGAGGTTGAACAGCTGTCCATGTGGCAACCTCGAGCGCACCAAGTCCTTGACGAAGCAACCTTATCCGGAAACGAACAAAAACGACTTTTTAAGATCATCAGTACGAAAAATTATGCTTAATGCTTGATATTTTAGTCTGTGTTATTGTAGGCTACTTTATATATTTTTCTTTCAGAATTTTTCAGTATAACTTGACAAGATATATAATTTTTCTACGGGCAGAAAAGTTTTGCCGAAATAGACTTCTACGAGAAAACATAAAACACGTAATTACTTGCGATATTTTAATGGTTTACCGTGTCAGCATAATTTTAGAAAGGGTAGGGGGTGTACAGGACAAACAGTAAGCCCTATAAAAGTAGGATATCCCATTAAAAATAAATAGTATAGAGACAGAAGAAAAAAAATATAACCAGTTGATAGTTTTGATGAGTGTTATTGTATGCTAACCTATATTTTTTGTGTTTTGAAATTTTCACCAAAAAGATTTTGCTCGACGTTAACAACTAGTTTCACAGACAAAAATAATCAGCAAGAATTTCCTAGATACATACTAATATACTAACACTAATATGTGTTGGTGTGGGCTAATTTATATATTTTTTGGTCTTTCAGAATTTTCGTCATAATTTATTATGTTTGTTGCAAGTCCCTCGGCCGGATGCTCCTCTTTTCATGCGCACGCTTTTGACCCAAAAGGATGTGAAATAGCACTCAGTATATCGAATTACTTTTCATTACATCATTGAAATAAAGCGGAACCAATTCGGCCAGTATGAAATGAAACGGAAATATGGAAAAAGCCGCAACAGTCTGACATATGGCAGACTGTGTTTGATGAAAGATAACACCTTCGAGGGAACAAAGAGAAACTCCTTGACCATTACTAACACCTTTGCTCAGTTCTTTAGGTTTCCTTTTTTTTACTGATAGGTTTCTGACTACCGATAATGTGGGGATTTCTGTGTTAGACAACTTCAGCGTTCATTTTGGAATGTTGAATGTTTGGAATGTTGAATGTTGGCGGTTGAAGGACCCGTCCAAGGCCGTATCCAGGAATTTATTTTGAGGGAGGGTCTAGTCGCTGGTCGTCCTAGTCCATACCTAACAGTAAAACAAGAACATAGATGAGAGATTAAAGCTTAGAAGAAACGATTATTCTTGTATGTTTTGTGGGGGATTTAACCCCCCCCCCCTAGATACGCCTTGTACCCGACATAACTTTTAATACGTCGAATTTGTATGCACCCTAACGTCACCAGGTGTTTTTATACCTTTGCCATTTTAGCGTTTTTTAGTATCAGCATGTCTCATTACCGCTACATCGGATCTCGAATCAAGTTGAGATAAAACTTTTACTTTTAAAAAATTTCCGGTTTTGGCCAGATTCTGGATGAATTACTTGTCCGGCGAGAAAAAACAAAATCATATTCGGATTCAGCTTGTTTCTTTACCCCTAAATCGACTATCGCGTTAGCTTTTAAAAATATTTCTTTCGCCCTTTATTTGAAACCCCACTCCTAAATATAGAGGTACAGAGCCCATCTACGAACTTGACCCGTAGTTTGACCCAAACAATCCTCATACCAAGTTTGAACAAAACATCTCAACCCCTTCGAGAGTTATCGTACGGACAGACATACGGACGGACGGACAACTTTTACGAAGTCATAGGTATTACTCCGCTTACGTTTGGGATCCCAAAAACAATCCCTTATTTATGATCGAAGTCAAAGGGTACAAAGTGCGGCCAAAGAATAGCTTAAGC
The DNA here is from genome assembly GCA_023053575.1 of Branchinecta lynchi. NCBI lineage: Eukaryota > Metazoa > Arthropoda > Branchiopoda > Anostraca > Branchinectidae > Branchinecta > Branchinecta lynchi. Next base: position 5,281,085 of record JAKZAP010000001.1, read on the forward strand.
CCTGTGTAATTTTGACAAAAGAAAGTAGAACTCGGTTGAAAAAAAACTGTTATCTTAAAATGCTGTAACAGAAATTATTCTCTCTTGTGACTTGCTCAATAACATTTTGAACCGATTTCCTGAGAGTACGCTATTTGTGAATAAGTTTAGTGCTTCAAAATGTTCCGTAACAACCCGATCCTAAATTTCCCCTATGGGTCAGACTGACGAAAAAGCAAATTATTGTGGAATTCCATTCCCAAGTGACATAGCATAACTCGTCTTTGACATGTGAGAATAAAATCGAGACGGACATTACATTATCACCAACTGCCATTATTTTTTCGATGCATATCATAAGATGACACTAAGTTTTATTCATGAGATTCCATTGTAAAGGGGTATGGTTCCAATCAGGATTTCAATCCGAATTTGTCATCGACTGATGGGAACATTTTCTGGCCTTTGCACTGTCAATTTCTTTGGATCCTGTACCACATATGGTTGGACTTTCAAGGAGCAAGTTCAATGGGAATGCGTTGTGCAACCTTTCCCAAAAACCTTCATGAATTGTACTTCTTCATTCCACCATCAGTGTTTGCTTGATTACAGTGTGAACCTTGAAAACGTTTCACTTAGTAAATAGTTACAGATTCACTTCGTAGAAAACCGCATGGAAATCCAGGCGGCTTGGGTGGATTTTCTCAAATTGTTTTTTTCTAGTTTTCATGAACCGTAAGTATTCAAAAACGAGTCTCTCGTACTGAGACGGATAGATTTATGTCAGCATACGACACGTCTGAGCATACATGTGATTCTAAATATAATAACAGGGCAAATTTTTCAGAAAAAGAACCATTGCTCTCTTCCCACTCTTCATGCATTGAAATGCTATCAAACATAATGTTTGTTTTTTATCTTGTGCATTTACTACATTATTGAAAGCTCACTGTATTTTTCTCTTTTCTTTGTCTGTAGCTCTTCTTAAGTGCATAAATAAAATTTCATCATCATCATCATCATTTTCACTGTAACCCAGCCTGTATTCTTGTCAGAACCGGAGGCCTCATCTCGTAATGGTCTTACACGGTACACTTTAGTATGTTGTAAGCTTACATGGCTTGTTTAGACTAGAGACTAGCATGAAGTCAAAGTGTGTGTTGGCATCGAGCCGCCTTTCTGACATAATTAATATCTCATAGCCAGGTCTGACCAGTGCAAATCATCAATTCACCTCTTTCACTTGATATTGTCAATTTACATTGTTTAGACGGAGATTCACATTTTTGTTTTTACAGTGCAAATGAGCTCCATTTCAGTGAGTGAGAGGCTGCAGAACAGGATAGCATATCCTTTGTTTATCCGCCAAGTCCAGGGAACGCTTCAAACTATCTGTCATTCGAAAGATTCCAGTATTTATTTGGATGTAGTTTTTGTAGCTGATGATTAGTTTTGCAACGGTTTTAATGAGTGACGTGACCTAAATGATGTGATGGCTGGCCAGAGATTGTTGTTTTTTGTCAGCAAAAATCTTAGCACACCCAGGTCCTGCAGAATGATATCCAGAGACTATAAAAATAAATAACCAAAATCGTGTCCCAAATGTAATCAAGAAATAATTTTAGAAGTTATAATGCATGGTCGTAAAAAAGAGACTAGTCCGAGCCGTCACTTGCATTCGAACATTCGAAGAGGTTTGGTCTAGATTGAATCCTCACTCCACACCATCCTTTTTTTTATACCATTTCCAAGAATTTTCTGGAGCTACGGAACGAAGAAGGGCACTACCCATGGAGGGTAGATACCATTTATATAACATAAATATAACCTATTGACAATAAGTATAACCTGTTTTAAATATAGCCTAACCTGTATCATTTACCGGGAATGTCACATAATGTGGGGGTTGGGGGGGGGGGGTCGCATGTTTGGACTGGTCATTCTTAACAGAGCTGGTAACCTTAAAGCTGTTGATACAAACTTAGCTGCGTGAACATGTCATTACATTCATTCTAACCGAGAAGATGGAATCTGAAAACGTGAAATTGAGCAAATGAGACTGTGCCTCTGTTTCTTGTTCATGTTCTCTGTTTCTGGTAATATAAATTAAAAGCAAAGATCGGGAGTGATAAGAACACCACCTGGCTTGACACAAATGTTTATCTCTATCAGTATTCCCTATCTCTAATTCCAGATGGTTTTAGATCGTTTTCTGTCCGACTGCATATCTAGCATTGCGTCATATGCAATCAAACAGAACAACTTCTAAGCCAAGAACAATCGATGAATGTGTTGACACCTGCTCGCTTTATTGAAGAACGAGGTAAATATTTCACCTCACTTTGATCATCGAGATCATCTCCATGATCAGGTGGGAGTAGGAAATATCGTGACTCGAAAGGTGTTTTTTTGTTTTTTGTCGCTTGGTCCATGAGATGTTTTTTTGTTTATTTTTTTACAAAAGAAAAAAATGTGTTAAGATCGAGTATTTACACGGTATTGTTGTTGTTATCGATGTAGTTTTTTTTCGAATTTTAGTATAGCGTACTTGATTCTTGAGGTAATGTAGAGTTCCGATGATCTTTATCTGTATCCGCTCCTGATCCTTCGTCTGGTTACTCCTGATCATGTAAAAGTTTAGTAAAAAATTGTCGATTTAAAAAAAAAATAGTTCATTTTATTGTTATAAATAAAGAAACGTAAGAGGCGGACTGTCTGTGTGTTAAAATTTTTTTATCATTACGTATGTTCTTCTTAAAGTACAAGTCAAAACCTGCACTTCCTGTTCAAAATCCCATCTCCACCTTCTGCTTCATACCAACTCTCTTGAAGTCTATGCCCAAGGCCATTATAGATGTCAGGCATCACAAAATTTCCATCCTGAGTAGCAGCTAATTTCGAGCAAAAAAAAATAATGAAAATGAAAGAAGACATTCAAAATAGTCGTAAGGATGAGGTGTTTAAAAGATGACATCGAAAACTCATAAATATGGTCTCACTAGTTATTCACTAATGATTCATTACGCTAATGGAAGTTTGAGAATCTTCGTCTAGCAGAGCTATGGAATAGTGATGGGCAGTGAGCGAGAGAATTAGCGACTCTGCAATTAATAACCAGAAGGAAGTGAATGTTTGTGCAGTTTTTTCATTCTTTATGAAACTTTTGTGGAAGAAAAAGCTTGCAAGTCCTATGAAACCGAGAACAGGTTTGATTTTAAGCAGAAACGGCGTATTTTAGGCTGTCTTTAAGCATTTCTTGTCCCTCTACGATTACGTTATGGCTTATTCTACAATATGTAACCTGAAACTAATTATGGACTAGCGGAGATCTGCGGCGGTCTTGTTTCCCGGAATCCCGGGTAGAATTTCAGTTTTCTTCATACATGATATAAAACCAATTACAACGTTCTCACACGACTCTGTCTCACCATGGTGGTCTGGTCCGCCATAAACATTTGCCAGTAAATTCATTTGACTCACATCGCGAAAAGATTTTTGTTTTATTGCTTCTACTTTGACTGACACAACAGGCTACTCCACCCTTATTCGATTTCAATGTGAATTTTACCAGCACTGCTCGAGAGACAATTCAATAACAAAAGGCAGCGCTTTGTCACAAGCTGAGCACTTTTTATTGCATTTCAACCCAATCCAAGGTTACCAGTACTTAACACAGCCAGTAGCGACGACCATTCTGCGTATCAAGCTGGAGCTATTTACGTTTGATTTAGTTTATTTTTTTTTACTGAAAACTGAACAAAGAAAAGTCGCTCCACTTTGACCTTTTGTGGTTTTATTCGGATTCTGCGTAAGGGTAACAAGAGAGGAAGTTTTAGTGCGAAGGATTTTCTGTAGTTAGCCTTTAAAGAACCCCTCGCACTATTTACTCTTGAACTTATAGTATTTTGAAAAGTTTGAATACTTTAAAACTAGGCTGTGCTTCCAACAGACAACCTACGGTTTTATCTGTTTTAAGCCTTTTCAGAGACCCGTTGACTTGCAGCGAAAACAGGGAAACAATTTACATAAAAAACTTTTCGCAGAGAACTGTCGACAGTGTGTTACACATCGAAGGTAGCAAAACACGGCAAGAGAGAAAGTCTGCGTGGTTTTGTTAGAGGGGTTAAAATGTATCGTACGAGATTGGTGTCTCCGGTTTTAGAAATATATCGAGTGGCTATGGACGCAGGTTGCGTTAGTATTATAGGTAAGACAGGCCCTTTAAAGAAGTGCTTATAACGGGGTTTCTTCTAATATCTAAGGAAACATAACTTGCTGGGCTGGAGAGTGGAGACAGATTAATGTGACAGGGCAGTTTGAGTCCAGCGTGAGAGCCGTCTGTTTCAACCCTGCATCTTTTCCCCAGATACTTGTTATACGTTATAGACCCGGAAGATTTTGCTACATCTCAGAACGTCTAATTTCTTTCAAAGCTGGGTCTCCTTCGCAAAAACAAATACAAACGAGTTGAAGGATTCTGGAAATCCACATGGCAGACAGTATTTATTAGCCAACTAGCCATACCAGAACAAATAAAACTTCACTTCACAATATTTGATACATTACTCACTTTTTAATTAGCTTATGCCCTTTTTAGAAACCAATATATCTTTATTGTTTTTGCTTAATTACGGGTCTCAGGTATATACGGGAACTTCGCTTCGCAACCACTTATGGTGCGAAGAGACGACCAGGTTTGCCTGGTTATATTTTCTACACTTTCGTCATAAGTTTGAAAAAAAATCTCAACCTGTCCGCATGGAATTGATGATGGTGGAGAAAATCCTGACCGGAATTCTAACCCACGATCGGCGATCCTTCCCGTTTGTCACATTGGGAAAATCTCTGCTGTTATCCGAAAGTTACGTTAGTTATTTTAAGAGAAAGTTATTTTAGCATACGTAATACAAATTACCACAGTGAGAGAGGCCATTAAAGAGACCTGAATGAAGAGTACCAAGTATCATCCCTATCTGTACGACTTCCCTTAACATTGCCTGCAGAAAACCCAATCCAAATACGAAATAGTGTTTCCAAGCTATGATTTTTGCTCCATTTTGCATCTGTCGTTATTTCAGTACTGAACAGTTTTATAAATGAACAAATGTCTCCAATCAACCCTTCTTCTGGAATATTTTTTAACCAGTTAAGCCCAAACGTATGTATAGAAGAAATTCCAATGCGATCCGGCCAGCGCTGTACAAGATTTGAACGAATTGCGCATTTTGTCTTGGAGTCTGCATGTGCAAACCTCCAGAAACGTCACGCTCAGGAGAGGAATGCTCTCCGTGGCCATGTCTGTAAATACATTCTCCATCGTGGTATGGTTTCATTGTTAAGGTGTCCTTTAAAGCTTGGTGCTAGGAATCCTTTCCCCCAAATAATTCCTTCTTGTATTTTGAGTGTTTGATTACCTATATAGGTTAACTAGTCTTAAAAACTGAGGCGATATAAATCGAGGTAACGACCACATTTCAGTTCTAGGCCCGGAAGACCGCCTAAGAGGTCACCATTGCTTGGAACACCCCCCTCTTCCTCTCAGTCTGATGGATTCAAGAAGCCAAGAATTGAAGGAGATTTTTCGTCCCCCTTTCAAAATGGAAGATCAACTGGTAAGTCGCTTTTCATTTTAGTTGGGGACGACCGTCTCGCCTATTGGATACTCATGAATGAACGTGTTGCATGTGTTATACCCAAGAAATGAACGGCTCACCTAGACTATTCTCACCTACTTAATATCCATCAACAAAATTAACCAAGAAAATGTTTGGTCCAGCATATAGTCTAATGTCCACACCAAAAGTTTAATCATTAAAAACAAAAAAAATGTTGGACAACCCAGCTATCGAAAAGTATACTAAAAATCCCAAAGAAACAGCGTAACGGCAGTATTCCTACCCCCAATAAATAAACTGCGTTCAAAAACTACCTTCAAAAATTTAATTTTAAAGTGTCAAGTCTTCCACAGAAAAATCCTTATGGTCACTTGGATATTATAAATCACTTGTATTCCATTTTCGTCTGCACGCATTGCATGACACGCTCAAATTTCCCTTAGAAATGGCTCCTTTTCCTGTTAATATTCCCGCGGTTAATGTTGGCTTTTACCGACGGACAACCCGCAGGTAAGTGGTGTCATTATCTTGTAGCGGTAGTGTGGTGACACTGCAGGGCGTCGAGGCGGATAGTTTTGTATTGACTCGCGCCTCCGCTGTGACAAATGGCAGTAAATTTTCAATTGTCGCCCATGTTTGTAATGGCTGGTCAGCATGCTGCGGCTCGCAGCCGGGCTCGACATGGGGTCCAGTGACAACAGTGTCCTGCAGGTGGTTACCACCAAACGCGATTGGATTCGCAAACAGAACGATACAAGTGAGAAAGAAAAGATGGCACAGCCGGAAAACTTTCGAACCATAGTAATTTCTTGAAAACTACGCTTCCTAAAGTTTGATAACATTTCACGACATGCTACGCACCCTTGTGTAAAATGTTAATATGAGCGTAAAATCTGTTATGATTTTACGATTTTACAAACCTTCTTTTTTAATTCGATTTTTTGCGCCGTCATTGGAATCTACTACCTTTAGATATCCGGAATTCGAATAACCTCATTTCCTTCAAGCGAGCAGCGAAAGGTCACTACAGGAAAATTGTTTAGTGTTATCCTCCTTTAGACCCACCCCCTGTTTTCTTTCTTTCTCGTTCCTTCTTTCCCTTATTTTCTCTCTCCTTTTATTTAAAGTTGAAACCATAGGTTATTTTTTCCTCTCCTATTTTTTTTTTGTTTCTCTTTAAATAGAATGTCCAGTTAGTTGATTCTGTTTGATGTTTAAATTATTATCGGATATTTCCCTGCCCTAGCCAAGCACTACATTTGTGCTTTCCTGGCAGGAATGTAAATTGTGTATTTTTTGTGTCTTTAAATATAGTCCAATGAAACTGAAACTGAACCGTTTTAGTGACTGAAAAGTCAACTTATTTTTGTATCATCTATTCGAATACACTGAATCATTTGGATTCTGCTAAGCAAATCACTGCGTGAACTCCTATATTTCGGAAATCATTTTCGTCAACCATGCAACACAGATACAAGCGACAGAGGTACCACAAATCCGACACGGAAATTCCACGATCCCATCAATGTGATTCTAAATTAGTGGTCCTTTATGGAAAATACTTTTTGAGTGTTTTGCGATTATCTTATATTTTTTCACAACACAAGGATGCACTTTTTGTATTTTTTACCAGTTTGTGTGGAGTTCCAAACATTAATACTTGCTTTCCAAGCCACAATTTTACCAAACTTCTGACACTGGTGGTAGAAGTCTACCACAAACCCTGATTTTGGATGCCCCGTGCACGTAACACTGGCTACCCAATGCCAAATACTGGGTACTCAAACCCAATATATATTGATTGTTTGAGTAAGTTCAGAATCAACTAACCAGAATTCTTAAATGGTGGTGTAGGTCAGGGTTCCTGGTATCCAGTGTTTGGCACAGAGTAACCACCGTTAGACATGGGCTATCCAAAAATCAAGGACTGGGTTATTACGTGTCCTTGAATTGTATCGAAACCACCATTCCCGACGAAACAAGGAAAGAAAGAAAAAACATGGGAAAAGATACTGAATTAACCATATCAATTGACTCAAAGTCTGAGGGTTAAAAGGGGGCGTGGAGTGGGGCGCGAATACACTAATCCCGATTGATTCCTGCACAGTAGTAACTAAGGACACCGAAATTCTTGCAGAAAGAGGTCAACATCGTATCAAGCTTACCATTTTACTAGATAGGCTGCCTTGACTTTTGGCGAGATTAAGACTGAAATCGACGAAGATTCGAGCTGACGAGCTAATAGACAATCACTTGGCACGAACCTATGATTTCTCTGGGATTTTTCCGTCGGTTGTTTTCAAAAGTTCAGTCACATTATTTGTTCCTTCTCAATCGACCATAACTCTTGAGTACACTCAGATGCACAGCTGGTGGGCGCTACGGTGTTAATCCCATTAAAGCCTCAATCCTATTAGCAGTTTGATTTGTAAATCTGCATTATCACACTTCGATCTGTATGTATGAACTTGTTACGTCACTTCTGACCCGACCTAAGACGGAGCAAAGTCATGTCGCGGGATCCGGGCCTAATGAGCTTCTCGCCCCCCGGTGCTCGCCAATAGGACTATGAAGCAAAACTGGCCAGCAATCAAATATCAGAACCATGATTGGAACCGCACCTTATATTCTCGTAATGCGATCGTTGGCTGGTCAGCGGGCGGTTTGAGAGATACACGAACTCCTGGGGAGATCAACTACCCCAAGCCAGCAAGCCGTCCTGGTCTTGGCGATTATAGACCAAAGACACATAGAAAAGCAGACTTAATGGCTCTATGCCATGACCATTCCCGTGAGACTGGCCACCTAGACGATCAAGCAGTTTTGTTTGGGCTGGACGACCAACGTGCCTCCAAATGGACCTCGAACTTGGCCAGATACAGGAACGGTGCACCCGCGATCGATGTCGTGTACGAGAGTCATCTCTATCACATTCTGAATGACAAAAGGACAAAGAAACTAGACTAAAACTAGAACGTTTTGTTTTCCGTAAATCTGGTGATGTGTAAGCTTCACCGGTAGCTAGCTATCCAGCAATAACACCAAGGTTTCGATTATGCTAAAGGGATTAGTCATGAGGTTGTATTCTGGCCCTTCTTGGCAAGGGTCCTCTTAGGCCGCAGTTAAAAATATGAGCCTGCTATCTTGATTAGAAAGTCCCTGCTAGTTGATCCTCGGGTTGATCATCGTCCTTATACACGCTTTGTCGGTCAAAGAAACTATGTTGGCCTCTTCGTCAACTAAGACGGATTGACATTGTCTTTGAATTTGTACCTTCCCATTGCCTGCTTACCTGTTCAAGTCTCATGTCTTATCCTCATTAGTGAATAACCTTTTTTCTGAATTATTTCTGTGTTTTATACTTATTTTACTGCACAGCGTAGGACAGAGCGTTATACACTGTTCATTTATTAAGACCATTTTTTACTGATTTATTTTTCTTCAGTGTGGCGGTAACAAACGAACTTTAAAAGTGACATCAATCATCTGAACAGGTGGGACATATTTCAAAACAACTTGTGACTAATCAATTTTCTATAACACCAAACGACTTTCTTCGCCATCACCAACTATGTTTCCCAAATCGCCTTCCCCTAGGAAATCCATTACTCAATTATTTTGTTATACTAAATAGCAAATTCATACTGGTGGTCATCCCATCTCAGTGTTCATGAGATTTGGCGCCGACACCTTTTTAGCGCTTTCCCTACGCGCAGCGAGAGTTGTTTCCTCGCACTGTGGTTGCAATATCTTTCACGACGGGAGGGGTGTCTACTAATGACATCTGTTTTGATGTCCATTTGTCCGAGTCAAATGGGCAACCCGCCGGTACTACCGCTAAAGGATACCGTGATTGAAACGATCAGGCATAAAATGAACAGGAACAACAATTTCAGCAGGTCCTTTAATCTGAATCGAAAGGACTGCGAAAACATTAGTCTACGTCAGCCGCGTGCCCTGGACTCTTCGGTCGTCGTGAACTTAGCACATAAGAGACCAAACCAAAATCTCTGAATTAAAGGCTATTCATTTGCTCAGTTCATTAATCGTCGAACAGTTATTTATTTCTTCATTTTTACTTTTATTTTATTTCGTTTTAAAAATCAATTACGTAATTAACTAAGCATTGTCTATGCCACTGCACTCTGTAAAAAGCTTGTCAGAGTAAGGATTAAAGTTAACTGTAGTATTTGCTACTGGGATTAATCTTATCTCTACTGGAACAAGATTAATCCAAAATAGAGATTTTTTTTACAGTGTGGCCTCGCCTGGCATGTCTGTTGCATTTATGCATCTGGAGGGATTCCCATTTCTTTTAGTGAATTGTACCCTACCTTAAAGTATATTTGTCTCCCAACCGTATTTTATTTAAATTAGAATTTTTTAAATTAGAATTTTCTTACAATTAATCTTGAAAAAAAAAATCGACTGGCGTACATAGGTGCAGATGCTCGATCTGTTTATGTTATAAAAGTAATACGTGTTACTAATATGTGTACTATGTTGCATTCGAGATGTATGTCCATTCGACGAAGAGAAAGCTTGACGAACTTAATATTTCTACTTGAGACAGTCTGAGTTTCGCAGTCAAGATGCGAATTTCCTCCTTTGCTTCAGAATGTTGATGCATCGCATGCATGTTTCCCCATAGTGACGCGATTTCGTATGCAAAATTGCATCGGACTATGTGTACACGTAGCTGCAGTGTAATTGATTATAACTTAAAGGACCTGTCTTACCTATAACAGTAACGCAACCTACTTCCATAATCACTCCATAAATTTCTAAACCCGGAGACCCCAATTTAGTACACAAGGCCGTATCTAGGGGGGGGGGTTAGGGGGTTGACCCCCCCCTGAAACACACAGAAATAGTAATTTTTATAGGCTTTCCCCTCTGATCTATGTCTTTTTTGTACTTTTTTGTCCGACCCGCAGGCAAACCCCCCCCCCCCCCCCCCCCCCCCCGCGAAAAAAATTTCTGGATACGGGCCTGTTCGTACAGTACATTCTAACACCTCTAAAAAAAACACGCTGATTTTCGCACGTGCCGTGTTTTTCTACCTTCGATGTGTATCACGCTGTCGACGGTTGTCTGCGAAAAGTTTTTCCATCAGAAAAACTGGTTATGTAAAGTGTTCCCCTGTTTTCGCTACAAGTCAACGGCTTAAAACTGGCTGAAAACAACCGAAACCGTGGGTTATTTGTTGAAAGCACAGCCTAGTTTTAAAGTATTCATATATTTTAAAATACTGTATGTTGAAGAGCAAATAGTGCAAGGGGTCCTTTAATTATAGATTCCTAAAAAAGGTGAACTCAAAAGCTTCCACTATCATCACACCGTTTCTTTGGTGCATTTGATTTTACTAAATATATTCTTTAAAGTCTATCCACGGGAGAAATCGAGTGGATCAATACACCGAGCAATTTACTGACCTCACTATGCCCGATTACTTCTCTAATTATCAACTGCCGCAGCAGGAAATTCCCATGGGAAACAATGCTCTCAGTCAGTGATCTTCGTTGTGGCAATGGGTATAGTAATTAAGATTGTACCTTTTCAACAAGTTTACATCCATCACACCATTATAAAGCCTTATACATCAGGGGGTATGATTAAAACGGAATTTCGGTTACCAACGGAATACCTTGATATCCTATAAAAGAATAGTTTAAGGCACTTCAGCGCCTCTTTAGTTAGTATTTCCATCTGCCATGGTTTTGTGCAAATTGGGAAGCATAAGACCAAGCAGCAGCCGAAGAGTTTTGAAGCCGAGAAACAGTTGCGCAAAATCTAGGCATGATTTATAATGGCAAAATTTCCAAAAAAAATATTCCAAACTAAAATAGTACTAAATTAGGGTAAGTTCAAGGTAGAATTTCAGTGAAATTTTGATAGAAAGTAGAGAAAAGAATAACAAAAGATAGAACTGTTGCCCTTAACCCGCATTGGGAATATAAAAAAGTTCCTAATTTTGATAAAGCCGATGTCAGTAAGTAAGTAATTTATTTGTAACCCGCCATTTCGAAAAAGCAGAGTAAATGAAAGAAAATAAATAAAACACAGAAAGACACAGAAAAAAACACTGATTTTCAATCTTCGTCGGCCAGGAAGCAGTGGAGAAGGTCGTGCGCTGGTTGGCTCTGTTGTCAATGATTTTTTGTAGCGACGAAGAAACATCCAAAAGGGTAACACTTGCATCTTGAATTGAATGTGTAACTGACTTCCTAGTGACAGCTCATTAGCATGAGTTTTGTTTTCTAACTACGGTTTCAAACAGGCAAGAGTGTTAAATAGATATTTCTACTTTCTAGAATCGAGATTTGACAAACCAATGATGGGAACTCCACCGTCTCATCTCCATCCTATGCAGTTGATGGCTTTCAATGCGGCAGCGGCCCAACAAGCGTTTTTGGGAAACCCCAGTTCAATGCCACATCCTGGACTCGTTGGAATGATGCAGCATCAATCCGTAATGACACCAACGCCCTTGCCATCCCAGTCAGAGACCCAACGACAGGAAACCATCGGAAGCGACCCAAACCCCAAGTAAGCACTTTGTAAATTATTTGCCATTTTAAGGCTACCTAACGTTCACTGACGACACATGCCAAAACGCCATTCTTCTATTTTACTCGTTGGTTAAGAGAGCAAACAAGTCCGTTTTCTGTGAAAAAAGAGCCCTGGTTCGATACTTTTGTGGAAAATTTGTTATTTTCTAGGTCAGTGTTCTGGGAAAACTGCCGTGCTGCTTATGAAGATGCAGTCAAACACTTCAGGTACGTGTTTTTTTTTAGATGGCCCCAAAGTAAGCTGCATCTGTGTAAAAATAACCCTGCTTTCTATTGTGTGATACTGGTACATTTTTCCATCTAAGAACGATTCATAAAACAATGACAAAATTACACAGATATTCACTCCGTGCTGGCTTCTACTTGCAAGGTCTCCATCCCCTTAAAGGTTAACTGAAAGGGCTGAGATATGACAATGTAGTTAACCATCCCTTGTTCCCTCAATTAGACTTGAAGCCCGACGAAAATGTGTTAATTTCTTTTTCCCTTATTCGCGAATAGTCGATTTTCGTATAGTAGAATTTCTCTGACGGATTTCTGGTGACTCTATAGCTTGTATCTGTGTTGTATTCTTGACGAAATCGATTTACGAAAAATCTGTGTTCAAACAGTGAGCAATATCAGCCAAAGCATTTTATCTTTTTGAATTTTTGAATCTTCTTTCGATTGTATTGTCTTCCTTGCTGAAATTTGTTTCCAGATAGGTCAGGTGATGTTTCATGCCTTTACCCACTTTAACAGTGACTAACAACTTAGGGTTGGATTGAGATTTAGACTTTTTCATTCCCTTGGTATTTTAGAACTCTGTGTCCGTATGAATGAATGAATCGATGTATTGTCCCACTACAGCTGACACGGTAAAGAAGAGTATTGAGAAAGAAAAGAAAACAAAATGAAAAAGAAGAAAAACTATCCTATAAAGAAAACTAAATAGGAATGTCCTAGTGACCAAATAGCACGATGATTAGAAATCCTACGTGTTTCCCCTTTAGAACTTATTGTTCAGCACGCACACGTTCGAAATTAGAAAATGGAAAGGCTTTCGATTTGTGCCGCAAAACGATTTGAGAAACAAATCGAATGATAGGGGATTTGCATGAATTTGTAAAACCGATGGAAGGAAGTCATGGAAGAGAAATGGAAAGCAAACGCTATGGCTTTCGAGATTGACCGAATGCCTCCAAAACGGACACGGAAGTCCATTTCATGGTTTTGACAGGCCTGGTTGCAGTATGCAGATACAGCCGACGTCTATAGAAGAACGTTTCTCAAAAATGGTTTTTGCCATCATCAGCATACAGTAGAGGTTCTTTAAACGTTGTTTGACTTTGAATAATGCACGTTTTGGCGAAATGGTAGAATGAAGATCGGAAACACGCATTCATGAATTCTTAAGAAATGGCACTGTCCAAAGTTGCTTAACGTTGGTTGATATTTCTGCCTAGCAAGAAATATCTTTAGTATCAATCAGGGTGGAAACCAAAAAGGATGAATCAATTCAATATGCCTAAAGGACCCCTCGCACTATTTACTTCTCAACGTACAGTATTTTAAAGTATTTGAATACTTTAAAACTAGGCTGTGCTTTCAACGAATAACACATGGTTTTGGCTGTTCTAAGCCTTTTACGAGACCCGTTGACTTACAGCGAATCAGGGAAAAAATTTACATAACCTGTTTTTCTGATAAAAAAAAAAAAAACTTCTCGGAGACAACCGTCGACAGCGTGATACACATCGAAGGTAGCAAACACGGCAAGTGAGAAAATCAGCGTTTTTTTTTGAGGGGTTAGAGAGGGTCTCCAGTTTAGAGATATGGAGTGATTATGGAAGTAGGTTGCGTTAGTATTATAGGTAAGACATGTCGTTTAATGATTAAAAATAAGTATTAATGATTCTTCTTTGTATTAATGAAGATGCTAAATAACCATTCGGAGACGCGAGAAATACGGAATCCACATGTCGTCTAGTTTCGGTATAAGTAGGCCTCGTTTGGAACTATTCAAGTTCCAGTAATTCGGGTTTGGCTTATAAATACGGGATCCGATCCGATCGGTGTGTCAGGCAGACAGCGTGAAGTCAGCATGACTTGGTTCATGGAAATTTCTTATTTAAACCATTTTGTAGAACCTGAATGTAAATGCTCTTACAGTAAAATCCAGCAGATAATGCTGCTGCGGTCGCTGAAGCTTTGAACGTCGCCTAGTTGTGAACGGTCGACGAAGGAAACACTAAAACCCATACCAGACAGCTTTTACTGCGAAAACTACCAAAAAAGGTGTGCTCCATGTCCACCTAATCAGGTGTGACCTGGACTTTGAAATATTAGCTCTTAATTTTCTTGTCTTTCTTGTTGGGGGTGGTAGGGAGGAATTGGTGGATGGGTGGTCGGGGTGGTATAGAGGGAGTAGTATTGTTGGGAGATATATGCAAGGCCGTATCCAGGGAGGGGGGGTAGGGGGTTGACCCCTCCCAAACACACAAAAATGATCATATTTATAGGCTTTTCCCTCTGAACTACGTTCTTCTTCTTTTTTTTATTAGTTATTTGTCATGTTGTTTGTTGGTGTGTTTAGAAAATGGTTAGTCTTTACTACTGCACGCCAGCAAAAACATAGGTGTTTCCATTAGTGCAGTAGATATAAATAGTAAAGAGTTCCCCCAATGTTGTAAACCAGTCGGTAAAAAATAACCGCGATTTTTTGTCAAAATAGTTGATTTTTTTCACGAAAACAGTCGGTTTTTCTGAAAATCAGTTTATTTTTCTCAAAAGTCAGTTTTTCTGAAAATCAGTCGGCTTTTTTTCAAGATTGTCGTTTTTTCTTGAAAACAGTGGTTTTTTTCTGCCAAAACAGTCAGTAAAAATTACCAGTCAGTCGGTAAATGCCTGCTAACGCCTCTGCGCGTAAGCGCCACTTCGGCAGTGATTGAAAGCATAGGGCACAGAAAGAGGAAAACTTAGATTGTAAAAAGAGTAAACAAATAAGAACTTCCACCAAATATTCTTCATGTAAGTGATCATCTCGCGTGCTTGTAACTCTGCATAGGAACTTCTAGCTAAACGCCTTCCTTCCCGCAATCAGTCAGCCGACTGTCGCAAGGGTTTGGGCGGCATGCAATCCGGCGAACTTCCGTATGATAACTTCATTAGATGATTCCCATTTCCCTTGAATTCCAAGTCTCCAGGCTTAGGCAAAAAAGACGAGGCCGAAACTGGAACTTGGCTTTCGGCTTATTTGCGTGTTCGTGGCTATGCCAGTGCTCAATCTCTTCTGACGTTCCTTTTTTCACTTGAACGAACAATTATGACAAAACATTCGGAAAGTTTGATGGGTTTGAATCGGCCATTACCGTATGCAGATGAACTCGTTCATCGGCGACTTGGAATCGGAATTGAAATGGGGCCCGTTCTTTTTACGATGAAAAAACATTTTTCCGGTTTGAGCAACTGAATACTCAATCAACTCACTGTCACATTGGATCTATTCAGTTGTCTCGTCGGAAGATGGAAGGGATGTTCGCGTTTTTCACCTACGAAGGCGGGGCTCATCGCCTTTAGATTGCTCATGTGAAATAGGCATTTCAAGTAGCGAACGGGAACACGTTTTCCCTTGTTGGACTTGTTGCTGTTTGTTGTATATTATTTGGGAAAAACAAGTCGCGACAGAACACTCCACACTGTCAGAAGTTTCATAACAGATTGCACATAACACTTTCAAGAACACCTTTTCACTTAGAAATAAAGTGTTATGACCAATGAAGTTTATACTATTTCGTGCATAGATCTCCAACAATACATATTTTACACATTCTGATAATTGCTACGATAGTTATCCGTCCGGTATGATACACGAAGCTGAGACGTCATTTTTGAAAAGGGTATTCAAAAGGTAAAATTACTGCCCTGTCATAAGTTACATAACGACAACAGAAGGATGCGCAGTTTCAACAGATAACACTTTGGGATGTTATCTGTTATGTTTCTTTCGTTCCCGTTAGCATTTTTACCAATTGAAGGTTTTGTTGAGATCTAGTCACGAAATAGTGTAAACTTAATTGGTCATAACACTTTATTTCTAAGCGAAAAGGTGTTATTTTTGAAAGTTTTATACGCTATCTATTATGAAACTTCTGACAGTGCATTCACTGGACTTAAATTTTGGCTGGATAGATGCCAAGGAAGACGTTTAGTGAACGCGGTACTATTGTAGTATTTGTAGTTCAACCACTTTCAGCGTTTGACGGTTTTTGTCTATTAAGCCCTGATTACCAGGTTTCCAAACAGGGGAAAACACCGGCATATGGGGCATACTCCTTTTAGGTTTGGCATTCTTCTCTTTCTGCAGAGCTCTCTGATCGCCTGGAAATGTCCAAAAGAGAGCAGTGAGAATCATCCTGGGTGATCATAATATCTCATACGAAGAAGCTCTCATTAAACTTGACGTTCCAAAAGTAACAGAACGTAGAAATATTATTTCAAATAAGTTTGGAGCTAAGATAATCTGTTGTCCCCAGATGGCCCATCTATTCGCCCCTCCCCTCCCGTCTTCTGTGCGTCGGTGCGAGAGGAATACTGGCAATCAATTTGTTCCATATCCTGCTAATTCTTCTGCCCAATTTTTACGTAGTTTCATCCCATCATTTATTTCTGGTAAAATCTTGTAAGTGTATTAGTTAATTTGTTTGGTGTCTGTGTATATTTTTTAAATTTTTATTCCAATTCTAGCTTTTAGCTATTTGGAATAAACTTGATTGATTAAAAAAAAAAAAATGCGAAACGACAAAAAAGGTAATAGAAGATACTTAGCGAAGGGGAGGAATAGGGGGGGGGGGGGGCTGCCATGGGGTCTTCACGGGGTTCAGTCCTTTACCGGAAACAGTAGAAGTGTATTGGCCTGAAATCTAAATTCAAGTTCAGTTCTCTAAGCGGATTAACATCTGCTTTTTCCGGCCGTCGCCTGATTATCAGCATCCATCACACAGAGATAGTAAAACAGATCCATAAGCAAATGAACAGAGAAATAGAAGCTTGCAATTTTTAAACTGAAGGGTAGTGCAAAACTTCTTTCTTCTGGGCGGTTCGCCTCTTTTCTTCTGCAGATGGAAAATAGTTCAACACAGATCCTAGTGGAGTTTTATTTTACCTTTTTAGTTAATTAATAGGAACTAAGCCGCATGGTAGTAACCTTTTCAGTTATGTTAAGACTCCCAAAAACATTCTTACTGTTTAGAGATAAAACGTAAATTCAGTATTCTGGCTGACCCAGTATCCTCTTAGCGACAACTGTTATTCTCACTTATCCAGACACCAAAGCCCAAATTATTCTTCTGTGACCGAGTTCTAGGTGTTGAAAGACCCACGTCCCACGGTGCACATGATGCCTCCTGACATTAATCACAGAGTTGTCATATGTGAAAGAGAAACGTCAGTGTCTCCCAGTGCCATCGCGGCATTCCTCCATTATTATTCTTTTTAAATTGACTCCCAAATTATCTGGTTCTTTCACTGAGTAATACCTGAAAGACTGACATGTGTGTAACTGTAACGGCTCTCGGATCAGTCCGGATAGGATCCTATAACTGGCACTGAACATGAAATTCTTCTGGTCGACTTGAATCTTTTAAAGTAAGTAAGTGAAATAATAAAAGAAAACAAATAAATACTTCAGATACTCAACAATAGGGTCTTAGAACCCTACTTCAGAAAATGCACCTCTCTGCTTGGGTCAAACCTTTTTAAGAGCTTTTGTGGTTTTGATTTGTGTTATTTTACTCCTTTACCTTTTTTCAATAACTTTCGAATGCCCTTCATGAAGATTTGTAATTATTATCAGTTATTGATAAAACAAAACTTACAAAGAAATTAAGTGTAAATTCAGTAATTAGAAAATTATAAGAGGTTTATTTCAACAATGTTTTCAACGGAGATTAATCATGATACGATGAAGAATCGTAGCTGACGTATCCGTTGAAAACATTGTTGAAATAAATGTTTCAAAGTCAGCTTGGGCTCAAAGAATATTTATATAAGAGGTTACTGAAGTCTGTTTGAAGAAAAAATTGGTAGGTTCCTCACCTGTCACTGACACGAGGAGAATTTTTTTTTAGTTTTTTATATTTTTGGCAAATCGAGGCAGGTCAAGTGCCGGTACGCCGGTGCCGGTTTTCATCGACCTGATTTTATTTAGAGAGTTTCTTTTTTGACACTGCTAAGAATCTTTCCTTTTCTGTCTGCCAATCTTTCGTATTTGCCTCCAGTGTTTTTCGTACGAACAAGACTCCATTAGTCGTCTTGTTTATTCAAGTCTAAATGTTGGCTTTTAGCCCTCAACGACTGCATTAGTTTAGGCACCGGATTCATATCACTCGTTTCGTTGTCCAGGCAACTGTATCATCCAAAATTTCCTGGAGCCGAAATTATTTGTTTATTTTACTGTGTGGTCCCTATGCAAGCAGCAAATTGGGAAACTCAGCCTTTAATCAAATGAATTCCACTGGTAACAACGGTTGTTTAGTCGCCATGGAGAGGAGTCAACAAATTAAAGCATGTATTCTTTATCAATTACTCTTTGACAAACGGCTTTATTTTGTCATCGGAATATTCTGCGCAGAGACCACGAGCTCAGGCAATATTCTGATTTTCGGTTGTTTTATTGTGTGCCAGATCCTTTATCTACTCCTAGACAAAATGGGAAGAAGTAGTTTTTGTAGTAGCGTATTTTTTTTCGATTTTTATATTGTAATCCCACAAAGAAAAATTGACAAAAATGATACCATGCTAAATTTTTTTTTAGAACTTCCGCTGTAGATAATTCAAACTTTTTAATTAACTACTCTCACTGTCCATGTTCTAAATTGTTACCCAAAGAAGAAAAAAACGAAAACTAGAATATTGACATTCATTTCCAAGTTCAGTGACAAAAAACGACAAAAAAAAATATGCTAAAGAGTAACAAAAAGTGATCAGCTCCCACTCCCCTTAACCTGGTTTTGTCAGATGTAATAATAAGAATAGTAGCCTAATAGTAACTTTTTCGTAACCTTTTTCGTCAAAAAGTGTAAGACAGATAAAAGAAAAGGAAAAAGTGAATAAGAGAATAAAACTCTTCTAAAAAAATAAAAACACACATACACTGAGACTTCATCATTAGGTGAGCATTACAAATTTCCGAATGTCGGCCAGCATTGCGAAATGAACCAAAAAAGCAAGGTACTTGACGTGCGAAGAACATACCGGAAAAAAACGGTTGAAGAAAAATCTGGGACACGTCCCCCACTTGCATTCCGGAGTTATCAGCGTGACCTTACCCTAAAGTTTCGGCAGCCATTTTTTTAATTTCCCTTGCGATTTTACCCCTAAGCTCATCAGAAAGAGAGTCTAGATTACTAACAAACCCTGACAGGTCATTCATAGTCTCATTTATGCCTTTTAAAAAAACAATTTCTTCAACATTTCCTTTCAGACATTTACTGGAAAGCGCCTAACCAAGTTTCATTTTTCTCTGTATAGACTAAGGTCCCCGAGGAGGAAAATGCCTGAAGCCAATTTAATTGAGCCAGGCAATGTTTTTGACGAACTTGTTAGCTGGAAATATTCTCATCAGAGTTTCCAGCGTGGATTGTATCATCAATATGAGTTGCACAGGACACAAAATAAATGACATTCGACTCCCCCAGCGGACCGGTGTTCCGGCACGATGTACTAAATTGGAACGGTTTGAATGTCATCGATTAGGCCGATGATTCGCTTTGAGGTATCAGGTTTCTTGGTTTACGTTTCCTTGGTTAGAAATGAGAACTTGGTTAATGAACTTGTTATTGAAAATTTATTCATGGGGATGGTCTGGAGCAGCTGAGTCATGTAGGCCAATACCAGAGGGACCGCTTTAGACGACAAAAGTCTAGCTTCTTTGAACATTGGCAGTTAAAGCACAACTCTTACTACAAATGATCTTTCCCCTATGAAATGGATCAGAAAAAAACTTGTTCGAATATACCATTACTTTCCACCTGAAATTAGCGATTTTCTTGTTAGCGCTGGTCGATTACGTCCAGCCTTCCTGCTCTCCAACGCGGCGGCTGGGCGCAAAACATTTGAAAACTGATCGTGCCGTGGTTAAAAAGTGGGGAAACTGAGCAAATAAATGAAGTAATAAACAGAAGGTTCGGAGATCCTTCTGTGTGAAAGAGTTGTCAGCGGACGTTGAAGATTCTGGCAAACTTTATTTTGTGTAACAGACAAAACTCGGCACGGCAGAAAAGGCACTAAAAATTCGTAGGCACAAAACGCACCAATGGAGAAAGACGGGGATTTCAAAATGTTATAATTTCATAAGGCAGCTAGGTATATTATAAAAGGCAGAAGAAGCAAGAGGGGTCCTTTAAAAATTGTCAGAGCATGATATGTCGTGTTTCGACGGAGAAGTATCAGAACTGATGTTTTTTTCTTTACCTAACGGGAAAGCGGGATACCTAAGACATCGCTAAATCTGTCCGTCCGCCTGTCTTGGGACCTTAATAACTTCCGAACGAGTTGGGGTATCTTGATGTAAGTTTGTGGCCTCTTCATGTCAAAGGTGAGGTCGAGTCCGTAGTGGGCATTGCATCTTAGCATTAGGGACGGGTGAAGGGTCTACAAGTTAGTGACAGAAAAAAATGTGTTGAAATAGGGGTAAAAGGACGCGTAGAATTGGGCTATATATTTGATTTGGCAATTTAATAGAGGAATAAAATCAGAAAACACAATGAATTTAAACGACAAAACTATAGGAAATGAGCAAGGGTTTCGGTGTGATCTCAATCTCAAAATTTCATAGTCGAGTCAGTACTGGCTTGCCTAAAAAGCTTGCCTAAAACAGGACATCTGGGGACGTCCATGTTCTAAGGATGTGCCGAATGCTGCTATTTAGATACCCAATGTGTTAGGCAGCGCGTGATTGATTCATTCATTTATTCAGTGACCCACGAAGCCTTCAACTTTAGTAAACAATGTATAAAGAATTGTTTATTTATACAGCTATTTTTCAGGTTGAAGGAAGACCGTGATGACGCCCGACAACAACCCGGTGAGGTGGTTAAGGAGGAGTGCAACATGAACACAGGTAATATACTTCTTTAAAATATACAAGAGCAGAAAAAAGAGTTGCTGAACTCTCCTTGCTGAAGTGTAGGGCTTGGCTTATAAAATAAAAGCGCTATAGCTTATTCATTTACTCTGTTAGAAAAAAAATAAAAATATATGGTGATGTCTGGATTCTGATCTTGGTCTAACAAATGTGGCGGGGTGGGTCTCTAGACTACTGAAATTTGCTGACCATTTTTCATTTTTTGAATCTTCCGGAACGAAAGGTGAGATACGTTCTTCGGAACGTATATGACTACAATAAGAGCTAAAAATTGACTTTGCTTGGATTTGTGCTTAGCTTACCAACTGTCGGTCTCTACTAAAAATACTGATCTTTTTCGTTTATTTTGATTCGTTCCAAACGAAATAAAACTCTTCAAGTAGCTGTCAAAAAGTTCTCTGAGAACCAAATAGGCTTTTGTTCCAGCTTCAGTATTCTATTTCAAGTCATCGCTGAAGTTTTACAAACTGCAATACGCTTTGAATTCGGCATGTTTCAAAGCTTTACGAGGAAATAGCTGTTCAGCCACCATAAACAAATAGCTCTTTAAACAATAGGGCTTGTACATGCCCCTGGGTTTATTAAATCGATTGCTAGAATAAGCAGGAATGACTTGATGCTTTAAGTTGAAGGACACGTAGGCGGAGCTCGAGTACGTTTGGAGACTGACTACCATCTTGGCCGATTTAAATGAGGGCTCATGCTGCGCTGTACAAAAGAAATAGCGAATAATACTCTGGCGACTTTCGACCATCTCTACGACCTTTTGTTAAGAACAGAATAAAATTAACTCAGCTTGATGCCATTTGAGTGTCAAAAGCATCGTAGCGCACAGACCGGCCAATCATGGGATCACGCCGAAAAAGGCATGGATATACTTGCACATGCTTTAACTCGCTCAGAAAATAATATGCCGCTATTCAGAGAGCATTTACTATTCATTGAAATCGTCAGCTCAGTAAGCGGTCCTAAAACACTTGGCAGAACTAATCCATACACCAACTAGATGGGCTGGGACGCTGGGAAGCGATGCAGGAAGTCTTACGAGCAGACCGGCCTCCATTTCTCCACCTGACCAAAAAAAGGTTTTTTTAAATCACTTAGTGGAAACAACCAGGGTCTGCAAGGAGAAAGATAACGATGTTTAGTGTCAAACAGATACGGAAGCTCGCCCGGTGGTTAATAGCGATTCCCGTAGATTTATCCTTCTGCCCCAAGAAGCTGACAGATGAGTCATAGATTGAACGAAATATTTTTTGTCATTTCAATGCGAAAACCGCACTAGAAAATGAAACAAAAAACAGAACAAAGAGGATAACGACAAACGCATCCACCACTTTTTACACGTCCTCGTCACCAGCCACATCTATAATCAGTAATTCAGTAACCAGTACAAGTATTTCGGTCATTTTTTTCTTACCTATTTTCTTGAGTTTGATCATTTTGTAGTGTGTGTTAAAATATTTTTTTCTCTCAGTCCATAACGTAAATTTTGTCAGTGTTAGTCATAACATTTAACATAAGGATGCGCATCCATGTGTTAAATGTTATCAGACTTCTTACAGTACATGCTTGCCGATCCTGGTGTCATAGCATTTGTTAACCAAAATGAGTATTAGTATGTGTTATTGTTACCCAGTAGCCTAAATAACAGTCTAGCTACTAGAGTATTGGTAGCTTGCTAGCCTTGGAAGGAAGGCGAACCCACCTTAGCATTGATTTTAGTAGTCAAACCCTCTCCTCGACTACGCAATATCCTCCCTCCTCCCTATTCCCCTATAGTAGTAGACCCCAGCGAGAAAAATCCCTCCGCAAAAAACAAGCGACTACCAGTTGCCCTATAAGTGAAAAAAATAGAACAATCTTTTTCTCCAGCAATCGTTGAGTTACACAGTAACCGATAAGCTAGTTTTGTAAGCGTCGTTTTTCTTATGTGACAAAAAATAGCGAAGTGATTCAAGTGTATTTTGTGACGAAAAATCCATTCGGCGTTACCGCTGGGATAGTTGCTTTTGTCCAATAAAATTCTGTTCCGTTATATGCTATGTTTCCTACTTCCATTTGACGACAAAACTGAGTTAAAGTCTTTTACCATTTGTGGACTAACCATCCGACCTTACCTTTGCAGCTTCCCCACGGCCAAACAGTCCAGTACTAAATCTAACAAAAACATTTGGAGGAAATGGTTCAAGTATTGGGGGAGACGACAGTATGAGTGTCGGAGACCGTTCTCCAACACGTGACAATGACGAATCTGACGTAACAGATGCAGAAGACGAGAGGGACGAAAAGCAAGGTGAGTTTACTCCAGTCCAATGAACACAGTTCTGCTGTGTGGGGGTGGGGGGTGACCCGACTTTGATTTTACATTGGAAATATTTAACAAACTAAGAATAATAATAGGTGGAGTACACCGCTTTGTTGCATATCACATTACTTAAACTGTCAAATTACTAGGTACAGCAACTATTAAGCATGTCAAAAGCCATGAAAGAGCCTAAGTCTCTCTTCGAGGTCTAACGGATCGATATCGGATTATATCATTGCATATGTCCCATTTACGGTATTACTACTATTCTCCTCTAAAGGTTTATACACAAGCTTCCGTTTGACTGAGATTGACAAGTGTTACCCTTTTGGATGTTTCTTCGTCGCTATAAAAAAATCATTGAAAATAGAACCCAACCAGCGCACGACCTTCTACACTGCTTCCTGGCCGACGATTGAAATTAAGTGTCTTTTTGTGTATGTTTATGTGTTTTATTTACTTTCTTCATTTACTCCGCTTTCTGAAAACGGCGGGTTATAAATAAATTACTTACTTACTTACATTGTCCTTTGTCTAGTGGAAGAAGCTGTGGCCAACCGAGTCGTCACTCCAGACAGCGTCAAGTCAAGACCAAGCGGAACTACTGTGAATGCCAGCCAGCAACAGGCAATGGCAGCTGCCGCAGCCTACAACTACTCAGCACTGCTTAGTGCCGCAGCGGCGGCGGACCCAACACTAGTTCTCGCCTCCACTGAGACGCTTCTCTGCAATATTCAGGGACTACTGAAGCTTGCAGCCGAAAACGCCAGGGAAAACGATCACAAGACAACTTATGAAAAAGGTACTTCACATTCATAAAAGTAGTCATATGTCGATCCCCTGGTTCTACCAGTAGACTAAAAATTGTTTCTTAAGGTACCATTGGTACCAATGTCAGTAATTGCCACAATTGCACTGCTTTTCAGTGCCGTCTTTTACTTTTGTTGGACCCTAGGCCCATACATGGGCTTTTGGCCCCTTTTCATTAGTCACAAATGTAACAAGACCAAAGGTGCCGATGGGGTCCCACAAATCTAATATTTGATTCAGACAATCGGGTCTTGTCTTCGCCAGATCCAGTCTTTGCCAGGCTAATGATCAGAGAAAACCAAGTTCAGATATACCTCTATAGGCCATATCTATTTTGACGATACTGACCGAGACTTCCTGCTTTACTTCTGCCAAGTTTCCGGTTTGGTCCGAAAGTCCAGCAAAAAAAGAAAATTCAGAAACAAATCCAGCGTATCCCCCTTATAAAGAACATCTAATCAACTTTGAATAAAAGTTTGACTTAACAAAACTTCCGGTTACAACCGGATTCCGGACTAATTATATGTCCAGCTAAAAAGTGATTGTCATATACAGACTCAGCCTCTCTTCTTACCCCTTAATCTGTCATCTAATCGAACTTTTGCTTTTAACAGATTTTCCGGTTTTGGCCGGATTCCGGGCAAACTAGTTCTCCGGCGAAAAAATGGTTTTCATTATCGTGTCGAACATGTTTTTTTACCCCTCAATCGAAAATTTAATCAACTTCAAATGAAACTTTTACTTTTAACCAACTTTCCGGTTTTCACCGGATTCCAGACGAACTACTTGTTCGGCGGGAAAATGATTTTCATCACCGTGTTCAGAATGTCTTCTTACCACTAAATTGGTCACTTAATCAACTTCAAATAAATCTTTTACTTTTAACCATTTTTCCGTTTTTTTTGCCGGATTCCGGACGAACTACTTGTTTGGCGAGAAAACAGTTTTCACTATCGTGCTCGCCATGCCTTCGTACTCCATAATCGACTATCACATTAGCTGTTTAAAAATATTTTGTTTGTCCCTTAATTCAAACCCCCTACCCCAACCCTAAATGTAGAGCGACATAGCCCATCTACGAACTTGACCTTAACCTTGACCCAATCAATCCTCACACCAAGTTTCATCAAAATATCTAATTTCCTTCGAGAGTTATCGTGCTCACAGACAGACGGACAGACGGACATTTTTGCGATGTCATAGGTATCCCTCCACTTACGTTTTGGGATCCGAAAAACACATTAGCACAAACAATTCTTCGTCCAGCCCCACTGGTCACGTCTGAGCATAATGTCGGTAACATAAATGACGGTGCCGGTCACACCTGGATCGCAATGAACAAGGCAACACGGCTATAGCAACCGTGGCCTGATTTCTCAACAATTTCCACCGGCCGCTTGGCCTCTCGTTTTCCCTGGCCCCCCAGCACAGGCCTAACCGGCCTAAGGGTAAAGACGACACTGCTGCTTTTTATGGCCTTTTCGAACCGTGTGTTGTAAGTAATTGATCTTAGGGCTCGTACATTCCCGATTAAGCCAGACATATAGCTTATAGTCACTTTAATACTCTTGATGACTAACTCTCCTTGCCGATGCAAAATCGCCGAGTACCTAGCGGAAGAGCCGGAAGCGGCTGTCCCCAGCAATCGCCTTGATTGACTGACACAGGATTTGTGTTGTTGTATTTGAGTCGTTTGTCAGACTTTCTTTCGTTCTTCCTGAGGATCACATGGTGTTGGATTTAGTCATATAGAGTATTATGCGGTGCAAGGTCCCCGTCCTAAATTTTCGCCGTCACAACTTAGGCTCGGCATTCGTACGACTTTCCTCGCGCTACGTTAAGGAGCAGCGAGGGGTCTCCGCAATCAGATCTATCAGAGGATGTTCTTTTTTTCCATAGGGTATTTCTCCTGTGGTGGCTTTCCTTTACAACAAATCTCTTGCTTTTCCTTCCACTACCATACCTTTTTTCTATTACTTTACTTTCACAGTCAGACGATGCTCTTTGTGAAAGTGTCCAAGTTCGCAATGGTTAAAATCAGTGAAATAGAAAGAAAAATACCTCTGCGTGGTAAAATAAATGAAGAGTATCGAGGACGAGTAGGAACTATCTTAGCCTCGTTTTTGTTGAAATACCGCTGCCGCATCGCTGCTGCAGCACTTCTTTGCTTTTGCACAATATGCGTTTTTGGATTCACTTTCTTCTTGGTTGAAGCGGCAGCACTGCAGTACCTTGCAGGGAAGCACGGACTTGGTCGGTGAGCAAGTCCGGGATTCTCGAGAAGCGATGCCGTCTTCCTCGGAAGCACTGCAGTGCAAACACGGATGTAGAAAGAATCAGTCCGGAATCGGCCGAGAAGTGGACCTGCAGCATGCAACAAAAACGAGGCTCTTGTAAATTTCTATGGTATTTTAAGAAAGTATAATGCTGCATGGATAAGCTTGGGACACATAAATGCAGTTTGGACACGTTCGTCTCTATAGTTCGACATGAGCGATAGGCATCTGCTTCTGTGAGGGTTGTTGCCTTCTTCAAATCGTAGGAAAACACAGGCTATGCTGGGCACAACATTGCCATGCCCTCGGGCTTTTTGTGCAAATATGTCATATCGTATCATTACTATAATGGATTATTCGTCTGTGTTAGTTCATTAATATTCGTTATAAACCCTAACTTTAATTTCACTAAAATATTAAATGCGGCGGAATTTATCTAAAGGCCCTGATCCAGACACGGGCGTTTTTCCAGGCGCTCTCGACTTTCTAAGATACGTATGAAAGATTATCTTAAGAAAAAACGTGCCTGGCGTTAAGAACCTTCCGGAATCGTTAAGAACATAATGCAGACCGGACACGACTGTTTTCCTTCCATTTTGTATCCTGATAAAATGCCACAGGCAGGTCTCTGTTTAAGAAGCTCTTGGCGCTTTTTATCGAATTACCCAGCCCGTCGAAGAGCTTCTATGCAAATGAACCTTGAAAAAGTTAGAAGCGTTTCCGTATCGTTCTCCTATCCGTTTTGAGTGTTTTCACATGAGAATGTATGGTTTTTTACGGCGTCCTGCTTTTAAAGGGGAACGGGTGCCACTATTGCCTCAGCGGATTAGTTGCGGGATGTTGGAGTTGCTAATGAGTTTCCAAAGATTAAAAGCTAAAAGCATTATTGAGTCGGGAGAGGAAACGAAGAAAGAAAAAACAAACAGCCATGTAGCCTTGAGCGGGTACTGGATAGAACCGGCGGTCTAGTGCCGTAAAGATCAAAAAGGATTCTCACGCTGAATGGACCCATTCTAGAAATAGGCTTGGATAATTTATGCATAGAGAAGAAATCATTTTTAGTGGCTTATGGGGTGGAGTGGGAGACGGACTCGTACGAATTTTTAATCTTATCTATAGTCTGTGACGTAAAACTGATTGAGCCAAATACGGGTTCACCTCAGACCTCAGCCAGTGGTAACGAGGTATATCTGGGGTATGTCTTCTCTACTTCAGCCTTCAAAGACCTCTCCTCCACAAGATTAGAGGTGTCATTGGTTTAGCAACTTTTGGTGGCAAGAAATCGAATGAGTTCCTCCCATGTTGTCGAGCATGTTGTTCACATAGGCCCTGGCCCTTGTGGAGTCTGTCATGACTCGTATGTGAAAATCTGTAACATGACAAAGGAGAGAATTCCATATTCAATAGCCAATAGCTCTAATACGTTTATATGCTGTTGAACTTCAGCAGCTTGGTCAGAAGGGTTATTATGTCCCTGGGGAGAGCAAAGGGCTGGGATGCAGGGCTTTGCTGATTTAAAGGAATCAATGAGAAATGCTCTACCCACGCTCTCATGCGATTTCTCAACTGGTGTCTGACAAGACTGCCAGTTAAATGACCACGTCAGTTTCATGCACCTCACATATAAGAGCCGGTGGTATCTGTGGGGGTCGCAAAATATTTTCTCAAACTTCGCCAAGCAGTCGTATCTTACTGCAGTCAATATTATTGGGCTTCACCTAAGCTAGAATCCTCAGTTCAAATAATATCGTTCATCCAAGAAAATCTCTTGTAGTCCTACAAGGAATACTTGCAACGGATGAAATATGCTCTTCACCATCTGGACAAACCCACCCTTTATTCCAAAGTTTTCATTTCATTAGAGATTATGACAAAGTATGTCTCTGGTTTGGTCCCCCTCTGTTTTGCGGATTCAAGTAGTATGTTTATTGGAGTGCTCAAAGTGTTTTTTGAAAGCACAACACTCAAATAGAACAATGTTTCTTCTACGAAATTTTTTTTTTTTAAGATTTTGGCTTCTGTACCTTTATTTGCCTTTAGATTCTTTTCTGCTGCGGGTCACCCGTGGGAATATAATTTAATTGAAAGGCTGATTCCCTAGAAAAGACTTTTTCAACCAAATTGCCCTTTCTTTATGTTTTTTCGTGAACCTATGTTGTTTTCAAAAGATTTTATATTCAGAAGCAGCGATGCGAGCAAATTGAATTGGCGGTCTGACTGCACCGGAGGAAAGACTCATAGTTTCGGTTTAATGCTGTTTCTTCTGTGAGTGGTAATATAGCGCTTTTCTAGCGGAACTCAAAATGGATCTGGTGCGAGAACGAGAAGTTCGAGAAAAAATGGAAAAACAGCTTAAAGAAGAACAAAAAATGCGAGGTAAGCATCTGCAATTTTGTTTACTTTCTTTTGTTTGTTTTTGTGGAGGTGGTGAGTCAAACTTTAAAAAATATCAGTTTTCATAACATCCGCCAACATAAGAATGCGCAATTTTAACAGATTTTTACAAAAAAATTGTTTCAAGAGCCTTTGAATGTTGCGTTTTTGTGAGAAAAAAATAGAGTAAAGACGTTCCTGTTCACACGTGTTATATTTAATGGAACACTAACACTTGTAAGATTTAAGTATTATGTAGTACTTGCAGATAACGTCCAAAATAATACCCAAAGTAAATTGCGCATCATTGTGTCAAATGTTATCAATGCAAGTCACTTTACACAGTTTCTACGAAATTTGCGGAAGTTTTGTGAGCGTAAAGCCGGAACCAACCTTCTATATGACACTCTTCAATCCTCGTTTCCGAAGTTGGAAGCTTGTCTAATTGCACAAGTTTCAAATACCAGAAACTCTTGCCATATTCAGGGTAGAGCAACAAGCAATCTTTGCGCTGTTCCCGCTAATAGCTCAGCCTGATGACAACAAGAAATTCGTTCTCCCGTGGAAAAGTTAACTTCAACATGATATAATCAACTCAAGAATAGAGAAGAGGATGAACCCTTAATTGCTCCGAGGCCTAAATCGAGTTAACAATGGAGGAGAATATATTCTTTCCGGGAGAATTACTAGCTAGCTAATTATTGGAAATGATAGAACAAATAGACCTTTCTTTGCTCTCGGGATTATTATGAAACGATTCATGTTAGACCATTTTATCTTCCAAAAATCTCGTTGGGAGTTTATACGGCGGAGATAAATCTGACGGTGAATTGAAACTTTATTGGTTTAACTGAAAACTTTCGTAGCAAATAGCTAATTTGTAGTTTCAACACGTAAACGAAAATAATTTTGTGATCACATGATTGTCCTTTCTCATTTCACAAAGAACTAAAAGTCAGCGACGGTTGCGTGAACATTTCTGTGAGCAGGCTGATTAGGTTAGATTATTTTTTTTTCTAGATTAGATTAAACTATTTTATTGCTAAAGTAAATAATAACTCATCATGCTAGGTAACCGCCGATGAGAAGACATAAATGCACTGGCACTGGGCGGCTACCAGAAACTACTTCAACTTAACCTAAACAATAACTTAATTTCGTTTCAACACTAATTCATCAATTTTGTTTTTCCATATAAGACACACAAAAAGAAGAAAAAAGAAAAAATAAATAATAAAAAAAGAAATAATAACTTATACCTTCATTCTCTGAATCGTGACTCCTCAACCCTCCAACAAAAATTTCTTTACTTTTTCTTTTAAAGGACACCTGAACAATGAAACCATACTTGAACACACCATGGACAATGCATTTACAGACATGGCCACGGAGAGCATTCTTCTCCTGAGCGTGACGTTTTCAAAATAGGGATGTTCGTTTCTGGAGGTTTGCACATGCAGACTCCAAGACAAAATGCGCAATTCATTCAAATCTTGTACAGCGCTGGCCGGATCGAATTGGATTTGTCTTCTATATATACGTTTGGGCTTGACTGGTTGAAAAATATTCCAGAAGAAAGGTTGATGGGAGACATTTGTTCATTTCTAAAATTTGTTGGGTACTGAAATAAGAACAGATGCAAAAATGGAGCAAAAATCATAGCTTTTAAACACTATTTCATATTTGGATTGGGTTTTCTGCCGGTAATGTTAACGGAAGTCATACAGACAGGGATCATACTTGGTACTCTTCATTCAGGTGTCCTTTAAGCGATCGTTGGTGTTCAGCCGCCTTAACACTATCTGGGAGTGAATTCCATACCGCCTGGTCCAAATGATTAATTCAAGACATGCAGTGCCGTTATCACATATTTCATGCTGGGATGGGACACATCGATTTCGGATATCATTCTCATTAGCTTCTTCCTAAGTCCTATGTTTGTTCGGAAGCTACGTGCGAGGATACATCTGTTCATAACCAATAACAATGATACAGTTCGTCAAATATACTGAGCCTTTTCCGATCACATTTAGTGTTCTCCCACATTTTTTTCTTTATCAAATCGCAATATTCTCTTAGTCCTATTTTTGGAAGCTTGTGAAAATAACTCGAAGACATCTTCCTATCACCAATGCCGTTTACAACGTTCCCAAATCCACGGATCCTTTTCGCACCACATTTTGAGTTCCCCTTCCGCTTCCTTCTCAAATTGCTCCCTAGTTGCCCCGGTAGGGAAAAAGCAAGTAAGCAAATATTAATAAGGGACCTCAGGTGTTGGACAGACTTTCCCATTATCGCAAAGCGAATATGAGACTACTCACACAACACAAAACTAATGGATGTTGCAAATAATTCAGTTAATGGCGGGATACATAAGGTTTGGAAATTTGATATGACTCGCACAAATGAACATCGTTGCCATGTTGATGGTGAAGAGGCCATTGTTCTAACACGACTCGGAAACCAAGCGATGGTGGTTCCGAAAGCACTTAGGAGCCGCGACTGCTAGTTTAGTTGTATCTGCGGAAGTCCTTCTGCCACTGGACTGACAATGGCCCTTTCCACACTGTCAGAAGTTTCATAACAGATAACACAAGGATGCGCAGTTTCAAGAGACAACACTTAGGATGTAATCTGTTCTGATTTTGACAATTATGCATGAAATGTTAAGCATAACGAGTATTGCCAGGAAGAGCCGAAAATCACCAACAAAGCATCTGCTGAATTTTCCGATATCATGACGCGTAACAAAAAAGTCAGCAGCTGCTTTTTCGGCAGTTTGCGGTAATGTATGTTCTTCTATTATGCTTTTCGACAGTACTTGTTATGCGTACCCCTGTCAGTCATATTTACTTTGACGAAACTAATCAAAACTTCTTGCCTTACTTCTGCCAAATTTCCGGTTTCGGCCAGATTCCGGGTCAACTATATGTCCGGGTAGATGATGGTTGTCATCTTCTTAGTCCTAAATGGAACATCTAATCAACTTCTGATAAAACTTTTACTTTTAACAAATTTTCCGGTTTTGGCCGGATTCCAGGCGAACTACTTGTCCGACAAGAAAGTTATTTTCATATAGAAGTTCAGCATGTCTTCTTACTCCTAAATCGAACATCTAATCAACCTAAAATAAAACTTTTACTTTTGACAAACTTGCTGGCTTTGGCCTGATTCCGGTTGGACAACTTGTCCGTCGAGAAAATGATTTTTATATTCGTGTTCAGGATTTTTTTTTTACCCATACATCTACTATCTCATTAGCCGTTAAAAAATATTTTGTTCGTCTCTCAATTTGAACCCCTTCCCCACCCCTAAATGTAAGGCTACAGATATAAAGCCTAAAGAATCCTCACTCCAAATTTCACCAAAACGTCTCATTCACTTGAAGATTTATCATGCTGACAGTTGGACGGACAACTTTTACGAAGTCATTGATATCCCTCAACTTACGTTTTGGGATCACAAAAATCTGTTGTCACCTGTGCTTTAACGGTAAACTTCCACTCGGTCCCAATATCGAAGAAGTGCGGGAGGGGTTTAGAAGTATTGCTCTCATTAGTCGATTCTTGAGTGTTATCTTTCCTTCTCGGTGGAACTTTCGTACCTCAAGTAGAATCTTGAGTATGTTTCTATCACTGATGCTAGGAGAAATTTTTAGATTTCCAAAAGGTTTCTTAGATCAAAACCATCGAAACCTGGAATCATTTCGAGGAAGTCACGTTTAAAATCTGTGCTCAAGTGGAAAAATGTATCCGAGAAATCTGTTCCGCTTCGAAGACAATGCGATTTCTGGTTGGAGATAATGCATCTCGAGTGTTTTACTCGATTGCCGCTCAACTGGGAATATCCCATCGTCGGAATGATGCTGGAAGCTGAAGGGGCAGATTGCCGATTTTGACTTGATTTTCAGAATAGGAAGCCTCCCGAGACCTTTGTAACTAACGTGATCTGTAGAAACCTAAGAGCTTAAAGGCCTCACAATATCGTGATAGAAGTAAAGAAAATGGTGGTATCAGCAAAATTTTCCTTCCGCCGGATCGCCACAAACCTGGGATCTTAATTTCCTCCCACGAAAATAATAAATAATCATTGAATAACTAGCAATATTATATCTGTGATTTTTAATAATTCATCCTTGCGAATCTTTTCATGTATTCTTTCATTTTTATCTCGGTTCTTGCTCAAAATTGGTTGCTACTTTCATGCCTGAAACCTTGGCTGATACTGAAGTCGACCTCGTGTTGATTGCTGAAGTTGATTTTTGTAGGGCAGGAGCTGACGATCGGATTAAGTCTAATTTATCCAAGGCTTGCATGGCCTTTAAGACCAAAAATAATGAGAATATAAAAAAGCTCGTCACTATTATATTTTCAGTATCACACCTCTTCTCTTTGAATAAGGGATCGACTAAAAAGAGGCACGGCACGGCACGACATACTGTAGGAGGCAAGACAGCTAAAAAGAGGCACGCAAACTAAAAGGGCCCTTTCAGGTAGTTTCAGGCTTAGGAATGACGGGCAGGACCAATGTTCTAACGTGCGTTCTTTTAGGCTCTGAGTTACTTGTCTACTTCTGTTACTTGCTAATATCTATCCATACCGTACCATAACGTGCCTCCTTTAGTTGATCCCTTCGGATAAAGCGTATCTTTTACACTCCCTACCTTAAACACCTAATCCCACAAACAAAAAAAATTTCGATTTCGAGCCCCCAAGACGTCTTTCGCCTTTTCTGTTCAAGTGCCCAGCAGGACATTAAGCGATGTCATAGCCGATATTGGACGCGAGCCACTTTACATGAAAAGGAAATCATTACGTCTGTCTTTCATGTGAACAGAAGCGGCTTTCAGAGACTATTGTGATCGTACGCTATCTTCAGGGACTTTATTATACTCCTATAAACTATTTGACTCGGTCTAAATCCTTTTATCTGTTTGACAATACGAAGCATTCAGCTTCGATTTCAAAAGAATGAACGATGAGCTAGAGTGGGTCGATATGCTAACACCATCGCATTTGTTTTAATGGTTTTAGCGATAAAGCAATCCTGTGGAAAAGTTGGTTCTACTTAAAGGAAGAAAGTAATGCTTTCAAAGCGTCTTTACCTTGATTTTGGTGGGATCATTACAGACACACGACTTAGACAAAGAAGTATGATGGTTCATTTTAGTCCGGCCTAAATTTTGTCCGCCTTTGAAGTGCATAAGAAATAAGATTAATCTTTCCCCACTCCCTGTTGCTGGTCTGTCTTCAATCAATCAGAAATCCAATTTCTATGCCGTTGTAACTTCCCAATTCTTCTCTCGACCGGTTCCACGATAAGTTCTGGACAAACGCTTCTTGCCCCCTACTGAATTGACACGGTGTCCAGGATTTAATCCAATACTTTGGTTGTGCATTACACATCCAATCCAATAAGCCAGCCGTGTGAATACCTCGTTGGAAGGAAGTAATTGCACTTTAGGTGACGGATCAAAGTTTGAAATTGCCTCCGGCAGATAATTTTCTATAAAGGTTCGGTAGAAGAACGAAATGAAAGCTTTAAAAGCGTTTTAGGACAGCAGCTAAACAGAAAGAACTGTAGATGAAAGACATGCAACATGTTCACTAACCTGAGTGGTCGAGTCAGGGGCGTCACGACTGGGGGAGGGGGGTGCCGCCCCCCCCCCCAATGCTGTCGGCCAGTCGGTAAGAAATAACCGAGTCGGCGCGAAGCGCCGCGATTTTTCGTCAAAACAGTTGATTTTGTTCATGAAAACAGTCGGTTTTTCTGAAAATTGGTTGATTTTTCGTCAAAATAGTCGGTTTTTCTGAAAATCAGTCGATTTTTTCTGAAAATCAGTCGATTTTTTTCAAAAATGTCATTTTTGTTGTTGAAAACAGTCGTTTTTTCTGCAGAAAAAGTCGGTAAAAATTACCAGCCAGTCGGTAAATCCCTCGTCCGCCCCCCCCCCAAACATTTTGGCTAGTAACGTCTCTGGGTGGAGTACACATCATGCAGGAAAGAATGCTACGAAGTACCAAGTAGTATTTACAGTTACTCAGGGGTAAGCCTGTGGACATTTTGGCAACTACTGTGGGCGTCGGAACACCCGATCCCTCAACGAGTTAGTAGAGTTGTAAAGAAGATCATGAATAGTTGCATTTTTGATCGCCTGTGTAAGTTCCCCTGTGAGTTTTTACACTCAGTTCGCCTGACGCCTGACGCCTTCGCCGTTTCAAGACGCAGGTGAATAAAAACGGAAAATAAGCATCCCCGCGAATCATTCATGAAATCTTCAAAATAAGTCAGTAAAGGGTAGTTACATTTGCAGTGAAAAGGCAATTCTTGTAGTTGAAATATACAAGTTGTAATCATCCATTTCCAAACACACTTTCCAGGAGTTTCAATTTTGTTGGGTTAATTTATTTATGACAGGCGAACTCGGACCGGGAACTGCGTCTGCGTTACAGTTCGCCGTTTCACTCGCAGTTGTTGTAGAACCGAGAACTGACACGGTCTCCGTTTCAGCAAAAACTACAAGTAAACCTACTACGAACTCGGAAGGTGATCGAAAACGATAAATAAGAAGAACTGAGATCAGGAACGGCAATCGAAAACGCAACTAATATTATCACTCTTAGCAACTGACAGGGGTACGGGATAGGCAAGCCAAGGGGATAAGGACGCCGAAGGGTTTTGTACTGCCAAAACGTCATAGGCCGCCACCGCTCTCCTGAGTACCCTTTTTGAGTTCTTGACACTATTGACACTGTCTGTTATTTAAATCGTAGGCTAGGTGGATAATTGTAATTTCTTGTGTTTAGTTCTTTATTTATTAGATACAAGTTAGTATTAAGTCCTTAGGACTTTCTTTTTGCTGCACTAGGATATTAGTAATGTTATTTTGTTTTATCTTCAATGTTTTGGTTAAAAATAAAAATCTACCTACCTACCTAATAATGAGGATAAGTATTCCTTCAGCCAAGCTGACTGCGAATCATATTGGATGGTGCAAAACGGATACGTCAGCTGAATTTTATTGGAGCTATATTTCGGCCCTTCTTGGCAAGTGTCCTCTTCAGGCTCAAAACCGCTCAAGGGGGAAAAAACGAACTTGTTTCAGTTGACGTATAATTCAGTTGACGTATCCATTTTGCATCATCAAATATAATAATGAGGGTCAAACTGCAAGACTAGCTTGACTGCTGAAGCCTGAAAAGAACCGGCGAAAGACAAGGGAATGGTAAAATATTCCCAGAAGTTGCACAGGACTTTTTTTTACATTGTATTCGTACTCATTCAAACACATTTGTTTTTGGTCGTTCAGCTGTGAGCTACTTTGAAAGTGCCCAACAGGGTACTTTCCGAATTGCTCCGCTGGATGATCCTATGGTCGTACCGACCGAGTCCTGGTGTGAAGTAGCGACTGGAATGTCGGTGATCTAGAGATTGCAAAACGCGAGGATGCTTTCAGATTAACTTCCCTTACGTTGGGACAAAGTTATGATTACTGAGAATGAATCGATCAAAAAATGTGTACTTCAGGTCTTATCAGACTGAAAAGTTCCAAGTCTCACATTTCCGTTTGATCCTAACATGGAACCCTTCTGGACTATTCTTCCACAACCGACTGCTATTCCATTTCCCTTGTTACGCCGACAGAAAATGATCAGCAAAATCAAGCTTTGTATCTGACATGTAAAAGAACAATAAGAATAAACGTTTTGTATCTCAATGGTACTCAAGCGTTGATCAAGACCACTCTCTAGATGTGGTTCCTAATGCTGGGATCGGAAAACTGGTCTTTTTATATACGACGTCTTTCTTACAATGACAGGAAATGATATCCTTTGAATACCCACTTCGTTTGCACCACTTCCTATTAGTAATCTAGAGTAGGGATGTCGTGACAAGGGACTTCGTTTGAAGTTTGATAAGTACGTCTTGAAAAGGAAAATAAAAATTCGTAAGAATACTAAGAACTATAAAAGAACAGAGCTTGAAACAAACTTCAGTTAAATGCTGAAAAATTAATTTTAAAGGGCTTATCTATTCAGTTTTCAGATACCAAAGAGTTGTACTCAGTTCCAGCTCACTAGACAGAAAACAACAAACGTTTCCGTCCTTCCCTAATACCAGTCATTTACTATCGACAAAGTTGGCGGCTGTGATTGATTTGGCGGTTTGTGTCTCCGCTCCAACTAATCACAGACGACGTGTCTACTGCGAAAAGATTCTCCGTTGGAGATCCGACAGATTCGGAGCAAAATCACGAGAAAGACTGTGAAACGGTACCAAGAATGAGCGTGCAGGTGATGACGCTGGTTTCAGATAAATAAAATAAGAAAACAGAGTACGGCTTTAGTTGTGCTTTAAGAAATTTTTGTGTTTTGCTGTCTTTAATCTGAGTTAACAGCTAACATTAATAGCTGAAACATAGATATCAACCCCTTTCACTCCGTATTGCATTGTAATCTCGAAAACATGTTTATTACAAATAGGTACTGAATCTTTATTTCTACCATACGAACAAAATAGAGCAACCTATCCAAACAAAAGCATACTTAAAGCTTTGGGAGATTTGTACAGCACCTTCTGCGCTCCTTCTATACTATTTCGTTCTGGTGTCACTCATGTTCTGCGAAAGAAGGAGATTAAAAAGATGTGGTCATTGTTATTTTAAATATGCAAAGGACCTGCTCCACTTGTCGAAATTATGTCATAACCATACGTTGACGGAGAAGTTCTAATTTCAAGACTCAAATGTTGTCCTCTTGGATGTTTCCTCGTCAGTATACAAATCATGGACAACAGGTCTCAACCAGCGCAGGACGTTATTCAGTGCTTCCTGGCCGAAGATTGAAAATTAAGTGTCTTTTTCTGTGTGTTTATGTGTGTGTTTTATTTATTTTCTTTCATTTGCTCCGCTTTTTCAAATGCCAGGCTATAAATAAATTACTTAATTACTTACTTGTGTGATGAATGCAAATAAGGAATGCTTTACTCATTCGGAGCCTTAAACTGTCCACTACGAGCAATACGGCTATCGCTTTTCCTAGAAATCCGTAGGACTTTTAGGGTGTTCCTTGACAGCTTGACTCAGATTATACTTTAAGGCTTCTCATCTAAAAATCTGTTCAGAAATACAGCATAGGTTAATCGTTTATACCGTTGAAAACAATACTGAATTTGTAGTGCTTCGCATCGAATTATTCAGAGATCGATAACTTCAGCTCGTTTATTTTGGGCCTGGGACTGGAGACGAGCTTTATAGAGAGAAATTATAAAACATTTTACAAAACCTTGGCCACTCCCACAAATAAGAAAAGGCTTAATTTTTACTTTAAATGTCACTAAGGTTCATAATTAGCTCTGAAAGTGGCAATTTCTCTCATTATGTGAATATCCTCCGAAGATGAAAGTTACGGTAGTCGTATGGCTGGTACAAATTGCGCAACGCCATATCCCTCATGCCGTGGCTAGTAGCCACAATGGCTTTCTGTTTAAAAGAAGCCGCCCTTTCAATTTATCTCATCTTGACGCATCCGAGATACATCATTTCAAGCCATGACTAAGCTTATGGCCAGCCTGCACTAATCAAACTGACAACATTGAAAATTCTCTCTTAAAGATGTACTGGTGCCGCAGTCCATCTCAAGCTTAGCCACCCAAAGAACAACCTGAACACACGAGTTTTTAAATAACGGGTCAGGCGTGCCGCTCGATATGATTTTTGTTTAATGTTAGAAAAGAGCAGCCACGCCCTTTTGATAAGGATGTATCGTTGTTTCCAGAGCTAAAGTTTCTCATCTCGAATTTCGCTTTCGAACGATTTATCACATACGACACACAGTGGTTTCCCCCCAAAATCTGCTTATGTCATCCGAAACGCGACAACCCCTAAACCTTATGCTCACACAGAATGTTATTACTCTGTCAGGGACAAAGCGTTATTAATGATAACTGTTTTTTGAATGCATTTCGGAAGCGCTGAGCGAGTTCAGTTCCCGATAACCCGTCTAAACTTTTCAACGGATCCGACTACATGTCAGCCGACGAATGACTGATTGAAAACAGTACTGATCTAGAAATATTGATCAAAGGTTTCCAAGCCTTTAGCCAAAATGACGCGGCGACTTTTCTTCCCCGTTCAAATTTCAGCTGTTGGTATTCGTGGAAAATATGTTTGCTGTGTCACGGTATTGCGGTCGGGTCGGGGTAGTGCTATGAGCCAGAAGCTTTCCGCTACCAAGGATTCGAATCTAGAAAAAATACAGGAAGCTCAGACGAAGGGAGAGTAAGCACAGCAGTAAAGGTCAGCTCTGACTGACACGAAAAAGCTTATTTTACGCTTCCTTAGTACATTACGTCGACTCTTTCACTTTCTGATTGGGCACCACTGTGCAAGCCTTCGTGGGGACCGGCTGGTCACAGGCCACTTACTGTACAGCCATTTTGGAAGTGACCAACCTAACGCTCACAGGGGCCGCTTCAGAACGGCGTCAAACTGGGAAAAAGTGTATCTTTTTATCTTTTCCTCGGTCTTTTCCTCACTTTTATCGAAGGCAACTTATTGTGTTTTTTTCTCATAAATCCAACGTCTCTTCTACACT
The DNA here is from genome assembly GCA_023053575.1 of Branchinecta lynchi. Classification (NCBI taxonomy): domain Eukaryota; kingdom Metazoa; phylum Arthropoda; class Branchiopoda; order Anostraca; family Branchinectidae; genus Branchinecta; species Branchinecta lynchi. The sequence goes on from JAKZAP010000001.1 coordinate 5,320,737, forward strand.
AACAGGCAAATTTTCTAAACAAGCCAAATCCAGTTTATGTAATTGCTTCCTCCTCTTTTAACGCCGTCTTACGTTACGTTTTTTAGGCTGAACATAAACTCTTGTACTTGTAATGGGACTGGATTTGTAAAAATGTAAATTTTGTACCAGTCGCCTGTAAAGAATTTTTTTTTTCAAGCTTTGTTCCAACGTCGGTTCCGGAAAGAGCGACGAGTCCGCCGTCGCGTCCAGGAACAGTTAACTGAGCTTGAACGCCGAGTCGGAGTTCATCACGAGTCATCTGCTGGTCAGCATACCGATGACATTAACAGATCTGGTCAGCACTTGTCGGTTGATGCAAGAATTCGACTAAACGGTGAGTCACTAACTTTAATTCTGTACAATTTCAGCCGAAAGGCATACAACAAAGAAACATGTGCAAGAAAACAAAATAAACTGTTAAACCTTCTCCAATCTAAACCGATCGTCGGCACGAAATTTAAAGTGTTTTCTTTACAGCTTTCGAAACTTTCATGATAAGGTTGGAGTTCTTGTATTATATAATACCGGGAAGCAAACAAGACCATCCGAAACAAATGTATTCCTCCAGTGCGGAAGCGTATGACACAAGGAGGAAGTAGGACAATTTCTTCTCCGAAACCTTGCAAAGAAGGAAAATGTATGCCTCCCTCGAACAGCACTTATTCCTATTAAAAGTTCTTTATGTGCGCATTTGACACTATTCATTTGTCTTAAGAATATGAAGACGATGTTTGGCCGCGCTAAATTGATACAGGCCGCTGAAATCTAATCTAGTGATTTTTCGGCCCTTCTTGGTTAGGGTCGGCTTGAATTCGACTTGGGCGGAAGGAGACAAAAGAAAAATTTGCTTAGCCAAATTCTAGAAAACTATAAATGCCTGTTTGCAGATTCTGCAATGTCAGCTGAAGCGTCACAGCAATCACAACTCCTTCAACCTCAGATGAATGGTGGAAAAAATGTTACTTATGGTCACTCACACGGTCTGAGTATTGAAAACGATCTCAAGTCAGCTGTAATGCAAGGTAAGAAATTCCTTCCGACATACTCAAAACGACGGTATAAATTTTACTGTTATCCCCGTTTCCCTCAGCACTGTTGTCAGCTTTTATCCCCATTTTCCCTCAACTTGTTTATGACAAAAAATGGAGAAAAAAAAATCAAATTAGTTTTTTCCTCTACCCTACAATTCGAACAGACGATCAGGGTAAGGCGGTCGGGAACAGGGACCTTCGTCCCTGTCTCACAAATTTTCAGTTTTTCTAACTTCACGAACCACGGCAGGGAAAACCTCGTCCTGTCACACTTTGTCGCCGTAAAGAGCAATTAATAAACAACTTTTGCATTTAGGGTTTCTTTTGTTCGGTTGGTAGTTTGTTCTTAAGTGTGAATGTTTTGTAATCTGAACGACGTGATATTTTGTCTGCAATGATGCATGCCGATTTTGGCTCAAGTGACAGATGACACAGAGGCTGCTACTAATATACCCCTAGAAGCAGACCTCGAAAGTGTCCAATTAGTGCACTAATAACCGGTAGTACCAGAAATACTGACGTCTGTCAATTTTACAATTACAATCTCTGTTGTGTGTAGACGGACCCCTATTCGTAGGTTGATGTGAACGTCCTAAACCCAAGCAAACCTCTCCTGTGCAGTGTAATCCTATCTTACTGAAGGGAACAAGATTTGAGACGAGGAGGGGGGGGGGGGGGGGGTAATCTCCATCGCGAACTCTCAACAAACTGGCTATGAATTTGGGAGGTAGCCTACTCTTTATGGGTTCAAACAATTCGAACTAGTTTTTATCAGCTTCAAATCCTACACTACACTGTACAAAAAAAATCTTGTAGTATTTCTTACTGGGACTAATATTGTCTCTTCTGAGTTAAGATTATTTCTCATTCGGATTAATCTTATCCCAGTAGAGATAAAATTAATCCCAGTAGCAAATACTGCAGTTAACTTTAATCCTGTCTCAGAGAAACTTTTTACAGTGTAATTCTGCGTAGATCTGAGAGGCGAAAACCTTTTATGATGTAATATATTATTTTTATTACTCTTATAGGTACATCCTTATTTAATTATTGTCGGATTCTTTTATAAATCTGGCAAACAATAATAAACATTAATCGTAAAGCATTTGTCGGAGCTCCCTGTTTGGAACGGCAAATAACATGAATTAACTTCCGAACGATTCAAATACAACGCAAACTCGAAAAGGAGACTGCAAAATGTGTCGTTGTAATCCCATTTACAAACAACGCGTAAATTGACGGGTAGTAGCACTACTACATGAATGCTCTGAGAGTGGGACCCAAAACTACCATTAACAAACATTAGAGGAGGTTGTTACTTAATGAACATAACCGTAAAGGGGCCGAATGAAATCAGCACTGTCTTGCCACCCTACTGAGAGGCTGAGTGCACATATGAATAAAAATGCCTCGATTGTATTTGGAGAAACAGGTCGAGTCGTGGGAACAGGAGGATACATTAAATTATCTTCAACAAGGATCAGGTTTTAACTTCTGAGTTAGTACAAGCTGACAAGTATAACCGATAAATAAATAATGGGAAGCAAGGCCGTATCCAGGGGGGGGGTAAGGGGTTCCCCCCCCCCTCGAAACATACAAAAATAATCATTTGTATAGGCTTTTCCCTCTGATTTATGTCGTTTTGTACTTTTTTGTCCGACCCGCAGGCAACCCCCCCCCCCCGAAATAAATTCCTGGATACGGGCCTGATGGGAAGTTTTACTCTTATAGACTGAACACTTACACACGCAAACCGGAACAAAAGTCATTTACAGTGTTTGATTTCCGAGTACGAGTAAATAAATCGTTTAATAATAAAGAAGGTATAAGTTCATGCTGAGGTGTATTGCTGTTGGGAACGTTTCAATTAGGATTAACATATGCAAACATGCCGCCTAGCCAGACTTCAATCCTTAACCAGCATATCTCTTGGCTGTAGTAATGTCTGTTAATCACCATCGCCAATCCCTTGTTTGTTTATGGCGCAATCAATTGCATCTCTGGGTTTGAATGTCTCTCGCTTTTTATTGTCTGGAATATCTATGCAACCCAAACCTATCATTAGAGTCAAAGCATAGTTTCAATTTTACAGCTTCTGGTTGCTGGACTACCAGTGATTTTAAATAAGCTGATTTTCGGTGCCGTTTATCATGCGAAAACACGGATGGACCGGGGCAACAAGTCTATTTAGCATTTGAAATCTGAATCGGCCTATGTCTTTGGAGACAAATTAATTTATTACCTGAAGAAATTATCTTTAAATGATTTGGCAAATGAATCGAGATAAAACTAGTATCATTTAAACAACACGCATAGCATGCCATGTACTGTGGGAAGGAAGTTGTACTACATTCATTAAATGGAAACAAATATAACCTATTCAGACATTCAATTAAGTAAATACCCTCGAGCTGGCATCATTGAGGTTAGAGTGCGCAGAGAAAATACTCGTTGAAATAAACAAAGGGTCTGTACAGCTAATTAGTCTGGGTGGCACAGACTTCAGTGCCACAACTCATCTGTTTCAGTGTTAAGACAGTAAATGAAAAAAAAAAGTGTTTTCCCTCTAGATGCGTTTTTCTACTTTACCATCACATTTCTGTAGCCTAGGACTAGTTTCTTTGATGTGGAACTACCGCTGACAAATCTCCAAATTTTAATGTCATGCAAACTGACAAAACAACAAGAGCTACGAGCAGGGGCGTCGGAAGTACATTTTCGTTGTGGTGGGGGGGGGGGGGGTGGAGGTGCAGGTTCCAAATTTTACCGAATCTCTCCAAAACAAACTGAGAACTCAAGCTTTAAATTATGGAACAGAAAGGATTACGTAGGAAGACTAACATTAAAGAACAGCATGAAAGACGATAGGCCAACAATTAGGCGGTGCTTTGTCGAAACCCACTTGGAGAATGTATTGCCGGGCAAACAGCTTCTATCTATTATACCCAAGAAAAAGATTAAATCGAACGCCGCATGCGGAAATTTTCGAAATCCTTTTTTTTTGTTTTCTGTAGTATAAAATTTAACTGCTTCTCTTGCAAATTCTATCAATTACCGTCTATTAAATACCGAGACAGTAAGAAGTTCCAGAAACGGGATGGAGCGACGTTCCGGCAGCAGCAGCTACTGTGGCCGAGTGCAGTGCTTCCCAACCTTTCCCATGTCGCGTACTCCTAATCGTGGTTCAAAACGTTGGATAACCCTTTTTGGACGAATCGTTGTTTAAATATGTTTCGCCATGGCTTTCGGCTTTCGAAAGAAGATATTTATTGTCATCAGTAATAAGGCATACATGTGTCCCTGGAATTGCGTATGATAGGATATCATATTTTGAGGACAATATTGAACTAATAAGTCAGAACAGAATGACTAAAAAAAACAATTCAGGCGATGCATCATAGCTACAGAACAAGAAGATTTTGGGACCTTCGTGTACCATTTGCGAGGGTCGCTCGTAGCCCTTTGGGCACTCGTACCACCGGTTGGGAACCACTGGTCTAGTCAATATTACCCATGATCACATAAAGTGGGTGCCGCACGCTAGATGTTTTTAAAGTTTGCTTTCTCCTGCCAAATTTTACTATTTCCATGCAGATTCTTGCTTTTAATGTTTTTGAAATCCCAATCCTAAAACTGGTTTAAAACGCCAGTCAAATGACAAGACATTATACCGAATAAGTATAGACCGACACCATGTTCGGGATTCTGTATAAATACCGTATCCCGGTTATTATACCGGATTCTTCTGTTGTCGAAAGACTACCGAACAACATTCGTCCTAGGATAATATCCGTCCCCATCGTCCAAGTACATCAAGAAGTACCTAACTCGTGGGATCGCCGGAATTCCGGACCCTCTCCGACTCCCCCCACAGTGCCCGAATCCGGTTCGGTTACGTCAGTGATATAAATCCAGGACTTGTGCTTGTTCTTCCCACCAAGTTTCATCTCGATCCCTCCAGTCTAAGCGTTTCACAAAATATCCGGTTCCCCCCTCCAAACACCCCCCAAAGTCACCCGATCCGGTCCGGAATTGAACTAGATACCTCAAGTTTCCGGATTCCCCCTCCCCCCACCTCCAGATGGTCGGATCGGGGAAGTGACTTATCCAAGTTAATCTGGTCGGGTCCTTGATACGTCTGCCAAGTTTCATCGTCCTAGCTTATGTGGAAGTGCCCGAACTAACAAAACCCGGACCGACGGACGGACGTCGTTACGTCGTTTCCGGAAACAAATGGAAAGAATAGGTATCTTGAACGAAGCTCCGGCTTCGTTCAACGCACAGACCATAGTTCGTCAACTTACGCAGCGACGTGGGTATGCTCGATACGTCATTTCAAGATTTCGGTGGTTGGCTATTAAGAATTAAGCGACTCTGACATCGATCATTGGATGAGACAAAAGCCCTCCTCAAAATAGGTTCGTGAGATTTGAGAAGCGGAGTCCTTGGAGACCGTAACAGATAGTTGATGTATCGCTTGATTACTTCTCTACGTTTTGATTGGTTGTCAGCCATACGTAATCAGTCTTCAGACGACGACTTGTTTTTTTTATGGAGGAAATGAGGATGATTAAATTCAAAGAATTTTAGTTTGCTGGGAGTTTCGGTGGTTCGGTTGAAGCGCGGCTGCTACATACATTCACCGGTCATACGTAAACGGTTGAACTTTAATAATTCTGATAGTTCAGTTGGTTGTTGTACTGATCCAATAAGTTGTGTGTTTTCAGATTATGTGGGTATCTAAGCTTCCATTTCATTGCTGGAAATCTAAAAATAGCACGAACACACATAAACAAACAAGAACACAATAATAGTGAAAGCCATCCATGGCACGACCATGTCATTGCGAAAAGACTAACAAAGTTTGATTATCAGATGATTAATTATGATTGAGTTATTGTCCATTTATGTGACAGAATAAATAAAAGGAAAAAATGAATATTGCCCACAATAGTTAAACACCTGCCAACTTAGAGGAATAACAACATCGCAAGACGGAGACTGTCCAAGTCAGCCGCGAACCCATCAGGCCGAACTTCTATCTATGTAAATGAACGTGTTTACACTTTAGTAAAATCCGGCATACTTAAAATAAAACTGATATTTTGTGTCGGTCGCTATGAATACAGGCCAAAATGGAAAAGTGCCAAAAGATTGGGGTTTTCAAAACTCGATTAAGGCGGGAAAGGAACTAGTCGTTATGGGCCTACTCTGACTTGAACAGTACCAGTAGTCCATTGGCTCTACGTGTTATTACAGAAAATTATCAGTGAGCTAATGTCTGGTAAACTTCATAGGTACCTTCTCCAACAGGAATATCTAAATGTGTAAGAGATGTAGGCTCAAAATCAATTCTAGCGCTAGCTCTTTTGTTAAAGTTTAACTGAAAAGGTCTTACATAGGATAATCTAGTTACCAATTGCTTATTCACTTGAAGAAGCTTGAAAGCCCGGCGAAAATGCGTTACTTCGTTGCTCCGCAAACAGTGGAATTTTGTTGTCTGATTTATATGCTCTATGCGCTTGTATCTGTGTTGCCTGCTCGACGAAAACGATTTACGAAAAATTAGTGTTGACGCAGTGACCTTTCGTAAGCTGATCACTGGCCACTGAAACGCCGCGTTTGTATTGGGATTCAATTTTTCTGCATCATAGTAGTAATTTGCGTTGTAAGGACGACCGTAGATATTGTGAACGTCATTCTAGAGCAAATAGAGAAAAAAAAGAAATCCCTTAACACAATCCAAAAAATGCAGTGTATTATCCAAAAATACATTGGCTTTTCAGTTAAACTTTAAAGATAGAAAAAGTGCTCAAACGGCAAGATTACACTGCCAGAAGTTTCATAACAGATAAAACTAGGATGCCCGGTTTCAACAGACAATGCGTAACAGATAACAGATGTTATCTGTTGTGTTTGAAAACGTTATGCATGAAACGTTATGCATGCTATGTTAGGAAGAGCCAAAAAAGCATCTACTGATTTTATTCTAAATCGTCATGATGTCAGAAAACTCAGCAGATAGTTTTGGGCGGTTTTTCGGTTGTTCCTGATGGTAACGCTTATTATGCATAACACTTTGAAACACAACAGATACCATCCGAAATGTTATCTGTTACGCATTATCTATGAAACCGCTCATCCTTGTGTTATCTGTTATGAAACTTCCAGCAGTTTATAGTATAGTTAACAAAGAGACCGACTTTACAAATGCCATTTATGACAGTGAACGACAAAAAAGGAAATTCCGACAATAAAACCGCAACCTCCCATAAGCCACGGAAACGAAATTTCAAAACCACAAATAATGCGTTCAATCGCATGAATACAGGCCATAAAGGAAACACTTGACAGTCGTTTTCCAAGTGTCGCAAGTGTTGCACAGCGATTGCTTTTTCCGCCTGAGAAGCTTCGAACCATTAAATCTATTATCCGTTATTTTAAACTAAGTAAAATTAAACCAATGTTTATCACATGCTGTCGTTTTCAAAACATTAACTTGATTAATACAGGTTTGATTCCTTCCCCGCAGTTGATCTAGAGGATTGACAGCCTGACGAGGACCCTTGCCAAGAAGGGCCGAAATATCGCTGATGAAAAATCATAGCTGACGTATCCGTTGTAAATATTGTTTGAATAAATGTTCCAAAGTCAGCTTGGGCTCAAAGAATATTTATTAACTTGGCAAATTATGCCCAAGATAATGCAGTCAGCAATACGCTCCGAATCTAAAGTCTAATAAAGTCTGTTTTATATTTCCAGATGCTCGCAACCTGTACTTCAAAAACTCCGTTCTCTACACAACGGCTTCTTAGGGAGTACGATCTGCTGAATCTGGTTGGATGAACTAATTGTACATTTGTATATTTATTGTTTGCTGTAGCCTACCATTGTCAACTGATTGTTCTTTTAGACTTGTTTTTTTGTCGGAAAATTATATCAAAGTGTAATGTTAATCCAGGGTATTTCCGTAAAGCAAAATTTGGCGTTTAGCGATCTCAGAGCAATTTTGTTTGTGTCCGTTCAATGCTGTAGCATGCTTTTACCTATTATGTGAAATACACTTATTGCCTCAAGCTCCTATAGTGATACGATAGTATAGTAACAAACGACCCTTGCATCCGAACCAGAACTCATGATGAAATTGGTCATTCCCCACTTAATTCACTTGGAAGGGCATAAATAAAGCTTAAGTGGGCTTAGGAACGAGAATATAAACTGGACTTCTGGATACAAACGATTTTTCATAAGGTCAATTTCAGTCAATACAAAATTCCCGTCGGTCCCGAATTTCAGTCTTAGCACGATTTAAGACCTGACTATTATTAGAAGTCGAAGTGAGATTGGTTCAACAAGTACGAATTTTCCATCTTACGTTATAATTTTAATTAAACAAATCCATTGAAAAAAAGGAACCACACTGTCAGAAGTTTCATAACAGATAACACGAAGATGCGCGGTTTCAACAGATAATGCGTAAAAGATAACACTTCAGATGTTATCTGTAGTGTTTCAAAATGCTATGCATAATAAGCCATACCATCAGGAAGAACCAAAAAACCGCCAAAAAGTATCTACCGAGTTTTCCGACATCATAACGATAAAGAATAAAGTCAGTAGGTGTTTTTTTGGCTCTTCTTAACAAAGCCTGTTATGCATAATATTTCATGCATAACGTTTTCAAACACAACAGATAACATCCTAAGTGTTATCTGTTACGCATTGTCTGTTGAAACCGCGCATCTTAGTGTTATCTGTTATGAAACTTCTGACAGTGCAAGAAATGAATTCAGAAAGTCCTCTTACATTCCGACACTAAGAACTCGATGCAGCCAAAGTAGACTTTACTGCTTTGGCCGAATCGTCAGGAAACAATCGAATTTGTCGGAAAGTAAGGCTGAAAGATTGATCTGGATGTCTTGTTGCCCTACTCGACACAACTAAACGCTCCATAAATATAAATCGAATACTAGGCCTACCATATTTCCGATTTCACCTGTTTCCGGCCAGACTACTAACCAACACTGTAAAAAGTTTCTCCGAGTAAGGATTATAGTCAACTGCAGTATTTGCTACTGGGATTAATCTTACCTCTACACGGATAAGATTAATCTGAATTCGAATTAATCTTATATCAGTAGAGAGAATATTAATCCCAGTAGCAAATACTGCAAGATTTTTTTTTACAGTGAAGCAGGCAAAGAAAGCCGATACATCGATTCCTCTATGTACGATAGCCCCGTATCGACACTCCCAACGAATCCTCCCAATACATTTGTCTGCACTACCTAATTTCCGGACGAAACAACGAAATTCTTGGCTCTTTATCGACACTCTTTAGAAGCTCGACCAGAGCAAAATAACGCTAGGGAGCAGCGCAAGACTTGGAAAAAGTGACACACACCCGAACACCAGCGATGCTAGCACCACTATCAATAGCGAACGTCCCTACTGAAACTCAACCAGTCGTGCACCAGCGCTGGCTCCAATAATTTCATATTCTGAACTTTGCAAAAAAATTATACAGCCTCCATTGTTTCCTAGGTGTGTGCAGACCGCACTTTTGCTTTAATAGAAAGTTCTAAACCCGCAAGTTTGTCTTGCTTTATTTTGCTCTGAGCTTGACTAAAGTACCCTGCACACACGGTCCAATTTTAGAAGTCGGATGCGATCCTCCTTGACTCCGTATTTTGGACCTATCCACATGTATGTTTCGATCCAAAAATTTTTGGTTTGATGTAAGAAACTATTAGACTTTTATAGTGCAGCGCATTTTAAACGCGAGCGAAAGTTTTCTTCCGTATCCAGAAATACAGTTATTATAAGGACACATTAAAGGACACCTGAATGAACAGTATCAAGTATCATCCCTATCTGTATGACCTCCGTTAACAATGCCTGCAGAAAACCCAATCCAAATACGAAATAGTGTGTCCAAGCTATGATTTTTGCTCCATTTTGCATCTGTCCTTATTTCAGTACCGAACAATTTTAGAAATGAACAAATGTCTCCAATCAACCCTTCTTGTTGAATATTTTTTTAACCAGTTAAGCCCAAACGTATATCTAGAAGAAATTCCAATACGATCCGGCCAGCGCTGTACAAGATTTGAATGAATTGCGTTTTTTGTCTTGGAGTCTCATGTGCAAACCTCCATAAATGAACATCCCTATTTTGAAAACATCACGCTCAGGAGAAGAATGCTCTCCGTGCCCATGTCTGTAAATGCATTCTCCATGGTGTGTTCAAGTATGGTTTCATTGTTCAGGTGTCCTTTAAAAAATTGGCGTAGTGACACCAACTTCCCAAGCGAGTTTTCGCACGCGAAATCATCGGACTGTCTGTGCACGTATCTTAATACAACTTTCGCATGCATTAATTTCTCTTACTCTACCTAGACCCTAAACTATACAGCTATGCAGACTATGTCCATCTGTGAAACTGACATGCAACCGTGCTCACAGACGAACAGAGGGGCGGCTGGATGGAGACCTTTTAGATGTCATGGGTATCCCTGACTAACAATTTCCAAAAACTGATGGGAAAAACACAGCAAGGATTGCTGATACAACTTAATTAGGGTTTTCTTCCATCTTGCCTAATAGGGCACATACAAACGACTGAAATACTTTTTTTTAACACTCAAACTGATCGATATACTGTACAACCGCTTCGGACCGAACCTAGTTTGTGATCACCTTCCTTCCCTAGAAATACATATAGCGCATCGGGTCACTAAGATATTTCATAGCATGCTTTAAAGAAGGACTCCAGCTATGATGTTTCTGCTTAAAATTTACTACCATCAATACCGCAGGACCTTTTTCCTTCTATGAGCCTTCAAGGCTTTAGTGTAAAAGAAACTACTACTATCATACAAAGAAAAGAAAACAAGACCAAAGGTTTCAATGGGATCACAAAACTTCAATATTTGCTCCAGACAATTCGGTCTTGTAGATTCGGTCTTCAACAGACTTCTTAAACATTTTTACTTTTCAAATTTAGAAACAGATTAACACCAATAATAATAATCGGAGAAGACCAAGTTCGTCTTTGACAGTGCAAAACAAATAAGCAGCTGAATTTCACCAAGTTCAGATATGTTCAGATATCCAATTTACGCTGTCAAATATTGACTCAGATTGACTCAAATATGGATTCAGCATATGGTTTACCATATAGCCTACGTCGTATCTCCTTCCTTCCTTACTTCTGCCTAACTTCGGCCGGATTCCAGACAAACTAATTTTCTGGCCAAAAACTAAGACCAAAAACGAATTCGGCATGTCTCTTTCGAGGTCTCGTTGCCCCTACATCGAAGCTCTAATCAACTTCAGCTTAAACTTTCACTTTTAACAAATTTTCCGGTTTCAGCCGGATTGCGAGCGAGTTATAGGTCCGGTGAGAAAATGACTGTCATATACGAATTCTGCATGTCTTCTTAACCGCGATTCGAACATCTTATCAAACTTAAATAAGACTTTTACTTAAAGGACACCTGAACACTGAAACCATACTTGAATACACAATGGAGAATGCATTTACAGACATGGCCACGGAGAGCATTCTTCTCCTGAGTGGGACGTTTTCAAGATAGGGATGTTCGTTTCTGGAGGTTTGCACATGCAGACTCCAAGACAAAAAGCGCAATTCATTCAAATCTTGTACAGCGCTGGCGGGATCGTATCGGAATTTCTTCTAGATATACGTTTGGGCTTAACTGGTTAAAAAATATTCCAGAAGAAGGGTTGATTGGAAACATTTGTTCATTTCTAAAACTGTTCGGTACTGAAATAAGGACAGATACAAAATGGAGCAAAAGTCATAGCTTGAAAACACTATTTCGTATTTGGATTGGGTTTTCTGCAGGCAATGTTAACGGAAGTCATAAAGATAGGGATGATACTTGGTACTCTTCATTCAGGTATCCTTTAAAACAAATTCTCCGGTTTTGGCCGGATTACGGCCGAACTAATTGTCGGTCGAGAAAATAATTTTCATATTCGTACTGAACACGTCTCCTTGCCCCTAAACTGAACATCTAATCAACTTCAGATTAAACTTTTACTTTTCCCAAATTTTCCGGCTTTCGCGGGATTCCGGGTGAACTATTTGTCCTGCGAGAAAATAACTTTCATGTTCGGCTTCAGCATGTCTCCTTACCCCTAATTCGAATATTTCAAAAGCATTTAAAAATACTTTTTGTTCCCCTTAATTTCAAACCCCTCCCCCACCCCTAAATAGACCTAAAGCACAAGGAATTTCATCGCCCTATCTCCAGTTAAAAACGTCAAGTTAAAAACATTAAAAAACGCGCAATCTGGACCCAATTGCCCCTGAACCAAGCGGGAGTGTGGTCTTGGGCCCCGAAAAGCAAAAAGAGAGCCCAATGCTCACAAGTCTACCAAGTTTGGCAATCTATAGCCCTAGTTGCCCATGAAAGTTGCCCATGTGTGGGGGAGGTGAACTTTAAAAGTTATTTCCCAGCCGTAGGATCTACAAGTACAAGGAATTTCATCCGTCCTGTGTCCACCTCTGGTCACGTTAACGAAGATTATTCAATGGGCAATCCGGGCCCATTTGCCCCTGAACTGGGTGGGTGTGGGACCCTCAAAAGGCACAACCAGACCCAATACCAACAAGTGCACAAAGTTTGAGCTTGATACCTACGCTAGTTCACGAGTTATGAGCTCCACAAAAAACGGTGAGACCCGAAAGCTGTACAGCGCTCGCAGTAGTGGATTGTTGCAAGTAACACTCCACTAAAAACGCACACACATTCACTTCCATCAGCTTCTTGGAATGGGCTTACCCCCTTCATCACTGAATATTTAACAATGTAATTTCTGTGAGTTTGGATATCAGACTATAATAAGTTCATGGTTGCCTTTCGTTTTATTTCCGTTCTTGAACAAAACTGGCCTGAAATCTTAGCTAGTATCGACGGTTTTTGTCAAGCAAAATTTAAGAATGGATAATCTCCAATATGTCCAGGATTCCATACGGAATTTCACTCACTACCCTCCTGTCTCCTGTCAAAGTGTGGGAGGGGCCGGTACCTCTAGACCTGCAGGCGACTTCGACAAGGCCTATATTCGAATGTAGGTCAGACGAGAGCATTGACAAAGAATATGTGTGTCTTCTTACCACTAAACTTCTTCGATACTCTATAATCGTCCTTTTAAAAACTTTTACTCTGCATAATTTTCACGTTTAAGGACTGCGGGCGGATTACTTGTCCGCCGGCTTCAGCATGCTTTCTTTTTCTTTTCTTTCAGTGCTTTCCCCTAATCCTCCGCGCTCCGGTCGAGCCCAAGTACACGGCGTCGTATCTCGTCTATAAACTTGGGCTATACTTGGACCCAAAGGATCCTCACAGAAAGTTTGAACAACATCTCTCAACCCCTTCAAGAGTTATCGTGCAATTAGAAGGACGGACAAACTTTACGAAGCCATTGGTATCCTGTCAATGACGTTTCCGAAACCAAGTTCTAAACGTACAAGTCTCGCCACTATACTCAGGCGTGTATTAATCTGTGAGTCAGGCTTTGTGTTTGGTTTCATGTAAGCAGAATTCGTCGAATAAAATACCACCGCTCAACCAGTTTAACGGGGTCATGACAGATTGCTTACTGATCACATGTGGTGGCTTCACGGCAAGGGTTCTCCTCTAATCATCCCAATAAACTTGATTGCGCTCCTCCCTGCCGGGTTTAAAGCGATTGGGTGGCAAGACGTCCATATCCTAGACTTCAATACACCATTAACTACCACAAATACATCATTAAGTGAGTTTATTTCCGATCAAGGCGTATAATATCAGCAAGTTTCATAGCAGAGTGCAACGGCAACATGGAACGACTTTTGACATAGCATAGGCATTTAGGACTAAAAGCTACATTTACTGAATATTCCACACCAAGACCTATAATTTGGATGAAAATGTTCTGTTTTAGGTTTTGAGCTTATAACAAATCGTTGGCCTCCGTGAATGATAATTTGCAGTTCATCCTTAATAGTAAGAAGCCTTCATAAGACGGGTTCGATAATGATAACGTTTTGTGGGCAAGTCGTATCATTAGTTTATAGCTATGCTTGCCGTGAGTAATACATTTAGTATATACCTAGTCTTCGACTGGAAGCTGAAATTTGTGGGCGTTCCTGACTAGAATTTGGACCCAGGGTTCGGTGGTAGTGGTGATTCTAAAGGCCCATTTTCCCATCACAGGGAGTTCTCTGGTATGTTCCGATTGTCTAACGCTGAACACATCAGACCGAAGAACAATGACCTAAATTCCCTTTCGATTTTCAAGACAAAAATGAGTGGATGTGATTTTATCTATTGGGTTTGTTTCGAAACTAGCAAATCAGAATTTTCCTCAATATTCCCCAACATAATCTGATTGGCTAGTACCCTCGAAAGTTGAACTGATTTCAACTTAGGAGCCAGACTAGCTGATATCTAAAACTGCCACCAAAATCAATTGCGAACGGCAGAAACCCAGCTAATTCTCGGTCTCAGAGCGATTTCCGGAACTGGCTGGTATCGAGTATTAGCTAAAACCCGTTGTGAATGGGCCTTAAGCTGACGGAAACTATTGTCAGAAGCATCGTAACAAAAACTTTATCAGGGTGATCTTCTACACTTTTCATGACTCTCCTCCGGAAAGATGCTGTTAACATGCCAAAAATCATGTAAAATAACCTAAAGCTCAAGTCTCTATCAAACCTCAAAGTCTGTATCAAACCCTGTATCCTAAACCAAAACCTCTGTATCAAAGCTCAAGTCTGTATCAAATCCTGTATCCTAAACCAACACCTCATTGAATCTGGTCAATTCCCAATAATCTGGCAAGTTTCATCCCCATAGCGCATCTGGAATCTGGAAGTTCCTTATGCTCGTGGTCACCAGATAGACCGACGGATGCAAAAGCATTTGAGATGAAGACTGCAAGTGCCACATACATTAAAGGAGTTATATCATAAGCATTCTAGCACTTGCAATGTCTAGACCCCCCACCCACACCCAAGACCCAAGATGAAGCCACGACTCGATCCGACCGCTGGGTCATCTAGCGGCGCGGGTCGGAAGCGCCCGACACGGGGAGGCTAGGATCATAGTTTGACTATGGATCTAACAAAATATTTGTATTAATCGAAGGTGTACAGCGACGCACCACGAAAATAGTCAAAAGAATGCAGAGAACCCCATACCCAGAAAGACTCAAAGCCCTCAACATCCCCACAATGACCTACAGGAGAAATCGTGGTGACATGATTGCTGTGTACAAGAATTTGAGCAACAACATGGGTGCTTCACCACCAAGAACATGGTGGTGAACCACCGGGGCCACCCAAAAAGCTGACGAAGAGGCCTGTACTGGAGCGGCATGCACAGACCTTCTTCACAAGTAAATCGATCAACTTGTGGAACGCACTAGCAGATTCCAGTGTTACGTGCCAAACAACAAATAGTTTCCAACAACATTTGGACAAGGAATGGTAAGGCAAACAGTGGAGATTAGGAGAAATCCTATATAGGCGTATATTAGGAGAAATCCTATGCGCCTGCAACTGCAAATTTGCCGGTAATTTGCAGGTATACGGAAAATGCGTAGAAAAATCAAACTAATTATTTGCATGATCGATTTCTTTAAGTGTATTGTTTTCTGTTTTCTCTTGTTAATTCCCGTAAGTCCAAAGAATTAAGGATGTAAACTAGATCACATTAGACAAACGCCGTAAATTATACTAAATTTGTTATACTGATTTCTTGAAGATTCTGAAAATGAGCTAAATAATATTCAACTTCCGAGACCAAACAATGTCAAACTGACCGATGATTTCTTCTTCCGACATATCTAAACGTCCACATGGTGATACACTTAGTTGTTTCAGTTCTCTTACACGCAATGGGCAATGGCGGACTTGGTCTCAGGAGTGAATTTTGTTTAAGTAATTTATGGATAACGTTGGCTACCGAGAGGATTTTGTTGGAAATAAAGGTAACAATGTGTTCATAAAAATCCGACGTATCGAAAAATGATGGTGTCTCCCACCTTCTCGGCCCACATGAATGAGAAAAACTTTTAAGTCATTCTCTCGCGGATGGAAAGGAGTGATGTGTTCATAATCAAGGAGCACTGAACAAATAACATTATTTAAACTAATAATACGTTTAAACAAAGAAAGTCGCGTGTTCAGTAAACAAAACCTGAAGTATTCTACGACAAGCAAATTAATAAGAGCTGTAAGCTCATATGGCCCTTGCAAGGCTGGCTCACAGGATGAAAGTAGGAATGTGCCAACTTGTGGGTTTGTCGCGATCATTATAAGCAAAAGATAAGACAAGAATGATCATGGGCCCATGGAAATCACGAGAATGTATCGTTTGTATCGTATCTTTTTTTTGCACTTGGCTATGGTGATACGCACTTTAAGGGAGCTAGAAATTCATTTTTAAGCAAAATCTTTTAGGCAAAAACGATAAAGGGCTCATGGCGATAAAGAAAATGTAAATTGTTCTTAAAAGCATTTTTTAAGATCAGTACTTTAAGGGATGGTCGGATCGGTCGAAGTTTCATCGTCTTAGCACATCTGGAAGTACCTCAACTCCGATTACCGGAATTCCGGCCCCCGCTCCAACTCCCCCAGTGTCCGAATCCGGTCCGCTTCGGTCACTGATGTATTTAGGGCTTGGGCTTGTTCTTTCCACCATGTTTCATCTCGATCGCTCCACTCTGAGCGATATCACACGATTCCATTCTCCCCTCCACCCCCCTCCCCCATTCATCGGATCCGGCCCTGACTTAAAATGGGACAGTTGAGACACGAGGTCTTTCCAAATATCAAGTTTCATTAAGATCCGATCACCGGTTCGAAAGGTAAATATATTTCAAGATTCAGGTTTCCCACTCCCCCACGATAGTCGGATCCGGAATTGACTATTTCCAAGTCAATCTGATTGGGTCCCTGATAAACCTGCCAAGTTTCATCGTCCCAGCCTATCTGGAAATACCTTAACTCCGTATCACCGGAATTCCGGAACCCCCCTCCAACTCCCCCCGCAGTGCCCAAATCCGGTGCAATTCTGTTAATGATGTACCTACAGGTCTTGTGCTTGTTCCTCTCAACAAGCTTCATCCCGGTCGCTCCACTATAAGCGTGTCACATCATTTCCAGACCTGAAACGGCACATCTGAGACATGAGGTCTTTCCAAATATCAAGTTTCAGTAAGATCCGATCACCTGTTCGAATGTCATGCATGCCACTAAATTCCGGATTCCGGCTCCCCTCCCTCCCCCCACTATGGTCGGATAGGGCAAGGGACTATTTCCACGTTAGGTCGGGTCGTAACACGCCTGCCAAGTTTCATCATCCTAGCACATCTGGAAGTACCCTAACTTGCGATCATCGGACTGACCGACCGACAGACGGAAAAGTGATCTGTGTATGGCACTTGGCTGGAAGGCAAGTACCATGAAAACTTTCCTAGAAGCTATAGAAATCAATTTTGTGCAAGGTTGTCATTGTCCTTGAAAGAAGCCCAATGGCGTACATCTGATTAAGCAGAATTAGTTCACCACTATCAATCAATACTGAATTATCACCCAGAAGTTGAAACAAGGACCATTATGTCATATATCATATGTTATTCTTGTCAAGTCCTCCTGTTATATGTATTCTCAGTAGTGGCCATAAAGAGGCGTGAATATCCGGCAAGCTGTTCGGCGTTCCCGATAATTACAGATCACTCTCAAACCATAACTCCAACATTCTGGGGTCTCAACACGGTATGCACCCACTCGCATAGGAAATACGTATTTTAGTTTCCCAGCACATTTTCTGCCACTGATTGTGTTTCGCCATTGCAGGTAAAGAGAATGTAAATGAGAGTTGCGTTTTTGGTTGCCGTTCCTGATCTCAGTTCTTCTTATTTCTCGTTTTCGATCACCTTCCGAGCTCGCAGTTTGGTAAATTGTCGTTTTTGCTGAAACGGAGACGGTGTCAGTTCTCGATTCTAGAACACCTGAGAGTGAAACGGCGAACTATGACGCAGACGCAGTTCTCGGTCCGAGTTCGCCTGTCATGAATAAATTAACCGAACAAAATTGAAAGTCCAGGAAAGTGTGTTTGGAAACGGATTTACAACTTGTATATTTCAACTACAATAGTTGCCTTTTCACTGTCAAATGTAACTACTTTGCCGGGATGCTTATTTTCCGTTTTTATTCACCTGCGTCTTGAAACGGCGAAGGCGTCAGGCGTCAGGCAAACTGAGCAGAAATTGAGCTTAAGCGGCGAACTAACAGGAGAACTTACACAGGCCATCAAAAACGCAACTAAGGATACAAGCGCAACTAAGGAGCAGATAAGCGAAAGGTTTTTGGGACCACTCTTTGGCACTAATTATAAATAATAGCATATGAAACGCTATAAAACAGTAACTGCTGACTTGATAATATATCCTTCTACTGTTTTCTTCTAACCGGTAAAGATAGATTTGTATGGCAATTCCAGCTTCGCTCAAGTGTTTTAGGTGTTCCAGCTCACTTTTCGGTCGGTCGGTCTGTCGGTCCACTCTTCCAGAAGGGCTAGGACGATTAAACTTGGCACGCATACCAGGGACCCGACCAACTAACTTGGAAATAGTCACTTCCCCGATCCGAACACCTTGGGGGGAGTGGAGGGATGAGGAATCCGGGACCTTGAGGAATGTATAACTTTCGAACGGGTGATGAAACTTCATATTTGGAAAGACCTCGTGTCTCGGATGTCCCATTTCAAGTCCGGAACGGACCCAATAAATGTGTGGGGGGGGATCGGGTGGGGGGGGGGGGGGGCAGGAAATCTTGTGATACGCTTATAGTGGAGCGATTGGGATGAAACTTGGTGGGAAGAACAAGCACAAGCCCTAGTTACATCAGTGACAGAACCGGACCGGATTCGGGCACTAGGGGGAAGTTTTAGGAGGGGTGCCCAGAGGGGTGCCCGGAATTCCGGTGATCGCATTTTAAGGTACATCCCGATGTGCTAGGACGATGAAAATTGGCTTGAACATTACAGACTTGACAAGATTTGCTTGAAATAGTTACTTCCCGGATCCGACTACCGTGGGGGGGGGGGGGGGGGAGGGGGGGGGGGGTCCGAAATTCCGGTGGTCGAGACTTAAGGTACTTCCAGATGTTCTAGTACGTGAAACCTGATTTGAACAAGATTGGCTGAGAAATTGTCACTTCTCAGATCCGACCATCCCTTAAAGTGCTCATCCTAACCGCAAAGTATAAGAAGTATTTTTAAGCAAAATATACATTTTCATGATCCTTAATGAGCCCACGATTACTTTTGTCTCAAGGGTATTGCTTAGAAATTAATTTCTAGCTCCCTTAAAGTCACATCTTAACCGAAAAGTGAAAAAAAAAACTTTTGACCAAACGATACGTTTCATGATCCCCAAGGGTCCGTGGTCTTTGTTCCACAAGGTTTTTGCTTAAAATAAATATCTAGCACCCTTAAAGCATGCCTCTTAACCGAAAAGTCGAAAAAATACTTCTGACCGAACGTATATACTCATAATCCTAAAAGGCCCACGATCATTTTTGCCTCAAGGGTTTGGATTATAGATCAATTTCTAGCGTCCTTAAATTGTCTATCATAACAGCCAAGTGCAAAAATAAAAATACAAATGAACAAATTCCTACTTTCATCCCCTGGCCCAGCCTTGCACGTGCCATATGAGGTTCTAGCTTTTGTTAATAACATTGCCATAAGTCCAAGAATGCAGATAAGGGATCGACTAAAACCAGGAAGGGAAGGGAACGCGAGAAAAGCAGGAAGGCATACTAAAACCAGGAAGAGCATACTAAAACGAGGAAGGATGTCACCAGAATTCAAGGCTGCGAAAAACTCAAAAGATTCACCGTGCCCTTCCTCTGTTTAGTATTCTTCGAGGGGTTGGCAACTTTTCAAACCTAAAGTTCACCATCCCTTCCTCGTTATAGAATTGTTGTAGTTGCCGACCTCTCGCTGGACTCGGAGGATTTTAGTCGCCTACCGTCAGAACGAGAAATGAAAAGGTGAATTACAATTTTTATAGTTGCCGACTCCTGACTGAACTTAATGCCTACCCAGGTCAGGATACTAAAACGAAGAAGGGATGGTGCACTTTGAATTTGAAAACTTGCCGACCCCTCAAAGAATACTAATAGAGGAAGGGAACGGTGCGGCCAATTCTGGCGACAGCCTTCCTCGTTTTAGTATGCCTTTCCTGGTTTTAGTATGCCTTCCTGCTTTTCTCGCGTTCCCTTCCCTTCCTGGTTTTAGTCGATCCCTGCAGATAACAAGTACTTAGTCTGTCCCAAGATTCTCTGCAGGGTATCTCAAAACGTTATGTACTCCAAGGTGTGAAGAACTATATCCTGGACGCAGTGCCGTCTTTTACTTTTGTTGGACCCTAGGCCCATCCATGGTCCTTTGGCCCCTTTTCATTAGTCACAAACGTAAAAACACATTAGCACAAACAATTCTTCGTCCAGTCCCACTGGTCACACATGAGCAGAATTTCGGTAACAGAAATTACGGTGCAGCTTAGCCAGTCACACCTGGATTGCAATGAACAAGGCAACACGGCTACAGTAACCGTAGCCTGATTTCTCAACAATTTCCACCGGCCGCTTGGCCTCTCGTCTTCCCTGGCCCCCCAGCACAGGCCTAACCAGCCTATGGGTAAAGACGGCACTCCCTGGACGTTTTAGTTAGTGGTTGCAACTACCACAATCAAAGCTTGTTCAGAAAGGTATAAGCTCTGGTCTTGCCTCTCTTTACTGTCTTGTCCAGAAATTCTGAAGGGCAAGAATTCTGTACGCATGTCAGAATGCTATAATAGCCGTCCTGCATATCTTCAACTGGAAGAAATGGAAGAAACCTGGCCAGATCTGATGCCCCCCCCCCTTGTCAGCACCATTTAAGGACTATTTCATAGATCAGAAGTTCAAATACGAATTCAGAATTTATTCTTATCCCTATATCGAATCTCTAACCAAAATCGGAATAAACTTTTACTTCTACCAACTTCCCGTTTTTGCCCAGATAACGGAAGAGCTACCTGTTCGACAAGAAAAGAGGTTTCACAAATGGATTCCTTATTCCTAAATCGACTGTCATACTAGCTTTACAATAAAATATACCTGTAATTTGACCCCAAAAAATCCTCACACCAAGTTCGATCAAAATATATCAAACCCTTCAAGAGTTATCGTGCTTACAAACGGACGGCCGGAAAACTTTACAAAATCCTACTTATCCCGTCACTAATGTTTAGGGATCTACAAAGTACACTTCTGCTCGGCTACAGAGATTCAGACAGAAGCGCCCAGGGAAGCGCCTTCTCACAAACGTCGTAAAGTTTACAGAGACGTCGAAGAGCGTGTTCCATCCTACTTACCGTAGTTACTACGCACGACGTCGCGAATTCTGGCTTTTTGCCGTCAGGGCTGGAACGGTTTTTTCTTATTTTCCAGCAGAATATCATGCCACGGGCGAATCCGACCAATCACGTTACAATAGTTACTATTTGTAGAAGGGTGGAACACGCTCGAAGAGTCCGTTCGTAGGGTGAATTCAACGTATCGAAATGGGTCGACGACTATAGCAGTCTTTCTCAAAACAGTGTCTTATCTAGTATACTTGGCCTTTGAAATTTTAAATAACCCTTTGTCAGTTTTCGTGTGTTTACTGTACTGTAGTTTCTGTATCAACTTTTGTAAATATAAATTATAAGTTTATATTAAAGAAATCTTCTGGTGAAGCCGCAACAAAAATATACGGCTAAACTTGTTGAACGGCTTGGCTAATTCGATTATGTAATGGGTGATGAGAGTGGCGAAAAAACTAGGTCACTATTCCCACTTAAGTCCTCAGGGAACAACAAAGCGTTTAGTTGATTAGGATACGGGTCAAAACCCTGAGTGGCAGTGGCGATAAATACCCAGCGGCGAAAACTTTATAGTTAGGGTATCGCACTCTCTGAACTAACTAAACAAAAGTGTTCGGGTCAGACCCCTACCAGGTCCAGTTAGATGCAAAGAAAGAATTACTTTTTCTCTACTTTGAATGAAAAAAGAATTACCTTAGGAGTGGCAGGCTATTTGTATCCCCACGCAGTACGCAAATCCAAAACAAGCAAGTTTTTTTTTATTCACGATTCTTTTCCTTCCCAAAGCTCATTTCCTAAATTCCCCCATTAATTTCAAAAACTTTCATCATAGCTCTCTAATCCTAGATTGTTCCCACGTCGATGGCAGAGCTCCAAACTCATTTCTCTGGCTAATGATCTTATTCTTTCCCTGAGCATTCATACTTTCCACCGCTAAAAATGCATTCGGGGATTAATCCTGTTAGCGGGGCCTTATATTCTTTCCTCTTCTTTTGATGCACACGTTCAAGTGCTATTTTTCTGGCGCTAGCGGGGCCCTTGATAAGCTATTAGAATGTCTCATAAGTTCGATATCACTGCTGGAGCGTGACTGGCGTCCACAATGTGACGAAGTTCCAAGCTCTCGAACGGAAATTCGCCAAAACTAACACGTTGGAGCTTCTGATCTTAGTGCTCAAGAAAAATACACCCTTGCAAGACAGCCTTTACCTAAACAAAAAAAATAACAGCAAAAACAGGATCTTATATGGTAATATTTTGGATGTTCCGGTTTTCGCTAGACATGCTATTTAATCCCCACATTGACCCCTTAAAAAGGGGCGCTAAGGTCAATTTGGCCCCCATCCCAGGTTTGTTACTCCTTACCTTAGACCTTAGTTCCTCCTGTGCCGCCAGAGCTTGAAGGTCCAGGATTTTTTTGTCTTAATTAACAATCTTAAAGTTTAACCGAAAAGGTCTAAGGTCTAAGGAAAAGGTTCTAGTAACACATCATTTATTCACTTAAATGTTCCTGAAAACCCGATAAAAATGCGTTACTTCGTTTCTCCGTTATCCCGGGAGAGACGATTTCATAGAATGAACGTATTCTTTCGAATTTATGATGCCTCTATGTGCTTGTCCCTCTACGCTTGAAATATTCACCAACTAGAAATGTAAGCCACTGAACATCCTAACATCATTTTCTTATTTGATAGTGCAAAACGGATACGTCAGCTCAATTTTATTAGAGCTATATTTCGACCCTTCTTGGAAAGGGTCCTCTTCTGGCTCAAAGCCGCTCAAGTTGGAAGAACATGTGGGAAAATCAACAAGTTCGTTTTCCCACAAATTTGTTTTCCCACAAGTTCGTTTTTTTTTTAGCCTGAAGAGAACCCTTGCCAAGAAGGACCGAAGTATAACTCTAATAAAATTCAGCTGACGTACCCGTTTTGCACTATAAAATATGATTCGCAGTCACCTTGGGCTGAAGGAATATTTAAAATCATTTTCCTAATTTTCTACAGGCTTAACTTCTCCGATGTCGCATGTTCAGCCCTGGAAAGGCAGCCCTTTGTTTAAATTCAAATTCTCCGCGTCTGGATGAACTGCAAGCAGGCCACGCTCTGAACGTTATTACGAAAACTACAAAATCCCTCAGATGTGTTCCAAATATTTCTGTATTCAAGTATCAGAATGAACAAGACCCAAGGGTTGACAGGATCCTAAAAATTGAATATTTGATCCAGACAATCGGGTCTTAGAGGTCCAGTCTTCGCCAGACTCCTTGAGCACTTTACTAATAAAATTTAGAAACAGTTAAGGCAAATGGTAATCATCTGAAAAGATCAGATTCAAATATGGATTCAGCATGTGTGTTTACCCCTATAGCCTGCGTCATATCTACCTTGACGAAAGTACCTGCCTTACTTCTAAAAATTCAAATATGAAAAATTCAAATATGGATTCAGCATGTGTCTTTACCCCTAATAGCCTGCGTCATATCTACTTTCACGAAAGTATCTGCCTTACTTCTGGAAAATTTCCGGTTTCAGCCGGATTCCAGGCGAACTACTTGTCTTACAAAACAATTAAGTTCAAAAACGGATTCGGCGCATCTCCTTACTCATATGTCGAACTTCTAATGAACTTCACATACAACTTCAAATTTTAACAAATTTTCCGATATCAGCCGGATTCGTAGTGAACTATTTGTCCAGGTAGAAAACGATTGTCATGCACGAATTCAGCATGTCTTCTTACCCGTAAATCGAACACCTAATGACAATTCATATAAAACTTTTACTTTTAACTAATTTTCCGGGTTCGGCCGGATTCCGGGCGATCTACTTGTCCGGCGAGAAAATAATTTTCATATTATGATTCAGCATGTTTCCCTATCCATAAATCGAACCTCTAATCAACTTCAGATCAAACTTTTATTGTCGACAAATTTTCCGGTTTTTGCCGGATTCCGGGCGATCTACTTGTCCGACGAGAAAATCATTTACATATTCAGATTCAGCATGTCCCCTTACCTCGAAATCGGACATCTAATCAACTTCAGATAAAACTTTTACTTTTAACAAACTTTCCGGTTTTGGCCAGATTCCGGGTGAACTACTTGTCCGGCGAGAGAATGGTTTCATATTCTTGTTCAGCATGTCCTCTTACCTCTTAATCGACTATCTCATTAGCTTTTATAAAACAAAGTTCCGCCCCTTAATTTGAAACCCCTCCCCTAAATATGGAGCTATCGAGCCCATCTACGAACTCGACCTTTCCCTTGACTCAAAGAATCTCCACACCAAGTTTCATCGAAATGTCTCATTCCCTTCGAGAGTTATCGTGCTGATAGACGGACGGACGGATAGACGGACAACTTTTGCGATGTCATAGGTATCCCTCCACCAGCCCTCGACTTACGTTTTGGGATCCCAAAAATAAGCTGCCTTTTCAGTAAAACTCTAACGAGCCTATTTTGTATTATTTGTAACACATAAAAGAAATGAGAAAACAACAGTAGGCCTATTAGGCCTATTCTAGAGTTCTGCAGAGATGGTCATTACGGAGACATTTCCGGCAAAACCTGACAAACTTCCGGTAAAAGTTCGAAAAATTCCGGTAA
The DNA here is from genome assembly GCA_023053575.1 of Branchinecta lynchi. Classification (NCBI taxonomy): domain Eukaryota; kingdom Metazoa; phylum Arthropoda; class Branchiopoda; order Anostraca; family Branchinectidae; genus Branchinecta; species Branchinecta lynchi. Next base: position 5,345,829 of record JAKZAP010000001.1, read on the forward strand.
AATTCTGAGGCTGCACCCCCCCCCCCCCCCCCCCTTTCAGGAAGGTATTGGGACGCCCCTGGCCAGAGGCACCCAGGGCATCCAGAAAGAACCGCCAGTCGTCTCTCATATGTGCTGCTGCCCAGACGGCTTCCCACTGGGGTTGGACTATCAAATTGATGTGTTTTAGGTCCCTCTGGTACGTACGACTAAGTGTATTCTTCGGCCTTCCTCTTCTTCGGGTTCCCTCTGGTTGCCACTCCAAGACCATTGTGGGGAGTCTATCTTCCGCCATACGAATAAAATTCCCCAAGTAGCGCCATCTTCGTTGGCGTATGACATCAGTTACTCAGGTTCAAAATTTAACTAATGCTTTGGGGGTAAATTTGAAGTAGTTTACGAATGTAACTTCAACAGCAAATTTAAAAGACGCTGTTTGTTCGAAGGTAGTCCTTCACAACGTCAAAATAAAGAAAAAAAAAGTTCATTCGACCTTGTTCCTTTGAGCTTTCTGAGGCTTTCGAATACATCGAAAGCTGTAGAAGCTGTGAAACCTTGATCGATCAAAGCTTGCCTTTTAGCTCTATACCATTGAATCCAGTCTTATTTGAGTACGTCGGGATCTTGAGAAGTACATCTAGATCCATGAAATGTTCAAATTTACTGGTAAACATCTCCCCTACCAATTTTTGCTTTTAGTGTGGCTCAATGCCGCCCGAAACCCAAAGACTAAAACTCCAACGCACCCTTAAGTTTGTAGTTTGGCTCTTGTTTTGACTTCTTGCGTTTTATTGAGTTCTTGTTTCCGAAAAGTCAAACTACACCAAACTACGTCGGCGAGGTAGTTTGTAGTTTGAGCTCCGTACTTTCAGGTTCGAAACTAGAGCAAATGGAATGGACAAATAAAACGGCTTTTAAGCGAAACTACGCCGAAAAAACGAAACTTTAGACTCGATTGAGAATATTACGAAAGGCGCCGTAGGCAATTTTTTTGTTTAATTTTACCGTCGCGGCCTCTTTCTGAGTTCCCAAATGAAAGTAAGGGATACATAAGATATCATAGATCCGATCAGAGTCCTATAATTGGGGGGCGGGGGGTCAAATCAAACTCACACTGGATCATCTGCAACATTTAAGCTTTTACTCTTCAAGTTCCATTTCGTTTGGTCCTACAGGCATGCAACCGAATTTCCGACACACAAATGCGAGAATTACTTTTCAAGAAAAGAAGGAATCCACAAAACTAAAGTGACTGGTGTTGTACTTCTGCGGTAATGATTATTTTTACTAGAACTGTTCACACTCATCAAATTTTACTTCAACACGAGTCTTTCCGGGAAATCCCTATTGCACAAAAATTTTGCCAGAAGTTGGTACATGGCAGCTTAGTGCGTCCACGCCTTCTTGTCGATCCTTTCAGAAAGAAGGTTTTGGTCACTCATGACAAGGTAGATCTGTTCTACTAGAGTAACAAAAAGTTGCTTTCGTCATTTCACCATCTCTCACTGCTCGCAAACATGATTTGTGTTGAAACCTCATCATGCAAGACAATATATAGAAAACAAAAGACAGCGATTTTTGCTCAAAACCAAATTAGGTATAACTTTGAGCCACAGGCAAAAATTTCGAAAATAAGCCCGGTTTTCTGCCAAAATACAGAGATTTCGTAACATAAACAGACTGTGTTCAAGCTGTAATCAAACGTCAAATTCGCGATTCAGACAACAAATAAACAAGACGCTTCCGAGTTGTCATTCTTGGCTCCTCGAAATATTCGGGAGGGCCATACCCCCACCCCCGCTCCCTCGAATGGGGCCACTGCCGTTAACTACACCCATTACGTAATTATTGTTGGTCTCCGTTCTTGTCTGGACTACGACTGCATTAACAATGTGAATTGAAGACGCATAGATTACATGATAGTGACAGGTCTTGTTATTCATATGTGGGAAATCTTTTTGGTTTTCGCAGGATTCCAGCCGATTTATCGATCTAAACGCGTCTAAAAACAAAAATAAAATTTCTTATACGTTGAACGCTAACAGCCTCGTGAGTTGGCACGCCCCATCAGCTACTAAGTTTTAAACTAGGATTGTGTGTATTATTTCTTTTTATGTCTAAGTCCTTTATTCTCAGAGACTTTAATGACAGCCCAGTAACAGTTTGCATACTTGCTTCTCTAACAAGATTCACCAAGATCGTTAATTACAGTTTTAAATATAGTTTCACACACGTTTATTCTCAGAGAAGACACGAACGGAGGTACAAATTATACTTTTACTACGAGTCTGAACCCTAACAACCAAACAACACAGAGGCAGAAGCAGTTCTTTCAAAGAAACCAAACCATAATTGTCAGATTTGATTTAAACATTTGGTAGACGAACCTCAAACTTAATAGCCATTAAAAATCAAAGCGGCTATTTTTAATAGCACACTACAGAAGTCCTTAAATTGCCTCGCGGTTGGCCAGAAGGTTAATTAGAATCTAAACAAATAAATTCTTTGGAAGATTAAAAAGGGAATAACTTCCTGGGAGAATAAAAGGATGGCATCTCAAGAACCAAAACAAAATAATAATTAGTACCTGCGTGCACAAAAGTATTGGACTGTTATGAACGTGATTAGTGAACCCGGAGCTTTTGGAGGTCGAGATTACCTGCCAACATATACAGTTCGGAGGTCCAGTTGTTAAACATGTCCTAACGTCTAGGCTAGGAGTATGGCGTAACAAGGTACAACACACCCCAATACGCAAGGGAAGATAATGGTGGATCACCCAAGAAGGAAACTGACCCTCAACACCATAGGAAAGTAGATGAGCGACTCAAACGAAGCGACACCCTTCTCTCGTTCTCCTACATGTCATAATAATTGCTATCTTAGCGGCGGTAACACACAAAAGCAATTATTTGCTTAATTTGAAAGTGCTTGATTCATATCGCTCAAGTACACGCTAAGTTCTCCATGCATACCAGACCTTATTACTCTTGTAATGAAAATTGGCTCTGATAAAATTGCTGAAATTTCATGCTTTGTTTGATCACATCTGATAATAGTAAGAAGAGGCTCCGCTTTGTTCATGTTTGCCGAAGCTCCCGGGCAATGAGATAGCCTTTCAGCTACAGCTGGGGAACTTTTTAACAGTAAACGAAAAAGGTATAATTTCTCTCCAGGTTCAAAACTTAATTAGTAAAGTTATGAGTGCCCGGGAATAGCAATGTGTGTATTCATAGTGTTTGCTCGACTCGAAATGGGTTTGAGAAGAATAGTACTAAAAGAAAACTGTCGAAGACGAGCAAGAAACAAGGACCGGTAAAGAGAAGAATACTACAAAGCGCATACGGGCAAACAGCGAATGTTCATATAATTCTTAATTTGCATTCATTTGTTTCACCAGGGTCCTCCCGGTTCATGAGAATTAGTATTCATGCAGTTTGCCTAAACTCCTCCCAATTATGGCACTTGCCTCACTTTTCCGTCGGTCGGTCGGTGATCGGGAGTTAGGGTACTTCTAGACGGGCTAGGACAATCCGGAATATTGACCTCTGTATCACTTTTGAACGGGGGATCGGTTCTTTACTTGATCTTTGGAAAGACGTGGTGTCTCCGATGTCACACTTCAATTCGGGAACGGATCCGGTGACTTTGGGGGAGTTTGGGGGGGGGGGTCGTGTGACTCGTAAGACACGTTCAAAGTGGACGGATCGGGAGGAAACTTGATGGGAAGAACTAGCACAAGCCTTAGATACACAGTTGACAAGACCGGACCGGATCCGGGAACTCTGGAGGGAGTTGAAGCAGGGTTCCAAAATTCCGGTGGTCCAGAGTGCTAAGAGGATAAAACTTGGCAGGCATTTCGCCGAATCGACCATCGAGGGGGGACAGGATAAGGGGGAATCCGGAATCTTGATGTATGTATAACTTTCGAACGGGTGATCGGATCTTTATGTTATGAAACTCGGATCCATCTCGTTGAGGGAGTTTGCGGGGGGAGGGGGGGGGCAGAGTCAGCTTGGGCTGAAGGACTATCTATCATTACAGTACGGAACTTAAAATCGCCCATACATGCTGCCTTAAGTATCCATCTTAGCTGGAAAGAAGACGAAGAGACAAGTGACTCCAAAATGAAAATGCAGAAGAATCTCTACCCTTTCGACTACCCAATCGAAGAGCAAAAACAGCAGACGGGTCCAGAATAAAATCACAGCACCAGCTTTAACTCCAGTCAGTGAGCATCAGGGCGGCTGAGCATCTTTTAGAGTTTAAGAGAACATTAAAAGAATATTTAATAAAAGATGGTTGAGAAATGTATTTATTTGTTAGGGGGTAGGGAGGAACGGTTGGTTGGGGGTGGTAGGGGACGAATTGGTGGATGGGTGGTCGGGGTGGTAGGGAGGGAGTAGGGTTGTTCGGAGGTATATGCTTGTTTTGGAGGTGATAATGTGAAGGAGTTTGGTCTGTTTCTTTTTTGTTTTTTTCGTGGTCTGTTCTTTTCTTTTTTTTCTTTTTTTATTAGTTGTTTATTATGTTGTTTAATGGTGTGTTTAGAAATGGTTAACTTTTACTACTGCACGCCAGCAAAAACGTAGGTTTTTCCATTAGTGCAGTGGATGTAAATAGTAATTGTGTGTTTTAATAAAATAAGTATCAAAGTAAAAATCAATTTTCAGAGAAGAAGTTCATAAAATCAGGTCTTTAAGGAAGAATCTTTAACTGTTTTTCCACAAGTTAGTTTTCCAGCTTGAGCCTGAAGAGGACCCTTGCCAAGAAGGGCCGAAATATAGCTCTAATAAAATGTAGCTGACTTATCCGTTTTGCACCGTCAAACATGGGGGCAGAAACCTTGTAACACGCTCAGAGTGAGGGAATCGGGATTAAACTTGGTGGGAAGAACAAGCTACGTCGTCAGAACCGGACCGGATCCTGGCACTATTGACGGGGGGGGGGGGGGGGGGGGGGTCTGGAATGTCGGTCATCGCGAGTTAAGGTACTTCCAGATGTGCTAGAATGATGAAATTTCGCTGTCATATTAGAGACCAGACAAGATTGACTCAGAAATAGTCACTTACCATATCCAGCAACCATGTGGGGGGGGGGGGGGGCGGAGGAAGGGAAAATAGGCATGTATTGTTTTCCAACCTGTTATCAGATCTTAATGAAGCTTGGTAATTGCGAAGAGTATAGCCTATGCCTCTGATGTTTTATCTCAATTTGGGATCGGATTTCTTGTTCTCCCTAAACTGCTGATCTTAACCGCAAAGCAAACGACATTTTGGCATGATCCCAAGGAGACTTTGATAATTTGTGTCTCAAGGGTTTTACTTACAAATGATTTCGTAGTTTCCTTAAAGTGCGCATCTTAACCGCAAAATGAAATTTTTTTTTACCAAAAGATACATTTTCATGATCCAAAAGGTCCAACGATCGTTTGTGGCTTAGGGATTTTGCTTAAAAACGAATTCCTAGCCCCCTTAAAGTGCGAATCATAACTGCGAAGTGTAAACAAATACTACTGACCAAATGGATTTTCATGATTCTGATCACCTCTGCCTCAAGATTTTTGATTACGTATGGATTCCTTAAAGCACTCTTCTTAACCGCAAAGTACAAAATATAGCTTTGACCAAACGATACATTTTGATGGTCCCCAAGGGCCCATTTCCGCCTCACGGGTGCACATCTAAACTGCAAAGTACAAAAAAAAATTTGTTGACTAAAAGATACATTTTCATGATCCCCGCACAGGATGATTTATACCTCAAGGATTTTGTGCTGACAGAGGAATTCCTAGGCCCCTTAAAGTGCACATCATCACCGCAAAGTGCAAAAGAAAGTTCCGACTAAACGACACATTTTCATGATTCCCAAGAGCCTAGAATCATTCGTGCCTCAAGGGTTTTGCTAACAAAGGATTAAACTAAACCCACGATCAGTTACACACTCCCACAGTCATCCTGCCATATGAGCTTCTAGCTCTTGTTATTATTTATGTTCTTACATGACGTTATTATTTGTTCATCTGAATACGCGGATTGATAGGAATTGAATAGTTATTTACCTGGAATTTGTACTTCTCTTATTCTGTTTATCATTGTTTTATTTTCAAGAAAATAAATGGCAATGATAATAGCACATGTCTTAGAAGGGAGAAATCCTTTCTCGCCAAGATTTCCAGAAACCTGGAGACGTTTTCCAGACCAGCTTCACATCCGGTTGCGACTGTCCATTTGCCAGATACTCAATTTACAATATTCGGCCAAGAATGTCGCTTCTCTAGTGTAATAACAATTGCCAACCCGTGTGAAAATCTGTCGGCAGAGGCTAGTCACAAAGACATCAATTCGATGGTTTGTTTATTTACACGAAGGAGAAGAGATGTAGCAAAGTATTCAGTTCACTGATTGTTTCTGGATGCCGGCATTCTAACTGATACGAGAAACACACCACAACAGAGGACCCGACTCTGTTCAAAAGAGCCGACAAGAAAACTGGGAACCAGCCACCAAAAACATCATTTCATCGTTAGCTTTGTGTAGGACCTTTATAAAAAATACAGCGGTGGTATGATTAGTCATGGGCGTCACGGTTGGGGGGGGGGAAGCCCCCCAACGTTGTCGGACAGTCGGTAAAAAAAAACTAACCGAGTCGTCGCGAAGCGTCGCAATTTTTCGTCAAAACAGTTGATCTTTGTCATGAAAACAGTCCTTTTTTCAAAATCAGTCAGACATTTTTTCAAAACTGTCAGTTTTTCTTGAGAACAGTCGTTTTTTCTTGAAAACAGTCGGTACAAATTACCAGCCAGTCGTAAATGCATTGCCCCCCCCCCCCCCCACAAAAGATTTCGGCATTAACGCCTCTAGATTAGTCACGTAATTTCGTAAAAGAATCAAACTCTTCTACTCATTTAGAATTTCCTGTGTAATAAAGTTGAGTGTGAGTCAAGATCCAACTGAGTGCGTGCATCTACGTAAGAAAATGGATCGATCAACGTTGTTTTAATACAAACAAATTTACAAAAATCACAACTGAATCAGTTTTTGTATTCACCAGCCTATAGTTGTAACGGCGGGCTGAAACACAAACCTATCCTCATGGGCACGAATCCTAGATTGATGATGCGTTACCTTTGCCACCTAAGAAGCAACTTGGTTGAACCAAGCACACTAAAAACGGCTCATGTGATACGTCGTCGAAATCATGTCGGTAATGGCAAATCACTCGCCACCATTTCGAGAATCTCATCAGTTTTCTTTCTCCAATTCGCTGGCTTTTTGGCTATCCTCTGCCAATTTTCACCGTGGCGGGGTTCTGCCGCTACACAACGTTTCTTCACCTCCTCTTGTTGCACCTATACAAAAAACAACAAAAATATAACTTCCATATAAATAATATAAGTATTCCTCCAACACAAGCTGACTTATTCTAGCGTTATATCCAGGTTATATCTGTCCTTCTTGCGATCTATCTATCTATCCTTTTCAGGCTAAAGCTAGAAAGACGAAACAGCCTTTCCGAAAAAACTATCAACGCTGCTACCCTGGATGGCTTTAAGAGGGGCGTGGACGAGGACTGGCCAAACGCTGAATGTCGGCTGCACTGGGATTCCAGTGAGCCCATGTGACAATAAGATTTATCAACCAATCAATGCCGGCTACACTGGAGTGCCAGTGAGCCGATGTTACAACAACGATCTGACAATCAAGCCGCCAACCAGCGAGAGACTCTACAGGAGGCTAACACCACCTTATCTCGCTGGAAGTGCGATTTAAGGTAATTTAAGGAACCTGCAATCAGTCAAACCAAAGATCAGTCACATACTATACCAAAACAAACAAATTATAGCAATAGTTGCCTCTTTGCTGATACCATGGTATCTGTTACCAAGATCTAAAGTCGTTTTTGCAGTTATCGTGGTATCTGATACCACTGTCAAAAGGCGTGTTTGCAGTTATCGTAGTATCTGGCCAGTTATCGTGGTATCAGATATTCGGATACTACGGTCCGACCGTGGTAACTGGTCGTGGTATCTGAAAAGTCATCTCACTTTCATCAAATTTTGTCAGATTGGTGAGAAAGAAGTTTAGCACTTATGAATTGGAAAAGTGCAATTTCGGCAATAGGCGTTTTTGCAGAGCACCGTGTATCAGATACTACGATAACCGCAAAAAAGACTAATTGCAGATCCAGTTACCGTGGTAACAGATACCATGGTATCAGCAAAAACGCAACTAATGAAATATCTGCTGACTAAAATACTCGTCACCAACAAACAGATTCAAATATTAAAAGTCGTATAACAGTCGGCAGAAAGAACAGACTACCAAGGAGACAACGATACATACTCGAAGATGGCACCGAGACAACAAGCGCAGCAAACAATGAAATTACCCATACATTAGGCCTACTAAGCCAACTGGAAATTGCTTCAAGAAGGAAGTTGTGAGCCGGCCCACGGACGATACGTGTTTAAGGACAATATTCAATAGTACATTTGTATCCAAATCTTGGGGGAGCAGAATTTGTATTCAGTTTTTTTCCTCCTAAACCTGCCCCCCTCCCCCCGATTACCTTTACCATATGGCTTGCCAACGAGTTTTATTTCCTGCCAGATCGGCTCATGTTGTTTATATTTATGCTGACTACAAAATGTAGGCGCAATTTATTAAGCGACGGTTGACCTCATATCAAAGTTGCACCTAACAAGCTACTTGTCCCACAAATCATCCTCTCCTTCAATAAACCATTCACACCTCACATGAATTCCGCATAACCGGATTCAGTCAAGTGAAAGATTTACTACCACTAAAACGGTAATCATCACACAAAATTAACTGATGCAGGTGACTAGATCATGCGATTTATGAGTTCAAAACGCGGCCTTTGAACATACGCTTTGTGGTGAGAGCGAACTCGACTCGATTCGCGGACAACCATGTCTATCATTCAGTTGTCGGTGTCTCCGACTCTGTATTTATGCGGTTTGCGTTTCTCGATTAATTCACGGTTAATTTTCTTTCTGCACCGGTAAATACTGATGCTACTATGATTACCGTTTCATTGAATTCTGTTAAAAATAATTCAAAATTTGCATGAATAACAGCCATTCATTTTGTTCTGAAACGGAAGCGTGTGACACTATCAGAATTCTTTCAAACTGAGAATCATGAAAGGCGGCAAAACACACCCCCTAAACACAGATCACACACTAACATATCGCCAATAAACATCATACACTTGAGAATTAATCAGCGTAATAGCTCCTCGTTTGCCAAACAGGCTTGGTATAACAAGCTTTCAGAACTACGTGCGAATAACCATGACCTTGTTTCATGGATGAAGAGAAACGGAACCGATTGTTTTTATGGCACTTGAGCATACTCAAGAGGAATACTGGCAATAAGTTTTCCCCATATCCCGCTAATTCTTCTACCAATTTTACGTAGTTTCATTCCATCATTTATTTCTGGTAATTTCTTGTAAGTGTATTTATTAGTTAAGTTGTTTCTTGTGTGTCTGTGTATTTTGTAAATTTGTATTCCTTTTCTAGCTTTTAGCTATTCGGATTAAACTTGATTGATTGATTGATATAGCGATTGTAATTTCTGTCGGTCTGTCGTTCTGTCGGTCTGTCCTGGTTTTGCTAGTTTGGGCACTTCCACATACGCTAGAACGATGAAACTTGGCAGGCATATAAGGGACCCAACCAGATTAACTTGGAATCACTTACTTCCCGATCCGGCCATCGTTGGGGGAGTGGAGGAATGGGAAATCCAGAAAATAGTAACATGCATAACTTTAGAACGGGTAATCGGACTTGCATGAAACTTGACATGTGTCAAGAACAAGTGCTTCAGATGCTCAGTTTCAAATCCTGACCAGATCCGGGAGGGGGCTGGAGGGGGGCACCGGATATTTCGAAAAACGCTTCCACATTAGCTAGGACGATGAAACTTGGAAGAAGAAGTGCTTCAGATGCTCATTTTCAAATCCGGACTAGATCCGATAGCTTGGGGGGCGGGAGAGGGATGGAGGGGGCAGTGGAAATCTCGTGAAACGCTTCCACATAAGCTAGGACAATGAAATTTGGCAGGTATATCAGGAAACCGACCACAATAACTTGGAAGTAATCACTTCCCAGATCCCGCCATCGTGGGGGGAGTGGAGGTATGGGAAATCCGGAAACTAGTAACATGCATAACTTTGGAACGGGTAATCGGACACGCATGAAACTTGAAATATGTCAAGAGCCAGATCCGATAACTAGGGGGGGGGGGCTGGAGCGGGGCACCGGAAATCTTGTTCCACATAAGCTAGCACAGTAAAACTTGGCAGGCATATGAGAGAACCAACCAGATTAGCTTGGAAATAATCGCTTCCGCGATCCAGCCATCGCCGGGGGAGTGGAGGGATGGGGAATCCGGAAACTAGAAACATGCATAACTCTGGAACGGATAATTGGACATGCATGAAACTTGACAATTGTGAAGAACAAGTGTCTCAGATTTAATTTCAAATCTGGACCGAATCCGGAAACTGGGGGAGGGGGTAGAGGCGGGGACCAGAAATCTCGTGAAACGCTTAGGGTCGAGGGATCGGGATGGAACTTGAAAGGAAGAACAAGCATTAACCCTAGATACTTTGTCAACCAAACAAGACCGGATCGTGTCACAGTAGAGGGGTTGGAGGGCGTTTTCCCGGATTTCCGGTGATCACGAGTTATGGTACTTCCACATGTACTAGAACCATGACACTTGGCGGACATTAGGTACTCTCCCAGGTCGACTTGAAAATAGTTCCTTTCCCGATCCGATGATCAAGGGGTAATGGAAGGATGAGGAATCAGGAATCTAGTGACATGCATAACTCGGGAACGGGTGATGAGACGTGCATGAAACTTGTCAAGTGCCAAGAACAAGTGTCTCAGATGATCAATTTCAATTCTGGAACGTATCCGATAACTTCAGGGGGGGGGGGGTTAGGACGGGGTTCTGCGACTTAGAGGGAAGAACAAGCATAAGCCGTAGATACACTCTTGACAAAAGAGGACCGGATCGTGTCACAGTGGGGGGAGTTGGAGGGGGTTTTCCACAGTTCCGATGGTCACGAGTTAGGGTACTTCCAGATGTGCTGTCCGTGAAACTTTGCAGGCATGTTATTGACTCTATCAGATTGGCTTAAAAATAGTCCCTCCCCCAATCCGGCCATCGTTGGAGAGAAACAGTCGTCAATGAGTGGTATAACCATTTTAGATTTACTAGATCAAGCCCATTTTCTGATGAAATGAATATCGGGAGAGAGATCCAGCCTTGAAAACTGCAAACCGTATCTGACAAACATACTAACTGTTCTTACAAGTGCCACATGAGCTTTCAGCTCTTGTTTCGTATCTGTTTTCATCGTTTACTGAATCGCTTTTCGGCTAAGGCCTGAACAGGACCCATCACTGTCAGAAGTGCTGTATCATTTAACACATAGCATTTTGAACAGACAATACGATTCAAGCTGGGTCTCCTCGCCTAGAATACTAAGTAGTGTCGTCATTTCAGTAAACCTGAATGGGGGGGGGGGGGGTCGCTCCTTCTGGAGAAAGTTTAAAGTAGTTTTCGAATTTACCTTAAGTCATTGCCTTACATTTTGCCTTTAGACGGAAGATACTAAAATCTAGGATGGGGGCCATGCTCCTCCACCCCTCCCAAATGAAGCACCACAAGCTGTAACAAATTGCTAGCAGCAGTCGTATAATCCTTTGGCTCCTTACAAATGGGCCTAGCGCTCAGTCTGATTGTTTTCGGCACCCTCGGATCGTTGCACAAGTTTCACGGCAAATCATCCTTGTTACTATGCCTGTTTATTTATTATGCTACATCCACACACCCGACCGATGTTAGAAAACAACTAGTAAGTAACCTTTTATTGGACTTATACCAACCAGTTTAGCGCTTAAAGCAGATAAGTCTAAATACTTATAGTCTCTGTCTCGTTTTCCTCTCCTCATTATCAGCATCCACCACCACACAAGAGGTAGTGCAATAGATCAATAAGGTCATGAACAGAAAGAGAAAGCTTTCACTTTTAAATGGAAGGCGAGGGGTTGCCCACTCCCTGGCACTTGCTATACACCATTTCCCGACATCGACCCTGTACCGGCCATAAGCTAGGCGATCCAGCTTTAAACATGATGATTTTAATTTTAATCTTCTAAAAAGTGTCAATCAGTGCCGGCACCGGCTGACATGCGTTACAACCACACCAAAATCGAAGAGTGGGCAGCCCCTCAATGGAAGGGTAGTGCAAAATTCTCATCGTAGAGGAGGCTCACCACCTTTCTTTCTGCTGAAGGAATATATTTCAAAACATAACCTAGGAGAGTTCTAGTTAACCGTTGATGACCGTGATGACGATCGGGGGACTAATAGGAAATAAACCGCATGGGCTGAGACCTGGAAGATTCATCTCGTGAAGCGGGCTAAGGATCGGTATTTACCGTCCGGCTTTCTTCATTTACCATTATTTATTTATTTATCATTAAATCTCATATTTTTTTCGTTCCAGTCCATGGCGTTGGCTGGCTCCATTGGTTTTATGCGCGAGCACAACATCCAAAAGCCCAGAGCCATCTAGCATATCGCAGAAGAACATGCCTTGTCTTCAGTAAGCAGCCGCATGATAGAACCTCGACGTTATGAGATTTACTGTGAAGAGACTTATAATTTCCTGCATTACTATAGAAAACGCCAGGAAAACGAAAAGATTTCTGCTTAAAGTCAAAGGTGTCCAGGTAGGTATTTAAATACGTATGTACAGTAAAGGTCGCTCTTGGAACCTCTATTAAGTTTTAGACCTACTTGGTTTTCTTTTTGCACCCAAAACAGTAAACATGGAAATAATAAATTACGAAGTAAAATTCAAGTTTTTCCGCTTCCTTTCACACAAAATGAAAACATCCCTTTCTACGACTTCTTCTTTTGCTCCGGAATTTTCTTTTTCTTCTGTTCGGATGCTCTGGGTGGTCACGTAAGTACTACAAAGCATTTCTTTCGTCGCCGTGACCCGAACAGAACAGGGTACACAAGAAACTGAGCAAAAACGGCCAAGGGGCAATTTCAAATTATTTAAATTGTTGTTCGTACAATAAATATTTGCTAGGTCCAATTTTGTTTATATTGTTCGGGCCATCCAGTTCGGCGATATCCAGAACAACATGCCTCTATTGTACCCGCTTTCAAACGGGCCGATCCGAAATCGCCGATCAGAAATAAATTCGGGCCACTTTGACTCGACTCAAATTCTATTGCGTCACCTAGCGGATTTGTCCCATTCCATGTTTAGACAGGTGATCCATCATAGGATACTCTCGCGCGTTCCCCAGGGACTCCTTGTGGAGTCCTGGGCACTCCCCATGACAAATGACTCTATGTGGATTGTGTTCGAAAGTTCGCATACGTACGTCCTTGGCGGACTTATTTTAGTGATGCAAATAGTCTGTAAAGATTACGAGCCACTTTATCTTCATTCTGTTGCTTTTTTCTTTTTTTGCGATAATTTTATTATTACAAAAAAAAATAAAAAATAAAATAGACACCTTTTTCTCAAAACAAATTGTATCCCACAATTAAACTCCTTTTAGGCATCTCTAACACCTGTTTATCAAAATCCAACGACACCAGCAACTCCCAAATCATTTCCCCACCGAACCTGCAAGGGGGTCACTTCCTTATGATGGTGGTGGTTACCAGAGCATTTCCGGTCCATGGGGATTCGCGAGGATGCGGGAGGTCCGTCCCTGGAACGAACAAAAACGCAGGGACTTTCGCCGTGGCAGTCTCCGAGAAACGGGCGGGTACACTTCATCTCTTATCCGACTCCAAGGTTTACAGTGGTCGTGGTCAAGGTCTACAATGTCACGGTACTAACGACAGCTTCCATTCTTGGTGAAGAGACAGTCATTAAACTACTGTCAAACAGCAATACGAAGCAAAGAGCGTGCTCCACCCTTCTAACAATAGTAACTATTAGTTACTATTTTCGTGCCAACCTCGTCAAAAGTTACTACGCGTTCCAACCTTCTCGAAATAGTAACGAACAGTAACTATTTGCTTACCATGCTCGGGAGCGTAGTAAGCGTTGTAACTACGGACCTCAGTAACGTGATCGGCTGGATTACCCCGTGGAGTGATATTTTGGCAAAAATAGAAAAATGCGTCGCAGCCCTGACGCCAAGAAGGCAAAATTCATGACCGCGTAGTAACTATGGTAAGTAGGGTGGAACACACTCAAAAGCTCTTAACCAGGAAACTACAAGTGCTGTCACCTACCCTTTCTGCGTAGCTCCAGACAAGGCAACACAACCAGCCTGTTATAAAGGTCCGCTCTGACACTGCTCCCAGTCCTTTACACATTAATCTTACTTTAGTAAACTGCGGGGATAAGTCCTCTAGCTCGAGGGTTGGATTAAAAAACTTTCTGAGTAATTAGTCTACTTTGAAACTACTTAGACGGTAATGCAGGATCAGACCTCAAATAATGCATGAGGCTGCGTGAATTGGCAGTTTGGCTATACAAAAAATAAGCTGAAATCAAAATGCCGAATCTACTGATATCTCAGAAATAGCCTATGTCAAAAGACCATTAGAGAATACAGCTACCAAATGTTTTTGGTCCTAATAAAAAAAAAATTGTGCCGCCCACTGGTTCTTAGTAGGCCTATACCAAGCAAGTTCCCCCTATCATTTAAGGTGGAAATGCGCCTGTTGCTGGTTTTAAAACCCTATAGAATTTACTTTTGTTTACTCATCCCGAGCATCCGGAAAACAACAGACAGAGCTGGCAACTGAGGATGGACACATCATATTTAAGATAACCAAATTGATTCGTTCCGTATTTCACTAAACATATAAACTGTACTTGATTTATGTTCGTTTCGTATATTGTTTGTTAGTTTGAGTGTTTTTTTCCGATTCCCGCCCGTGTTAGCCTAGTGCTATTAGGGTTGAAATAAAATTTATTGATTGATTGATTTATTCGGCACAATTCTTCATAATTGGTGGAGTTTTGGCGTCTTTTTTAACAGTGTTGGAGTGGATGTGGCGTCGGAATAACACCAGGAAGCAAAGGCACTGCAGCTAGCACCAAGCCAGTAGAAATCTTCACCAAGGAAATTCTGTGAGTAGCAACAAAGTGCACTTACCTCCGTTCCATGGTTAAGTTCGAACTTATAGAAATACGCCCAAGCATCACCGAGGTCGGGGTCGATTTTTACTGTCTTCAAGAACCATTCACGAGCTCGGTCGATCTTTCGCTCGGTCCAAACGAGCCTTGAAGTAAAGGAGATACTGTCAGTGCCTGATACAATCATACAAATGCTGTCAATATCGAGCTGACACTGGGCTTAAGCACATAAGGACGATAATTTCAATTTTATTTACTTTCCTAAGAGTCTGAACATCCACAAACTCATTCCGAGACCCAGACAATCGTAATAGTTGCGTTTTTGCAGACACCATGGTATCTGATACCACGGTCTAAATTCGCTTTTGCAGTTATCGTGGTATCTGATCACACGGTCTAAAGGAGCTTTTGCAGTTATCGTGGTATCTGAGATTCAGATACCATTGTACGGTCCGACCGTGGTAACTGATCGTGGTATCTGGAAAAGTCATCTCACTTTCATCGATTTTTGTCAAATTGCTCGGAAAGAAGTTTGGCACTTAGTGATGTGACTGAATATCAGTTTTTCTTTTGGAACGACTTCGAAAAGCGCAATTTCGGCGATTGTCGTTTTTGCAGAGCAACCGTATATCAGATACCACGGTAACTGCAAAAACGACTACTTGCAGATCTACTTAACGTGGTAGCATGACCAAGGTATCTGCAAAAACGCAACTAATGCACTTTAATAATCGTGAGCAATAAATCCTCCTACGCTCCATTCGCATCTCAGCAAATTCTGGTAGCGTGGCTTCGTGCGGTTTGTCACACAACTGAAAAGAGCCCGACAAGCACGTAAGGGAAACTAGAGGAAAAGATATTCCTAGCTGGGGCTAGGATACTAAAAAATATTAGCAGGAAAACGGCTATGGTTACCGCTGCTTTAAGACTGCGTACATGAAAGAAACCGTTAAGTTATCTATCGAAAATCTAAGACATAATAAGAGTTGCCTTTTTGCTGATACCATGGTATCTGTTACCTCGGTAACTGGATCTGCAATTAGTCGTTTTTGCAGTTATCGTGGTATCTGATACACGGTGCTCTAAAAAACGACTATTGCCGAGATTGCACTTTTCGAAGTCATCTCAAAAGAAAAACAGATATCCAGTCACATTACTAAGTGCTAAACTTCTTTCTCACCAATCTGATAAAACTTGATGAAAGTGAGATGACTTTTCAGATACCACGACCAGTTACCACGGTCGGACCCTACTATCTGAATATCTGATACAACGATAACTGGCCAGATACCACGATAACTGCAAAAACGCCTTTAGACCGTGGTATCAGATACCATGGTATCTGCGAAAACGCAACTATTGTACGGTCCGACCGTGGTAACTAGGCATGGGCACTGCTCTGTTTTTTCATTCAAATGTTTTTCACGGTAACTCAACCTGCAATTAGTCGGTTTTTGCAGTTACCGTGGTATCTGATACACGGCTGCTCTGCAACAACGACTATTGCCGAAATTGCAGTTTTCAAAGTCATCCCCAAAGAAAACTGACATCCAGTTACGTTACTACTAAGTGCTAAACTTCTTTCTAACCAATTTGACAAAATTAGATGAAAGTGAGATGACTTTTCAGATACCACGGTGAGTTACAACGGTCTGATCGTGTAGACCGTGGTATCTGAATATCAGATACCACGATAACTGCAAAAACGACTTTAGACCGTGGTACCAGATACCAAGGTAACTGCGAAAACGAATGTAGACCGTGGTATCTGCAAAAACACAACTATTCATTTTCCCTTGGTCAGCGTTTGTCTGCCTTTCGCTGTAGATCGGTCGAAACACAGACACAGTGAACTGAATCGTTTGCTTAGCCAACTTCCCTGTCTCCACTCACCTCCAGAAAAGGGAGACATATGCAACGGTCAATTAAACGAAAATAGCCTTCTAGTTTCGTATATACGGTTCTCGCTTGCGTGTTCGACCTCCTAAACGTTGGAAAGACAATAGTAAAAAAGCGCCCTGTTTGTTTACCTGAACTTTGTTTTTTCCATTGTATTTCTTTGTAGATTTAGTTGGCTAATTTATCTGGCCAGCTGTTTATTAGTATGTAAGTGTGTGTGAGTTTGATTGACATGTTGTGTTCCTTTTTACACACTACTCTTCAGTTTTGAAGGATTCAAATAAATAATAATAATATATTTATTTATTTATTTCCCTCAGAATTGATGAGTACAAAATAATGTATAAAACAGAACTATGCCTAAACCCATCTGGTCCATTCATTAACACATAAATACTATACAAAATACACACGATTTATATTGTTTACTTTTAATTCATATGTTGTAAATCACTTAAGTATTTTCGGTCTCACTATGTAAATCTAAGTTTAAGAAGGCGAAGCCAGGAACGACATCGTGGCCCCAACTTAGGTTTTCGCGAAATAACGCCTCTGTCTCGATCCTTCCTATCTTACTGAATTGGTGCCGACTTTGTACTTCTTCCAAGTAACCATGCCCAGTCCTTTCATGAGTTGCGCTTTTGCAGATATTTTATACCACGGTCTAAAGTCGTTTTCGCAGTTACCGTGGTATCTGATACCACGGTCAGAAGGGTTTTTGCAGTTATTGTGGTATCTGACCAATTATCGTGGTATCTTATATTCAGATACCACGGTCCGACCGTTGTAACTAATCGTGGTATCTGAAAAGTCATCTCACTTTCATCAAACTTTGTCAAATTGTTAGGAAAGAACTTTTGGCATTTAGTGATGTAAATGAATGTCAGTTTTTCTTTTGGGATGACCTTCGAAACTGCGATTTCGGCAATAGTCCGTTTTGCAGAGCAGCCGTGTATCAGATATCACGGTAACTGCAAAAACGATTAATTGCAGATCCAGTTACCGTGGAATCAGGTACCATGGTATCTGCAAAAACGCAACTATGGTCTTACTTCAACTGAGTAACTTATCCCATAGCCAATATTACTCTAAAACTGGAAGTACGAAAGTAACCAGCGTACAATCTGAAAACACAAAACAATCTAAACAAGACCAAAGGTGTCGATGGGATCCCAAAAATCTAATATTTGATTCAGACAATCGAGTCTTGTCTTCGCCAGATCCAGTCTTGGACAGGCTAATCATCAGAGAAAACCAAGTTCAGATATACCTCTATAAGCCATATCTATTTTGACGATACTGACCGAGACTTCCTGTCGATTTCCGAGCGAACTACTAGTCCAGCAAAACAAAAAAATACAGAAACAAAACCAGCGTATCTCCTTATCCCTATAAACAACATCTAATCAACTTTGAATAAAAGTTTGACTGAAAAAAAAATCCGGTTACAACCGGATTCCGGAATAATTATATGTCCGGGTAAAAAACCATTGTCATATACCGACTCAGCCTCTCTTCTTACCCCTTAATCTGTCATCTAATCGAACTTATGCTTTTAACAAATTTTCCGGTTTTGGCCGGATTCTGGGCGAACTAGTTCTCCAGCGAGAAAATGATTTTAACCATCGTGTTCGGCATGTCTTTTTACCCATAAATCAAACATTTAATCAACTTCAAATTAAACTTCTACTTTTAACCAACTTTCCGGTTTTCGCCGGATTCCGGGCGAACTACATGTCCGGGTAGAAAATTGTTTTCACATAAGTGTTCAGCATGTCTTCTTGCCCTAAACCGAACATCTAATCAACTCGAAATAAAACTTATAATTTTAACAAACTTTCCGGTTTCGGCCGGATTTCGGGCGAACTACTTGTCCGTCGAGAAAATGGTTTTCACCATCGTCTTTAGCATGCCTTCCTACCCCTAAATCGAACATCTAATCAACTCGAAATAAAACTTATAATTTTAACAAACTTTCCGGTTTCGGCCGGATTTCGGGCGAACTACTCGTCCGATGACAAAAGGGTTTTCACCATCGTGCTCAGCATGTCTTCTTACCCCATAATCGACTATCACATTAGCTGTTTCAAAATATTTTGTTTGCCCCTTAATTTAAACCCCTCCCCCACCCCTAAATGTAGGGCTACAAAGCCCATCTACGAACTCGACTGGTCCAACGACCCAACGAATCCTCACACCAAGTTTCATCAAAATATCTCATTCCCTTCGAGAGTTATCGTGCTTACAGACGGACGGACAGACGGACGGACGGACAACTTTTGCGATGTCATAGGTATCCCTCCACTTACGTTTTGGGATCCCAAAAACAGTCTATGCTTACTTTGAAACAGCAAGTAAGACGTGCGGGTCGTGTTCGCATTTCTTAATGGCGTCCACACTGGCCGTTTTCCTCTGCGGACGGGGGGCCATGAATATGTTTTCAGCCCAAAGGGTTCCAGCACTCGGGCATTCTTGCAGGGCTAGAAAAACAAAGCAGCTTATGGAACCGTCATAGTTGTAGTGGCAGCGCTTGTATTTGAACAAAGTCAGCTTGGGCTCAATGAATACTTAGTTGTAGTAGCTTTTTTAAAATGGCGCTAAACTGGCTAAGACCGTTTTACCCTTCTATGTCGGCGCTACGAGTTGGATCAATAAACATATCTATCTATCTATCTATCTATATTAGTAACTATTAGTTACTATTTTCGTTCCAACCTCGTGAAAAGTTACTATGCTGACCGTTCCAACCTTCTCGAAATAGTAACGAAGTAACTATTTGCTTACCATGCTCGGGAGCGTGATAAGCGTGGGAACTACGCATCTCTGTAACGCGATTGGTCGGATCAGCCCGTGGCATGATATTTTACTCGAAAATAGAAAAATCGTTCCAGCCTTGACGGCAAAAAGACAGAATTCATGACGTCATGCGTAGTAACTCCAGTAAGTAGGGTGGAACACGCTCTAAGTCAGCTGAGATTTATTCCAGCGATAGTTCAGCCCTTCCTGGCAAGGGTCGTCTTAAGGTGTTATTGGAGACCTACACTGTCAGAACTTTCATAAGAGATAACACGAGGATGCGCGGTTTCAACAGTTAACCCAACGAAAATGTTTCAAGATTTCGTTATAGATGGAGTTGTAAGGTTTAATAGCATACAGTAGTAACCATTCAAACTGTATGCTACTATTAACAAGTCTGGATGCTACTGGATAATACTGCTCAAGATTGGCCCAGTCGGAGGCACATTAAATGATAGTATCCTGTACTATTACATATCAATATATGCAACTTTTTATCATCAACTATCATAAAACTACACAGGCTACACATTTTTCATCGACCTACGATTTTAGCTGTTATGTTTTTAAACGTTACGAAATAAAACATTATGCAGGCAAGAAGAGCCGAAACACCACCGAAAAAATATTTGCTGACTTTTTTGTTTGTCATCTGGTTATCGGAAAAGTCCGCAGATACTTCTTCGGCAGTTTTTGGCTCTTCCTAGTAATGCTTATTATGCATAACGTTTGGAAAATCATAACAGATGGCATGCTAAGTATTTTCTGCTGCGCATCCTTGTGTTATCTGTTATGAAACTTCTGACAGCATAGGCTTCCAATAAAACCTTCAACTGGTATAAACAGGGGCGTCAGGACTGGAGGGGAGGGGAGGACGCCCCCCCCCATGTTGTAGGCCAGTCGGTAAATAACCGAGCGCCGCGATTTTTCGTCAAAACAGTTGATTTTTTTTATGGAAACAGTCCGTTTTTCTGAAAATCAGTCTATTTTTGGTCAAAACAGTAGTTTTTTCGGAAAGAAGTAGTTTTCCCAGCCAAAGAAGTAGTTTTCCCAGCCAGTCGGTAAATGCCTTGTCCAGGGGCATCACGACTAGGGGGGGGGGGGGACGCCCCCCCCAATGCTGTCGGCCAGTCGGTAAAAAATGACCCGAGTCGGCGCGAAGCGCTTCGAATTTTCCTCAAAACAGTTGATTTTTTTTCATGAAAACAGTCGGTTTTTACTGAAAACTGGTCGAATTTTCGTCAAAATAGTCGGTTTTTTTGAAAATCAGTCGATTTTTTTCGAAACTGTCATTTTTTGCTGTTGAAAACTGTCGTTTTTCTGCAGAAACAGTCGATAAAAATTACAAGCCAGTCGGTAAATGCCTCGCCCCCCCCCAAATTTTTTTTTTTTTTTGCTATAGTAACGCCTCTGGCCTTGACCCCAGAAAAAAAAAAAAACATTTTGGCTAGTAACACCTCTGGGCATAAATACTAAAGAAAGCGAAAATTATTTTTCTGTTTCAACAGCTGTAGTTTCATAGTAACACAGCTTAGTTTCGAAATAGTGATTTAGTGGAAACAGTTTATTCTACATAAAAAGGTTCTCACAATCCGCTATGAAATAACTGACAGTGCTCCGGCCAGAGTGTTCCGGAATCAGGCCAGAAAATAGCCTAAGAGGGTAAAATTTGCATGACGCGATTAACCTCTCCACCCTTTTTTTAGGACATCTTGGCAGGATGAAACACCTTTTCTTCGATTTTCTCTGAATTTCTTTTAAAGGACACCTGAATGAAGAGTACCAAGTATCATCCCTACCTGTATGACTTTCGTTAACATTGCCTGCAGAAAACCCAATCCAAATACGAAATAGTGTTCCATGCTATGATTTTTGCTCCGTTTTGCATCTGTCCTTATTCAGTACCGAACAATTTTAGAAATGAACAAATATCTCCAATCAACCCTTCTTCTGGAATATTTTTTAACCAGGGTTTTTGTCAATCGACCTTGTGTCCCCGGCTTGACCCTATTTATTTTGATTTTATACAGAAGTGTAAATTAAACCTTGAACCTTGAAGTTAAGCCCAAACGTATATCTAGAAGAAGTTCCAATACGATCCGGCCAGCGCTGTACAAGATTTGAATGAATTGCGCTTTTTGTCTTGGAGTCTGCATGTGCAAACCTCGAGAAACAAATATCCCTATTTTGAAAACGTCACGCTCAAGAGAAGAATGCTCTCCATGGCCATGCCTGTAAATGCATTCTCCATGGTGTGTTCAAGTATGGTATCATTGTTCAGGTGTCCTTTAATAAAAATTTTTTAGAAAAACGAGATTTTGGGTTTTTTTCTGTGTCAACTAGTTACCCCTTTAAGATGATGTGCGAGGGCTCAATATGACTTTTAGTCACATGTCGTTTTATTGTTTGTTGGTTCCGCATCGTTTTTCCTGGTGTTATTGTGGTAGATTTTACGATTTAGTTTTGATTTTCGCTGAGGACGGTTTGCCGAATGTGCAGTCCAAATATCCGAAATTTTATTTATCCCTTGCACATCATGTTAGAGGGGTACCAAGATTTACATACCATACCAAGGGTACCTATTTTGTTTGCAATGAATGGTCAGCTTGGCTTCAAACCTTAAATTCTTTTAATCCAATACCAAAATAAAGGAAACAAGACCTTTGACAAACCTTTGGACATCAATTTCGTAGCCATGTCCTTATTTCCGGCACGGTTTTCTACCCTGATGGCTTCAAGCCAGAGATCAGCTGCCAGAGGGTTCTTCAGTCTACCCTTCTCCAAAACAGATCGGGCCTTGATTAGATGACCAAGACCCTCTTCAAGGCGAGATAGGAGGAGCCAAAGTGGGACTGAGTTCGGATTCTTCTTGGTCTAAAATGAGTTAAGCGAAAACAGATTATACTACTTATACTTTCCTTTTGCTATGCTGTTACAATTTTCAGTACTGAAACACAAGTTTGACAGTGCAAGGCGGATACGTCAGCTTAATTTTATTAGAGTGTTTTTCGGCCAATAGGACCCCCGCCAAGAACTGTGATGACATGTCCAGCACTATTTTTGTTTGTAAAAGATATCTATGGATAAACGAACCGAACTGTATCTGTAATCGTAATTGCAAATATAGCTCTAATAACTGTCAAATATAATTCGCGGTCAGCTTCGGCTGAAGGAATATTTAGATCTATTTCGAGTTTTAACAAATTTTCCAGTTTCGGCCGGACTCCGAGCGATCTATACGTCCGGTGAGAAGATGATTGTCATATATGTATTCAGGATGTCTTCTTACCCACTAATCGAACATCCTATCAAATACAAATACAAGTTTTCCTTTAAAGGACGCCTGAATGAACAGTAGGCTACCAAGTATCATCCCTATCTGTATGACGTCCGTTAACATTGCCTGCAGAAAACCCAAAAACCCAATCCAAATACGAAATACCGTTTCCAAGCTATGATTTTTGCTCCATTTTGCATCTGTCCTTATTTCAGTACCGAGCAATTTTAGAAATAAACAAATGTCTCCAATCAACCCTTCTTCTGGAATATTTTTTAACCAGATAAGCCCAAACGTATATCTAGAAGAAATTCCAATACGGTCCGGCCAGCGCTGTACAAGATTTGAATGAATTGCGCTTTTTGTCTTGGGGTCTGCATGTGCAAACCTCCGGAAACAATCATCCCTATTTTGAAAACGTCACGCTCAGGAGAAGAATGCTCTCCGTATCCATGTCTGTAAATGGATTCTCCATGGTGTTTTCAAGTATGGTTTCATTGTTCAGGTGTCCTTTAAACAAAATTTCCGGTTTTGGCCAGAGTTTGGCCAAACGGCGAGAAAATAATTTTCAAATTCGGACTCAGCATGCTTCCTTAAACTCCTAAATCGAACCTTTATTCAACTTCAGATTAAACTTTTACTTTTACAAATTTTCCGAGTTTTTGCCTGATTCCCGGTGAACTATTTGTCCGGCAAGAAATGTTTTGTCATATTTGGATTCAGCATGTCTCCTTACTCATAAGAACTATTAGAGCTGCATATTAGAACTACCTAAGAACTAAAAGAACTATTTTTTTCCTTAATTTCAAACCCCTCCACCACCCCTAAATGCAGGGCTAGACAACCCATCTCCAAACTTGTTCTACTTTGACCCAAACAGTCTTCACGCTAAGTTTGACCAAAATATCTCAACACCTTCGAGAGTTATCGTGCTAACAGACGGACAGACGGACACCTTTTACGAAGTCGTAGGTATCCCTCCACTTACGTTTTGGGAGCCAAAAAAAAACTGATATCCAGTTACATCACTTTGTTCCAAGCTTCTTCTCACCAATTTGACAACATCCTAGTCTCTATTGTCATATTGGTAAGTTTGATCAAAATATCTAAACCCCTTCGAGAGTTATCGTGCTAACAGACGGACAGACGGACACCTTTTACGAAGTCGTAGGTATCCCTCCACTTACGTTTTGGGATCCCAAAAAAACTGATATCCAGTTACATCACTTTGTTCCAAGCTTCTTCTCACCAATTTGACAACATCCTAGTCTCTATTGTCATATTGGTAAGTTTGATCAAAATATCTAAACCCCTTCGAGAGTTATCGTGCTAACAGACGGACACCTTTTACGAAGTCGTAGGTATCCTCCACTTTTTAAGGGATCCCAAAAAAACTGATATCCAGTTATATTCCAAGCTTCTTCTCACCAATTTGACAAAATCCTAGTCTCTATTGTTGGTAATGACGAAAGTGATATGACTTTTTCAGATACCACGATCAGTTACGATGGTCAGACCGTGGTATCTTAACATCAGATATCACGATGACTGCCCAGATATCACGATAAGTGCAAAAACTTATTAGTAACTTGTTAGTATGGCCCAGGTTGGCGGTTTTATTAGATTAAATAAATAAATAAAAACACCTTTTGACCGTGGTATCAGATAACCATGGTAACTGCGAGAACGACTTTAGACGGTTGTATCAGATACCATGGTATCTGCAAAAACGCAACTATTGTGTATTAATTCCTTCAACTTGCCCAAATGGTGAGACAAATTCGACTACCGGGCAATAAAAACAAAAATTAACCTCCTCGTGGTGAAAAAAGAACACAAAAATATAAATTTGCATTGAAACAATGAAAAGAAAGGACAGCAATCTTTAATGGGTGGAGTAAGTGGAGTGAGGGTAGATAAAAATTGATAACACAAGGATGCGCAGTTTCAACAGATAACACTTGTGATGTAATTTCTTGTGATACTGCAAACATTCTGCAAACAAACATTGCCAGGGAGAGCCGAAAAACCACCGAAAAAGCATCTGCAGAATTTTCAGATACCATGAGAACAAACAAATAAGTCAGGAGATTTTTTTCTCCGCCGGTGTTTCGACTGTTCTTGTATGCATAACCTTTCAATGCGTAACGTCTGAAAACTTAACAGCTAACCTCTATGATTGTTATCTGTAAAAACTGCGCATCCTTGAGTTATCTATTATGAAACTCAACTCTGCAACAACCTAGCTGAGAAATATAATTCTTACGTCATGAACAGTCCCGTGTTTGCCGACCTATTTACATAACAGTCCGAATTATAGATAAACTAAGTAAGAAAATAATTTTTTATTATATTATATTTGTTGATAACAGATGACCTTACACAAGAGACTTGTACAGTGACCAATAAACCAGAAACTGTTTTTTCGAATATAATTTAGAAGTCTAGGACTCCATTAATTTCCGTGACATGGGGATGTGAACTAGTTGCATGCATCTGCCTTCGGGCGGGATCACTGTTCCTAGGCCGGCTTCTACCAGCTTGACGAGGACCCTTGCCAAGAAGGGCCGAAATATCGCTGATGAAGAATCATAGCTGACGTCTCCGTTGTAAACATTGTCTTCATCAGCGATATTTCGGCCCTTCTTGGCAAGGGTCCTCATCAAGCTGATGAAGAATCATAGCTGACGTATAAGTTGTAAACATTGTTTGAATAAATGTTTCAAAGTCAGCTTGTGCTCAAAGAATATTTAACTATATTTCGGCCCTTCTCGGCAAGGGTCCTCTTCAGGCTCAAGCTGGAATAAAGCTCAGTTTTGACAAGTTCATTTTCGAGCTTGAGCCTGAAGAGGATCCTCGCCAAGAAAGGCCTAATAAACATAGCTCTAATAAAGTGCAGCTGACGTATCCATTTTGCTCTATCAAATATATCTGTTCCCTGTCGGAAGATTGATAAATTAGGACTATGTATTTTGATGGGTTTTTTTTTTCTTTCCTCTCACATACTTTACTATCACTTACTAAGTGTTCATTCATGTCTTGTATTTAGCCTACTGTACATCTTTGTTTTGACATGTAGCCTAATACGATCATGATGTTCCTCTGAGTCATAGTCGAGCTGTTATGGAAACAAATGAGATATTCTTATATTTATATTATTAATACTACGGTATTTCCTTGTCTGCTCTCCTATCTATATAACAGATGACATTTTTTCATGGGCTCTCCTCACATGCCTTGCCTATAACAAATACTTTTTTTTTAATTGGCCAACCTTTCATCACCGAAACACGATCAAGCCCCTTTCATCATCAAACCCCATTCATCCTCAAGCCCCTAGATGACCCACCAACTAAAATGGTAAGCAAATACATAAAACCAGCTGCACAAACATCGAACTACTGCAATTTTTAGGCTGGCAGCAGTTGCTCTCTGTTTTGTTCGCGGGCGAGCAGTCACGCTTAGATTAATTTCATTTATTCAAACAATGTTTACACGGATACGTCAGCTCTGATTTTTCATCAGCGATATTTCGGCCCTTCTTGGCAAGGGTCCTCGTCAGGCTGTCAATCTTCTTGTTCAACTTCGGGGAAGGAAACAAACCTGTAACAGGTTTACAGGTTTGTTTCCTTCCCCGAAGTTGAACAAGAAGATTGACAGCCTGACGAGGACCCTTGCCAAGAAGGGCCGAAATATCGCTGATGAAAAATCAGAGCTGACGTATCCGTGTAAACATTGTTTGAATAAATGTTTCAAAGTCAGCTTGGGCTCAAAGAATATTTATTAATTTCATACTGTTTCTTATCTTTCTCTCAAAGTTTAACCGAAAAGAGAGGTGACAGGACAAAATAGTTACCCATCACTTGTTCACTTAAGTAGGCTTGAAGACCCGATGATAGTGCGTTACTTCGTTGCTCCACTATTCACTATAGTGGACTTTCTCTGTCGGATTGTGGTACCTGTATGCGCTTGTACCTGTGGTGCCTGATTGACCAAAATGGTTTACGAAAAATAAAAATAAATAGCAAATGAGATCGACTATAAGGGGACAGTGAAGACAAATGCTTGGCATTTGTCCGTCTATGTTTGAGCCACAGTTTTTACCAACTTCACCACTTTGACTGAGATTCAAATTTTCCGCATCATAGTAGAACTTCGCGTTGTGAGGAGCGTCACTAACTAGCTCATATAGTAAAAAAAAAAATAATCGCTCAACACAATCCAAATAATTCGGTTAAAAGCACAAAAATAAGTTGGCTTTTCAGTTAAACTTTAACAACCACAACCAAAAACAGAGGATTGTGGTTTTGTAAGAATATGATGTCCGCCTCACCCCTTGATTGTACGTTTCTTTCGCTGCTGGCAAGTCGTTGAGCTGCTCCTCTATTTGACCTTTGATCATCCACAACTTCGGGAATGTCGGATATTCCCTAATACCTTCCTCGAGCATTTTTAGCGCAGTTGAAAGCTCGCCAAGGGACCATTCTAGCTTGGCTGACTTCATTACCACCCTGAAAAATTAAACAACATCAACGACAGTAAATAAAAAAAATGATTAACTAAATACCCGTTTTTATTAACAGTACACCACAAGGAAATAAGGAAAGACGAAAAAGAACAAAGCAAAACAGATTAAAACTTGGCTGATGGGCTTAATGTCTCCTAACATCCTGCAAAAATCAGTACATTTACTTCCAAACTCGAAGTCAAGAAATTTCGAAAAGAGATGCATGATTAGTTGACGTCGAACGCAAAGCGCGTCCGTGCTAATACTCTTGATGACTATCTCTCCCAGAGATGGGCAAATCCGATCATGAAAGGATTCGAATCCGAATCCAGGGCTAGGTACGAATCCGATTCCGAATCCACCATTTCATGCTGAGGATTCGAATCCGACCTTAGCAAAAATCAAATCATGTACATAGGTTATGGTTTAAAAGTCATAGGTGACCAAAGGCACTGACATCTAAGGTATCAGATAACATAGATTACTGAGGATGTGTCACGAAGCGTCCATCTCCTCACGCCCTGACAGCGAGAGGTGGAGTTGGAGATGGAGACCAAAAAGTTGGATTGCCTCGGCAAACTGTGAGCAAACCGGAAGCTAGAAGGATGAAGTCTAGGAATTTGAGCGGATTCGTAAAATTGAGGGTTTGGAATCTGAGTCCGAATCCAGCCTGACAGGCAGAAGATTCGAATCCGGCCAAAGGCCTCTCCGGATAGCTTAGCGGAAGAAAGGCAGAAGTGGTGTCAAAGCTGCGCCGAAAGACCACGGTGATTGACTGACACAGGATTTGAGTCATACGGACACGCTTACTCCTTCTTCTTGAGGATTAATGGCGTGTTTTAGACTTTGTCATATAGAGGATTAATCTCTTCTCTCTCCTCTGTTTGAGGCGCAACATGATGCATGAAAGCTATTCTCTGACGCAAATACGAGGACAAAGGAGTCAAATCGTCGAACTGCCCATCCGGCTGTCCATGCTGGTTTACCCCAATCCGAATCCATGATGTTTTTTTTTTATACCTAAGTATCCACCTAGGGTGAGGAAAACAAGGCAATCAGTTAAACCGACGCAATTTCCGATCAACATTCCAAGTGCACCATCAACCGCTAACTATTATGAAGCCTACAGTAGAGGTATACTTATGTGAAGGTCTGCTAACAGTGAACGATCGCCGAGGAAAAAACTAAAACCCAAACCAGGCATTTTTTTTACTATAAATACTTGTTATAACCATTCCAGCTTTTGTCACTTTTTGAACGTTTTGCTAATTCATGGCTGACACACGGCTACTGAAACCTGGTTTTCTTTTCATAGCTTGAAAAGTTTGCCACGAGGAACGCAACCTCAACGGAGAAGATGGCAGCCCAAGCCTGCAGATGCCTCCAAAAGAAGAAGCTTTTTGGTTATGGAATTTA
This sequence comes from Branchinecta lynchi, assembly GCA_023053575.1. Lineage (NCBI taxonomy): Eukaryota > Metazoa > Arthropoda > Branchiopoda > Anostraca > Branchinectidae > Branchinecta > Branchinecta lynchi. The sequence continues at coordinate 5,374,874 of JAKZAP010000001.1, forward strand.
TTCAAAACAAAGAAACTTAATTGGATTTCTACTTCAAGTCTGTACCAGGATAACCCTGAAATAGTTGGCTGTTAGCTGATATCATCTACTCCATTTGGCTTTTTGACATGCAAGTAACAAAGCCAACAGTCTCACAAAAAATGTAAGTAAGCTGTCGTCGGAACTTCTAAAAAATGGCCTTGAAGTTAACCTGTCAAAATGTGAGTACTGAATTACTGAATTACGGAAAACAGATTGCTCCTATTTCGGATATATAAATGTAGTTTATGTTGGATTATTTACAATAATTATGAATGAAAAAATATATTTTTCGATATCGATATTTACGTTTCGATATTCGATATCGATAATTGGTCCGATATATCGATATATCGTTATCGAATATCGCCCAACACTACTCTCTACGGTGGCTCGGCATAACGTTCAAATCTTCATTGTCAAAATATTGCTCTTCAGTTGTTCAAGAAGTTTATAAATCAATCCGTAGCGCCTATGGGCGAATCGTCCCGAACCGGGGGCGCTATAATCGTAAAGCATTGGGAAATTTGTACAGCACCTTCTGCACCTTCTTTTAGTTAAAATGGCGGGTCATAAATAAATTACTTACTTACTTAGTCTAAAAGTGTTCAAATGAGCATACCTCTACTGTACTAGTCTACATTTTGGTTCTTTCCGGAGCCATCGTGAATCAAAGACATACTACGTATTTACTATGTCCCCCAGGACCCCCAAAATAACTAGATGAACTTGCAAAGCATGGCACAAATCGACTGCTGAATTCCTCTCAGATCCTCGGAGTCACGACAGGAGGAGATGCGGAATCAAGGCCCATCGGGGGACAGCAGTTTCTCTTTCCACAAACATCTTTTGTAAACGAACCCCGTTACCTCAGGCCCAAGGACTTGGTCGTCCAGAGCCTCGTTTTTGTTGTATGCTGCAGGTCCACTTCTCGGCCGATTCCGGGCTGATTCTTTCTACATCCGTTTGTGCACTGCAGCGCTTCCGAGGAAGACGGCAGCGCTTCTCAAGAATCACGGACTTGCTCACCGACCAAGTCCGTGCTTCCCTGCAAGATGCTGCAGCGCTGCCGCTTCAACCAAGAAGAAAGTGAATCCAAAAACGCATACTGTGCAAAAGCAAAGAAGTGCTGCAGCAGCGATGCGGCAGCGCTATTGCAACAAAGACGAGGCTCAGGGGCTTCTTACCGCCTAAGATACAAAAAACTTGCGTAATACGACACCACATAATGTCCTTTCGTTTTCCACCCCCCTGTTTCATGGGGCCGTAAACTGAGAAGGTGGATTACCCTAGTCGCAATAAACCACTTTGCGACAACAGACAAAAGCACGCAAATGTAAGAAAATAGGGTGGTCGGAAAGCGCAAACAGGAGGTCTTGCCATATAGCAAGACCTGTATCTGTTATTCGGGAAAGGCGAGAGCGCTTTAAGCGCAGCCTTAATCTAGCTTAGCAGGTGCTTTACTCAGTGTAAACTCTGTCAGTGTGCACTGTAAAAAGTTTCTCCGAATAAGGATGCAGTATTTGCTACTGGGATTAATCTTATCTTTATTGGGATAAGATTAATCCGAATTAGGGTTAATCTTATCTCAATAAAGATAAGATTAATCCCAGTAGCAAATACTGCAAGATTTTTTTTTACAGTGTGTGTGGTTTTCTTTTTAAGTTTCTTGTGTTCTTTCCAATATTTCTGTTGATAGTAATGTTCTTTTCCTTAATTTCTTTCTTGTTCTTTTTCTTCTTCTTCATTTAATTACTCCGTCTTTTTGTACATTTGTGCATTATGATGGGCAATTAATCTATTATTATTATTATAGTCATAGAGCCCACGCTACTCTCTTTGGGCAGTGGTGGCAAGGATCTGGTGTAACCCTGCAGGCCATCCTCTCTTACCTCGGTGTGGGGGCAGACGACCTGGCTTTGGCTAAGAGTCTTTTGGCCCTTTCATATTCCGAATTTTCGTATTCGAGCTTCACAGCTGCAAGCCAAATTTCCTCGGAATTAGGGTTGGCTTGGAAAGCTAAAGACAGGATATTTCGGGCAGCAGGAACGTCGCCCTAGAAAAGAGAAAACAGTTCATGGAGAAACTAACAAACTATTGCCGATGAATCAATGTCTGAAGAGAAAGACTCAGGCGGTGCTCTTGAAGTTTAACCAAAAAGGGCTTAGACAGGACAATCTACACAGTAAACGAATAAGGATGCAGTATTTGCTACTGGGATTAATCTTATCTCTATTGGGACAAGGTTAATCCGAATTAGGGATGCAGTATTTACTACTGGGATTAATCTTATCTCTATTGGGACAATGTTAATCCGAATTAGGGATAATCTTATCTCAATAAAGACAAGATTAATCCCAGTAGCAAATACTGCAAGATTTTTTTTTACAGTGTAGTACAACATCACCTGTTCGCTTAAAGACGCTTGAAGACCCGATGGAAAATGCGCTACTTTGTTGCTCCGCTGTTCACGAATAATCGATTTTCATATGGAATTTCCCTATCAGATTCCTGGTACCTCTATGCGCTTGTACCTGTGACCATGACGATTTACCATGGAAATTTACCATGACGATTATGTGACCATGACGATTTAAGAAAAATATGTGTTCACGCAGTGAGCTACCTTCCTCGAGATGATCACTGGCCACTGAAATGCCGCGTTGGTATTCAGATTAAAATTTCAGACGTAATAGTAGAATTTTGCTTGTGAGGGCAGCCGTAGATATTCTGATCGTCACATTGTAGCAAATAGTGAAAAATAAAAAAAAATTCCTTAACACAATTCAAATAATGCAGTGATTTCAGTTAAATGGTACAAAAAATAAGTTGGCTTTTAAGTAAGGTAAGTAAGGTAAGGTACAATTTTAATGGCAAAAATAAATAAACCTGGTGTTTCTTAAATGCATCAAAAACGACGCTTCCCTAATTCTGATGGGATTGTAAAAATTATTGATACAATTATAGCCTAAGCCATTGTAAAGAAAAAACAAACGAACAACTATCACACATCAACACTAAAATTTAAGGACAACACGAGAATTTACGACAACAGACATATGACTAAAGAAAAAATGAAAAATAAAAAAGGTTTGCGACATGGGTCTGATCTTCCTCCGAGCACAAACAAAAATGAATCGATTAAATCAGACAGAAGAAATATAATTGCTAGATAACATAAATCTTTTTAGAGCTCTTTTAAATACTTTTCTATCTTCGGACACCCTAACAGTTTCAGGCAATGAATTCCATACCTTTACACCTGTATGACGAATAGAAAAGCTAGACCTTGTAGAAGGATAACAAATGGTTAAAGCTTTAACGTGCAATTAGATTCAATAACGTGACGATACTGACCAGTTAAAGTTTAACCGAAAAGGGCTGGGATAGGACAACCAAGTTACCTATCACTTCGCCACTTAAAGAGGCTTGAAGACCCGATACAAATTCGTTACTTCGTTGCTCCGGTATTCACGAATAATCGATTTTACAACAGCGGAATTTCCCTGTCAGATTTGTGGTACCTCTATGCGCTTATTCCTGTCTTGTATGCTTGACGGAAACGATTTACGAAAAATAAGTGTTCGCGCAGTGAGCTACCTTGAGCGAGCTGATCACTGGACACTTTATAAGCCGCGTTTGCATTGAGATTCAAATTTTCCTCATCATTGTAGAATTTTGCGTTGTGAGGACGTCCGTAGACATTCGGAACGTCATATTGGAGCAAATAGTGAAAAAGGAAAAAATCCCTTAGCACAATCAAAATAATGCTGTGTTTAGTTAAATAATACAAAAATAAGTTGTCTTTTCAGTTAAGTTTTAATTACTATTCAATAGAAGCTAAGCAATGCTATGCGTTCGTAATACGCCATTCAACATCCCGAAGAGAACAAACAAGACGAATAAATATATAAAATAAATAAAAATATACATAAAGATAAATAAGCTTCAGCTTAAAAGAAAACGTAGCGTGCATGACAGACAATGCTGGATCAACCGTCGGAATGCAGCTTTCAAGTTTAACCGAAATGGGCTGGGACAGGACAATATAGTTACCTATCACTTATTCACTTAAATTGGCTTGAAGACCCGCTGAAAATGCGTTACTTCGTTGATCGCTATTCACAAACAATCGATTTTCAAATAGTGGAATTTTCGTGTGATTTTTGGTACCTCTATGCGCTTGTATCTGTGTTGTATGCCTTACGAGAAAGATTTATGATCTTTTTTTTGTTCAGGCACTCAGCAGTCTTCACCAAGCTCACCACTGCCGACTGAAAAGATGCGTCTGAATTGAGATTAAATATCCCGCGTCATAATAGAATTTACATTGCGGGGACGGCCGCAGATATTCAGAATGTCATAACTAGAGCAGATAGTGGAAATTAAAAAAAATACCTTAGCAGAATCCGCTTAATTCAGCGTATTCAACTAAATGACACAAAAATAAGTCGGCTTTTCAGTTAAACTTTAAGTACTTCCTCAGTTCTTCACTAGGCACACTTTTTTTAACTTGTCCAGAGAAGTTTCGGACATTTCCTTTACAGAAGAAGCCGCCTCTCCCTCCCCCTCAGTGATAACTAACATAGTTAGAAGGAAGCACCATCGTATCATCTTTAGGTAGATCGTCATTTCTGCATCGTTACAGAAGAAGCTGGCCATACTTCAATTTTGGCCACATTCTAATTTGACTTAATTTCTCTGCTTGCACAATCTGCCAAAACATACAAAATGAGAACTTAGCCAAAGACGAATTATGTTGTCTACACTAAACCCCGTAATTACAGAGTCTCTCATTAACCTTCATTGCTGCATCTTTACAGAAGATGCCGCCTCTCCCTCCCCCTCAGCGATAACTAACATAGTTAGAAGGAACCACCATCGTATCATCTTTAGATAGATTGTCATTTCTGCATCGTTACAGAAGAAGCTGGCCATGCTTCAATTTTGGCCACATTCTAATTTGACTTAATCTCTCTGCTTGCACAATCTGCCAAAACATACAAAATGAGAACTTAGCCAAAGACGAATTATGTTGTCTACACTAAACCCCGTAATTACAGAGTCTCTCATTAACCTTCATTGCTGCATCTTTATAGAAGAAGCCGCCTCTCCCTCCCCTTCAGTGATAACGAACATAGTTAAAAGGAACCACCACGGATCATCTTAGGTTTGTCAATATAAGGAATGTCTTTATCGAAGTACAGACTCATACACTGGTGTAAGGTGTAATAAAACTTCAAAAGCATAAGTACTGAAACCAATAATGACAGAAACAAGTCAATCTCACCTGCTTCTAAACATGAGTTTCGACGAGTAGTTGAACGAAGAGCAACAAGCGATAATAGTTACGTTTAGAGAGAGAGAGAGGTTTATTACATAACTTTCGTAGCTCTTGGCTAATTTGCAGAAACATTACATACAAAAAATTAGGCACTGTTAAATATAGACGTAAAAAAGGGCACAAACGAATTAGATTAACGGTTTGTCGGCGCACGTATACGGTTCAGTTTGAGTTTCTGTCTGGTTCTGCTGTTTGGTGGGGCGTCTGCGGGTAGGATGTCTCGATGGGTTGGGTTTGAAAGCAATGCTTTCCCAAACCTCATGATGAGCTCGCACAATCTTTGTTCTAGGCACTGGATGTTAAGTTTATTGAGTGCTTCTTGATAAGGGATATCTCTACAACCGAGGATAATCCTGACTGCCTTTTCCCGCATTGACTCTAGGTCGTGCGTCAGGTGAGTACTGTGTAGTACTGAAGGGCAGCACACAGGGCAAGCATACTCCGAGACTGGTTGCACATAGCAAAGATAGGCATGGAGGAGACTCTTGACATCGCAACCAAAGCGACGCATTTTTGACAGTGTTTGAAGGGAGGCGTTACCCTTCCTAATTACACTATCAACATGTGCGGCGAAGGAACAGTCTCTGGAGAAGATCACTCCGAGTATCTTCACTTCTGACACAACAGGAAAAGGGAGTTTAGGCAGAGGGGGGGGGGGGGGGGGGTAAGGTCTCTTTTTAGGGTGTTTAGTCGAAGAATTTTTGACTTGGCGGCGTTAATGGTAATGGACTCGTTACACTGGGAATTTAATTCGTCAAAAATTTCACCAGCAAAAGCGCTATAGGAGCACCCTTAAGTAGGTAAGCAAACACGAGTGATAAGTTGCCCACAAATTTATACCTGTCTTCGTGCTCGCTCAACATGTAGTTGATCGCAGCGAGAAATGTCATGCCTACAAGTTTGGTGCCTTGCGGGGCCCCGCAGTTACCACGGTCGGACCATGGTATCTGAATATCAGATACCAAGATAACTGGCCAGACACCACGATAACTACACAGATACCTTTTGACCGTGGTATCAGATACCACTATAACTGCAAAAACGACTTTAGACCGTGGCATCAGATATCATGGTATCTTCAAAAACGCAACTAATATTATAATCTCCGGTTGACTCTAGATGATTGACGGTCAAAGGGGTCTAAGCAGACCAAAATAACACTAGAGCGTAGGGCCAAGACTTGACAAAATTGACACACAATTGAATAGCAGCGATACTATCACCCCTAGCGATAGAGAACATCCCTACTGAAACTCATTCAGTCGCAGGGTTGCCAAAGTGACACTTTTGGTGTCATTATGACACTTTTTGAAGTCCGTGAAACTTTCCACACTTTCAGGCCAAAATGTGGCACTTTTTGCTAAAATGACACTTTTATGAAACTTTCTGAGTATTAGTCGTACAATTTTATAAAAATACGAATTTCTGTTAGTTACTAAGCTGCACGGGTGACCGGAAGTCTTGTCCAGAGCTCTGGTTCAATCGTTACTTTCGACACTGATTCCTTAGAAGCATGATTGAAGTAAATATTGTGATAGTTTGACCTCTCATCTGAACTAAAGGTTGTGTTTGTTTTTGGGATCCCAATACGTAAGTAGAGGGATACCTATGACATCGCAAAAGTTGTCCGTCTGTCTCTGAGCGCGATAACTGTCGAAGGGAATGAGATATTTTGATGAAACTTGGTGGGAAGGTCCTTTGAGTCAAGGGAAAGGTCGAGTTCATACATGGGCTCTGTAGCCCTACATTTAGGGGTGGGGGTTAAAATTAAGGGACAAACGAAATATTTTAAACAGCTAATGAGATTGCCGATTAAGGGGTAAGAAGGCATTCTGAACACGAATATGAAAACCCTTTTCTCGCCGGACAAGAAGTTTGACAGGAATCCCGCCGAAAACCGGAAAGTTTGTTAAAAGTAAAAGTTTTATTTGAAGTTGACTAGATGTTCGATTTAGGGGTAAGAAGACTTGCTGAACACTTACACCACAAACTGATCCGTGTGTGGCTGTGGCCCAACGCCGTGCCGAGTTTGATTCTTCTCTAGACAGGTGCCATCCGTATTATAGTGCGTTTGTATAGTCATTTCGTTTAGTTTAGTCTCATCTTTTTCTTTCCTTTATTGTTTTTCATATACTCCGTATGGGCATGTTCTGTGCCATTTTTATACGGGTTAATAAAATTATTGATTGATTGATTGATTATGTAAGGTAAAGTAGGGTACAATTTTAATGGCAAATGTAAATAAACCTGGTGTTTCTCAAAAGCATCAGACATGCCAGTGGCATAAAAAACGACGCTTCACTAATTCTGATGGGTTTGCACAAATTACTAATACAATTCTAGCCCTAAGGTATTGTAAAGAAAAAACAAACGAACAACTATCAACTATGTGAAAACCATTTTCTAGCCGGAAAAGTAGTTTACCCGGAATCCGGCCAAAACCGCAAAATTGGTCAAAGTTAAAGTTCTTTTTTAGTTGATTAGATATCCGATTTAGGGGTATGAGATGGTGACTTCGTGTATGACAATCATTTTTTACCCGGACATATAGTTCGCCCGGAATCCGGCTAGAACCGGAAAATTTGTTATAAGTTAAATTTTTCTTAGAAGTTGATTAGATGTTCGAATAGGGGAGAGAAGATACACCGAGTTCATTTTTCAGCTTTCTTTCTTCGCCGGACAAGTAGTTCCGGAATTCGGCCGAAACCGGGAAATTGCCAGAAGTAAGGCAGGAAGTTTTCATCAAAACAGAAATGACTTACAGGGGTAAACACACGTGCTGAATCCATATCTGAACTTGTTTTTCTCAGATGATTAGCTATTTGGTCTTAATCTGTTTCTGAATTTAAATAGTAAAAATGTTCACGGAGTCTGGCGAAGACTGCATCTGGGAAGACAAGACCCAATTGTCTGGATCAAATATTGAATTTTTGGGATCCCATTGAAACCTTCGGTCTTGTTATCTTGGATTATATGCCGGGATTCTGTGGGCAACGACTTGGCTCTCAGATCCCTGCTCCTGTTATGGGCGACAACGGCGTTTCCGCTGTAAACACCGATTTTTTATTTTTTTGGGGAGGGGGCCGATCAGTCGGACCAGTGTTCAAAACCGGTACTTAATATCCACTTTTATACAGAAATTGTGTAAATATTCATTTTGAAAACTGTCACTTAAAAAGGCAACTTAGATCTCGAGAGATTGAAGCATAGGGGGTTGCGCTCCCGTTCCCCTTGAGTATTTCCTTGGTGGAAAACATCTGAAAGGTGAAACTTTTTGTGACACTTTCTGAATTTGTAAATGACACCGAATGGCACTTTTTGGCTGAAAAAGTGACACTCTCGGCCAAAAATATTTGGCAACCCTGTTCAGTCGTTCACCAGCGCTGGATCCAATAACTTCACATACTAAAAATTGCAAACAAGAGCCACGAGCTCATATGGCACTTGTTACGAGTAGGTGGTGTGAGAAGCGCGAAAGTGAATCTGAGCATTTCCCCAGGAATTCTGATACCCCTCCTCACCGTGCTTGGATCCGGTCCAGACCCTGAATCTTTGTCATCTAAGGCAGACGTCTCTACTTTCCAAGTTTCATTCAAATCACTTCACTCGTTTAGCCCCTATGCGAGCCACAGCATTTCTGGGACTCCCCCCTACTGTGGCCGAATACGACTCGGACACATACTAACATTTCTTCTTCCCGTCCATCAAGTTTAACTCGAATCGGAGCATATCTGCAAATTTCAGGTTCCTACTTCATCCTCCTCCTACCTTGGTCGGATCCGGTTCGGACGCCAAATGACAAATCTAGGCCGCATAAACTTGGTACTGTCTAAGTTGCATTCCATTCTGCACATTCGTTTAGTTTTTGTGCATGTCACAAGTTTCTGGACACCCCCCCCCCCCCCAACCATGGCCGCATGGGTTCGTACACATGCTTTGCATATCTAGGTCATCAGTTTTTATCCCCCATAAAGTTTCACTTGAATCAGACCATTTTTCGCAACCTACGGAAGTCAGTAATTTCCGGATTCCTCCTCCCTCTACTCCCCAAAAACCGGTCGGGTCCAGGAACGGAAGTCTTCCTAGGGCACTGTGTCGGGTCCTGAAGTCTATTTGGTCGGGTCAATAATATGCCTGCCTAGTTTTATCGTCCTTAGCACATCTGGAAGTATCCTATCTCGCGATCACCGGAATTCCGGGAAATCCACTCCAACTCCCCCCAAAGATCCCCGACATGATCTGGTTTCGTCAAGAACGTATCTAATGATTATGCTTGTTCTTCCCACCAAATTCCATCCCGATCCCTCGACACTAAGCGTTTCACAGAAATTCCGGTGCCCCCTTAGAGCTCACCCCCCCCCCCCCCAAGTATCGGATCCGGATCGGACTCGACATAGGACATCTGAGACAACAGATTTTTCCACTTGTCAAGTTTCACTCAAATCCGAACGCCCGTTCAAAAGTTATAAATGCAACTAATTCCGGATTCCCCATCCTTCCACTCCCCCACGATGTTCGAATCGTGCAAACGACTATTCTCATGTCGGTCTATTCGGATCCCTCATATTCTTGCCGAGTTTCATCATCTAATTACATGAGGAAGTACCGAACTCGCTGGATCACCAGACCCCCCCCCCCCCAACTTCCCCCACAGTGCACGAATCAGGTCCGGTTATGTCAATGATGTGTCTAGGACTTGTGCTTGTTCTTCCCACCAAATTTCCTCTTTCCTCAAAAATCCCTCCACTCTAGGCGTTTCCGGAGATTTCCGGCTCCCCCCTCCAACTCCCTCTAAAGTAACCGGATCCGGTTCGAATTTGAGGTGGGTCGTCTGAGACACGAGGTCTTTCCAAATATCAAGTTTCATTAACATCCGATCACCCGTTCAAAAGTTATAAATACGTCAAGTTTCCGGATTCCCCCTCCCTCCACTCCCCCCACGATGCTCGGACCGGGGAAGTGACTAGTCCCAACTTAATCTTTTTGGGCCTAGTCTCATCGTCCTAGCTTATCTGGAAGTGCCCAAACTAGAAAAACCCGGACCGACTGACGGACGGACAGAAATTGCGATCGCTATATGAAATGATACAGCCTCCATTGTTTCCTTGGTGTGTGCAGACAGCACCTTTGCTTTACTCGAAATTTATAAGCTTTGCAAGTTTGTCTCGCTTCAAATGCCGCAAGCATAGTGGGCGGCGCTACGAGTATTTCCGTTTGCAAAGCATGGAGAGCATAGGTCTTGGCACCATTCTCTTGCTCTACCCTCGTATTATCTCCACTGGGTCAAAGCAACACTGTTTAGAAAAATTAACTTTCTGCTCACTACGAACAAACCAAGAATACCGGACGGCTCCTTGTACGGTTCAGAATCTAGAGCCATTTGTGCCTTCCGGCGGCACAGGGACCGCTTTCATTTAAGCCCTAATAATAGTATTACTGTCTGAAAAGGCAGAAAGCAAAAAATATATTTTAGGTGTCTTCAAACTTTTTAGTTTTTGTGGCACTTTTCCACTATACCATCTGGGCTAGTTTGAATAATACACGATTTAACATCTCTAGGTGTCACATCTTACGTACAGCCATTTTTCAGTTTCAGATATTCTTTCGTGAAATCTGCACCGTTCTTTTACCCTTTACTAAAAAAAAACTTGTTTGCAATAATTTAAACTTCTTTATTTCCACTTACCTTGGTGTTCCTTAGTGTTCCACTCTCGTACGCCTAAACTAACTTCGAGGATACGGCACTTAAGTTCGCATTCAGTCATATCAACACCCCGAGGGACGGGCTATACGCGGTACGGTGATAAGTGAAACACAAACGAATGACTACGGAAGAAGATAATCGTGTAGTGAAATACACTACATAGAATTTGATGCTTAGGACCTTCTTCTTTCCAAGGGCCTATATTCTACCGTTTCTAAATAATGCAATAGCTACTTACAGCCATCCACTTGGACTTGGCTCCCATCAGCCACAGCACCTCTTCCTTAGGACAAAACTGTACAGCTTTTCTAAGAAGGGCATCCAGCGACTCCTGGGTTCCATGATCCTTTTCAAAATAAGCCGCGCGGAGCCAAATCGTCTTCTTCGTCGGGAATACGGTGAGGGAATGGGCATAGATGGCGCGAGCGCACTCAAAAGCCCCTTCGTTAGTACACTGAAAGGAGATTTTGTTTAAGGACAACTCGCAGTACCTTGACTGGCAACTGTTAACCTTCCAATATGCCACGTCTACTTGTGCTTTTTTTTTTTACGCAATCCAAAATCGGGGCAGCTCTTGGGAGTGTCCTAAAAGGTGAGCGATCCTGTGCTACCTGTTTTCCTTTCGAAACATTTCGTCCTAGTCGTAGCCAGCAGAGAGTTAGCAGACCCCGTACCCTAACTTTTGTGCCAGAAGTGCTAATTTAGCTATATAGAATCCGACGATGTTCCTATATGCCTTTATGATGTCAAATACTGGTTTATCATTTCCACCAGACATTAAAGCAATGCACGCTATTGTTACGCACCCGAACTAACACTGTATAGGAATTCTGCTGTTTACATAGGTGCTTGGTACCATTATGCGGCCTGTGCACCACATGATTCTAGTGCAGTTGAAGTATGCTTATCTGAGCGTCGCCTTGGAACCGAAGAATACGACGAAATTCCAACCTAACAAATGTTCATCCACCATACTAAGTGCAAACAATGTTTTAAGCAAAAAGTCAAATTAAAGCCATTCAACATAATTTCTTTGAATGCTTTGCGCATCCTTAAACGCAAAAATTACGGACGTCATCTTACAATAGTTTTGCTTACTTTCGATCACGTTCAAAAGTATCCCAACAGAAGAAATAGGACATTGAAGACAAACAGTAGAATCAATTAAACGAATTTGATTTCGTTCTTAGTGTCAAAAGAGTGCTGAAACACATTCCTCTCGGCAGATCCTGAGTTCTTAATTTATCGTTCCTATTTACTGGCGAAAAGCAAAACCGAATTTCGAGAGTATTCAAAGAACCGTACCTCACACTGACGCTCTGACGCACTGTATCAGTGCTTCCACTCCAGAAAATTGAAAAAACGTAGACTTCGTCCAAAAATCAGGGGAAATCAGGAGAATCAGTAATCCAAAAGTCAGGAGATTTATAAGGAAAAGTTCTAGAAATCAGAAGTTTCTAAGGAGATATTAGGAGGAAATTTGTATTTATGGTTTATACGTGAAAGAGGGAAATATTCAAAATATAGGTGTGGATTGCAGGGGCGTCGCTAGGGCATTTTCGTTGGTGGGGGGGGGGGGGGGGGTGCAGAGTCAAATTTTACAAAATCTCTCAAAAATTTTAGGATCCTGGAAACTGAGAATTCGAAATTCGATAACAAGACTCTAAGAAGTTCTAGAGACCGGATGAAGCGACGTTCCGACAGCAGCGGCTACTGTAGTCTAGTCAAAACTGCCTATGATCACATACAGTGAGCGCCGCAGGCGAGATTTTTTTTTAAGTTAGCTTTTTCCTGCCGAATTTTACTTTTTCCATCCAGATTCTAGCTTCGGTGATGAGTTCCAGCCTCCAAGCCATGCTCGACAAAAGAACAATTAAGAATGTATAGCCGTTCGGAAAAATCATGAGAAAATTAGGTAGAATAGCGAAATATCAGTAGAAAATCAGTAGCTTAGGAGACTCAAAAATAAATCAGTAGGATACCTAAAAAAAACGTAGATCTCCTGATAAATCAGGAGAAGTGGAAGCACTGCACTATATAGACGGGCTACAACGAATAGACTCTTGTGTTTCTTACCGATTCGGCGTCTTGCAGCCATGTTTCCTTCCTGTCCTCTTCTTCAACATCGTAGCCAATGATCGCTCTGATAATCGCTTGACAGGTCAAAACAGACTTGGACTTTTCCGATTCCATGGCTGCCTCAATCCACTGGGTTCGGTTAATCTCAACACCATTTGTTTTCAACGACTGGATGGCTGGGATAAAATAAGATGTAAGTCTATCTACTTGATAGCTGGGACTTTGCTCAGCGGGGATAATATGTTTCCCAGAAGTTCGTTTTCCCAACTTGAGCGGTTTTGAGCCTGAAGAGGACCCTTGCCAAGAAGGGCCGACATATAGCTCCAATAAAATTCAGCTGACGTATCAATTTTGCACAATCAAATACGGGGATAACTCTGAGAAGGTGTCCGAAAGCTTTTTGGTGCTGTACATGCTGCATTAATGCTGCATTTTCTTTTCTTTTTTTGTCCGAAAGCTGTTACCTTTTTTTCTTCTCCGACAATTCTGGAATACCAAAATTCAAGTCAGGAAGAAGAAGAAGAAAAAAGAATTAGCTCTATAAAGCTGACAAAATGGATGAGCTACTGATATCGAACCTTCTTATCTTTCCTTTCTTCGTTGGCCATGATCGCCAGTTGTCTTAAATTTGGTATTTTTGCCGAATTGTCAGTTGTCTTTTTGAATTTGTTACGTTTGCCGCCGAAAACACTGAGAGAATCGCCGTACTCCTCAGTTTCTTCATAAAAATTTAGCATTCTTGCTGAATTTGTCGATGAATTTTATGCTGAATTAATGCTGAATTAGTTGAGCGAAAATTTAAGTCCGAAAGCGAAATGCTGCATAAAATGCTGAATTAATTCAGCATTTTCGTTCGTTTCGGAGCTTTCGGACACGTTCTGAGTGTCTATACAAGTTGTTGCGGATGTAGCGAAGATCGGTATAAAGAAAGGAACGAACAAAGACGGGTTGAAGCTTCGTCACAGCTTTTCCCATTCCTGAGCGAACGTGCTGTTCTCCATCACTTATACACCCAAGAAAACTGTACAATCTATACGTCCCTCATAAAATCCAATGACGAAACGCCGCCAGATGCGCTAGAGAAACAGTAAATCACACGTGAGATCTTGGTATAAGTTACCTGAAGCGTGAATAAGCGATTAGGCTTTCTCTTCCTACCGAGTCGCGCATTAGCCCCCCTGGAAAAGTCAAGCAACACTCAGCACTGAAGTCGGAAGCCAGAACTGACAAACTTGAGGAATTTTGACGCAACAGAGTTGGGTAGAGCACAACTATAGAGGCAGGGGCATTTTAAACAGTTTAAACATGGCTAGTTCTAAGGTTAAGGGAATTGAAAATAGCCAAACAAACCTGGCTAAATGTACACCAAGAAGTAACCTGTCATTCTTTACTTTATGCTATAGCATCTAGCGGCCGAAAAAGAACTAATCTGGAAGGAATCTTATGAAGGGCGTATATAGCTAGATCGGTAGATATTTGTTGCATAAAGAGCCAACAAGGGCCATCGCATAAAAAACAACGAAAAGAAAAAGTATACAGGAAGCCTCAACACTATAAGAACATTTAAAACTTTAAGAATATACAATTCTCCCTGTGTGCTAATCCTATCCGGAGGAACCTTCCAAACAGGTGAATAGCCTGGAAACACTTCTTTTTCTTTCTCTCAATTATCTACTCATTCCCACACGCTCTCACTCCAAACAACTCTTGTCTTAACCCATTCAATTCCTCACACTCTCCCACAAAATGACTCATACTTTCTTTCTCGCATCCACACATAAGGTGTATTCTCGCCGTTCCCTGAGAGCTCCTCAGGGAATGGAAAGGAACGGCAAGAATAGAGGAAGTCACTACACGCGGACTCCGCGTACTGAAAACAGCGAGAACACGGAGAATGCTTTCAAAACGGATCTTGTTAGGAAGAAAGATATACAGTTGACGAAATTAGTCTGGATCCACTTTATTTTTGGTTTTCATTTCTCTGATTGTTTTGAACTAATTTTACATTGCACCAACGCCAGCAAAAATTGATTCCCCTCCGAATCTGAAACGGAGTCCTTTTGATGATGGTGATGATAATCGGAGCATTTCCCGTCCGTGGGGACTCGCGAGAATACGGGACTGAGTCCCCGGGACAAACGCGGGGACTCCTCAAGTGGAGTCCTCGGGGAACGGCTAGAATACGCCTATAGACAAGAGATATCAAACAAAGAATAGGCGCTCATTTCACATCGCATCTTCGCTAAGAGAGACGCTGCCACCGGGATAGAGCTTCAAACTCCAATGTGGGTATTATGCAAGCTATTAATTCAATAGCTGGTTTATCCGATTCGGAGACTATCAGTATAGGAGCGTGTTACTTCCGACGGTCAAGTTTTGGCTGAATAGTAAAAAAAAAAGCCTAAAATACAAATTCTGAAGCTTAGCTGACCTTAGGACTACTATATATAATAGACTACTAGTTGCGTTTTTGCGGATACCATGGTATCTGATACCACGGTGTCGATACTGCTTTTGTAGCTACTGACTATCTGGCCAGATACCGTTGTATCTGAAACAGTCATCTCACTTTCATCATCAGCAACACAGCAGCATAGGTTTTTGTCAAATCGGTGGGAAAGAAGTTTAGCACTTATGATGTGAGTGGATGTAAACTTTTTTTATGTGTGACTTCTAAAGGCACAAAATCGGCAACTTTTGTTCCTGCAAAGCGCCGTAGTATTAGATACCATGGTTTCGGCAAAAACGCAACTACTCTGAAGCTGCTTTCCCATTGACGCGTTGAGCCTTTCACCTTCAGCTACGCAACCTCTGCGTCGCACTTGTCGGGCTGCAAGGCAGAGCTTACGCAGACAAATGAACGACGCGTACGCATCCGATTTTTCAGGAAAAAAAAAGAAGATTTTGAAGAAAAACTGGAGAAAACCTGCTAATAATGAAGAAAACTTACTAATGAGTAAAGGGACAAAAATTCAGCAGAAGAAACCGAGGAACGTAACGTAAATACCCATCCTGTGGTATTTACCATGGGATGGGTATTTGCACCCATCCTGTCGCTTAGGTGTGAAAGATATGTACTCAACCTGTGCGCTACGCACGATAAACGCAGACGCAACGCATTACAACAACGCCTCAGCGTGAAAGCGGCTTGACTCACAAAAAGTGGAATTTTATCACAGTAAGTGGATGACGTGGCACTTCCCGAAGTTGAATAACTTACAAAGAAACATTTCTCGAATCACTCAATCCACCACCTTTCAGGATGTTCGGATTACGCCCAACACCGTGCGAGACAAAATGACCGCCACGATACAACACGTATCATTGTTTACGACAGGAACAAGAGGTTACCATGACACGGCACTCGTTCATACTAAGACATACCCAAAGAAAAGAAGTGAAATCAACTGACCTCTGTCAATAATTTTCTGCACCATCTTGTCGTTTCCGTGAGCTTCCTCCAACTTAGCTGCAGTAATCCAGATTGAGCTATCAGTTGGAATATTCTCACGAGCCTTATTTAGAACCCTCCGGGCATTTTCGTACTTTTCCAGCCTGAAGAAATATCAAAGTCTCCTTAAAATCGACCGAACAGCCGAGATCCAAGATCACATCGAAAGAGGAATGAATGAATTTATTCCCAACAAAGCCCAAGGGCCATGGCGGGAAACATAACATAATAACAAAAACAAAATATCATACACCCTAACAACAAACCAAAAAATCAACTTCTATAAAAACAGTTCAGGGTGGGCCATAGCTAGCTTCAGGAATCTACCCAGCCTTGGGATCTCACCAAAACACTTACTTCCCATAATTGAAACCAAAATCCCTTTCCTCCCAAGCCTCCCGACCAAACACTTCCTTTCTTAATTCTTTCAAATCCTCGCAATAACATATCAAATGTACCGCACCCTCTCCTTCAATGCCACACATTGGACAAAAATAATTGATGTTGGGAGGGAGTTTATAGTCGATATATCATGTGACTATGTAAATACTGCAATTACGACGAAAGCTCTATCAATTACGATGGAAATTTAGTGCACGGCTAAAAAAAAATGCTAAGAAACCACTTAGGATGTATACCAAGCTGCTGAAGTCGTTCAAGAACACGAGTATTAAACTAGCTCACCTGGGTATTAACAACATTTACTACATGAATGAACTGAACTGAAACTAAATGAACTGAACAGTACAAAAGGAGCCCAAAACGTCTACTTGTAATTAACAACGTTTTACCATCAACTCGGCGGATCAGGATGGATTATCTTTCAGGGGGAAGTTTCGATATACATCAGCTTTAAAGAAGTTTTGTGTTGCAAACTTATGTGCTAGATATTCAGCCCGTTATCACGGTACACGCCTAAGCTGGTTAAATAGAAACAGCTGAATAGAGACGCAGACCATCCTTTTTGTCAGATGAACTAACACGTTTCCAATTTACCACTTTGTCGAGAATCTAACAAATCAGCTCGCTCACATCACCGATCAAAACGATCATGAAAAAAAAAAAAAAAATGATCAGATTTTCCCGAAACATAAAAAAAAACGCGAACTATCTATTCTCCTAATTCATCCACATCCACCCCTATCCCGATCCTAATTTTTTTTCCAAATTTTCACCACCTTTTTGAAAAGAAACGAGTGATGAACTGGTCGTTCGCTAATTCTGTTAGATATGTGCTTATGTGTAATATGTGTGTGTTTTTTTCCTATGTATATGACTACGGCTGAAGTAAATAAACAAATAAATTCTGACTACAAAGAAGAAAAGGAGAAACTAAGATACCTTGCAAGCGCAAGCCAAAGCTCGACACTCGTTGGACAACACTCCACGGCCCTTGAAAGGAGAATTCTGGCATCTTCATGCTCCTCAAGCTCCACAGCCTCCTTCCATAGACGAACAGAGTTTGGTATGTTTTCCAAAGCCTAAAAAAGAAACATAAATTTCAGGGTAAAGAATAATTAGTGGTTGACTGGTTAAAGCAAAAAGGTAAGAGACTTTTATACTCAACTGTTTATTTTTCCGTTTGATGAAGAACCTTTCCTGTAGCTTGTTTTGCAGGGATGGTGAATTTAGTTTCTTTCACCCATCACCACTATAATAGATCTTCTAGTAACGTCCGCTCGTATTGTTAATTCCCGTTCTAAGTATTCTACTCATTACCGAGGAACTCAAGCTTGGAACGCATTGTCTCCAGATCTAAAGACAAAGACTGACATCGCTGAGTTTAAAATACAATTGAAAGAATGTTTGTTGAATCGGGTTGTTTCCTTTTTTGGTTGTTGGTTTGTGTGTACCAATTTCGGTTAGTTCATGTTGCGACTTGGATGTTATATGGATATAGCGTTTGTAGTTCATATACAGCCACCCCCTAGGACAGTCCAGTGCTTTCTGGGGTGGCCCTCACGTAGTTTGTTATTATCCGTTCATTAAACTCTCTCTCTCTCTTATGTATACACTCTTTAGCCCCTGCACTAAGTTCAGTCTAGACATAAAACAACCTACTGAAGGAACGTACTTTTCAAGGTAAAGGTTAATTAATGGATAAATAATTAAAAGTTTAACTGAAAAGCTAACCTTCCTTTGTATCATTTTACTGAATACACTGCGTTATTTGGATTCTGTGAAGGGATTTTTTTATTTTTCCCTATTTCCTGTAGAATGACGTTCAGAATATCTACGGCCGTCCTCACAACGGAAAATTCTACTATGACATGGAAAATTTGAATCTCAATACTGACGCGGCTTCTCACTGGCCAGTGGTGAGCTAGGCGAGCACTACTCACTGCGTGAACACTTATTTTTCGTAAATCGCTTTCGTCACGCATAAACACAGGTACAACCGCACAGAAGTACCACAAATCCGAGAGGGAAATTTCACTATATCAAAATCGATTATTTGCGAATAGGGGAGCAACGAAGTAAGGTATTTTCATCGGGTCTTCAAGCCTCGGTTAAACTTTAAAGTATGCATTTACAAATGAAAGGTTGACCTGCTGATACCACAGTCAAAAGGCGTTTTGCAGTTGTCGTGGTATCTGGCCAGTTATCGATACCACGTTCCGACCGTGGTAACTTCTCGTGGTATCTGAAAAAGTCATCTCACTTTCATCAATTTTTGTCAAATTGGTGGTAAAGAAGTTTGACACTTAGTGATGTAACTGAATATCATTTTTTTTTGGGGGGGGGGGGGGGGGTGAATTCGAAAAGCGCAATTTCGGAAATTTGTCGTTTTTGCAGAGCAACCGTATATCAGATACCACGGTTACTGCAAAAAGACTAATTGCAGGTCCAGTTACCGTGGTAACAGATACAATGGTATCTGCAAAAACGCAACTAAGATCATTCTTCAATAACCAAAAGAAAGAGTACACGCGTGTTGGTAAAAAACACTGAACTCAAAGAAAATCGAAGTCTAATCAAAATTTCCATCCATCCACACAGCAACGTTTTGTCGAGTAAGCCGTGCCCACACGGTCATCCATAAATGTCTGTGAAAATCTTCTATCCAAGCAGGTCCGAATTAAGGTGGCGGCAACGAGATCGAGGGAGGGGACCAGCTGATACCCTACCCGAAATGGACCGTTAGAATCGTCCCAGTAGCCAGCAATGTCTCCAAGGCGAATTAGTGGAGAACGAGTCACTCGAAGTTAATCAAAAGTTATCTTCTGCAACCAGAGATCTCAAGCTGTACCTTTCTAAAAACCTTCCGCTTCGCTTTCGGCTCCTGCTCAAGCTCCGCTGCTTTGATCCAAACTCGCACTGAGTTCGGTAAAGATCTAACAGCCGAGGCGACCACGCCCTTGGCCAAATCGGGAGGTTGGAGACGAGCAGCTTCCAGCCAAATATCCTCCGACTTGGGGCAAGCCTCGCAGCCCAACATGATAAGGTTTCGAGCGGCCTGGATTTTCCCTGTCACTTCTTCTAGCCGTGCGGAGGCGATCCAAGCAGATGGATGTTGAGGGTTGGTATCTCTGATGGACTTGAGAAGCAGACGTGCCTTCTTGATGTCACTAAAATAAAAATCATCGAGTTTATTACTAGACACAACCTTGCAAAGCAACCACCAGACGGATATCCCTACGAATACTCCGACGGCATCTTTCTTGGATTTTGTCTTCATTTTGTATACTTGAAAACAAAAATAACAAATATTTATTTAGGTTACAATATATTTACATCTTTCATTTTACTACGTATGCCACGGCCATCTACGTATGCCACGGCCCTTCCACGTATAAGTAAGTAAGTAAGTAATTTGTTTATAGCCCGCCATTCTGAAAAAGCGGAGTAAATGAAAAACACACACATAAGACACTTAATTTTCAATCTTTGGCCAGGAAGCAGTGGATAACGTCGTGCGCTGGTTGGGGCCTGACAGCGACGAGAAAACATCCAAAAGGGTAACACTTACATCTTGAATTTTGAACTTATCTGTTATCTTTAATTTATATTATTCTTGTTTTTTAGACATCTATTTTAAACTGTTTCCCTACTTTTATTTCTGGTAAGTTATTCTAAAGCAGACTCCTAAAGTCCAAACGAAAAGCTTAAGAAGCCTTTTCTTGAGCATGGTAACTTCGTTGACTCATGCTAGCTTCAGAACTGGGAACAAAAAAATTCAGTTCCCGTCTTTCCTCTTCTGAGATAGACGCAGCGGGAAGACTTTATGTCTTTTCTTTCCTTGGTCGGGAGAAGAAGGCTGAAATGCTCCTCTCCCAATTGGTCACGTGACAAACTTATGTCAGTGTGGTCATGCCTAATACCAATTCAGCTGAATACCAATATGCGGGAACGACCGTGTACAAAATGAAAATACTAAATGGAGCTGGGGAGTAGGATTTGATTAAATACCCCAAAACTGAAGTTAACGACTAAAGATCTAATTTAAGGGATTTAAATATATTTAGCGTTTGACCATAAAAAAAAAAAAAAAAAAAAAAAAAAAAAATAGGGGCTTAGGGTACTCTGATTTGGAATCCGCCCCCGCATGGTAACGATTCTCCTGTATCGGATTTTAGAGACCGAATAGCAGAACTATGGGCCTCTTCTTCGGTTTTATGCTGGCTTTTAGGACGAACAGATTCTGATGCCAACGAGAGCCAATCTTACTTGATATCTCCTCCATACTGAGGGATCATTGACTGAAGATCCGTCAGATATCCCTTCGGATCAACCACAGTCTGCCCAGTAACTGAGTCTGAAACCTGAGTAAGTCGCATGTCCATAAGTGTGTTCCTGGCTTGGCCAATGCGCCGGAGGTCGAGATCACCAGATGGCGTTAGCATGCCTACAAGAAGAGATAATCTGAAGACAGAACTACGGCCCTAAAAACTGCAGCAGGTCTTAAACAATAAAAACAATTTTCGAAGCAGCAACAAAATAAACTAAATAAAAATAAATTGCCAGAATCATTAAGAGGGTCAGAGAATCTGTGCGAGTTCCGTCGAGATCTTAAAACCCTTTGTTTCCTCCAATATGAGTTTTAAACTGTCGTTATTTTGATTTGAGTCGTTCTCAGGTTGGCCCAGATTCCGTTATGTTAATTTATTCATCCATACTTTATTTATTCATTTGTTTTTGGAGACTGGAATTTGGAGTGTATAGTTTTGTTGTTGTTGGGTGTTTGACCAGGAACCGAGTAAGTGCATAATTTTGTTTCCTTTGTTTCTTTTCTCTTCCTCTCTTTTTTCTTATTTCTTTCTCTATTATAGTGATATGTAGGTTAGTATGTCAAAGGGGTTTGTTAAACCTCTTAACAAGTCTAGACTTCTGGAGGGTTTTATAGTTCTTAGTATTTTTTCCAATCCCCATATATAATCTAAATCTAAACGTCTCGCCTCACTTGTTTTTGAGATATTATCCTCAAGATCATAGATACCCAATTTCCGATACACATTTGTGCCTCATCATTGATGATTGTCTTTTTGACGTTATGATCGTGGTATAAAATAGTGATTAGTGAAAAAAAACAATTGTATATAACTATTATAATTGTTTCTTTTGTCGTGTAGTGTACAATTAATTTGTCGTCAGCCTATACTATCCAATGGATAATTTGATGTTAATAAATGATTGATTGATTCGTCAAAAAGCATCGTTTTCGAACCTCGATTAGGGTACAAGGTACAGAAAAGGCTGGGATCCACTGATCTACGGCATGTGATCTCTCTACATTCCAAGTTTGATTTAAATTGCTGCACTTGTTTGACCCTTGTGCGAGGCACAAAATTTCCGGGACTCCCCCTCCAACTCCCCTCTCCCCCTACTGTGGCCGACTGCGACTCGAAAACATAGATCGCATCTCTGAAATCTCCTCTTCCCGTCCATGAAGTGTGACCAGAATCAGAGCATAGCCAATTCCCCCCCCCCCCCGCCCCACTAACATGGCTGGATCTGGTCCAAAA
The DNA here is from genome assembly GCA_023053575.1 of Branchinecta lynchi. NCBI lineage: Eukaryota > Metazoa > Arthropoda > Branchiopoda > Anostraca > Branchinectidae > Branchinecta > Branchinecta lynchi. Next base: position 5,397,433 of record JAKZAP010000001.1, read on the forward strand.
GCCAAATAACAAATTTAGGCTGCATAAACTCAGTACCGCCCCTATTTTATCTCTCTCTTTTTTTTACCCCATCTTTACTATTTTGGTATCACCATGGCTAAATAAGCATATATGTTTGAACAACCAAAGCCCCCCTCAACACCTACTGGTGTCTGGAGGTCTTTTAAATTACTCCTGTTTGAACACTGAAAAAAACAAGACCAAAGGTTTCGATGGGATCCCAAAAATTCAATATCTGATCCAGACAATTGGGTCTTTTCTTCGCCAGATCCAGTCTTGCCAGATTCCTCGAACATTTTTACTATTAAAATTCAGAAACAGATTAAGGCCTAATAGCTAATCATCTGAGAAAACCAAGGTCAGATATGGATTCAGCATGTGTGTTTACCCCTGTTTTGACGAAAAACTTCCTGCCACTTCTGCCAATGTCCCGGTTTCTGCCGAACTCCGGAACTACTTGTCCGGCGAAAAAAGAAAGCTAAAAAACGAACTCAGGGTATCTTCTTTCCCCAATAATGAACATCTAATCAACTTCAAATAAAAATTTAACTTATAACAAATTTTCCGACTCCAGCCAGATTCCAGTCGAACTAAATTTCCAGGTAAAATATGATTGTCAAACACGGATTCAGCATCTCTTCTTACCCTTAAATCGGTTATCTAACCAACTACAAGTAAAACTTTTAATTTCAACAATTTTCCGGTTTTGGCCGGATTACGGGCGAACTACTTGTCCGTCGAGAAAATGGTTTTCGCCATTGTGTTCAGCATGTCTTCTTACCCATAAATGAAATATCTAATCAATTTCAAATAAAAATTTCCTTCTAACAAACTTTCCGGTTTTGGCCGGATTCCGGGCGAACTACTTGTCCGATGACAAAACGGTTTCACCACCTTGTACAGCATGTCTTCTTACCCCATAATCGACTATCACAATAGCTGCTTCAAAATATTTTGTTTGCCCCTTAATTTGAACCCCTCCCCCACTTCTAAATGTAGGGCTACAAAGCCCATCTACGAAATTGACTTGTCCGACGACAAAAACGAATCCTCGCACCAAGTTTCATCAAAATATCTCATTCCCTTCGAGAGTTATCGTGCTTACAGACGGTCGGACAGACGGGCGGACGGACCGACAGACGGGCGGACGGACGGACAGACGGGCGGACAGACGGAAAACTTTTGCGATGTCATAGGTATCTCTCCACTTACGTTGTGGGATCCCAGAAATAGCATCGTAGCAGGACGTATCCACTTTTAGCCTTCTCAAAAGTCCTGGAAGGAATTGTCTTCAAATGGCTCTTCGAAGACATTAGCAATCAACTTGATCCCCGGCAATACGGCTTCCGTCCAGGCCGCAATACTGTGCATTACCTAGTCCGCCTCATTAGAGACATCCTGGAGCATCTGGAGAAAGACGGCGCATATATTGACAGCATCATCGCTGACTTCGCGAAAGCGTTCGAGTTGCTCGACCACACAGTTGTTATCAGCGAGGCATCATTCCTTAATGCAAGGCAAATTGTCTTGCGAATGGTTGGCAGCTTTCTGACGAACCACAAACAGAATGTCCAACTTCCAAATGGCGAAATATCTGCCCTTAGGGAGCTGTCATGCGGTGCAGCACAAGGGTCGAAGTTAGGCCCTTTAGCCTTCCTCATAGTGATCAACAAGCTTCTGCGCGAAATCACTGAACGCTACAAATTTGCAGACGATCTGTCCACTCTCCTCCCCAGACTACTCTCTCAGAACATACAGTCAGATCCAGTCCTAACAGTAATGCGAAAGATCGAAAAAGAAGCAAACCAAGTGAAGCTCACACTCAGTCAGGAAAAAACTGTCCTGTTTAGGGTTAACTTCCTTAAATGTCCAGTTCCAGACCCGCCATGCGACGGACCGAAGGCTGTAAAATCGGTGAAGATTCTAGGTGTCCCCCTGGACGCCGACCTCCAATGGAATACCCACGTGCCGTCAATCGTCTCAAAAACCGCTTTCCTCCGAACATCCTTCGCCTACCTTCGCCGCTTTGTCATGAAAATTCAGATCATGGTTGTATGCTACAAATGCACATTAGAACGCTCACAGAATATGTTTGCCCAGTGTGGCACAGTGCACTGACCACTGATCAAAGCGACAAAATCGAAAGACTGCAAAAAAGGGCCTGCAAAATAATATTGGGAAGTGGTTATGTTGATTATGAGACTCAATGTTCTAAAGTTAGAGTCCCTCAAAGAGAGAAGGCACAAACTGGTTCTTAATTTCGGTCGAAAAATCCTTGACTCGGAAACACACCGCGATCTTCTTCCGGGTTTTGAGACACGCCAGACTTAACATTCCAGGCTCAGAGAAAGAAGAAAATACGCAGCAAAGCAGGAACAACCGCCGACCCACACATCCGAACGGTACTTGAAATCATTTAGTTCGTACTTCGTAAAACATTATAGTGATGACCTAGAAAAATTGTCAATAAACTGCAGTCAATATTGTTTTGTAAGTGTTTTAAATTGTTTTTGACTTCCGCTGTTATTTTTGTCGCCGAGAATAATATTAAGGTAAAATAAAGTGAATTTGAATTTGAATAGCCATTGTTTGAATATTCTGTGACACCTCTGACCATTGATTTAACACAGGACTTACCTGGGACAGCTGACAGGTTCCCTGGAACCGCAGACGCCAAGCCACTTCTAGGATCTAGTGTTGTTGAAAAATCAGTACCCATGTTTCTAATGAGTACTGAATCAGGTACCGGAGTCATTTTTTCAGCCATGGGGTTTCTCTGGCGTCTATTCCTGGCGTCTCCAACTTCCGGAATGCTTTTCCAGTCATCTTCAGTGACCTCACCTAGCTCTCTTTTCAAATCACTGAATTGCTGTTGGATTTTGGGTCGTTCTTGACGGTAGCGCTCCAACTCATCTGTAAGAAATTTTCGTCATGGGTATTTCAGATTATGTGTAGGAAAGAACAGGAAAACCCCGAATAGGCTAATAAGAAGCAAAAACATGGCATCAAGATTTGTTGAAACTTCACCCCACAAGATCAAGCAGAGGTCAGCCAGGAGCTGGAAAAGCAGAAGGATTAAACGTGTCAAGAAAAACATTTCATTTTACTTTTAAGGCAACAATGAGCACTCAATATGCTTTACTTGTACGAAAATGCTAGGTAAACAGAATATTCTGACTCCCTCTAGGTAGCACTCCGAATATAAGCCGTTTTCTGGTTATTACTTGCCATTACCTCTTTGATGTCTCGGCAGATTACGGCCTAATAGAATACAATAGAATAGAACTTCGCAGCTGTCCCAGCGTTACCGCCAAATTTGACCCTTTCGTCACAAACCTAAATCGGATATCTTATCAGCTACAAATAAAACTTTAACTTTAACAATTTTCCGGTTTGGGCCGGATTCCAGGCGAAATACTTTTACGGGTAGAGAATTGTTTTCACGTAAGTGTTCAGCACGTCTTCTTACACCTCAATCGAACATGTAATCAACTTCAAATAAAACTTTTCTTTTAACAAACTTTCCGGTTTTGGCCGGATTCCGGGCGAACTACTTGTCCGGCGAGAAAATGATTTTCACCAACTTGTTCAGCATGTCTTCTTACCCCTAAATCGATCATCTAATCAACTCCAAATAAAAGTATTACTTTTAACAAACTTTCCGGTTTGGGCCGGATTCCGGGCGAACTACTTGTCCGATGACGAAATGGTTTTCACCATCGTGATCACCATGTTTTCTTACCCCATAATCAACTATCACATTATCTGTTTAAAAATATTTCATTTTCTCCTTAATTTAAACCCCCTCCCCCACCCCTAAATATAGGGCTACAGGGCCCATCTACGAACTCGACTTTACTCTTGACCCAAAGAATCGTCACACCAAGTTTCACCTAATATCTCATTCCCTTCGAGAGTTATCGTGCTCACAGACAGACGGACAACTTTTGTGATGTCATAGGTATCCCGCCACTTACGTTTTGGGATCCCAACAATTATGATTAACATAACACTCTATTACTCTATAGTCTTGTCATGAAAGAAAAAACACCAAAAGGGACTAATTTATCGGTTATTGCACAACTCAACAAATGCTGCAACAAAACTCCTTCTATGTCTTTCATGAATTCAACCCCGAAAATTCAAAAACTCCTGGCCATCCGCACAAAAATCAATAAATTTACAGAGCTGAGAGATAAAAGTTCCGCGACTGCTACAATAACCCGCGTCTGTAGCTGGAAAACAGCTCAAATTCTCTCTGATGAAACTTCCGTTATTATTAGTGCCAATGAGAAGTTTTCATTTCCGGATGTGAAATCTAGAAAACTGGACGATATGGCAGGCGGCAAAAAAAAACGCCGTTAACGATCACAAAATATCAACGAAGAAACCAACGAAAATGGGGTTTGTGATATACCAGGCCACGAAACTATCGCCGCTAACGATACTTCAGCAAAAATAAATTGTCTAAGATGTGGCTCCTTTTTTATAACAGTGTATACTAGAGGTGAAACAATGCTAATTCGATCCACACACTGAACTTCGCGTGATTTTTTTCACTGTTTACACTCTGTGTTGTTACAAAAGTATTGTACCGTACGGAAGGAAATGCAATGAATTCAAGAGAATGAATAATAAGCTATGCTGATGATAGAAATGAGAGTCGATGAAGTAGGACAGAAAAAAGATGCGTGGGAAAAGATAAAGAGAGGCATACTAATGATATGCAAGCAAGAATAGATAAGACAGAGCAAAGAAGTCGGGTTGAAGCTGCGATCGACTTGACTCGCTTCTGCATAGGGCCAGCACTACACTGTAAAAGTTTCTAAGAGTACGGACTAAAGTTAACTGCAGTATTTGCTACTGGGATTAATCTTATCTCTACTAAGATAAGATTAATCAGAATTAGAGATAAGTTTGTCTTTCTAGACACAAGATTAATCCCAGTAGCAAATACTGCAAGATTTTTTTTACACAATACCAAACTATAGTATAACACAGTAGTTGCTTTTTTGCAGATATCATGGCCCACGGTCAAAAGGCGCTTTCACAGTTATCGTGGTATATGATGTAACATGCTAACTCATAGTGGTCTCTGAAAAAGTTATCTAACTTTCATCAATTTTTCTCAAATTGGTGGGAAAGTAGTTTGGCACTTAGTGATGTGACTGAATATCGGTTTTTCCTCTGGGATGACTTAAAAAAACGCAATTACGGCAATTGTCGTTTTTCCAGAGCAACCCTATATCAGATACGACGGTTATTGCAAAAACGATTATTTGCAGATCCAGTTACCGTGGTAACAGATGCCATGGTATCTGCAAAACGCAATAGTATCTTTGGGAGATACACTGATAAAGTGGGCCACACCCCCCACACCTCCGAAGGCAAGATGATTTTCAACCCGCCCAGGCCAGTGCTATCCCACACATTCAAGCATGTGTAAATTTATATTATGTATTATATTATGTAGGCCTATTCATTATTATCATATACTGTATATATTGTACGTCACTGCTTTGACATGTGTTACGTCATGACAATCCTCTGCTAGCCTTATTATGTTGTGCTATTATGGAAATAAAGAATATATTTATTTAAAACAGACCAGTCCCGAGTAGAGAGGGTACAGCGCCGGGTCACAAAATTAATTCCATACCTACGGTACTCTACCTACGATTACAAAATGAGACATCTTAATCTACCTTCACTGGAGTTCCGTCGGGATCGTAACGACATTCTGAACACTTACAGAATTCTCCACTCGGTAGATAATTTAACTCAAAAAACAGTTTTTTGAGTTTAGTTCATATCAGTCAACCCGTCAACATTCTTTGAGGTTATCCCACCAAAATAACCAGAAAATTGGTCAACGTTCATTTTGTTACCTTGCATGCCAGGCATGGAATAGTTTATCTGAGGAGACCGTTTCCCAACCAAACTTACTTTCATTCAAGCAACATCTTGCTGGTACAACGATCAGCAATAGCGCGTATGTGAACCCTTTTTAGTTTATATTTGTTGTATGTTTATAAGTGTACAGTGCAGTACTGATGCAGTACTGAAAAATGTAGTAAAAGTTTAAGTGCTTGTAGAGAGAGAAGCTTCGGCTTAAAGTTTTTTTCTATTAATAAACAAATAAATATTAGGTCCCACCTTTAAGTCTTTTTTCTCTATAATCCTTTCGTTTCTCATCCATCCGCCGTTCTATGGCTTCGTATACTGCATCGGCTTCTTCATCATCCTTGTCATATGGGTCTTTGCTGAAGAGTGAGCCTCCATAACCTGCAAACTAGAAAAAATAACATAATTTTAGATATCTCCGCAAAGCCACAAGTACGTTCACTACAAAGCCATGGGTCCAAGCAGAGATAATCCAGGATTGTGAGTTGTCCATTTAGAGCGTGTCCGTAGTTACTACGCATGACGTCACGAATTCTGGCTTTTTGCGTCAAGGCTGGAAGCAGAGTATCCTGCCATGGGCGAATCCGACCAATCACGTTACAGAGATCCGTAGTTACTACGCTTACTACACTCCAGAGCGTGGTAAGCAAATAGTTACTATTTGGAGAAGGTTGGAACGGTCAGCGTAGTAACCTTTGGTGAGGCTGGAACGGAAATAGTAACTAATAGTTACTATTTGTAGAAGGGTGGAACACGCTCTTAGTTTCATCGTAACTTGACCTACAACTGTTATTTAGTTATGAATATGTTTTAGTTTACCTACACAATCTGGAATGGACAAATAAAAGGGTACGAAGCCAGTGCGAAGCATAACTTTTGGACCAACTAAGCAAACAAGAGCGAAACTCTACCGAAACTACATCTAACAACACTGTCAGAAGTTTCATAACATATAACACAAGGATGCCAGTTTCAATAGACAACACTTGTGATGTAATCTGTTTTGTTCTTGAAAACGCTATGCCCTAAATCTTATGCATAACAAGGATTGCCAGGCGAGAAAACTCTGAAAAAGCATCTCCTGACTTACCCGATATCATAAAGACAGACAAAAGTCAGCAGATGCTTTTTCGAAGATTTTTGGCTATTCCTGACAATACTTATTACGCATAATATTTAATGCATAACGTTCTCAGAATCACAACAGATTACATACCAAGTGGCCATATACCCCTATTTCTGGTCAAATCTTTTAAAGTTTAACTGAACAGGCAACTTATTTTTACATCTTAGATTCAAATACATTGAATTATTACAACACCTATTGGGGATTTTCATTCTGTCCACAGTAGTCTTCAGTAGGGACGTTGGGAATGCGGACGCTTTCCCATGGTGAATCCGTCCACAATTCGCCCGCGAAAATCACTGCACTATCACCATCACTAGCTAGCACTAGTTTTTGGCACTGCAGACTGCAGACACTTCTTTGTTTATTTGATACACAATTTATTTACTCGTTTGCTGCTGGTATTGTTGCCAAATGTTCCAGGCACCATAGAGATATCACACAAACGGGAAGAGCGGCAAGCACAATGGGATAATCGATTATTTGGAAATATTAGAAAAACAAACTAACGCTTTTTCATCGGGTTTTCAAGATTATTTAAGCGAACAAGTGATGGGTAACTAGACTGTCGTATCCTAGCCCTTTTCGGTTAAACTTTAAGTGTATTAGTTAATTTGTTTAGTGTTTCGTAAATATGTTATTCCTCTTCTAGCTCTGAGCTATTTGGAAATAAATTTGATTGATTGATTTAAACAAAACAAAAAGAGCTGAAAGCTCATATGGCACTTGTAAGGCTTGGTAAAAGGATGAAAGTAGGAATTCGCCAATTCGAGGGTTTGCTGTGATCATCTGTAAGCAAAACCCTTAGTGTAAATCACGAGAATGTATGGTTTGGTAAACAAATTTTGCACTTGGATGTGATGATGCGCAATTCATGTCTATGCAAAACCCTCGAGACAAAAATTATCATGGGCTCATGGAGATCATGAAAATGTAGATTTTGCTTAAAAGTATTTTTTGTACTTTGCGGTTAAGATGAGTACTTTAAGGGATGGTCGTCTCCGGGAAGTGACAATTTCTAAGCCAATCTGGTCAAGTCTCTAACGTTCAAGCCAAGTTTCATCGTCCTAGCACATCTGGAAGTACCTTAACCTCTTCTTTCCTTGTCAGGAAAGAAGAAGCTTTCCAGTACGCCTGCAAGGAACCGCTGGTGGAAGGCTTGAATCCTGTGGGATCATTCCATAAGTACCTACCTTCGCAGTTTTTTGGCGCCATAGCAGAAAAAACTGAGCTGCTTCATCTTGAAGAAGACTGTGAACTCGTTGATTGGGAGGGAAAGAATTTAGCTTTATTTCAGTTCTGATGTGATTTTGAATCTTCTTCGAGTAAGACTTTACTGGAAGAAGAAGTACTTCATGCCCCTGTTGCCAACACGATGCTTCGTGACCGGTTTGCACATGGCAACCGAAGAAGACCGAAATGACTGTGATTCACTATGATTTCGAAGTTTAACCAAGGAAAGACAAAGCAGATCACAAGGAAGATGGCAGGGCGTTGGGATGTGTTATAGAGCTGCGACTCTAGGAAATGTAGGCAAAAGGCTTTTCTCAGTACAATTTTTTTACAGCTACTCTACTACTTTGACGTTTCACACACCACTATCCACAAAGACCGAAACTGCTTCAAAAGATTTCACCGTCTTTAGCGTTGTATTTGCTTTTTTTTCATTTCTGTAATGATGTGTCGAATCATTCAACTGGAGTATATTGGTACTGTCAATCCGCAGTCTGTCAAATGACCGAAGACGGTTCTACCTTTACTACCCAGACTCGTCATTTGACAGACCTCTGATTTTCTAAGAAGGAGTGACCAAAATTGGCTGGGATAAGTTTCAGACATTTCTGGGCAATTATCTTCGTGAAAAATAGCAAAATCATAATTTTATGACAAATAAAAAAATTCAGGTTTGAAAGGGTTAACCGAAAAGTGAAAAAAATACGTTTGACCAAACGATATATATTCGTGATACCAATGGTCCATGCTTATTTTTGCCTCAAGGGTTTTGCTTACAGGTGAATTCCTTAAAGTACAAAAATTACTATTTAGCAAAATATTCATTTTCATGATCCCGATGAGCATATCATCATTTTTGTCTTAAGGGTTTTACCAGGGTTTTGCTTACAGATGAATTTCTACCGCCCCTAAAGTGCGCATCATCACAGCCAAGTGCATACTTTTTACCAAACGATACATTCTCGTTATTTCCAAGGGCCCATGATCATTCTTATCTTTCCGGGTTTTGCTTACAAATGATCACAACAAACCACAAATTTGCAAATTCCTACTTTCATCCTCTGACCCAGCCTTGCAAGGGCCATATGAGCTTCTAGCTCTTGTATTTTTTTTTTTAGTTTAAAAAATTACCACCTGGTATTCCTTCAGCCCAAACTGACTACAGATCATGGCTGATGTCGCTGAACAGGTATATCAAAATATCCGTAATGCCCGTGCGCTCTTGTGGTAGCCTGCAGAGCATAGCAATCTGTCAAATGCACCAACCTGACTAACGTCAAGTCACGTAACGAAATTTCTACTCTTCCAACGGATGTGCCCCAGAACTGATGATGGTGGCGACTGATAATGTGCTTACGCAATTCCTGCACACTGACGAGGCAAATGACTGGACACGAAAATTTTAGGAAAACGGACTGAGTACTTGTCAACATACTGAGCGTTTTCCACCCTACTTACCGTAGTTACTACGCAAGACGTCACAAATTCTGGCTTTTTGCCGTCAAGGCTGGAACAATTTTTATATTTTCCAGCAGGATCTCACGCCACGGGCTAATCCGACCAATCACGTTACAGAGGTGCGTAGTTACTACGCTTACTACGTTCCCGAGCATGGTAAGCAAATAGTAACTATTAGTTACTATTCCGACAAGGTTGGAACGGTCAGCGTAGTAACTTTTCGTGAGGATGGAACGGAAATAGTAACAGAGCAACTATTGTTAGAAAGGTGGAACACGCTCAGTGAGTACTACGGGACGACTATATACATATATCCCTGCGAACGAAATGACCTACCGAGGTACCAGTGCGCAATTAGCAACAACAAACCCAAGGCATTTCGCTCGTGTAATGTTCCGACTTTTTCCATCTCTTGTGAAAGTTTGGGATGTCGTCAGACCTCCCGCCTCAATATGAGCAAACCTCAGGAATTTCTGGCAGAAAGAAAATACAGCAGACTCAAATAAGACCTAGGTGCTCTAAGAACACTGTGACTGAAAACTAAGTTAGTAAAAACAGCATTTTAAACACACCTCATCGTAATTGGAGTCATTCAGATCCACTTCTTCATCTTCATCATCTTTTTTCCGCTTTGCCACTGGTGGGGCATGACGATCATCTCTGCAAGAGGAAGAAATGTAGAAGTAGCCCTCTTAAAGGACAAGCAAAACCCGATCTTTTTTTCTGACGCCCAAACACAACCTTGTCTGACAAATTAGATCACCGTAGAAAAGTAAATTGTTTGTTCCAGGTTTAGGACTTCTAACGTAACGGTTGTCCAAGAAGACGTACCGTGGCGCAATTGAGGGTTTCGCTTAGACTAAATCCCGAAAATTGGCTAGTAGATTCCCAAGTAACAACAAAGCCTGCCTACCTTTACATATTAGCATCTACATTCAATTTATTTTCATACAAGTGATCTAGGTCTGACTGGATGCGATCAAACTAGCGTGGCCAAAGTCATAGCACGACGCGCTTGCCGACAATCGCACGAAAGCTCACACAGAGATCGAATTTGTGTAGAGGCAAGCAGAAAGAAAAATTGTGGGATAACGTCGTACATTCTCACTGCGGTGGCAACTAGTTAAAGATGAAACCAAGCTAGAAATAAAAAATGTAGGGGCGATTAGATCTTACGTAAAGCCCAATGGCTGTCAAACATCGATATGTCAAAAGAAACCTTTTGACTACAAAGGCTATTCACCGCACAAATTTATAACGAAGGAGACACTAAACTGAAACTGCGAAACTTGTTCGAACACATTGCCTCTGTCTCTAATTATTACACAACCAAATTATGTATAAAAATCGTTTCCTACATTTTTCGTTTCGTGATCTTATCACTGACTTTCTACCACTTCTTAACGTTCCTCAACAAACATACAGCATCAAATCAAAACTTGAAAGAACATCCATTCAACTGTCCAAAAGTTTCATCACCATTTATTAAACCAACCAAAACGAATTCTACTCAGTGAATAGCCAATAGGGAATGGTTGCATTTCTACTATGACCAGAGCTGGATACAGCAGCTGCAGAATAATAGCAGCCTCAAGAAAATAAGACTTACGGAACATCAGTTGTCTCTCTTGCTGGACCAATGTCAGATCTAGTGGTAAAACCAGTCGCTCTAAAGAAAAAAAATAATTAAAATTAAACAATGAACAAATGTCTGATCCAAGAGGCCCACCTAGTTATCAACAGTGGCGAAACTAAGGGAGGGCGTGGGGGGGGGGGGGGGAGGCAGCTGCCCCCCGCAAAAATCCTGTCGGTAAATTGACAAACACTTTTATCATTCCATTTCTTATACCGACAAAAGCTCTGTCTGTAAAACAGGAAACTTCCTGTTGGGAAATAGGCAGCGTTTGTCGGTACGGCAGGCTTTAACATTCCGTTTCTGATACCGACAAAAGCTCAGTCGGTAAGGCACGAAACTTCTTGCTGGAAAATCGGCAGCGATTCTCTGTGCGGAGATGGTGCACAGATCCGATTTTCGGTACCGGTAGGAGCTCTGACAAAAAATTTCTTCATTTCGTATCTGATACCGAAGAAAGTTCGGTCTGTAAATCATGAAACTTGTTGTAGGGAAAGCGGCAACGTCTGTTGGTGCACGGATTCCGTTTTCTTTTTAAGTAAATCAGGAAACTTCTTGTTTGGAAATTGGCAGCGTTTATCGGTGCGGAGACGGTGCGCGGATTCCGTTTTCAGTACCGGCAAGAGCTCTGATAAAACACTTTCCTAATACCGTTTCTGATAAGGACAGAAGCTCTGTCGGTAATCAGGAAGCTTGGTGTCTAGAAATCAGAATTCTTTTGTCGGTGCGGAGATGATACCAACAAAAACCTTGTCGGGAAACTAAGCCGACGATCTGATCGAGATCCTGATATCTGTGGTTTTTCTTTTCGATACGATGACTGAGAAAAGCCTTGTCGGTAAAATGGGAACCCTCTTTTTCGGTCTCTTTTCATGGAATTAGTATTTGTTCGTCAGTGCGAGACTTGTTTGTAGTGGTAACTGGGTCAGTAAATCGGAAAATGAACTAACCAAACACTTCTATGTTTCATTCTGTTTCTTGACTGCAAACCAATCACACCGGCAAACCTGTTTCCTTGAATTGTTCTTGAGTGATTTCATTTGGGTTGATCTGGCTGTACATCAATCCGGGAAATGGTCCACTTTATTCAGTGACTTATGAGATTCAAATTCCCGTCAGTGATACCCCCACCAACTCGGCCTATCAAGGTTGGATTAGGCGAGGATATCTGAATAACCCACCTATGTGACAAGGTGCAGTATTGCTAAGTTTATCTCAATCGCTGAACCGATTTGGTCCCTCAGAGCCCAAAAAAATGTCCAGGACCCACCTCTAATCCACCCACAGCACTACCATCTACCATAATGGCAAGAACAGGTTCGGACACGTAAATGGCATATATTTGGCATCTTCGCCTACATCTATCAAGCATCACCCGAACGGAATATTTCCGAAACATTTACAGTGGGCCTACCGGTCCGATACCCCCAGCCCCACGTTCACCCTACGGACGTCAGATACGGTTTGGGCCTCAAACTACATGTCTAGGTCCCATGAGTTTTGTCCCTTTCAAGTTTTATCCCAGTCACTCTATCCGTTCGGCATATACAATATTTCCGAGACCTCCTTGGAACACTGTTCTTGGACGCGGATAAACTGAACATATCGGGCAGTTTTCAGTCGAATCCGAGCATTTTCTAGGGCCCATGCACCCGTTTGGTTTTTGACGCTTATCCCAAAGTTACTCTGACCCCTACCGTCTAATCAATTGTCGGATTCTGTTCGGACGTAGAAGCAGCAAATTTAGGGCTTCTACTCCCATCAGCCTTCAAGTTTCCCTAAAGCTGGATTACCCGGTCACTTCACCTTTACGTTGATCCAACGCATCCTCATACCAAACTTCAAAAAATATCTCAACCCCTTCGAGAGTTATCATGGTAAAAGATGGACAGACAAACATTACGAACTCGTAGGTGCTAACATTTTGGACCCCTGAAAAGCCGCTTGGTTTGAAGGTTCAAGGTTCAGGGTTTAATTTACACTTCTGTATAAAATCAAAATAAATAGGGTCAAGCCGGGGACACAAGGTCGATTGACAAAAACCCGAAGACAGCCGCGTAAATCTTCAACCAGTGAAGTAATCTGTTGCAATGTCTACCACTACTTTTCTGGTTAAGACTAGTGACTGCATAGTGTGTTCCTGGTTCTATGTGATAACCATTGGTGCTAGGAAGTTATGGCGAATTCATTAATTTTCATTAGAAAACCATCTCAATTGATATGTTACAGCTTATTATTACAACAGTTGTAAGATGCATTCACGGGGAATGTGTGGCAACGGCGCTTTTTGTCGTTAAATCGTTAAATCTTGTCGGTAAAATCTGGGCTTGCCCCCCCACAAAAATGGACTAGTTTCGCCACTGGTTATCAATAACTGTGTCTATTGTCTATGTTATTTGTACCTTATGAGAAACCGCATGTCTGGTAATATGCTGTGAAAGTTTGTTTTTAAAAACAAATCAGCATGTAGGCTATAATCAAGTGGGCGAGGAAGGAAACCATTACAGGTTTGTTTCCTTCCCCGAAGTTGAACAAGAGGACTGACAGCCTGACGAGGACCCTTGCCAAGAAGGGCCGAAATATCGCTGATGAAAAATCGTAGCTGACGTATCCGTTGAAAACATTGTTGGAATAAACACTAAATTTCTCTTCAAAACACTTGATTTTTCGTAAAAAACTTTTTCATAAATTTCACTTCAAAACACTTCGTAAAGATAGTCGATTATTTCTTAGAAGCAGGCGTTTTTTCTTGAAATTAGTCGTTTTTCGTCAAAACAGTATTTTTTGTCTGCAAAACAGTCGGTAAAAATGACCAGCCAGTCGGTAAATACCTTGCATCATACCCCAACATTTTGGCTAGTAATGCCTCTGACTAGAGCAGGTTGTAATTTTGGAAAACTATACACTCTAGTTATGTTATTACTGAATCAATGTTTTCATGATCTTTTCTACAAGGAACCCATGCCATAAGGGGTGCAGATAAGAGCATATTGTAGTACAAGTAAACATAAGTAAAACTTTCCAATCAAACTTTGGGAATATGAATGAATTATGAGACAGAAGAAAGGAGAGGATCGGTACATTTCCTTTTTTCTGTGTTGTTGTTTTTGTTTGGAATGATTTCTCTTCGTTTTGGCGTTGTTGTGCGGTGATCTTTCTACTCAGCGTTGGGTCGATTTCGTTTTATTGATTTTCTTTTATGGAAGGGTCTGAACCATTCAATGTTTTTCTTCTCTCCGGTTCAAACCCTGAAATAATTGTAAGTGCAGAGTATAGTATTGTTAATGTTTATGTATTATATAAAGTAAGAATAAAAAAACCTTGAACCTTGAAACACCCTTACATTTCTTCAATATCACAGCTGGTATGACAGATCCACTCTGACCCTTAATATTAAAGTTTAGGAATATAAACAAATCATGAGATAGAAGAGAAGAGGGAATCCGTGCATGATCATTAAAATATTTTCTTTAAACCTTCCAACATCACATCCCATATCAGAGATTCATCAATAGCCATAACTATTCCAAACAGTAAACTGGCAGATCAAGGCAGTCTACCAACTATGGCTACCTTGTGCAAAAAGTTGCATACACTAACGCAGACCTTACTATAAAGGAATTCTGATTGGTTGTTCACAGAACTTCAACCCAAACAATCAATATTTTGCTGAGTTACACACCTTGCATTTGTCATAGAGTAATCAGATTTTTTGCAGAACCTTCCCAGAACTCAGGATCTGTGTTAGACTAGATTAACAGTCCACGCACTGTAGAATAAAGATTAAACATATTTGGGAAACATTCAATGTTAGGCAATGTTCAAAATTCATAGCCTACCTCTACTATACTCAGCCATGCAAGATAGAAATCTTAGAACTGGCTTCTGTTAAAAATTAGCAGAGTGAAGGGGAACATCGCAAAATACAGAAAGTGACACTTGATTTTTTTTGCTGTGTGTGTATGATTCGTTACTAGTTCGGTAAGGTAAAAAATTTAAATTTAAATACATGTGAATTTGGACATGTTGGTCGAACCATATAAATCATACATTTTTTTTATTTTTAATGGTGAGGTGTTACCAATTGCAAATAAAACAGAATAGCCAAAAGTTATGAGAACCCGAAACTCAATAGCCAATATCTTTTGGCAATATTGTAACCTTATGACAGAAGAAAATTCTAATCAGAGTTGGCGAAATTGCAATTTTTAATCAATTAGAAATGGTCCCATAATACAATAAATACCAAGAAAAGGTCAATGTTTTCTTGAACAGGGCTAACATAAGCTTATCAACATCACGAGGATTCATATATTTGCCACTGGTTCTGACATTCTGGACAACAATTTCTGTCAAATAGGTATCTGAAAAGTATTTACTAAGGCATAGTATAGCTTTTCATCCATGTTAAACAACACAAACCTACCTGGAAAACTGGATAGCATTTTTTTGTGACTAAAAGCATAACAAACAAGTGTCTGATATTTATTTTACCACTGGTATATCCACCAATGTCTGAAAAGCAGACAGGCAACAAAAATCCCAGGAGAGGGGCAGAAAATAAGTGACTTTCTGCTCTTTCATCCAACCTATCTCAAACTATCAAGGCAACACTGTCCTCTCAAACACCCAATTAATGCATTCTTTTAGCTTGTTCACACGGGGCTGAAACAGCGGCCGATTCTCGATCAGCGGCTGATTTACGCGCGTAAATAGCGGTTGAAAAATTCCAAAAATCAGCCGCTGATTTTCCAAATAGGCGCTTATTTTCGTCAAGGTCACCGATCGGGATAAACTAAATCCTTTGGAATGTGACCTTTGATGACTCTAGGGACTGTAAACAGACTGTAATTAGGGGGATTAGCCAAGCTCTGTGAGTTTTAGGTTAGTCCAGTTCAAATTCTGTCAGAGCAATGTGAACATAACATGATTTTTACGTTTAGCATACAAGGATTACTAAATGATTTCGAAAAAAAGGTAGAATAATTTTCTAATATCAATAGCGTATGCTCTGTTTATGTCTGATATTTTTTTTAATGTTTTTCTTAGATAGTACAATAATTTGAATAATTTTTCCATTCAACCTTCATTGAAAAGTGACTGAACAACACTAAATGACTGCATTCTGTTCTCGTATTATGTATATTTATTATTATTTATATTTGATGTTCAGTTTTAAAAACAAAAATATTTAAATTAACTTTATTTGCTTTTTAACTTGAAATTTACCTAGTCACCTGAAATCTAACAATATTCGATTTATGGCTTTTATCTACTCTAAAGACTACAAATCAACTATATTTGACTTTGACAAACTCACAAGATGTTTGTGTTAATTTTATATATTTTGTTACAAACAAAAGGAACATTCAGAATTAGGGTTTTCTTTTTAATTCTCCTGTCAACCCCAAACAGTTGATCTGTCGTCTGAACAGATCAGCCGCTGTTTACGCGCTTATTTCAGCCCCGTGTGAACAAGCTATTTCTTACAAATTCCTCTAGGCCTAAGAAAAAAGATGCATACAATATGGGCCTACGAGCCTGTACTTTTTCCTCTCTTTCAATAATCTAAAGCACCTGATCAGACTTTTCATTTAGCTGCATCACGTCAATTTTGCAATTATTGAATTATATTTGAAAAAAGCAAAAAGAATATGTCAGCTACATCTTATTAGACCTATATTTTGGCTGTTCTTGGCAAGAATAAACTATAATAATAATCAGAACAATCTGACAAACATACTAGTGTACTAATAAGGTAGCTACTAAAAAAATAACTTTCGAATTCTGATCTTTTGGTAGTAAGACCATGATTCTCCTGAACTTGAGCTTTGGTTTGAGTTCAATAATACCTCACCAACTTGCTGCTAAGCACCTCAATTCTCGATTAGAAAAACACTCATTCCTATGAGAGCATGCCGGCAGCATGCTGGCACATGTTCAAAAATTGCATAATTTGGCACCGTAAATATTCTGAAAATAATGATGTCACACAGGTAATATTGTCCAAATGCATGGTGGCTGACATTTTGTCTTGTAATATTTATTGAAACTGCGTGTTAGTTTTTATCATTGGGAGCAGCCGCATATGGATTATAAGAGAAACTGGGAATATGATGCTCAAGTTTGAAGAAAAAGCTATTTACTGGTGTCATACAAGTTCAGGTACTTCTTTTACACCTGAATTTACAAGCAATTATTAATACGATAATTTTTTTTTTTTTTTTAAATGACGCGTAGCATCTTTTCCGTTCTTCCTGTCCAATATGATTTGGCCAGGTGACTATGCTTCCACTTCCCTCTGTGACGCCAACGGTCCTAACATCTGTTATTTTTTGTTTTTTCAATGACCAGCCTATATATTTAGCGTCACCTACACTTTCCTCTATCTCTACATTTAATTATCTTTTTTTTAATATTCTTTCTTATTCCCTCTTTTAACCCTTATTTCTCATTTTACCATTTCAACACATATTTAAAACCTTTTCTTTGTTTTTCTTCCTTAATATCTCCTTTCCTTAAAATTTTCATTCTTTGAAAACTTAATATTTACAAAAATTCTATCCCTCGTTATTTTTTTTTGCAACCAAACCAAAAAAGGGGTTTTGTCCTGGAGACAAAAACAACACAAATATTTTTCGACCTCTTCGCACTCCCTGCGTCACAGGATGCCCTTCCGTCGTAGGGAATCCCTTTTGCAGTGGCATTTCTTACGATCTTTTTCATTTCCTTCTCCGATACCAAAACCCTTTTTTATTTTAGTTTTTTTTTAAATCTCTACAACAATTAAAATAAAAAAATAAAGAAAATATAAATAAACATTCATTTGATCGTACTTTACATACAAAATTAATTAGTACGAATTAAAATGATAATAAAAGCTGACATATTACGGAAGGCCTTATTAAATCAATGATTTAGTACTGACTACAGTGGTGTATTTTAAATGTTTTTAGCAGCTGTTTTTTTTTGGACTGAAAAAAATTAAAAATAAATATTTTAAAAACATAGCAATTTATTTTTCACTACGGAAAATCGGCAATTTTATGGTACTGCCAGTAGCACTTTTTGTTGCTACCCTACTAGACTAAAGCTAATAATAATTACATACAGGATAAATAAATATTGCTTCAATATTTCTAGTTAAACATATTTTTTTTCAAACAAGATCCAAGATTTTTTTTTCAAACAAGATTGAATTAGCAAAGTCAGCAAAATGATGAAAAAGGTTGAATTAGCAAAGTCAGTGACAATAGCCAGAAAATCCTTTTCAAAGCAGCTTCAACTGTTCAAGTCAAAGTCAAAGAAAAGGCACAGGATTTAAATATTTTTGGACACATGGACCAAAAGTCATATTTTGCCTCTTGACTGTCAGCAGGTCAGGACAGCATGTACTTTTAATTTTACCTTTTTTGCGGCAAAAATCGAGGTCGAGGGGACCCTTCCCAACTGCTTCCCAAGAGCACCCCAAGAGGGGCCGAAATATAGCTCTAATAAAATGTAGCTGATGTACTTATTTTACACTGCCAGATATCATCTGCAGTCACCCTGGGCTGAAGGAATTGAATATCTAATTGACTTATTACTGAATTGTTTCTCTCACCCTCTTCCAACACCAGCAACATATCCAAGTGGAGCTGGAATCCCAATGAATGACTTTTTCTTTTGGTTTACAAGGTTTATGGATGGGATATTTGCAGCCATATTCGCCATGTTCATAAATTCAATTAGAAACTTTTGGGCAAATAACAAAACATTGCGAATTTCATTTCGCTTCGTCTTCTTCTTCGTCACGACTTTAAAGTCGAATCAAAAGCTCTATGATGTTTGATTGCGCCCCGCGAAATTCGAAAGATTTCAGTAACCTGGTTTCATGATCAGTTCAGGGTAAATTTCTCTGTTTGCTTGGGAATGTATTTTTTAAATCAGTTGTACAGGGAACAAAATTAATTCTAGAAGTTTGAAAAATATTATATTGCTTTTCTTGAAAATAGCATAAGTTTTAACAAGAAGACCCAGTTTTGAGTTGATCCAGGATGAATTTGAAATTATTTTAAAGTTTGTTGAGTTGTTGAAGGTTACCTGGAAGTTATTGTTCCTAATTTGAAATGGTCTAAGGTGAAGCAGAGGTGAAGAGCAGTTGACTTTAGGCACAGACTTTTTGGAGAATTCCCCTGCTCAAGGAAATCTCCTACTGAGGTGAAAAAGAATCGCCTGTTTCTGTTGATTATCTCTGTGCGATTCTTGGTTAACTGGGAGCGTTTTGGGAACGTTTGATTTATCAAAGTCGGCCTGAAGGGTTACGTAAAGTTGACTTTCAACGACAGGGAGAAATTGCCAGTTGTCTCACATTAACCAAGAAAGAAGGCGGAAGTTTCAAATATTGTGAATCATCAAGAGATTGCAGCCTACACAACGAATAGAGGCAATCAATTCAATAGACAGAACAAATATGCAAATGTAGGAAGAAAACGGAAAGTGATTGACAGTTGTGACTGGGATGCAAGAGATATTTGAAATGCAAAGGGGACTAGTAAATGTTGAAGAATAGCAAAATTATATGTCATGAAAATCTGGAAGGGTTGGCTTGACTATGTGGAAGCCCCGGACGTCTGGTAACTTGGAAGGTGAAGCCTGGCAACTCTTTTGCAAACATAGAATTATACGATTAAGGAATAGCCCAATTAACATTTCAATAAAGTCCCTGGCTCAGAATCATGATCAAACGCAGATAATTCAATTTCAAAGTTGAAAGTCCCATACCTCCCAATGTTCAACTTTTTTGTTTTGATCCCATGATGATGGTGTAGCAATATCCGTTATCTCGTATAGGGTGCAATCTCTCTATGGAGTATAAAGAGTATATGTCTTCAGATTCTTAACAGAAAGCGTTCGATTGGCAATTCTCTGTTGACTTGCTTGGTCGACTTCTTACTAAATAAAACAACACCAGAGGAAATAGTCGACTCTGGGGTTGACATCCGCTAGTCGAACCAAACACCGCTTAGGAAACTATGTCTTGCTTCAGCCCTCCTCCCCCTTCACCCCATCTTTAGAAATTCTATAAAATGGGCCAGAAAATAGAAACGTTGATTTTTTTTTTATTTACCTGGCCTCCAGGAGAGTTTCTTGATGCCAGTGTGCATGACTGCCTTTATAGTGATACTTGAGAAGCCTATTCCTCTCCTTATAACTACTTCCTTCCTTTCTTCTTGCACTTATCACTTTTGTCCTAGTGCTTTCCCCTGGTGTGGAGGAACACCAAAGCAGGAAAAATCACTTTGCCAGTAGGTGCCACCCTAAAGGAAGGTTTTTCTTGGACAGGGGAGTAGAGCACGCCCCCATCTTTTTATGGCACTTGAGCTTACTCAAGTGCCATATAGCGATTGTTATTTCTGTCCGTCAGTCGGTCTGTCGGTCCCGGTTTTGCTAGTTCGGGCACTTCCAGATAAGCTAGGAAGATGAAACTTGGCAAGCATATCAGGAACTGGACCAGATTAAATTAGAAATTGTCGCTTCCTCGATCCGACCATCTGGAGGGGAGTGGAGGGAGGGGGAATCCGGAAAAATAGGAAAAATGAGATATTTTTAGCTTACGAACGGGTGATCGGATCTTAATGAAACTTAATACATGGAAGGACTTCGTGTCTCAGACCCTCCATTTTAAATCCAGACCGGATCCGGTGACACTGGGGGGAGTTAGAGGGGGAAACCGGAAATCTTTGAAAACACTTAGAGTGGAGGGATCCGAATGAAACTTGGTGGAAAGTACAAGCAGAAATCCTAGATACGTGCCTGATATAACCGGAACGGATCCGCTCACTTTGGGGGAGTTGGGGGGGGGGAGAAGTCCGAATTTGTAGTGATCCCGCGAGTTCCGTGCTTCCTGATGTGCTGGGACGATGGAAATTGACAGGCATGTCTGGGACCCGACCAGCTTAAATAGGAAATCATCAATTCCCCGATTCGACCATCTGGGGGGGGGGAGTGGAGGGAGGGTGAAGCCAAAATTTGAGGTATTTTTAGCTTGCGAACGGGTGATCGGATCTTGATGAAAATTGATATTTAGGATGACCTCGTGTCTCAGACACCTCACTTTAAATCCGGGCCGGATCCGATGACACTCGGGGGAGTTGGAGGAGGGAACCGGAAGTTTTGAGAAACGCTTCAAGTGGAGGGATCGGGATGAAACTTGGTGGGAAAAACAACCACAGGTCCTAGAAACGTCATTGACATAACCGGACCGGATCAGGGCACTGTGGGGGAGTTGGGGTGGGGAACCGGAAATTTTGAGAAACGCTTAAAGTGGAGGGATCGGGATGAAACTTGGTGGGAAAAACAAGCACAGGTCCTGACACCTCATTGACATAACCGGACCGGATCAGGGCACTGTGGGGGAGTTGGGATGGGGGTCCGGATTTCTAGCGATCCCGCGAGTTCGGCATACTTCCTGGTGTCCTAGGGCGATGAAACTTGGCAGGTATGTCAAGGATCCGAACAGATTGACTTGAGAACAGCCGTTTCCCCGACCCGACCATCGTGGGGGGAGTGGGTGGATGGGGAGTCCGGAATCTAGTGGCGTGCATAACTTTTGAACGGGTGATCGGATTTTGATGAAAATTGATATTTAGGATGACCTTGTGTCTCAGACACCTCACTTTAAATCCGGGCCGGATCCGATGACACTGGGGGGAGTTGGAGGAGGTAACCGGAAATTTTGAGAAACGCTTAAAGTGGAGGGATCGGGATGAAACTTGGTGGGAAAAACAAGCACAGGTCCTAGACACGTCATTGACATAACCGGACCGGATCCGATGACACTGGGAGGAGTTGGAGGAGGGAACCGGAAATTTTGAGAAACACTTAAAGTGGAGGGATCTGGATGAAACTTGGTGGGAAAAACAAGCACAGGTCCTCGACACGTCATTGACATAACCGGACCGGATCAGGGCACTGTGGGGGAGTTGGGGTGGGGGTCCGGATTTCTAGCGATCCCGCGGAGTTCGGCATACTTCCTGATGTCCTAGGGCGATGAAACTTGGCAGGTATGTCAGGGATCCGAACAGATTGACTTGAGAACAGCCGTTTCCCCGGCCCGACCATCGTGGGGGGAGTGGGTGGATGGGGAGTCCGGAATCTAGTGGCGTGCATAACTTTTGAACGGGTGATCGGATTTGAATGAAACTTGTCTGGTGAGCTATCGCCTCGGACGTTCAGTGTCACGTCCGAGTCGGGTCCGATACCTGTGGGGATGGGGGGGGGGGGGTGTGGAAAACTCAAGAAACTCTAAAAGTAGAGGGATTGGGACGAAACTTAATGGATGGAACAAGCATTAGGCCTAGATGAAATTGACGGAGCCAGATGGTTTCGGGGCTCTGTGGGGTGAGTTGGAGGGGGTTTCCTGGAATTCCGGTAGTCGTGAGTTAGAATAGTTCCAGATGTAAAACGACAACGAAACTTTGCAGGCATATTAGCGACCCGAATTATCTTGACTTAAAAACCTGACACAACATACCCCCGGAAACTTCCGTTCCTAGATCCGAGCATTTTTGGGGGAGCAAGAGAAGAGAAATATGGACTTCTATAAATTGCGAACGAGTGGTCTGATTCGAGTGAAACTTCATGGGTGATACGAATCGATGGCCTCGACATGTAAAACATGCGTTCGAACCATATGCGACCACGATTAGGGGAATTGGGGGTGGGGGGACTTTTGACATGCACAAAAACCAAACGGATGGACCGAATGAGATGCAATTCGACAGTGCCGAGTTTATGCGGCCTAGATTTGTTATTTGGCGTCTGGGCCGGATTCGGCCAAGGTAGGGGGGGGGGGGGTACTGGAAACTTGCAGATAGGCTATGCTCCAGTTTCAGTCAAACTTGATGAGGGAATTAAGAGATTGGGCCCGAACCGGCTCCGACAACGTTGGTGGGAAGGGGGGGGGGGGGTACCGGAACTTTCCAAAAATGCTCAGATTCGAGTGAAACTTGGTAGATGGTATAAACGAAGATGCTTTAGGTGGTCGATTTTTTTTTATTCCGAACCAGATTGGGCCACGGTAGGTGGAAATAGAGTGAGTACCGGAAATCGTGTAGCACGTCTAGGGATCAAACAAATGGATTTATTGGGATGAAAGTTTGAACAGTCATGTGCATTTGCAATCGAGACGATGCCGGAACTGCTCAGAAATGAGTGAAACTAAATATCCTATTTCTATTTCCGAACCGCCTTTTTGGATGGCGGGTGTATTTTGTGACGTTTTCATCTACTTTCTTGTACAGCCTACTCGTACAAGTGCCATATGAGCTCGTAGCTCTTGTTTCAAGTTGGGTGCTTCTCCAGTGGGACTACCTTTCATTGCTGCCACTGTGTCATTTGACAGCGAAACAAAACTAGAATGACTGTTAGACACCTTTGATGTTTATTTGACTTGTATTTGTGGTTTTCGCACATGTTTTTTTTCCAACTTGAGTGGCTTTGAGCCTAAATAGGACCCTTGCCAAGAAGGGCTGAAATATAGCTCTAATAAAATTCAGCTGACATATCTGTTTTGCACTATCAAATATGAGTATAATGTGGTAAAATGTCCTCGCACAATGGCCTGACCATGCAGTGGCGCTATTTCAATAAACCTCGGGGGGGGGGGGGGTGAACATCCATTTTTGGCCCCATCCTAAATTCATTCTTTGCTCAGCGCAAAATTTAATTGCTTTTTTAGGGTAAAATTAAAGCAGTTTTAAATATACTATAATAAGCATATGCAAGAGTCACTCATTGTTCGAAGATCCTTCACAAATAAAAATGTGCATTGGAGCATGCTGTGAGCTGGAGTTTGAGTCCTACCCACATTACAGAATAAGCGACTTTAATCCCTTCGATTCTTTGAATCAAAACCCTATCGAGATTTGTCACGATCTCAAGAAGTAGAGTTTGATTCATGAAATCTTTTGATTTCGGATATGGGGTTAATATCTTAAAACATGTCACAAACACCAAAGTATATTGAAACTGTTTTCTGCTAAAATACAAAGATTTTGGTTCAAAACCAGATCTGTGCGATGAAGTGTGAAATTTACGGTTTGGTAAAGCCTTTATGTCAGCATGTCAAACAAGGAATATAGACAAAAAAGCCTCGGACTTTGGGCCCCTTTCAAATTTGGGGGGTTGCCATGCCCCCCCCCCATATGGCGCCACTGCGACCATGGTGATTAGTTGACCTTACTGACCCGGTGTTGTATTAAACAAAAATATGAGCGCGAGATCCTATGTGTTGCTGCAGAGAATCACTCTCACCCACGAGATCTAACCAGTTGCAATCCTCGACGGATATATTGATTGATTGGATAAAATTTCGACGAAAAGCCATGATTGTATTCTTGATATGTTTCTGTTTCTCTTCTTATAATAATAATAATAACAACGTTATTTCCTGAATCTCTCATATAACTACTAGCTAGCGTCGGATCGTCACACAGTTCTTAACACGGCTTACCTTAGACCTTACCTTAGATCCTCCTGTGCCTCCAGAGGCCAGGGCGTTCAAGAAGAGTCTCCAGTCGTCTTTGAAACTTTAACACGGCTAAAACTTATATACAGTTAATAACGAATATATCACAGTTCAGAATTAAAATAGTTTACGAAATATGGTACAAATGACGAAAGATACCGGTCAGTAGAGTGGATATCGGGGCGAACAAGTCTGGTACAATTACGGGTTGCAGCGCTAAGCCTTGTTTCAAATCGAGTCTGGTTTGGGGCCTCGTAATCCGGTAGGAGAGATCTATGAAGATCAGAGGACAAGCATTTACGTCCAAAATCCATTGTCAACTTATGTCGTCTTTCAGACAGAGTGGAGAGACCAAGCCTGTCTAGATCCGCTTCATACGAAGTGTAGTTGGGGCCTAGCTTGATCTTCACTGCTATCTTCTTAATCCCTTCAAGTCTGTACCTCTGAACATCATTAAGTCCCGGATGCCACACTGCACAAGAATATTCTACGCACGGAGGGATGGACGTACAATACGATGACCGGATAACTCTTGGTGAAAGACCAAACCTACGAAGGATAGAGTACGACTTAAGGAGTAGGGCTGCCTTCTGGAGAATCATATCAGCGCGGGAATTCCACTTCAAATCATTATCCAAAATAACGCCAAGAAGTTTTAAGCTATCTCTACATTCCAGACCAATATTTTCCATAATTGGAAGATCTTTCTAGAAAAGACAATTTAACACCAGCCAGGTCCTTCTTCATTATATCAAATATAGTTGAAAGTGTTTGCTCCGTCTGGATTTGAGGGATAGTTCGAAGTGATAAAGACGACGGATCGTCAGCGAATTTGAAACGGTTAGAAACAGCTAGCAAAACTTTGTTAAAAACAATTAAAAATGTCAGTGGTCCAAGCTTTGTCCCCTGGGGACTACCACAGACAATATCTAGAAAATCTGAAATATCAATTTTACTTAGCAATACACACTTGTTTACTTCCTGTTAAAAAACTAGCTAGCAATCGGAACCAAAACTGGCCGGCTCCCATTTCTTTAGCTTCATTAATTGCCACCTGGTGATCTAGACTATCAAAAGCTTTCACAGTGTCACCCAGCAAAAAAAGTAAGTTCACATATGGATTCAGCGGACTTCCTTACTCCCTCAGTGAATATCTTATTAGCTTATCAAACACTTATGTTTTTACCGTAATTCGAAATCCCTCCTCTGCCTCTAAAGATAGAACTAAAGGACCCATCTACAAACTTGACCTGTACTTTACCAGTGAATCCTCATTGAACAACATCCTCGCTTGGTATTTCCTCGTTTGAACATATATGTCAACCCCTTCGACCTTCGATTAAACTAGATTTCTCCGGCGTCACAAAGAATAAACAAATGAATGTCGGCATCCACGCGCAGAGCTATACTAGTTAAAGAATAAAGGTGTAGCCGAAAACTCGTTGACAAATTTTGTGTCCGCTTTTCGCCGGATTCCGGGTGAAATACTTGTCCGGCAAGAAAATAACTTTCATATTCCGATTCAGCATGTCTCCTTACGCCTACAACTATCTCAATAGTTTTTTAAAAATATTTGTTGTTGCCCCTTAATTGAAACCCCCCTCCCCTACCCCTAAATCTAGGGCTACAGAGCCCATCTATGAACTTGACCTTACCCTTGACCCAAGAATTCTCGCACCAAGTTTCATCAAAATATCTCGTTCCCTTCGACAGTTATCGTACTAACAGACGGACAACTTTTGCAATGTCATAGGTATCCCACCACTTACGTTTTGGGATCCCAAAAAGGTGAAGACAAGTAGAAAAAATCGAACATTCTTATATTTCTTATGCCTAACAGATAACATGGAAACCACTGCGCTGTAGTAGTTTGTTTGCATTATCTCACTCCACCGCCAAGAAAATTGACTTTGCGCAATTTTTTTTAACCACAGTACAATGTGTTATGCAATGAAAAAAAAGGGGGATGTATGGCTGACTTGATCAATGCATCTAGAAACCTGTACGTTCTTATGCCATTATCAGATTCTATTTGAATTTGTTTTTCAGGAAAACATCTTTTGGATGGGAGCAAGAAATTGACAGAGCTCAAAAGCTGCTTGAAGATAGTTTATGTAGTCCACTGAATAAAAACCAATTCAGAAGCCTTATTTGGAGAGTTCTCCTATCTAGAACTATCACAACAGATGAAAAGCTTATACAATCTTTTAAGAAATCTAGAGAAGTCTATTCCGCAGTTAAGGCGCTTAGAGTTAATCCACCTCACCCAAAGTCAAATGGAAAATCAGATGCCGCATCGGACAACCCCTTATCCCAGTCTGAGGGTGTAAGTAGCAAGTTCTAATTGTAACTAGAGTACAGTGAGAGTCTATGACAAAAATGATCTTTTTGAAGAAGGGTTGAAATAGCAAACCTTTCAGTCGGACTCTATGATTAGTTATCTAGAAGTTGTTCAAGCTGACGTAGGTAGAGAGAAGAAATTTACGCAAATCTGTTATGTCAATGGAAAAATATCTTTGAAAATTAGGGGATGCCAAAGTAGTAAATAGTTTTCACACAGTGTTCGGTTAATAGGAATATTAAAATATTCTTCATCTGTGGGATTTGTTAAAATCTTAGTGTCTGAGGAATACTTTTAAATTAGGTAGGGGTAGTGTCAGAGATGGGCTAATCCAGTTCCGGATTCGATCGTCCTTTTGGCCAGATTTGAATCTTCTGCTTTTCAGGCTGGATTCGGGTTCGGATTCCAAACCTTTAATCTTACAAATCTGCTCAGAGTTCTAGTCTAAATCCTTCCCAGTTTCCGTTTCCAGTTTTCACACAATGGCTTAGGCAATCCAACTTTTTGATCTTCACCACCAACCATCCTCAGGTAATATATCACGTTATCTGATTACCTTAGACACCAGTAGCTACTTTCTGTCGCCTCAGATTTTTAAACTCAACCTGGGAACACGATGTTAAGGTCGGATTCGAATCCGGATTCGAATCCTCGGCCTAAAGTGGTGGATTCGGATTCGTACCCTACCGTGGATTCGGATTCTAATCCTTTCATGATCGGATTTGCCCATCTCTGGGTAGTGTTGAGGCGGTGGCTGGGTAGGACCAGATCGCCCATTGAAATAAATCGTTTTTGTACTAGATTTTGATAGTTAAGTGTTGCGGATGATGAGCACTAGGATCAGAAAATTTCGATGTATGTATCAATGCCTTAACCTTTAACCTTTTTCTTGTCCCGTCATTTTGGCGAATAAAAGCATTTCATTCATTCAGTTGACAAACCCCTTGATTTTCATTACAGAGTTGTTGGCACAACTATTTCCGGAATAAGGACCTACTTGCAACTATCACACAAGATGTTGTACGAACTTTCCCGGATTACGCATTTTTTCGTGACCAAAATGTTCAAGATTCTCTGGTCAACATTTTGTTTTGCTATTCGTTGGAGAACCCAGAAATCGGCTACAAACAAGTAAGTGGACATGTCCCCTTGACTTCCCGAAGGTCCTAAGTGATTTTTTGTAAGGTTGTATTTCTTTTCATTTGTAGTAGATTAGAGACACTAAGGTATGTGAACACACCTTGCGATTTTTGCAGTCGGATTCAAATTCTCCTTTGCTCCAAAATGTGGACGCATCACATGAGATTTGCCCTTAGTGACGTAGCCTACAGCTATCAGGAGTATTGTTAAGTGTGTTTCTATGACAGATGACTCCAAAGAGGTGTGCTACAATTTTAAGTTCTGTTTTTATGGCACTTGTCTTCCGGCCAAGTGCCATATACCGATCACTTTTCTGTCGGTCGGACGGTCAGTCCGGTGTTTGCGAGTTAGGGTACTTCCAGATGTGCTACGACGATGAAATATTGTCAGGCATATTAGGGACCCGACCAAACTAACTTGGAAATAGTCACCTTGCCCGATCCGACAATCGTAGGGGGAGGGGGAGGTGGCGGAATCTGGAAAATAGGGGCATACATAACTTTCGAATGGGTGATTGGATCTTAATGAAACTAGATATCTGGAAAGGAGCTCCTTTCTCAGATATCTCATTTCAAGTCCGGACCGGATCTGATGAATCTGGGGGGAATCGGAGGGGTGAACCGGAAATCGCGTGAAACTCTCAGAGTGGAGCGATCGGGATGAAACTTGGTGGAAAGAACACTAGATAAATAACTGACAGAACTGGACCGGATTCGGACACTGTGGGGGGAGTTGGAGGGGAGTTCTGGAATCCCGGCGATCCGTAGTTAATGGGCTAGGACGTTACGACTTGGCAGGCGTAACAGGGACCCGACCAGGTTAACTTGGAAACAGTCACTCGCCCGATCCAACCATCGTGGGGGAAGGGGGGGGGGGGGGACGGCGGAATCCGGAAATTAGTGACATGCATAACTTTCGAACGGGTTATCGGATCTTAATGAAACTTGATATCTTGAAAAACCTCATGTCTCAGCTGTTTCATTTCTAGTCCGGACCTGACCCGATGAACTGGGGGGGGGGGGGGGGGCAGAACCAGAAATCTTGTGACGTGTACGCGCATAGAGTGGAGCGTTCAGAATGAAACTTAGTGGGACGTACAAGCACAAGTCCTAGGTGCATCAGATACAGAATTGGACCAGATTCGGGTACCGATGGGGGGGGGGGGGTGTAGGGGGGTGTCAGGAAGTCCGGTGATCGTGAGTTAAGGTACTTCCAGATGTGCTAGGATGATAAAACTTTGCAGGAGCGTTAGAAACTTGACATCATTGGGTTAGACATCGTCACTTCTCCGATCCTACCATCCCTTGAAGAACTCATCTTAACCGCAAAATACAAAAAATACTTTTAAGCAAAATTTATTTTTCCACGATCGGTTACATGATCCTTTTTGCCTGAAGGGTTTTGCTTCGAAATTAGTTTTTAGCAACCTTAAAGTGTGTACCTTAACCGAAAAGGAAAAAAAAATACTTTTGACCGTCACTTCCATCTGACCCAGCCTTGCAAGTGCCATATGAGCTTCCGGTCCTTTTTTGGATCCCAAACCGCAAGTGGGATCCCAAGCACGATAGCTCTCGAAGAGAATGAGTTATTTTGATGAAACCTGGTGTGGGGATCCTTTGGGTCAAGGGAAAGGTGGATTTCGTAGATGGGCTCCGTAGCCCTACATTTACGGGTTGGGGTTCAAATTAAGGGGGAAACAAAATATTTTTAAACAGCTAATGTGATAGTCGATTAAGGGGTAAGAAGACATGCTGAACATGATTATGAAAACTATTTTGTCGCCGGACAAGTAGTTCGCCTAGAATCCGGCCAAAACCGGAAAGTTTTTCAAAAGTAATATTTGATTTATGTTGATTTAGGGCTTTTCGATTTAGGGGTAAGAATACACTTTTTGGATCCTGTCGAAACCTTTGGTCTTGTTCTTTCTTTAAAGCTTGTAATTTGGTGCGTCGACATATTGGCCTTCCAACTTACAATATAGTTCTATGCAAGAGCCTATAAGCTCAACTTTTTCTTTTCTGACTGACTACAGAAGGTTTTTGCGGGAAAAACAAGTTGGCTTTATTTGGATATTGTCCTTGAGTAACCGAAACATGCTAAAAATTGTCATTGCAGGGAATGCACGAACTACTAGCCCCTCTTTTGTTCGTCACTCATTTTGACACTGAAAAGCTTCGAGGAAGTCATGCGGAATGTTCAACGTAAGTATCACTTATTTTCTGTATTAGTCGATTCCGTGAATTCCATCTTTTTCAGTATTCGCTGTCGCCATCCTGGCAGTGGCAGTGGGTTGCGCTGCTACTCGTGTGTGCCTTTTTTTATTCAGTTTTCAATGCTGAATCATAGTGTCTGTTTGTTATTTTTTTTTTTATTATAAACCCACTATACAACAAAAAAGTGGAAAACGAAGGGAAAAAGAAAATATAGAACGAACTAAAAGGACGAACTAAAAGAAGCAAGCATCTTGACTTCGATGTATGCGACCGTCTACACGCTCGCCGCTCAGTCTAGTAGGCAACTGGATCATATTTTGTTATTTATATGTTTGTTATTTATAATTTGGAAGAAACTGAATTTAGTTATGCTACGATAGTGTCGAAATATACCAATCTCCTCTCTGGAAAGAATCGATTAAAATATAGTATTCTGTTAATTAGCCCAATCGACATTCCATAAAAAATAACACAAATTCAGTTGAATGCAGTTGATGCATCACTCACGTTTCAGTTAGCTAATGTCCTTTCAAGAAACGTACCAAGTTTGTTCTTTTTACTTCGTTACTCTATGATGTCCGAAATAAACAAGAACTTTTCTTCCTACTAACTAAGGTAATTTCTTCTGGGATCCGGATGCTGTTGTCGTCTGAATTAGTGTTGTGCGATATTCGATATCGATTATTGGTATATCGGACCAAATATCGATATCGAAACGTGATATCGATATCGAAAACGATATGTGTTCGTTTATATTAATTGTAAGTGATGCAACATCAGTAACATTTATATATCCGAAACTGGATCAATATGTTCTTCGTAATTCAGTTTTTATGGCACTTGAGCTTACTCAAGTGCCATATAGCGATTGTAATTTCTGTCCGTCAGTCGGTCTGTCGGACCCGGTTTTGCTAGTTCGGGCACTTCCAGATAAGCTAGGACGATGAAACTTGGCAGACATATCAGGAACTGGACCAGATTAAATTAGAAATTGTCGCTTCCTCGATCCGACCATCTGGAGGGGAGTGGAGGGAGGGGGAATCCGGAAAAAATAGGAAAAATGAGATATTTTTAGCTTACGAACGGGTGATCGGATCTTAATGAAACTTGATATATGGAAGAACTTCGTGTCTCAGACCCTCCATTTTAAATCTAGTCTGGATCCGGTGACACTGGGGGGAGTAGGAGGGGGAAACCGGAAATCTTGGAAAACACTTAGATTGGAGGGATCCGGATGAAACTTGGTGGAAAGTACAAGCAAAAGTCCTAGATACGTGACTGATATAACCGGAACGGATCCGCTCACTTTGGGGGAGTTGGGGAGGGGGGAGAAGTCCGAATTTGTAGTGATCCCGTGAGTTCCGTGCTTCCTGATGTGCTGGGCGATGGAAATTTACAGGTATGTCTGGGACCCGACCAAATTAAATAGGAAATCGTCAATTGATATTTAGGATGACCTCGTGTCTCAGACATCTCACTTTAAATCCGGGCCGGATCCGATGACACTGGGGGGAGTTGGAGGAGGGAACCGGAAATTTTGAGAAACGCTTAAAGTGGAGGGATCGGGATGACACTTGGTGGGAAAAACAAGCACAGGTCCTAGACACGTCATTGACATAACCGGACCGGATCAGGGCACTGTGGGGGAGTTGGGGTGGGGGTCCGGATTTCTAGCGATCCCGCGAGTTCGGCATACTTCCTGATGTCCTAGGGTGATGAAACTTGGCTGGTATGTCAGGGATTCGAACAGATTGACTTGAGAACAGCCGTTTCCCCGACCCGACCATCGTGGGGGGAGTGGGTGGATGGGGAGTCCGGAATCTAGTGGCGTGCATAACTTTTGAACGGGTGATTGGATTTCAATGAAACTTGTCTGGTGAGCTATCGCCTCGGACGTTCAGTGTCACGTTCGGGTCGGGTCTGATACCTATGGGGATGGGGGGTGGGGGTTGAAAACTCAAGAAACTCTAAAAGCAGAGGGATTGGGACGAAACTTAAGGGATGGAACAAGCATTAGGCCTAGATGAAATTGACGGAGCCAGATGGTTTCGGGGCTCTGTGGGGGAGTTGGAGGGGGTTTCCTGGAATTCCGGTAGTCGTGAGTTAGAATAGTTCCAGATGTAAAACGACAACGAAACTTTGCAGGCATATTAGCGACCCGAATTATCTTGACTTAAGAACCTGACACAACATACCCCTGGAAACTTCCGTTCCTAGATCCGAGCATTTTTTGGTGAGCAAGAGAAGAGAAATATGGAAATTGACTTCTATAAATTTCAAACGACTGGTCTGATTCGAGTGAAACTTCATGGGTGATACGAATCGATGGCCTCGACATGTAAAACATGCGTTCGAACCATATGCGACCACGATTAGGGGAATTGGGGGTGGGGGGACTTTTGACATGCACAAAAACCAAACGGATGGACCGAATGAGATGCAAATTCGACAATGCCGAGTATATGCGGCCTACATTTGTTATTTGGCGTCTGGGCCGGATTCGGCCAAGCTAGGGGGGGGGGGGTACTGGAAACTTGCAGATGGGCTATGCTCCAATTTCTCCAATTTCAGTAAAACTTGATGGACAGGAACAGGGAATTAAGAGATTGGGCCCGAACCGGCTCCGACATCGTTGGTGGGAGGGGGGGGGGGGGGTACCGGAACTTTCCAAAAATGCTGAGATTCGAGTGAAACTTGATAAATGGTATAAAAGAAGATGCTTTAGGTGGTCGATTTTTTTTTATTCCGAACCAGATTCGGCCACGGTAGGTGGAGATAGAGTGAGTACCGGAAATCCTGTAGCACGTCTAGGGATCAAACAAATGGATTTATTGGGATGAAAGTTTGAACAGTCATGTGCATTTGCTACAGACAATCTAGACGATGCCGGAACAGCTCAGAAATGAGTGAAACTAAATATCCTATTTCTATTTCCGAACCGCATTTTTGGATGGCGGGTGTATTTTGTGACGTTCTCATCTACTTTCTTGTACATCCTACTCGTACAAGTGCCATATGAGCTCGTAGCTCTTGTTTTTTATTAGTTTTGTTTTGATGATTTTTTTGTCTGGAAAAACAAGGCTTGGTAAAACGATGAAAGTAGGAATTTGCCAGTTAGTGGGTTTGTTGTGATCGTTTGTAAGCAAAACCCCTGAGATAAGAATAACGATAGACCCTTGGAAATCGCGAGAATTTATCGTTTGGCAAAAAAAATTTTTTTTTACTTAGCTATGATGATGCGCACTAAGGGTGCTAGAAATTCATCTGTAATCAAAACCCTTGAGGCAGAAATGATCCTGGACCCTTTAGGACCATGAACGTATATGGTCTGATCACAAGTATTATTTTACTCGTCGGTTAAGATTCGCACTTTAAGGGTGCAAAAAAGTCATTTCTAAGCAAAGACCTTGAGGCAAAAATGATCGTGGGCTCATGGGGATCTTCAAAATCTAGATTTTGCTTAAAAGTATTTTTTTGTGTACTTTGCGGTGATGAGAACACTTTAAGGGATGGTCTGATCTGGAAAGTGACAATTTCTAAGCCAATCTTGTCAAGTCTCTAATGTTCAAGCCATGTTTCGTCGTCCTAGCACATCTGGAAGCACCTTAAATCGCGGTAACCTGTATTCCGGACCACCCTCCAACTCCCCCCAGAGTGCCCGAATCCGGTCCGGTTCTGTTACTGGTGTGTCTAGGACTTACGTTTCTTCTTCCCACCAAGTGCCATCCCAATCGCGACACTCTATGCGTCTCAGAAAATTTCCGGTTCTCCCCCCCCCCCCCCCAGACTCCCCCATATTGATCGGATACTGTCCTTGAGTTCTTTCCGAATATCAAGTTTCATTAAGATCCGATCACCCGTTCAAAAGTTGGACATTTCTCAAGACCCCGGATTCCCCCTCGCTCCACTCCCCCACGATGGTCAAATCAAAGAAATGACTGTTCTTAAGTTCGAGTCCCTGAGATTCCTGCCAAATTTCATCGTTCTAGGACATGTGTAAGCATCCTAAATCGGGATCACCGGAATTCCGAAACCCTCCCTAGAACTCCCCCCACAGTGCTCAGGTCCGATCCGGTCTTATCAATTATGTATCTCTGGGGCTTGTGCTTCTTCTTCCCACCAAGTTTCATCCCGATCCGTCCACTCTGAATATCTCACACGATTTCCGGTTCCCCCCTCCAGCATCCGGATCCATTCGGACTTGAAGTGTGACATCTGAGACAGGAGGTCTTTCCAAATATCAAGTTTCATTGAGATCCGATTCCCCGTTCAGAAGTAAAAAATACGTCAATATTCCGGATTCCCCCTGCCTCCACTCCCCTCGTGGCGGTCGAATCGGGAAAGAGACTATTTCCAAGTTAGTTTGGTAGGGTCCCTAATATGCCTGCCAAGATTCATCGTCCTAGCACTTCTGGAAGTGCCCTAACTTGAGATGAGTGGCCTGACCGACCGACCGACAGACCGAAAAGTGATCGGTATATGGCACTTGAGCGGAGCTGCAAGTGCCATAACAAGGGCTATAAGCCATATCTGCAAGTTGTGTCACAGGATGAAAGTGGGAGTTTTCATAGGTTTACTGCAATCCGTTGTAAGCAAAACCCTTGAGGCACGAATGGTCACAAGCTCTTTGTGATCGTAGAATGTATAGTTTGTTCAGAAGTTTTTTTAAGCAGGTCGCAGTGATGATGCGCACTTTAAGAGGGCTAAGATTTTATTTGTAAGCAAAACCGTCGAGTCACAAATGATCGTGGGCCCTTTAAGGTAATTAGAATGTATCTTGTGGTCAAAATTATTTCTTTCACTTTGCGGTTAGGATTCGCACTTTAAAGGCGCTAAAAATTATTTTTTAACCAAAACCCTTGAGGACGAAATGATCATAGGCGCCTGGAGATCACGAAATTGAATCGTCTGCTTACAACTATTTTTTGCCCTTTGCGGTTATAATGTGCACTTTAACGAGATCAGATCGGGGAACTGATTATTTCAAAGTTAATCTGGTTGGGTCCCTAATACACATGCCAAGTTTCATCGTCCTAAACCACCTGGAAGTATTTTAACTTCGGAGAACCGAACCTCCGCCCCCCATAGTGTTCTGACCCCCCCCCCCCCCCCCCCAGTCTGGCTCTGTAAATAATCTATCTAGGAATTTTACTTGTTCACACCAATTTTCGTCCCAATTCCTCCACTCTAAGCGTATCACAAGAGTTCCAGTACCCCCCCACCCACCCCCACCCACATTCGTCATATCCGGTCCGGGTTTGGAAAAATGAGACATGGAGATCCAAACACCGGTTCGGAAATTAGACACACATCAAGATTCCGGATTCCCCCTCCCCCCACGATGGTTAGATAGGGGAACTGACTACCTCCGAGTTAATCTGGTCTGCTCACTGATATGCCTGCCAGGTTTAATCGTTCTAGCCCACTTGGAAGTACCTTAACTATGGATCACCGCAATTCCGAAATCTCCCTCCAACTCTCCCCACAGTGCCCGAATCCGGACCGGTTCTGTCACTGGTGTACCAAGGGCGTCTTCCCACCAAGTTTCATCCCGGTCGCTCCATTTTAGGCGTGTCGCAAGATTTCTGGTCCCCCTTCCACCCACTGCACATTCCTCGTATCTGTTCCGGACTTTAAATGGGACATCGGAAATACTGGGTCTTTCCGAGTATCAAGATCCGATTAAATTACCTGTTCGAACATTATACATGACCCTAATTCCCCCCCCCCCTCCCCACACGATGGTCGTATTGGACAAATTACTATTTCCAGTTTGAGATTGCAAAACGGATAAGTCAGCTACATTTTATTAGAGCTATATTGTAGCTCTAAATTTTCTGTTTTCTTTATTTGACGGTTTTTGAAAACCATAAAAAATAAGACACTCAAAACAAACAGTACACTAAACTAAAACAATCAAGTCGAACAGGCTCCAGGTGGAACCTGGGTCACCCGCAGAGACCGCTCACATTGCAGCCACACAGGCAGAGACAACCTCAAAAGCGGGGCAGATGCAGCCCGCACAAGTGGATTGGACGACCTGAGAATCCTGTTCTGCAAAGAAAGAATGTTTCTCCTCCTTAGTTCAGGAAAAGAAGGAAGTCCCGCCACCACAAACATACCAGAAGCACTGCAGTGTCTAGGCAGGCCATGCAGCCACCAAAGCATTGTCATAGAGAATCCGAAAAGACCGGTCAGTTTCCCTAGACATGCTGGTCACAAGGGCCAGGCTGCCCAGGGAAATTGGAGTGCAGTAGGCCCTGAAAAGAAAAGATTTTATGTCTTCCTTAAAGATAATTGTCTAATCAGTATATTTGCACAGCGACCACGAAACGGGTGTTATGTGGTCCTCGTCAGTCAGTTTAGACGTCAGATGGAAAGGCCGTATCCAGGGGGGGGGGGGTTAGGGGGTTGACCCCCCCCCCCCGAACATACAAAAATAGTCATTTCTATAGGCTTTTCCCTCTGATCTGTGTCTTTTTTGTATGTTTTTGTCCAACCCGCAGGCTAACCCCCCCCCCCCCCCGTAATAAATTCCTGGATACGGGCCTGGATGGAACCCGAGGTATTTAAATGCCGTCACAAACTCAAGAGTGACACCATTGAGTACGGCGTCGGGGATGCGTTTCAGTCGAGCTCCGTTCGGAAGAAACGCAATACACTTCGTCTTCGTGGTATTGAACACAAAATCTTGTTCAGCGGCAAACCTTTCACAAACAAGCAGCAAGCTATTCAGCGCAGCTACAGTTGGAGCCAAAAGAACTAAATCATCAGCATAGCTATTGTTATAACACTGACCATTCATGTAGCAACCAATACCCGTTTTAGACAGCTCCTTATTCAGCTCGTCAACATACAAGTTATAAAGGAGTGGAGAAAGAACACCACCCTGGAGCACTCCATTGCCCACTGGGAAATGTGAGTTATAGCATCCACTCCATCTAACACGAAACTTCTGCTCAGTAAACCACGATCCAAGAACCCGAATGA
The DNA here is from genome assembly GCA_023053575.1 of Branchinecta lynchi. Classification (NCBI taxonomy): domain Eukaryota; kingdom Metazoa; phylum Arthropoda; class Branchiopoda; order Anostraca; family Branchinectidae; genus Branchinecta; species Branchinecta lynchi. Next base: position 5,434,981 of record JAKZAP010000001.1, read on the forward strand.
TTTTCGGGTCAACCCCTTTCAGTCGCAGCTTGTCAAGAAGTTTCGCGTGATTAACACGATTAAACGCAGCCTTAGCATCCAGAAAACACGCAAATACGGGTGTTGAAAATAACCAGTAAAACTGGATCATGCACTTCAGTAAATAAATCAGTACCCAGGCCAGCTTTGAATCCAAACTGGGAATGTGAAGATTTTATCGTAGGTCATAAAGGCATTTTCCAAAAACTTTCGAAACTACCGCAGCTAGAGCAATCGGCCTGTAATTGCTAATTGACGTTTGGTCACCTGATTGGGATTTTAGGAATAGGGACCAGCTAAACCTCAGTTAAAGAATCAGGTACAAAACCATGATTGAGGAAACCATTAATAAGAGCAGTAAGTAAACATACCATTATGGGCCCGCTATGATTAAGGTTGTTTGCTGTGGCCCCCAGATTTACTCCCAAAGACCGCCTTCACCTGTGGGCAAATGTGATCAACTGCTCAGTAGGTGTAAAACTGTGATTTCCACTCCGACGGGAAATGATGTTGCAACATCCGATGGCACTGACGAGAAGACTGCCCCGAAGTGTCGACTCCACAATTTTGCTAATGCTTCCGGTCCTTTAGCATCAGCTATCTGATCAGATGGCTTAGGGACAGATGCTTTATTAAGGCGAGAAACACGACCCCAGAACTCAGGAAACCGCGATCCCGAAAAACTTAGTGCAAGTGCACTGGTGTGAAGCTGCGTAGCATTCCTCTTGCACCATTTCAGGGCATTTTTATACCTGCAATTAAGTAATCTTCTTGCTCGGCGAGCTAAATGGAGACATCTTGTACGCCGCTGAACGTGAAGTCCGCCCAACGTGATGGGTTGAACGTGGTGTATCGAATGTGATTGGTCGCTCCTGGGGGGAACGGATGCTTCACCGAGACATCACCCGACAGGAGTTTACAGATTCGGACAAAAAGGGTGTGACATTCTTCTTTTCTTAAATTTCTTTATAAAAATTGTTTTCTACGGCATCTCACGTCGGTCGGCCTTTCTGTGCCCAAAGCAAGAAAGCTTGTTATATTATAGCTATATTACAGCTCTAATAAAATGTAACTGACTTATCCGTTTTGCAACGTCAAATATGATTCGCATTTAGCTTGGTCTGAAGGAATATTTATCACTATTTCCAAGTTAATCTGGTCGGGTCCCTGATATGGCTGCCAAGTTTCATGGTCATAGTGCATCTAGAAGTACCCTAAATCGCAAACGTGGGACCGACCGACAGACCGACGAAATTGTGATCAGTACATGCCACTTGGCCGAAAGGCAAGTGCCATAATAATCTTCAAAAGCTTACACTTGTCAAAACGTTCAGTACCCCCCCCCCCCCTTGAAAAATTAACCAACAGTCCCTCTCTACAGAACACTATAATAAGATTACAAAAAATACTGAAAATCTTGGAAGCAATAAGCGGGAGCCTGTTCCGCCTAGAACAGCAAAGCAAGGGAAATGCGGAATTCAGCGCAGCTCCGTTAGGGGGAAAAACTAAGTTTAAGATCTCGGAAATGAGAAAGGATGGAGATATTAGAGTCGTAGGGTGAATCAGTAATATACACTGTAAACAAAATCTTGCAATATTTGCTACTGGGATTAATCTTGTCTATAAGACAATAATCTTATCTCTAATTCGAATTAATATTTTATCTCGGTAGAGATAAGATTAATCCCAGTAGTAAATACTGCAGTTAACTTTAATCCTTACTCGGGAAACTTTTTACAGTGTAGTTAAGACTTTAAGCAAGGTCGAGATTCCAAAGTGGAACACTTTTTGGGATCCCAAAACGTAAGTGGCGGGATACCTATGACATCGCAAAATTTGTCCAAGCGTGCGCACTATAACTCTCGAAGGGAACGAGCTATTTTTGATGAAACTTGGTATGAGGATTCTTTTGGTCACGGGGTAGGTCAAGTTCATAGATGGGCTTTGTAGCCCTAGATTTAGGGGCTGGGGAGTGGGTTTCAATTTAAGGGCAAACAATATTTTTTAAAAAGCTATTGAGATAGTTGGTTTAGGAGACATGCTGAATCCGAATATGAAAATTATTTTCTTGCCGGACAAGTAGTTCACCCGGAATCCGGCGAAAACCGGACAGAAAATTTGTCGACCATTTGTTGGCTATATCAGTCCCAACCCCTTTATTCTCAAACCTGTATAGCTCTGCGCGTGGATGATGATGACATTCAATTCAATTCGGTTTTATTTTCAAAACCGATACAAGGGTCAAGACGATTTGGTGGTTCTCGTCCATATTAACATTAATTATATACAAAAGATAATTCTACACTAGTTTGGATATAACAAAGACTTGTCAAACATAACACAAAATATTCAAATCTATATACAGTTAATGATGCGAGTCAAAAAGGTTGACGAAAGGGGGAACAAAACTTCTTAGGTAACGAGTCGTATGTTTAATTGGCTGCAACTTGGGTATTGGCTGGGCTACCACTCGCTCAGGCCTTACTCTTGCCGCTGAAAAATCTGGGGGGAGGATATCACGTAGTCCTGGTGTATTCAAGATTTTAGTTCCAAACACTAACGAAAGTTTTTCACGGCGCTTCAACAGGGTTTCTAAATTGGTATTAAGGAGGTCTATACACGGTACTTTAGGGGACTTGGAAACTACAAGGAGGGCCCTAAACTGTATCCTGTCAAGCGAATCAGACTGTTCACGAGTAATTTCAAAGTGCTACACGGGGCAACAGTATTCCAGAAGTGGGAGAAAGAAAGATAAACTCTTAGGAGATGCTTTGGTGGGACTCCATAACAGGATAATACTTTGAGGGAACGGAGGGACATGTTACCTCTCCTTAGAATAAGATCAACCTGTCTATCCCACTTCAGATCCGCCGTTATGTGAACTCCCAAGAGTTTAAGTTCCCTAACATGCTAAGAGTGAGGAATTGGAGAGGAAAAAACAGGGTTACTTTTTAAAAAGGACATTGTTAGAACCACTGATTTCTCCATGTTAACAACCATTTGTTCATTCTTCCAATCATTTGTTCATTCTATGGACGTCGGAGAGATCTAGTGTAATCGAAGGTCAAAGGGGTTGATATGTAATGTTCAAGCGAGGATGATCTTCAATGAGGATTCACTGGCAAAGTACAGGTGAAGTTCGTAGATGGTTCCTTTAGTCCTATCTTTAGAGCCACAGGAGCGGTTTCGAATTACGGTAAAATCATATATGTAAGCTAATAAGATATTCATTGAGGGGGTAAGGAGGTCCGCTGAATCCAAATCTGAACTTAGTTTTCTTGCTGGACAAATGGTTCATCACGAACTCGGCTGAAACTGGAAATTTGGTTAAAGCTAAAAGTTGTTTCTGAAATCGATTAGAGATTCGGTATCGGGGCAAGGAGACATGCTGAATCCATTTTTGAACTTTATTTTAACAATACAAATATTCAAGGAATCTGACGAAGACTAAATGGCGAAGACATGACACAATTGTTTGAATTAAATGTTAGATTTTTGGGATCCCATCGAAACCTTAGGTCATGTTGGACAGTGAAACTAATTCTTCTTATTCCTAGATGCTTGCGGTCGATAATGAGTACAGAGTATTTAGAACATGATGCGTATGCTCTTTTCTGCCTACTGATGGGAGGAGTCAAATGCTGGTACTACGGGAAAGAAGAGTTGTCCAATGGTCATATTGACATAAATCCAAAATTGTTTGCAAAATCTCAGGTAAGGTATTCTTGCACAATTTCCCTTCCTTCAGCCTAAGCTGACTGCGAATCGTAGTCGATGGCGCTAAACTGATAATTCAACTCAGGTTAAACCCAGCGGTAATTTCGGCCTTCTTGGCAAGGTTTCTCGTAAGGCTTTAACTGGGGGAATAAGTAAGTAAGTAAGTAATTTATTTATAACCCGCCATTTTAAAAAAACGGAGTAAATGAAAGAAAATAAATAAAACACATAAACACACAGAAAAAAACACTTAATTTTCAATCTTCGGCGATGAAGCAGTGGATAACGTCGTGCGCTGGTTGGGCCCTGTTGTCCATGAATTTTTATAGCGACGAGGAAACATTCAAAAGTGTAACACTTGCATCTTGAATTTTGAACTTCTCTGTCAATTTATGTTTATGACATAATTTCGATAAATAGAGCAGGGGCTTTGCATATTTTAAATAACATTATCTCATCTTTTTGATCTCCTTCCTTCGCAGAATAAGAGTGACACCAGAACGAAATAGTGTTAGAAGGAGCGCAGAAGATGCTGTACAAATTTCCCAAAGCTTTACGATTATAGCGCCCCCGATTAATGCACCTGAAACTGCAAGAACCCCCAGGAAATCGCCAAGAAGGGCTGAAATATGGCCGGAATAAAATCCCAGCTGACTTAAGCTATACCTGGACACATCGGACTATGTGCACTTAGTTTTATCCGTTTGGCAGTCGACCACAACTTGCTTTAGTCTAAGGAGCTAGGGCGCAGTCCTATTTACTTCCCTGTACTAAGGATTGATGGTTATTACAAACCAGTCTCTTGATTCAGAGCTCAGTAATGGCGTTAACTCTTAGCTCACGATGGGGATCCCAGAAATTTAATGTTTGACCCAGACAATTGGGTTTGTACTCAGGCCCGTATCCAGGAAGTTATGTGAGGGGAGGGGGGGGGGGGGGGTATTTTTGTCGACCCCCTAACCCCCCCCCCCCCTGGATACGGCTTTGGCTTGTAGATACCCGTTTTTTTGCCAGACCCCGTAAGCACTTTTACTATTAAAATTTAGAAACATATTAAGGCCAGTAGCTAATCATCTGAGAAAACCAAGTTCAAAGATGGAGCCCAGCATGTGTGTTTACCCCTATACGTCATATCTACTTTGACGAAATGGATCAAAACTTCCTGCCTTAGGCTACTTCTTCCAGATTTCCGGTCGGCCGGATTCCAGTCAAACTGCTTGTCCGGCAAAAAAGTAAAGCTCAAAAACGAATTCATCGGTATCCTCGCCCTACATCTAACCTCTAATCAACTTCAAATAAGACTTTAACTTTTTAACAAATTTTCCGGTTTTGTTTGGATTTCAGGCGAACCATTTAACCGGCAAGAAAAATAATTTCATATTCAGCATGCCTCCTTGCCACTACATGGAACCTCTAATCAAGGTCATATAAAACTTGTACCTATTGTAACACATTTTCGGTTTCGACCGGATTCTGGTCGAACTGTATATCCTGGTAGAAAATGATTGTCTTTGACAGCATGTCTTCCTACCCATAAACCGAACATCTAATCAGCTTCAAATGAAACTTTTGCTTTTAACAGACTTTACAGTTTTGGCCGGATTCCGGGGGAACTGGTTGTCCGGCGACAAAATATTGATCATGTACTTGTTCAGCATGTCTTCTTACCCCTAAATCGACTATCTCATTAGTTTCAAAATATTTTATTCGCCCCTTAATTTGAACCCCCATCCCTAAATGTAGGACTGCAGAGCCCTGTCTCTTGGCCAAAAGAACCCTCAGACCGAGTGTCATCAAAATATCTCATTCCCTTCGAGAGTTATCGTGCTTCCGGATGGACGGACAAACGTACAACTTCTACGAAATCATAGGTATCTCTCCGCTTACGTTTTGGGATCCCAAAAAGTAGCAGGCGAGACAGGGATCCACCAGAGGTGCTGCGAGTCCGCTGTGATCGAGTCCGAGACAAGACCGAGACCGAGGTGACGCTCACGAGTCAAGACTAGTCCGAGTCCGCGAAAAAAATCGTTCGAGACGAGACCGAGTCCGCGAAAAAGGTTTCTCGAGACCGAATCATGCCCCGAGTCCTAGATGACGAACGAAATTTGATCTTGTACCAAGGGTCTCTGTGATCAATTTACCACAGAATTCACATTTGCCACTGTGCTTTTTGGGATCCCAAAACGTAAGTGGAGGGATACCTATGACATCGCAAAAGTTGTCCGTCTGTCAGCACGGTAACTCTCGAAGGGAATGAGATATTTTGATGAAACTTGAAATAAAAAAGATGAGATCATGTTATTTTAAATATGCAAAGCACCTCCTCCACTTGTCGAAATTATGCCATAACCATACTTTGACGGAGAAGTTCAAAATTCAAGATGCAAGTGTTACCCTTTTGGATGTTTCTTCGTCGCTATAAAAAATCATTGACAAAAGAACCCAACCAGCGCACGACCTTCTACACTGCTTCCTGGCCGACAATTGAAATTAAGTGTCTTTTTGTGTATGTGTATGTGTTTTATTTGTTTTCTTCATTTACTCCGCTTTCTGAAAACGGCGGGTTATAAATAAATTACTTACTTATTACTTACTTACTTGGTCGAGTTCGTAGATGGGCCCGATAGCTGCATATTTAGGGGAGGGGGAGGGGTTTCAAATTAAGGGGCGAAAAAAAATATTTTTTAAAAGCTAATGAGATAGTCGATTACGGGGTAAGACGACATGCTGAACACAAATATGAAAACCATTTTCTGGCCGGACAAGTAGTTCACCGGGAATCCGGCTAAAACCGGAAAGTTTGTTAAAAGTAAAAGTTTTATCTGAAGTTGATTAGATATCCGATTCAGGGGTAAGGAGACATGCTGAATCCGAACATGAAAATGATTTTCTCGTCGGACAAGTGGATTGCTCGGAATCCGGCCATAACCGGAAAGTTTGTCAAAAATAAAAGATTAATCTAAAGTGGATTAGAGGTTCGACTTAAAAATAGTGAAACATGCTGAATCCGAATATGAAAATTATTTTGTCGCCGGACAAGTAGATGCCTTGAATCCGGCCATAACCGGAAAATCTGTTAAAAGTAAAAGTTTCATATGGATTTCATTAGGTGTTCGATTTACGGGTACGAAGACATGCTGAATTCGTGTATGACAATCATTTTATACCTGAATACATAGTTCGCCACGAATCCTGCCGAAATCGAAAAATTTGTTAAAAGTTAAAGTTTTATCTGAAGTTGATTAGAGGTTCGACAGGGGTATGGAGATACGCTGAATCTGTTTTTGAACCTCAATTTTCGCAAGACAATTAGTTAGCCCGGAATCCGGCTGAAACCGGAAATTTGGCAGAAGTAAGGCAGGAACTTTCGTCAAAGTAGACATGACGCAGGCTATAGGGGTAAACTCACATGCTGAATCCATATTTGAACTTCTTCTTCTCAGAGGAGTATCACTGGACCTCTACAAGACTCGATTCTCTGTAAATATTACATTTTTGGGATCCCGTCGAAATCTTTGGTCTTGTTCTCATATCCAAATCTGACTATCGAGGGATCACTCATTTTCACAACTGCTATTTTTTAAAAGCCTTTACAACCTTGTTACCTCCGGTTCCTAATTTCAATCCTTAGACTTCCAAAGTATTACTTGACTTAATCCTACTTGCAAAGGTTACGACATAGCCATCCTTGGCCAATCTCTTCAATTGGTCCTCGGAGACGTCAATATCACTTTGAATTTGCTGGTCCGAGACGTCTCTTGGATTCGAATTACTCGGCCGGATTTCGAGACGAGACGAGTCCGAGTCCTCCTCCTCAAAGGACGAGTCCGAGTCCCAGAAAAGGTGTCTTGAGTCCACCACCTCTGGGATCCACAGATAGATTTCGGTGTTCTAGAAATGTTTGTCCTGTTGTTGAACGCGTTTAAAAAAAAAGAGTAAATAGTTATTCATTGGCGTAGATCGGAAAAACGGTTCCTCTGTTAACAGTGTTGAGCCCATCCGGTTTTCGGGTCATTATCCGGCCGGATTGTTGCTCATTATCATGAAGGAACTGCCTTAGTTGCCTTCGGAGTTCGAACAAAGCTGTCGGATATGTTCTTCCGACAGAAGTATCATTTTCGCTTCTTTCAGAATTTAGCTGGCACCAATGAGCTATTGAAAAAGCTTTCGGAGCTTAGTGATGAACGTTTGAAATCAATCGACTTGGAGTTGTACCTTCACTTAGAGAGGCATGAGATAGCTCCACAGATCTACGGAATGTGAGTGATGTTATATTTGGTTCGAAGAAAATTGTCTCTCCCTTAAAGGACACCTGAATAATGAAACCATACTTAAACAAACCACGGAGAATGCATTTACAGACATGGCCACGGAGAAAATTCTTCTCCTGAGCGCGACGTTGTCAAAATAGGGATGTTTATGGAGGAGTTTTCTGGAGGTTTGCACATGCAGACTCCAAGACAAAAAACGCAATTCATTCAAATCTTGTACAGCGCTGGCCGGGTAGTATTGGAATTTCTTCTAGATATATGTTTGGGCTTAACTGGTTAAAACATATTCCAGAAGAAGGGTTGATTGGAGACATTTGTTCATTTCTAAAATTGTTTGGTACTGAAATAAGGACAGATGCAAAATGTAGCAAAAATCATAGCTTGGAAACACTATTTCGTATTTGGATTCGGTTTTCTGCAGGCAATGTTAACGGAATTCATACAAATAGGGATGATACTTGGTACTCTTCATTCAGGTGTCCTTTAAAGAAGTTCAGTTGGAAGTTTGTAGCATGTGCAATGTCGGGATCACCTCTATCCAAGTTGCCAGGTCAAATCAGAACTTTGTACGATCCTAGGATCATCTAGTTAATCGGTAAACACCTACCTCGACACGCTCAAAATAGATCTCAAC